>JAMJEY010000003.1:2406008-3609013 GCA_024713865.1 Morchella sp. 2016-72
TTACGCCATATCATCCCTCGATGGATAGATGGGATCCGAGTGATTCTAGATGGCCAACTGCGAATTACGTACTCGCCAAGTCCGCTTCAAAGAATTAAAAAGGGTATCCAATGGTCGGAGATGACTCTCCTTCCCCCCTCAATTTCTTATCATAGTGAATTCGATCACCACCAGAGCTGGTTAAGCAGAGTTATCTTCCTCCCTGTTTCTAGGAACTGGGGATGTTCTTGCTCACGATTGCTATTGGATGTGGTGGAAACACGGGATAGTTAGTCGAGGAAAGTAATACTATCAAGGTTGAAGGGTCATTATGTTTCATACAATCAACAGCCCCGCTTCAGTGTGGCCGTAATCCTCAGGCCCTGTGGGTTTGTGAAACAAAGCGAAGCCTTAAGCACAATGGTAACAAGCCGTATTATGGACCACTATGTAATGTTGGATAACGGGGTGGGGGGATTGGTGATGAAGTGATTTTTCGGTGAGTGGTGTTGGTGGGGATAGAGGTGTGAGGTTGGAGAGAATGGCGCACATGCACACCCCCAAACTTTAAAGTTAGTTTTTATAGTTATTACAAAGTACATGTACACTAAGGTACAGAAAACACGGGTACATGTAGTCCCGTGCCCGTCCCCTAAGAGCTGCTTGCTGTTCTCTGTAGGAGGGCTGGGAACGAGCTTAGGGTATATGATGTATGTATGTATGTAGTTGCATGTGCAAAGAAACCAATTTCTCAATTGATGCCCAGTATACATGTATGCAACGCACACAACAATCTCCCAAATAGCGTATCATAATAATAATTGTCTAGTCAGGGTGGGCAATGAGATAAGGGATCTACTCGATTGTATCAGAAATAGTCACGCTAACTGAGAATGGGAACTTTGGGTGATGTGATCATAAAGCATCACTCGTCTTCAGAAGTATGTAGTTTCTTAGGCAGGTCCTCCCGCCGCAGCGAACAATGCCTTGCGAGGGGATTTTTATAACATGGTATTGACAACCTGGCAAGTATTACTGTGTCCTAATCTACATGTATTCGATTCTGAACTTCCATGCCACCCACACCCCATCCTCAGAACACATGGTCCAGAGACAAATGCGAGTTAAAGACTGCTCACACTGGAACAGATCCAACCCACAGTCCTTGGTCCACTAGACAGCAGTGATTTGGTGTGAGTAGGTGAGGCCGTTTCAAGTAAGCGAAGTTTTAAAAGACTTCCGGGCGCGTGTGTGACAAAATCAAACAATTAACAATCAACCTAGTTAATAAGGAAGTACTCCAGAAAGATTCACTAATGCTGATCCTAATGTGTTAAGATGAATCTTCGCCGGCCCCAAAAGAAACCCATGCAACGACATCTACCCAGCACTGGCTGGCTACAAATCAACTTTGTCAATAACCCGAGAGCCGAGTAACCAATCATGAACTTCGACAAGTAACTCCTGGACAGGGTGTCAAAATGGACAACTCCAGGAAGCCCTAGTTGGTTGGAGGGTGCAGCCACAAGAGTACAGGAAGCTTATGACGATGTATGCATTCATCTCAAGCGAGTGAGAAATCCAACTGGTTCCACCCGAGATTCCTTCAATTCCCCAGAGATGAGAGCGCATCCTGTCGTTTAGTATCAACAGCACATGTTGTTTCCCCAAACAAACTACTCTTATCCCACTTGATAGGCTGTGCGTAAATATCCCAACGGTCAGCAAGGGGTATGATAAACCTCCCAGGGCTCATTGGTCGCGCTTTCGCACGGATATTCCTCTCACTAGCGCGTATCTCTAATTCGCTTAGTCAATAAGCTCAGCTAAAACCGAACCGCCGATCGGTCTAGCTCACCCAGTGCCTGTGGGAATCGTAAGATCCTTAGCAGCTGCCTGTCTAGAAGGAAGGAAGGGATATTGAGATAAATGGGAAGGGAGAAAGTGTCGTATCGAGTACGTACGTCCCCTCAAATGGAAAGGACGGCCAAGACCCGTTGACCCTGTCGTCCATTGATCCGATCTCTTGCCGAGACTCATGATTGGTCACTCGGTTGACAGATTTGGGCTAGGATCAACAGTCACGACTCCACCAATCCACTTACCAATTACCACTCTTTCCCATGAAAACATAAGCTTTAGTGGTGGCGTCTTCAGCTGACCGGGTTTCCTGGGCGCCTCCTTTTAACGAGGTCTAGGGGCGGGAACGCTAGATTTTAGAAGTAGGGAAGATGTAGGTACATACCTAGAGTAAATTATAAAGAGGTTGCGGCTACTTCTGCATCTTCCGCGGCTAAATTGATAGAGAATAATAGCCGGTTAAAGTGCCCTTCCGGAGAATTTTTTATCCTCCCATCTTCTGCGCCTAGACCCGCGAAACTGGAATTGGAAAGCCCACTGTTAATTGCTTATTCAACATCGAAAATGACTCGTCGTACCGCATGCAGAACTCACCGAGAGTTTTAAATTCCGGGCCCGTAAGAGGTGCAAGTTAATTGTGTCATCTTGGCCCGGCCGACGGGAGATCACTCCACTCGGCAGGTGGCTCATGACCACCTTAATCTTAAAATTTACCCACATTGGATGGTAGAACATATATGTGCGATCATGAAGATCATAAGAGTACAAACCGAAACATGCACTCGGTTCCAGTATGGCGTTCTTCCCGAGTGCGACAGTTGTGACATGATGAGTTTTCAAATAAAGAGAACACCCTACTAGTACTGGCCACCTCGCTGGCTTTGCTCTTTCGAAAAGATTAAACAATCTGACCGAGTAACAAATAGGCTGACAGCATCCACTCAGTAAGGAACTAGGCATTATTTGCCTACTCACCTAGGCGAATTAGGAGGGTGAGGATCGATCGCAAGTAAGTGCACATGCAAGTCAGAAGAAAGATCGAAGAAACCTTTGAAGTTAAAAAGTCATAACGGGCGAGCCATATCTCTTTAATATTAGAGGCCTTTCCTGCTTCCGCCCCACTGATTCATACACTACATAAATAATAATGATAATCTGACAAAAGAGAATTGGGGGGGTATTAATATACATCTTTGCCTTGGGCTGGCTGGGAAGAAACAAAAGAAATCACAGGGAATAACCCGCGGTGGTCGCCATTAAGAGTGCGCACTAGAAATCTCTACATGGAAATCCTTTTTCATCTGAATCCCATCTAACCGATGGTGAGCCTCCGGGGCCACCGCCAGGATATTCTCCTCACTGTCGCAATCACGACTGGTACTTCCGGTGTGGGCGCAGTAAGCTGAGGCTCCCGAGCGCTTCTGCTCGCGGATGAAGCTAAGCTCCATGGTACGTTTCGAGCGACGGGAGTTATTTGAGACATAACCGAGAGATGAGGGCTTGTGTGAGATCTGGCTTCGCTCAGAAAAATACTTGAAGAACGGGGCCAGCGTTGGAATGCAGGTTGTCGTGATCTATGTGTGGGGAAACGGGATTAGTGTTTTGACTTTAACTGTGCCTCTTTGTGCCCGTAAGCACTTAAGTGATTCAGATTGGACTTACCCCGACGTTCATCTCGATTGTGCCCCAGAGTACCAGCATCGTAGAGTTTCCGTTCTTTGCAATGGTTATGATCTGGACCATCCGCATGATAGAACAAACTGTGGTGAAGCTAAAGAGAGCAAATAGGCCAATCAAGGCCACCTGGAATCGGTGTTAATAGATGAATCCGCAGCATGCGTTGATAAAATAGATTGTCTTACTTTCTTCCTATTCGCAATCTGCGTTCGGAGAAAAATGGGAATTGGAAGGATGATGACACAGATGTCGAAGAGGATGGTGTTTGCTGCAATGGGTGAGAACCTGCGCCATGTAGGTATACGAGGGGCCAATACATACCTGCAAGCACATAGAATGTGATATCGTTAGGAAGACAGGTACCCTTTGTTGCAGGAGCCCACGATTTTTGCACCTACAAAAGATGGTCAGTAATCATCCTGATCAATGGTCTGGGTGGACCGCCGCGCGGCCGTTTGGTACTCACGGGCTTGCATTGGAACATCAAAACAAGAATGCCACCAATGTGGGACAAAACGCAGCCATAGAGGATACACCAGGTAATTCGTCTATAAGTCTTCTGCTTGTTCACAAGTCTGATGTATGCCAGGCACAGCGATACTTTGAATCCCGTGATACCGAGCATGTAAAATGGCCGCCCGGCAAAATTGACCTAATGAACAGCCTATCAGTCCTAGCTCAACGCAGTTTTCTAGTAGCAAACATACCTCTGAATATTTGTTTGCATTCACTTTCGGTCTGTACTTTAGATCAAGGCCTAATCCCCATCGTGTCTCTATCGTTGTTTGTCAGACCCGAGTGATTCATGATGAAGATCCCTCATATACATACGTTCAATGGTGAGGGCATTGTAAATGATACTACAAATCTACATGGAAAAGCAAGTTAGCACAAACATATCTGAATTGCGGTTACCTTTATGTTAACTAACCACAGAGAAAACGATAACCCAGTCATCAGCTCCAAAAGTCTTCAACATGTACAGCCTCACATAGCACCGCAGAAGTGTTGCTGTAACGGCAAGTATTGTAAGAACCACGCAGACTGGAATAATCATGGGGGCCTGGGACACAATGCCCGGCTCCAGGTTGTGGACCCACTGCATGGTTTGCTGAAAAGATGACTATAGATCTGATTGTGAGATTTCGAAGAAAATATCGTGGATGTTGCTATATATCAATGGTTCTTCTTTCTCGCTGACTTCTTGGAAACGGGACTAGGAAATTCACTGATCTTAAACTAGCGCGAGATAATAGTAGCCTTAGACAAGGCTAAGGGGCAACGGTCTGTCTCGGATTATCGGTCACTCTATTGCATGACGCGAGTGCTCCCGGGTGATGTTTGCTTGATCCGGGGTTCGGTAAATTTTTTTTCACTTTCTAAATTCGAAATCTGTCCCATCCAACAGAAAACGAGAAAGAGTTAGAGAAGAAAAGAAACCGCAACAAATAGCTGGGGTGGACGACCCGGCAGGGCGGTGCTTAATAAAAGGTTGGGACCCCAAATATCTCGAGTAGGAACCACTGGGTTTGGAAACGAATGAAGCGTGACAGGTGCGCATCATATAATCAGCAGCAGAACATTCCAACTCCCCGGCCCAACCTGGACTTTTACACCCCCCTACTACACAACAAATATCTGTCCGGACGACCCCTTGATCTACAAACTTATGGCAAGGAGAGTAGGCGGAGAGGGGATAATAGAATGAGGGGAGACCACAACGAAGCTGAGGTAAAGAAATTTTTCTAGCATGGCAAAAAACTATCCTCGGCCCATTTCAAGGATTGATGGGAAGCTAATCAAACATATGATCAGCTTCCCTACGTACTCCTTACTCTATGGTGTGCATGAATGGTAGAGTAGGTGCATTATATAGATAGGCAGATAACGGTTTAACTTGCAGTCCTAAAATTGCTCAAAAGAAAGAAAAAATTAAGTGATGCTCATCGAGATGCTTGCGCCGCCAAAGTCAACTGGTGGGCACATAGGCAGGCACATATAATCCCCCCTTGGTTTGGTTAGCTGCGAGGAGTGTATGGTGACAGGGTTTCGGGTTTTCGTCCGGAGTGCACTACTATTCGGCAGATCGATTTGTGATCGTCGCGCCGCTCCCTGAACCTAGAAACCTGACAGCATATCATTGGCGGGCTAACTATATTTGACTTTCAGGGTTTACCATGGAATAGCCGGGGATTTGAGTACCCCAGCAGCATTTTATTTCTTGTAGGTATCTTCCGGCACACCCTCAGCTCCTCCTTCCTCCTCTGACCAAACGTTCTCCATGGCAAGCTAGTTTGAGGTTTGAAGGAATAAGAGTTACGATATCCATCTATTCGTTGCCATACTTTAATAACGGCCTGTGCATTACAATCGACTGTTGTCCTGCAGACAATATCGATTGCTCCAGCCCCCATGCCAGCCCCTATGAACTATTGGCCAAGAAGGTTCCTAATCTGTTGCCTTGCCTCTTTTCTGCGTTATTTTTTTCTGGCACATACTTAAACTGTATCGCGGTACTACTGTCCTCGCTGCTGTTTTGATGCTTGCAATAATCATAAGCGAGCGAGGTCTAGTACATGTATGTAGTACTGCTCTGAGCCGCGTATAAACGCATGGGCAATGCTATTGCAGTACTATTCTAGCGAATGATATAGGTAATGCGTAATGATAATTACCCTTAAGATGTGATTTCCAGCGCGCGCGCGGGGGGGGGGGGGGCAGAAAGCAATTATAGGAAAAGGATCCACAAAAGACTTGGAAGAGACTTCCTCCAATGGGTGGATTAAGGATAGGCCTCCTTCTACGCCCACTACTTCACTCTAATATATTACTGCCTACGTTTACCTACTTACATATCTCCGTTGTCTACATCCTTTCTCTCTCATATTTTATACTTATTCTGCCCCCCTACATTTAACTCCCTTTCCCCCACCCCCGTCAGCAAGAGAAGGGAAGAAGAAGGGAAGAAAACATTCCATTGCAGGATATCACCACCACGTTTTTTCTGAACTACCCATGGAGAAAGATACGCACTCAGTGGTAGTTGGAGATGCATCCAGCAGCAGCTCACCCTCACCGACCACCATCGGCCAATCCAGACATGCGGGCATGGATTCAGCACTGGCTTATATTCAAAACGCCGGAAGCAATGGTGGTGAGGCAGCTGGCTTGAGTGATAGGTCACTGCTGAGGAAGATTGATTGGAGGATTGTTCCTATCATGTTTGCGTGCTACACTATGCAATTTGTTGATAAAGTCCTCATCAATGTGGGTCCCTTTTCTTTATATTCTTATTTTTATTTGCTTTAAGCGGCTCCTTACTTTCAGAGAGATCTACGGGAGGGGAGGTTTTTGCTTTGGGCTGACAATGTTTTGATTGTATTATAGTATGCGGCTGTCATGGGACTGCCAAAGGATCTGAAATTGGTGGGTAATCAGTTTACTTGGGCTGCAACTTCGTTTTTTATTGCCTACTTGATTGCAGAAATTCCCACTGGTACGTTACATAATTATTAGTTCAGGACTAGAAGAAAGGTACTGATAGTGAGGTGCAGGATATGTCCTCCAGAAGGTACCAGCTGCGAAGTATTTGGCTATCAATGTAGCGCTTTGGGGTGTTGCAACTGCATGCACAGCTGCTTGTAAGAGCTTCACAGGGCTGCTTGTTGCCAGAATCTTCTTGGGCATATTCGAGGCCGCAATTGCGCCTTGTCTTACCATCATCACAAGTGAGTCCACTCCTCCCATACTCAGTGTGCTCGAGAGAAAGGTATTGACAACATATAGGTATGTGGTACACTAAAAAGGAGCAACCCGCTCGATTTGGGTTCTGGTATTGTGGACTCGGGCTCGGCCAAATCGTAGGTGGTATCATTTCATACGGCTTCCAACACATCAAGAATGCCTCCCTCGAGGGTTGGCGAGTGATGTTCATCGTCCTTGGGCTCGTGACCATTGCCATCGGCGTCTGGACATACTTCTGCCTGCCAGACACCCCCATGAGCGCCGACTTTCTCGAGGAGAGAGAAATTGTTCGTGTACTTGAACGTGTCAGCGAGAACCAGACTGGTGTGGAGAATAAGACGTTCAAGATGTCGCAGGCGATTGAATTGGCAATGGACCCGCAGATCTATCTTATGCTAATGATCACTGTCCTGGTAAGGCGGCTCTCCTTGCGTAGGCTTTTTGTCTAATTTTATGTGGCTTATGTCTCTAATGCTTTTTTAACCAGTGTTCTGTCTCAAGTGGTGTCATTACGACTTACTCGGCCACCCTTATCAGGAATTTTGGATACACTTCACCAATTGCGGCACTGCTCAATATGCCCTCTGGGATCGTCAGTATCACAGTCACCATACTTTCGGGTATCGCGGTGGGCATGAGCTCAAATAGGTGGTTGTGGATTGCCGGACTAGCCATTCCAGGAGCTCTTGGCGGAGCCTTGATGTCTTTCCTACCAAACAGCAATAAGGGCGGTCTTCTGGCGGGTATCTATTTAGTCAATTCGGTATGTTTCTGATATGTGCGGGGTATGATCGACATGAATGTCTGACTCACTTTTTATGTGATAGATCGTCGCGGTGTTGATCATTGTCTTCAACTGGGCTGCTTCCAATATTGCGGGGCACACGAAGCGGTCTATCGCCACGTCTCTTATTGCCGGTGCCTTTTCGATTGGAAATATCATTGGCCCTCAAACTTTCCAGGCTAAGGACGCACCTAAGTAAGTCTACCTAATACAGCTTAGAAAAATTGGTGCTAATTTTGGTACAGCTTCTATCCTGCAAAGATTGCAGTGCTTGTCACTCAGGCTGGCGCAGCGTTGTTTGCAGTGCTTTTGAGGATCTACTACAGCTACCAAAACAGCCTGAAGGAGAAGCATTCGCAGGAGCTGAACGAGCAGACTGATGACGCTATTTCTGAGGAGTTCAAGTGGGGAAACAGTAAGTTCCCTTAACCCTAAACTACTCTCTGGTACCCTGCGCATGCTCTAGTTTTCTGACGAATATCACAGTGACCGATAGGGAAAACACCCGGTTCCGTTATGTTTACTAACTAGCTTTCTACTCTTATTTTCGTTTTTCTTTTGTCGGCAGCACCGTTCATGACATCACTGCCTCTGGTGGTCTTCTTGTTTTTATTTCCTACCTCTTCGGTTTTGGTTATTCTCATGTCACAAAAGCCGTTGTTCTAAGTGTATGTAGGCCTGTGTATACAGTATAGTTAATATAGATGATGATAGAACAGAACTACCATTAAACAAAAACTCCAATACGTACGTGCGACGAGGCTTCAAGTAGCAGACCTATTTTATGTCATCCGATATGGCGCTAGCCAACCAGCATCCTCGGACTAGAACTACATTAGGATATATACTTCTATTAAGGGCTCATTTAAACTCCAGGGGAGTCCTTCGACATATTGTCTATCGGGCTACATAGTGAAAAAAATTCGGGGGAGTGCATTTACCCAAAGGCCCAAGGAGTGCAGATTCGACACCTGCGTATACTATTCTTATGTATGCGGGTGGCGGGATGAGGAGGAGGAAGGTGCTTACTACTCCTTGCGTATGTAAGTAGGGGATGGGGGTATAAATGTGACACGAGGATGTATGTATGTACCTCGATTTAACGTTCCATGTCGAGAGTGCTTAATTAATCGACAATCGGGTCAAAAGCCTCGACACATCCCGACCCGCAGTATTCCCCGTACTCTAGGTAGGTACGTACATACACAAATACTCTCACCAATTATAATCCCGACACCCCAGCCGTCCTGTCAAGAATCCTGGATCTCAACCTCCCAGTAAGTGGGGGAGGCGTGAGGAAGGGGTCAAAAACCGTGCGCAGATAGTACTGCCTAGGCCCTGTTTGCTTTCATACCTCCCCCATGGGCTTCTGTTAGTGATAATGCTGAATCGATGGCATTGATCTTCTTGCGTGAATGTGACGCTTGATCCATGTGGTGGAGGAGGGGGAAAGGGGGTATTGCCAGCGGTTCTTGCTATAGCTAGAGGTCCGGGCATTGCATGACATGTCCGGCCCGGCACTTCGGATTAACAAATGTTAGCTAGGATTCTACCTGTTCCCTGTCAGTACTTCCCCTACAAAAGAGGTTAGGCGTATGTACCTGCATGATTATGTGACTTACATATAATAAAGCTCAGAACTGTGTTGACACGAATAATATAGACATAACGGTATTTCCCATACCATAGTTTTTTGTTTTCCAGGAATAGTTTATTACTGTTTGTGATACCTTCCGTTGAACTCTAAAAAAAATGTTGTGAGAGTGTATTTATTTCCGTCCTCATAATTGTTTCAAAAATCCTGTTCTCAAACATGACGCTCAAATATCCTCGGGGTCAAGATGTAACAGCCCAGCATACCCACCTTCGATAAGGCCATGGCCATGCACAAAAGCCCTTATCTGAATCCAATAGTAGAACCTAATCTGTGGATTTGCAATCACCTGTGCCCCTTTCCCACCAGCAATATCCCGCTAATCGGCCTTGATGAGCATGCACTAACCGTGGCTCCTGCACAAGGCGTTTACGGAAATCTTAAACACAGTAAACCCCTTCTCCTATGAGGCTTAACCATGCGACTTTCGTAGCCAGTATGTAGCACCACAACAGCGCATCGATGGCATATTACCAAAGCTTCTCCGCGCAATCTAAACCCAAACCATCGATTCAGCATCGTACGACTTATCCTGTCCAGGGGCCGAGTGGTGGTTCGAGACCGAAATGCGCAATATCCTTCTGCAGCTTTGCAATTAGCAGGTACGGACTGATTCGATTGACATATAGAGACGCATATGGCCCCCTTCTGATGTGTGTGGCGGTTGTTGGTGAATAGCCGCGATTCAGGCTGGTCTGCGAAGTGACCGCTTATATAGCTTTAACTCTATAGGGCCACCTACACGTATTTCGCAGCAAAGCACCGATCAGCTATACGTATGTACCCACCCCACCGCATAATTACATGTAACAGATGAGCTCCCTCGCAACTTAACCTCCTCGCGTTTAATATCTTATATATCGATACATACTGAGTCGCCCATTTTCTCATACCCAATCATTTCAGGAGAATAGTCTTTTTAACCACGCAACATGGTGCGAGCCTTTACAGCCCACAGGCTGCCGTACGGACATGCTTGTGTTGACGCTCGGAGTCATAAAGACGGATCTTGGTGAGTTGTCTAGGACATCTAATGGGAGCAAGGAACTGGAAATAATAATCAGCTAACTAATACTCCTCTCTGAGTATACCGTTATACACACTATCTAGCTTACAACACTCTCTCTGGGTCCTATACTAGCTACTCCATGCATTAATAAAGACCCGGTAAAAACCTCAGCAACCCAAAAGTGACTTCAACACTCTGCGGCAGCCACTTGATAGATTAAAGGCTAAATATTAGTTTTGAACCTTTACCATTACCAAGGTCATATGAAGTTTGGAGTAATTTGGACTTGATCCCAAATGATTGGTTGGGTGGTTCGGAAGAACAAAAATTTGACTATACGGACAATTTTACCAGATCAACCCCGCATTCTCTCAGTGGCACACATCATAAGAGCAACAGCACCTCCGGACGCAACCCAAAAGTCCCGTCATTAGCGAAAAGCCCCGACACTATCCAGACCTACCCTACTATTTCCGCTCTACGTTATACTTACCACTAATCTTACATGCTACTCTATACCACATTTACCGATTGCCAGCTTGCGGTGCCCTATATTTATGACCATTTATAATCCCTTTACCCGTCTACGAGACTTTCTATATTATATTATACATTTTTACTAACTTATAACAACATTTACCTCCCTTATCGACTTGTCGCCTGGGCTTTATCGGGGGTGGCCTCACGGGCTCCTCATTTGTTGACTCGCACAGTATATAGCTCGGTTTTAGGAATTATTTCATGTCCGGAGGTCTATAGCAGAGTTCCCCACTCCGGAATAACTCCACTACCGCACGCAGTTAGTATGGCTAGGAAAACTTTATACAAAGTAGCATTTGTGCAATTATTTAAACTATTGATTTTTCTCAAAAAGATCGAATATTTAGCCGTTGAAATTGAAGCCTTCAAGTGACGACTAACCTTTCTATTTTGCAGATAAGAAACGTCTTGGTTTACTTTTATTTACACAAATGGTAGACCCTATGCATCGACAATAAAGACTATCAGCCCCCCACAAGTAGGTAACACTATAATAAACGCTTAACAACAAAATTATAATCTTATTACTACTGGTGTATCTAGTTCACTACTAGTGGTGAATAAATGCCAAGAAATACACAAACTACTGAATTTAAGGACCGGTGTGCACAAGCATACTAAAATTCAGTGTGTCATGCTACTGGTAGTAGATAATTTAGTCTTGATGGCATATGTGCTGAACAACAACCCCAGGCATATTGAGAGGTCCCTAGACATTACCACACATAACTACATATATGTAGACGACTCAACCACTCACCAGGACACCCATCCCACCCAGCCAGTTAACACATTCACAAGATCTACGTTGTAACCGACTCCCGTACCCCTTTCCAACCAACCAAGATTAACTGTCCAGTTGAGAGGTTGTTCGGGTGAGCTGGGAGCCGTTTATCACTTTCCCATGTCTCAAAGTCCCAAATTAACAAATAAGCAACCCAGTTGTTGTTCGAGTGATATATCATGATGCATATTCTTTAATGTGTCTAACCCTGACGTATCTATACGCCGGGGAAAGTGAGACACTGCAGTTTAAAACCGTGTTGAGACACTAAGAGATTTTGGGTAATGGCCTCATCTAAGTTGGGCTACCAGTGGACAGATCCGCAGATATAAATACTACATGCTACGAAGCTGAGTCTGTAAGCTAGAGTAGCGCTCTCTCTTGCCCTAATTTGACCCATTGGTACTATATTTCCTTAAGCCAAGAGTTGGCATGGTCGGCATGGTGTGCGGACCTCTTCTGCCGAAGGAGACTCTCCATGGCCAGATCATTCAACCATATTGCAGGTCTATTAATCACGCTAGCCATGTATTACTTCATCATATCCGTTAGGTACTTTTATCACCTTTAACAAAACAAAGCCGCCTATGGGGGCAAAATTTGATCTCTACGCTCATTCACTCCTCGCGCGAGTCAATGACGAATATCAACAAGAAAAATCCAATTTAAAGCAAATCCCTAGCAACAAAAAAAAAAAAGCTTAAACGCATACACCCCATAACCCTCTATACTTGAGACTAGGTTGCAGGCACTATCAGAGCCAGTAGTACAATGGTTCCTTACAAAGTTCGCACTTAAGAATAGGCATATTTGGATTACGGGCGGTAATTTTAACTCCCAATCTGGCGTAGTATAAAACTAATAAAGTAAATAAGCACTTTATATACATGTATTTTTACTTAGCATGTATGTATGAAGCATCAGTCAATCAATCAATGTGTTTTAATTTGTTTAGCAAGAATTGCGCGAGTGATAGATTATGACGCAAACACTACAACCTGAAACCAAGACTCACCTACCTAGCCAAATATCCATTAATGGATTGACTTGGTGTCATTGCGGAATTATCAGTTCATTAGCATCTTACCACTACCAATACAGTAACTAAAGGAGAGAGCTTCACGTAATATAACACGTAAACACCTGGTCGGAAGAAACTAGATCGCTTTAGTACAAATGTCGAAGATACTCTAGCCTAGCTGGCTCTCTTCCTCAACCACAGTCATACTGTTAGCATTAACAACTTGGGGGCCTTTAGGCACGGTCAGAGGACCCCGTATCTCATTGGTCAATATCAATATACATAAGAAGATTACGTATTCTACATGTATTCAATGTTCCTATATACACAGAAGGGTTACGTGGACAAGGATTACTGATTGATGTAAATACGGGAAACAATCCGCTCGTCGCACAGACCAGGAGCAGGTTAACCGCAGTACGAAATCACTACCATAGGACTACAGAATTTAAACCGGCATTTGAGGAAGAGAACTGTACCAATACCATATTCTTACCGCATTGCTAATGATCTTACTCCCTTTTTGCACATGTAAGTATATATAGATATAAGAAAAAAGAAAAAAAGCTAGCATACGTCATTATGGCGAACATTTCCCTCATAAATTCTCTTGTTCATGATAATTCGGTGTAGGTACAATATTAATAATGCAACAAGACATTAAATATGGCATTAGTCGAAACAAAAAATTGCATGTTTCTGTTTCACACTGTTAAGTACATTGCATAGGTGCCATGAGGGCGTAGAAATGAATAAAATGAAACAGGATATGACGCAAGTACGAGAAAAGGGCAAAAAAAACGTGCAAGAACAACCAAGCACCACTAAACACAATCACGCTACCGTAACCCAGACCTCACCGCCCCAAACACCACATTTTGCCCCCGCCCCCCCCCCCTCCACCCAAAACTGTTTCAAGAACTGGCGTCGTTTTAAATTGCTCTAAAGATACCCCACTAAATTCTAAATAAACTCGAGCTCTATCTGAATTTGGCGACACATCTACCCATGACCTCTCCCTGGCACACAAGCTCGGCATTGAATTCAGACCCGTCAAGAGTGAGGTAGATATCGAAGTAGACCCTGTAGAAAGTACCCTGGGGTGTGTCCATGCGCTCGAAATCTTTCTCGAGATTTTTTCGTGAGAGATCAGAGGTTAGGGTAACAACTTCCTTGATACCTATAGAATTGACCTCATGTTAGTAATTGCTACCAAGAGTTGCAGCAGTTATTTTGAGGGGGTACTAACGTGGATCTTTGGTGTACTCTGGACAAACATCGTCGTCGCATGCGTACAATATATCCTCGTACATAAGGGTCGCACCAGGGGCAACCTGTCTGAAGAATGAGACCTTGACGGGCTCGCCAATCTTGACACGTTGTCCCTTGGTCACAAAGATTTGGCGTGTGTATTTGCAGCGGTCCTTCCCGTCAAGACTAGGCACACGGTATTGCTCGGGGTGGTGGCCTTCCTTGAAAGGTTGAAGGGTGGCCATAAGATAATGCCTACGGGCCACACGAGATGTTACAACCTTCTCAGTGATACCAGCGGTAACCGCGCCCTTGACAATGGCAGCTACAGAGTCCATCGGACGAACAACCTTTGATTGGAACTGTGGTGGCACATGAAGCTTGATCTGCTGGAACAGATACTCTGATGCACCAAAACCACCGACAACCAAAACGTTCTATAGTATATTATCAATAATCTGTAATGTAGCGGGTGGTTAGCGGAAACAGGCTTACCTGGAGCTGTCTGTTCTGTGCTTGGATAGCAATGATCTGATTCCTAACCAACTCCAAAATTCTGTTGACAACAGGCTCGAAGCACTGTAGAATCTCTTCGTTGGTGAAAGTCATGTAACCCTCCTCAATCCCGGCCTCTGGGAACTCGGCCTCAATACCCACATCCACGGCCCATTTCTGCCCATTGTTCCTGAAATCTGCCTTGATACGATTCTCAAAGTCCATTATACATTTTGCGTAAACCTTCCCGGCAGTCTTGGACCCATCTGGAAGCTTCATCTTGCGAATCTTGGCACGAAGAATATTTGAGAAGTTTCTGTTGAGGGCTGTCGAACCACAGGAATCACCAGACCCGGCAGTACACTCAGCCACAGTGAATGGAACCTCCTCCTCGACCTCGTATGCAATCAAATCGACTGTTCCACCACCACAGTCGACAATCAAAACGGCGTCATGAACTTTGAGATTTAATAGACCTGTCTTTGAACAGAACATAGCGGCAGCCTCGGGCTCGGTAATTAATGTCAACCTGTTGTCGTTTTCATCTCTGAGGAACCCGGCCTGGATTGCAGCGGCTCTGGTTGCAGCTTTACCAGCATCATTCCAAATAGCGGGCACAGTAAGGAAATAACGGATATTGCGTTCCTCACGGTTGAAGACCTCTCCTAGTGTCTTTTGTAGTTGAGCACGCATAGCTTGGCGCAACTTGAAGAGGTAATCCGCCGCTACGTCGATTTCAGATTTTCCAGGGGGAAGTGGGGGAAGGTTGATTGGGTCAATATACGTATTCCCAGAAAGCATAAGTTGAAGTTTAAACCATTCAACCTATAATAAAATACGTCAGCATTCCCTAACAAAGGACTAATTTATGTCCTCAATCTCTACTACACGTAAGTAAGAGCTTGTAAATACAAGCAAATTACTGTATTTCAGGCCCTTGACATTTTGTCAAGACCAAAAAATACCCCACGTATATCAAAATACTAAAATATAAAGAGACCAATAAGGTAATAGCTTATTACCGATCGAAAAAAAGGGTTATAGGGAATCGCTAATATACCTTTTGTACACCAGGCTTGGGGTATCCAGTTGGAGCCAAGGCATCGGCAATATCAGGGCCCCAGCCAACAACTTTCTGGTATTGGTCATAGTAAAGAACCGTTGGGATCTGAAACGACGAAATTTAGTTCTGATTTACCAAGCTTTCTAGTGTCTCAAAACCCACCTTATTCTTAGTTTGGTTACCCGCACCAGGCCATTCTGTGATGATGTCCTCCTTAGCTTCTTGGTCTGTCGCGAAAGCGAAAGCAACACCACTAAAGGTTGTTCCCTATCACACCTGTCAGCCCAGTTTTCTCAATGGAACAATATAACCGAAGAGCTAAGATCATCACTGACAAAATCAATTCCGACAATCAACTGCGCCTTGCTCCTATTTGTTCCTTCAACCTCCGCAGCTCCCGGTCTATGATTCGGGTGACCTAGTGTACCGCCATGGCTATCTCTGTGGTTCATATGGGGTTGTCCTGCATACTGTGGGGGGTGGCCATATGGTGCAACAGCTCCTGGTGGAGGGTGCATCATCCCTGGTGGGGGCAGGCTCGGTGGAATGCTTCCGATTTGGCCGGGGCCATAAGGACCTGTAGGTGGCATCGGACTGTTGGGTCTATTTGCGCCCCCGGGACCTGGATGTGCTACTCCTGGAGAAGGACCTTGGTATGGAGGTGGATATGAGGACGGTCGAACTACTTGGCCAACCTGGCCTACGTTTGGAGGCGGTGCGGAAGACTGACCTTGGTTCGGTGGAGGCGATGGATTATTATTAGTGCTGCTTCCCTTCCGACCGGGAAAGCCGAAACGGTTAAGACGGCTACTTAGTGGAGTAGACATCTTATAGATATAAGCGGGAGAGGATGGAGTTTATAGAAAGAAACAACGATGTTGTTGTTGTGTAGAGTAGGAGATGAGGAGTGGGTGTTGGAAAGGTGAGGCTGAAAGTGAAAGTTTAGAGATCGGGGACCCAAGTGCAGTCCACGAACACAACAACTTCAAGATGATGCACCAAAATGAAGAGAAGATAAAACACAGGGGAATATCTGCAGACACGAAAAAAAAAAACCCAGCGCTTTCTGGTTAACTCAAGGTTAAGGGTAGTAAGCAGCCAGAAATGGCACTGCGGTGTTAACAGTAACCCTCAATCTCAAAGATGAGAATGTTGATGACGGATCAGCGTGATGTGGTGGATTTCAGAAGGGAAAGTGGATAGGATAGGAGGAGATTGAAAGAAGAAGGGGAGAGAGAGAGAAATGTTAGCTCTCTTTTTTTTTTTTTTTTTTTTTTCCTTTCTAATGGTTCTCTTCTTCTGCTAGAGTTCAGCCGTGCGGCTGGACGACGACCAACTCGGCGAAAAGAGGGGGTGGTGGAGGGGAGGTGTGGCAGAGGCGGAGCGCAGTGAGTGGACGCACAAGCACAAAGCCGGGTGAGACAACCACTACTTGTTCTCGTTTCACAGGCAATAAGTTGGTAGGTAACACATGGGAAGCGAGCGAATGGTACTTTAAATGATAAGCCTACATACTGTACATACTTTTGTATTCTGGGGGAGAGACTAGAAAGATATGACGGTATTCATGTGGGGAGCGAAACTTCAAGGCAGTGAGTGAAGCGAGTGAGCTTTGTGGCCTGCAGAGATCAAGTTCCAAGCTTGTCGGTTACCAACTTACCATCATAGAGTGAACCTCCCAACAGTAAAAGTAAGCTCAGGAATTTGTGGTGGCTGTGCGGTGCAGTCCTGCAGCGTGGGGAGGTGGGGTTCCTTGCCCCTTTCTGGTCAAAGTAAGGCTGAGCGAATAGTGAGTTGTGCTTCTACGATATCTACTTGTACCTACGGTACTGTAGGTTTTCGGACTCACTTCCCGTAAAAAAAGGATAAACTCCTCACTCGACACATACTCCCTCTATTCAGGCGGTGCTCATGATGGTAACTGTCCCCCAGAACTTTAATTACCCCTTGATACCCTTCCCTTAGTTAGAGAGTTACTAACTTGCAAGTACACATTCTTCTCTCTCTCCCTGGTGAGGTGCCGCAGCTCGCGCCTCTAAAAAGAAACTAACTTGTCTATGTAAATAGGCACTAAGCCATCCGCGTGGTCTCGCCAAGCTTCAGCCGCAAAGAGCCCCATTCCCCCCCCATTTTGTAGTTAGCAGCACGACGTGATGATGATAATGACTGGATGTATCGTATCATGTATCAGATCGTCCTTTTCTAATCGTACCTCACTTCGCGGTGAGATCATCGTATGGACTTACCAAAAGAATCAGTGCTAGGCCATGTTACAAGCTTTGTTACCCGCTTTTATCTTCCGTATTATGTGTAGCATCCCAAATAGGTGTTGCAAGTGCGGATAGCTTCAGAACCGAAACGCAAATTCCTCCCAGGGCAGCCAGCTGTTCGAATCTAGATACATACATGTAAGTATGTCGTGAAATATTCAAGACACCAGCGGCTTCCCATGGACATCGTGATAAACAACTGTAGGGAGTGCACGCCGAACGACAGAAGAAACCGTCTCCCCTCAAACAAATGAAAAATGGAAAGGTGTCAGCAGGTAGGTATACTGCCGGTGCCTTTCTGATCATTATCACTCACTCGCATTCTGGTAGGTTATGAAATGAAACCATATCACAGTCAATAATTGTCCCTCTATCTTCTACCGTTGGTATCCTTTATGTCATTTGGCACAAAGTTCGTACAACCTTCTATGTACGACCGCACTGGTTCCCATTTCCTTCCGGGCCTACTCTTTCCCCTTGGCTGTCGTAAATTAGAGGGTTTTAAGAAGGTACGATCACTCTTTTACTTCCTATCAGAAAAATATATAGACCAGCTTGCCCATCAGAGAGCGCGGCCCCTCAACGAGCGTACATACACCCAAAATTTGGTGGGTAGCATCCGTTGTAACGGGAAAAATAGGCAACGCTCGCTGATGGGCCGTGCTCGTTGAAGGGCAAGCTAGTACATGTAGTCAATCGGTTAACAAGATGTTCACACTACAAGTCCAACATACCTTCCCCGCTTCCTGCGGCGCAGAGACGATCCTGGAGCAGTGAAATTGCATAGGTCCGAGCTTAAGGGCCTCTTCGGTTAACACTAAATTGATAGATCCTCGTCAACCGAACAGGCTCGGATCCCATTTGAATTCCGTGGTGTTTCATCATTTGAGCCTTCTTATATTTAGGGTTTGGAATTCATGGAACTTGTCGACTTTTAACTCCTGATATAGTTGTGCTTGGTCCGACATATTTCCCCAGATAGCGATACGGTCCGTCTCCAATCGATCTGGTCTGTCGTGCCATCGCCTGACTCAGCTACGATCCATGATCGTGGACGACTTCAAAGACATAAGCATAGAACCGGTGTGAAACACAAGCTCAATAAGCCAGGCAAGCACAAATGTTGTATGATATACGTCAATTGGCCCAGAGTCGAAATTAGTAGTTGATAACGCCAGTTTCATCTGTGCACCTTAAATACATGTGAGCTACTCGAACTAAAAGTTGGCCCATCTACAGTGGTGACTGGGAACTAAGGAATAGACAGGTGGTGACGTAAAGCGGGCAACCGCTTATGCTCCACATGTGGCACCGCATGTAATGTATCATAGGTTTTAAGTTCCTGGGTTCACAAGCCACCGCAATCACTGTGCAGTAGCATTCGATTATTACATGTAGCTTCCCTCATACCGGCACCATACATACACTTATAATTATCATGGGAACTCCTGAAACTAGGGCCTACCCCTCCATGCGGTTAAAGAATTAAACATAAATGTTGTTGTAGTAATAGGTGTTGATTACCCGGCAGAAAACGCATTGATACTTCACCTCCGCGCTGGATAATTGAGCAACCCTTTTAAGTTAAGTGCCTTAGTCGTGAATTATACATCAGCCAGTTTGTTTGGGTCTATTGGACGGAAGGCTCGTACGTGCATGTACGTAGAGCTCTGGGGAGCGCTCATGATTAAGCGCCAGTGGAGATATTCAACCAGAGAAACCCCCGCCCAAGTAATTAACAGGTCGTGCTCAGGTTAGCTCATAAACCATACCAAATCAGTAGAAATAGCTATCGACTAACCTAGTTTAGGCAGTGCAATGAGCGAGTGCGAGTGATAGCCTGTGATGCACACTTTGATTGATTAATTGATACTTCATGCATGCATGCAGCCCGTAGGCTAAGGCAACCCTCTACCTCCCACTCTCCGGAGATAGAGGAAAGGGATGCACACTTTCCGTGGAGAGGGAGCTAGATAATCCAAGACCCATTTTCGGGGAAATCCGAGATTATCTTCTCTACTGGTATATAGCCAACCCGGAATCTTTTACAACTGGTAGTTTATTCTATCAGCGATTTCTAACTACGTTTTAAGTGTATAAGATAAACCCCAAACACCCAGCCATATATGCTAACAAAAGAGAGAGGAAATTTCCACAAAAGAAAGAAAGTATTTAAAGAAAGAAGTTATGGACATAGCCACCTAAGGAATTGTCCAAGAAGCTCCAAACCTAATAACGCCATAACCATGAAACCCAAAACAACAGAAAAACTAGCCTCTAGAACCAGCTAGAATATAGTATATCGCCTTTACCCCTTCGGCCCCCCAAAAAGTTGCTCCCATTAATCCGAGGTCCAGCCTAGAAAATAATAAATATATCATGTGCCCCATTATAATGCATAATCAAGTCAACTCCCAAAATGAAAATGTATACAAAAGAAAAACCGAAGAAAGTATAGGGTGTGTTCAAAGAACACCCCACCCAAAGCCTTAGACCACTCTTAGAGTAATCCATCCAAAGGCCAAGAAACCAAAGGCAATATTTATGAATGTAAATCTTCCTAGCAGAGATGGTGAAGCACCACTACAAACATAACCTTGTGTTCTCCAGTAATCGCATCCTAGATTCGAACCGCCAGTCCCAGGAACAACGTTAGTTGCCGCGCTATCCCCAACACCACCTCCAACTGTCGCCGTCGGGTATGAGTAAACTGAGGTTTGGAAGCCACCTCCTACCACTGCCGTAGATAAACGCGTATTAAGAGAGGAAGGATACAATGTAGTATACGATTGAGGAGAGTATGCAGTAGTAGCAGCAGCATTAGAACCATATGAAAATGAAATTGTGGTCTCACCTTGTCCGCTTCCGCTACCCGATCCTGAGCCTGAGCCTGAGCCTGAGCCTGAGCCACTTCCACTCCCACTTACACCTCCACTTCCACTGCTACTGCCCGAGCCACTGCCCGAGCCACTGCCCGAGCCACTTCCCGAGCCGCTGCTACTACCAGAACCTGTGGCGGTACCAGTTCCACCCGATCCACAGTTACCAGAAGGTGGCGCCCGTTCACTCTCACTTCCTCCATACTCAACAGTATCCCCTGGGTTTGGAAAGACGACGTCTGTGCCTGCAGCTGTGGTACAGCCGTTGCCAATATTGGCGAGGAAAATGGTCGGGCCACTAAGTGCCCTCGACTTCAATTTGCTTGAGCCGCCGCCGGTAATCGTGACAACTGCGCAATTCATATACATTTCGCGGTTTCCAACGTTGTTAAACCATGTCCTATTATTGGCCATGCAAGACCATGTTAAACATGTTTTCGCCTGAAGGAGGCTGATCTATGTGGGATAATTACCATGCAAAAAGCACTTTATCACCAGAAGGTGCACTACTAGGAATGGGAAATTTAAATGTCTGGTCTCCGCCGGGTGTGGCATGAGGACAATTCCCTATCCATGATTTGATGACAATCCATGTCGTTCCCTTGTCGTATGAGAGAGCCGCTTGGCAAGAACCACCTATCAAAAAAACCAGCATCAATAAACTGTTCCTAAAATGAATTAAAGAGAATATTTTAATACCTCCATGAACAGCTGAGCCAGCAATGCTAAATTCCATAATTGTAAAATTAGTACTTATGGGATTTAAAGAAATCAATCAATTATTAGAGAGAGCTTACGTCAAAGTTTGGGTGCTTCCTGCAGCCCATGTCTTAACAGATCCTCCCTGGGGGGTATCCAAGTCCGCCAAATGTCCCCTACAAGGATAATTGGAGCCGGAGGGTGAAATTGGAGCTGAATAGTCAAAATCTCCTTTCGATTCGGTATAATATGGGTTGTCTTTATAGTTGATCGGGGGAGGGTCGGACATGACCATATGTGCTGATGAAGATGTAATGATGGATAGAAATGCAAGAGATAGCAGGATAGCTGCCAGCAGCATCTTTTGGGTTGCCATTACTGAAAAGTTTGACGAGGTAAAGATGGAGAGTTTCTAATTCCTTCCAGATGATAATGTGGGAACTGTATATAGGGGACGACTCAGTGGTGTATTGAGGTGAGCAAGTTATCTGAGGAATGAGAGCTTGGATTGTGTCGGGACCTGTGAACTTAAAGAAATGTTAGAGGATCTAAATGGAAAGGGTGAGTTCAAATTCTCCTGCAATTGAGTTTTGTTGGCGTGTGTTGTGCAGAAGGATCCGATGTGTTCAGCGGATCCGGATCAAAATCTAGTTTCAATTAAAGCAAAGGAGATATTGGTGAATTCTGAATACGTGGAGCTCGGCAAATGGGATCTTTGATGAATGATCAAGGGGATATGAGCATTGCAATGTAGAGAAGATGAGAGGAGGAATGAAAATTGGAAACGCAGTGCCGAATTCTTTGGTCAAACAAGATAGGAGTAGAGCATCCAGGGAGCCTACGATATTTTTATAATGGACTTCTCCAGTAAGACCGCCATTAGTTGGATTACATACACAGGATCACGCATGAGACTCTTTTCACGTTTTTTTCCCGTTTCGTCTCTCGGCTGCCCATTAGTCTATCACCCCATAAACATATGCGAACCAATGCAAAAACGGGCTACCGAGAAGAGGGGAAGAATGAAGCTTTCAACGGTTATTGATCAATCGGATAGGGACCCAGCGAATGAGGCGGCCGTTAGTAGCGAATGAACAGCCCGAATAGCGGACCAGAAACTGACAGCGGAGTTCTGCAGACCAACAGGATCCGGGCTAAGGGGAAAGTTAAGACATAGCGGGAAAGCAAAACCCTGAAGATTGAAGATCATTTGCATTGAATTGATGGTGCGCTGGTTTCCTTCTGCACAGAGAATTGTCTGCGCCTTCATGTTTGCCAACGATGCATGTTAGAAACCTCCGGCTTGAGATATTGAACTAAGCATAAGATAGTTCAAGTAGTTGAAATGCAACAAATTCCGTTGTTCACAAGAACAACGTGTTCGGGGCGTGAGAGGCTTGCAGTCACAGACCCTGCATAAATGTTTTGGGTTTTAATCCTCCCGGAGTCGTGGTAGATGAATGGAACCGCTTCAACTCTACCCCTGTAATGGCTGTGATGGGAATCAGCCTCAAGCATAGGGATGAGGCCATAGAATTACCAGGGCAGGCTCTCCGCGAGTTTCATCTATGGCAAGCTTTATTTTTTTTCCCCCGTCGTTCAGGTACCGATGACTACTCATCCGGTTAGTCCCAAGACTAGAAACAGGTACATAAGTCGAACGTTAGGTACGTGGAGGTAAAAGCCCCACACGTTGACCGTGGGATTTGTCTCGGATGGATAAGATAGGTCGATATGTCGGTCAACGTGTCAACCATAGAATCGCCGCCGAGGATATTGCCATTTTCTCGAGCGCCTGGTTTTCCAATCAGCGATCAATATTAGGATTTCGGGGAAAGCGAATTAGTAAAATAGTATTGTGCTCAAATATACCATCCTCCCAAGTTTTGAACACCCCCAGGCTGGAAAAATACACCGACAAAATCTGCTTCTTCCATCATCACGCACTTTTGATTTTCCTAGGAATTTTTTGGCTTGAAACCGAAGCATTAACTGTATGCATAGATAAAAGCTCGAAAACCATCATTGTGCAGAGGGAGCACTTTCCCGTTCGGATTGAATGAGGTCAACTGTCCACGTCAAGCCTTCACGCGCGGATCGCAGAGTGGTTGAGCATGTCGTGTCTCCGTACCCCTGATCTGCCACCGAGTGTTTTGGGTGAAAATTTTCCTCTGACACAATGTAGGCACCATAAGTGCCGAGAATCAAAGTCTTTCGCTGGAAATCATCAAATCCTGAGACCTCGCTTCTGTCGTGCAGCAGTCCTGGATTGGGAGAAGAGCAGAATAAGCTATAGTAGAGATGCCGTTGTTCCTGCATCAGACGAGGCCGAACGAACGAGTTAGGCTATCGTGATGAGATAGCAACCGGCCCGAGGCGTTTTATTATGACGGGCTTTACTTCATAGCTGACCGTCAGTCGCACCACCTTAAACACTTTAGCTAGCAGCAGGGTCTGGTTAGAGCAGTAATAGGGAAGCTCTAACACATGCTGCCGCAAGAACCTGTGAATTCATGGCTTAGCATCTTGAGTGGGCAGTAGTGGGAAGGCCGTCGCAAATAGCCAGCGATGTCTAACCAAAGGTTGCATTGACCAATCTTTAACTCATGAGGGTTGTGTACATCTGTCTGTATAAGTACTTATGCGAAAACTGTAAGGTAAGTACATGTAGACTTGGACTCAATAGCTACATGTACCTACCCTGGCGTGGCGGATTGAATGAAGTTGGGTGAGGTTTTGTATGTAAACATTTGACATCGCAATCTGGTATCTACCACGAAGAGTTTAGCATTACATGTAGTTGCACGGTCAGCTATCATGGGAGCACTGGAGGTCATCTTGGCACCTCCTAGGCCTTACTACGAACTCTGAGGCTAGACTTCGCAGATGTATTAACTCGTCCGTTCCCTGTCTCACCTTTACCAACCATCTATACCCGCCCTCCCAGCCGAGAAAGGATCATCGTTGCCTGGATGTTTGGCAGAGAAAAGTTTCTCGCAATGTAAAAAGAGCCCGAGTGATAGTTTTACCCATGGCGATCGAATCCACTTCTTCAGAACTAAAAGTGCCAACCGACCTAACTTTATACCCAAAAAAAGGAACTAAAAAGAGGGAGAGAACAAGTATGGAACAAAGGTTATCCAAAGGACTAGGGAGCGAGCTCAGGGCAATTACGCTGATTCGAATCCACTTAGTCGTTTTATCCAACCACCTGCGCCTAAAACCGATACCCTCTTCCTTATCATCCCCACATTCCTATAAAGACAAACCATGATTCGAGGGACTTAGAGAAGAAGGTTCTCCATGAAACTGACAGCCAGTCTTCTCATCTGCACGCGCAAGGTACGGTACTAAGATGCTAGCTAATAGTGGTGGTATTATTAAACATATCGAAACACCTTCAAGAGTCCGGAAGTAGCTAACCATCCACAATATATCAGAAACTGTCCAACCACAGAAATTCCCGGTCTTCATCGTGTTTGAGCCAGGAGTTCAATTTGATAAAGCACTCTAAGGAATACCTGCATACGCATGTGCAGGAAACGGTACTGCCCTAAAAGTATCTTGGTCAAAGAAAAGTACAGGTCTGTGATCCACCATTCAGATCTCTGGCTTGGCAGATCGGTATGAATCTTCGGCTTAGACTGCTTGATCATGAGCCTTATAGACTCAATCAAAACTCATGATACAAATGCTCATCGCAGGGTTGACTTATGTTCGACGATGGATCGTGTTCTTTGCTTTTGAAGGGGAAGCCAAGACTCGCCTGTTGTAAGACGTGTCTTACCACTTAAGTCCGTTTTCAGGCTGTAGTCTTGATATATTGTTGGACGCAGTTAAGTGGTTTAATAAAACCTATTGGAACTGCATCGCGCACACATTTTATCACCTGGTTCTCTACTCCCGGCTACATCTCTGACAGGGAAACTTCAGAAGGCTCTTTTCCTGGTACATATATCAGTTTGATTTTGTATCGCCCCAGAACCACCCGCGAACCCACGTGCCAAACCGTTAGAAAATCCGGGGGAAATGTTTTTCTTTGCCCCAAAGATTGCCACGTTTGAACAAAATGACTGAAAGTTGTATTGATAACAAAGGGGCCGTATTCCGCAAATTTAGAAGAGAACTACTGGCTCTATACAGTGCATGGTATATTCAGTCCGCTGATGCAAAGTAATGGCCCATAACTGCACGTTCGACCCCATAGGTGTTTGAGAGGTGCCCAGCTTTGTGACCTAGCAAGGATGTTCGTTCTTGCTATGTTTCGTATAGCTATAGACTCAACCTAGAAAAACCGGCCAAAAAAAACCGAATTGAATTGATATGATATAGGCAAAGGATTCGACGCCAGACCACAAAGATTATTGGCCTAGGTATAAGAATTGGTAGCAGAAATACCAAGTGTTAATTATAGCGCAAGCTCTTGCGGGCAAACCGAAGGAAGTATTAGGTTTTGGACAGTACAGGTGACGGAATGTAATTGACCAGCCGACCACTAACCCCGACATCGATCGCCATTTCTGGATCCGTAGAACCGTAGCCAACAACAGTTTAATCTTCTCAGTATGGTGTTCCGTATGTGGGGGATTGCTGGGCATATCCTCCCAGGCAAAGTTTATGGAATATAGTTTATCCAAGTACATGTAGATATATATACATTGTCGATTGGCTGATAAAGTTCGGATCATTTGTGCAGCTATCCCGGACATTTAATCAGCGAATAATTTAGTCCAGGTTTTGAAGATGCATGCGTACCTGGCAGCTGTTATAAATGTTTCCAATCAGCAAAGTGCAATTCTCTCACATTATATTAGCAGTTCTGAATGACAGTAGTAACACTCATGATCAATTAATAAAAGAGCTGCGAAACTATTGCTGATAGTACGTCTCTGAATCGATACCCGCAACAAAAGTAATTAGAGCTATAAGAGTAAATATTTTTGAAGGATCCCAAACCTGAATATTGAAGGAAGGAAAGAACATTAAAGGGAGAAAGAGGAGCGAAGCAAACGGATGCCCCGCCAAGCTTACGCGTCGCATGGACGCACAGACCAGTTGATTATCCCTGTCCCATTGAAATGTAGTTACAGAAGTGGTCTCCACGTGGAGTGGTGAGAGTGAGAGTGAAATCCATCCATGGTACCATAAATATTATTTGAGGCCCTCATTGGCGGTTCGCCACCCTTCAGATACGACCCCACACACGCCAATAGCTGCCTTCAATCATACGAATAAATATCGCTGGATACGGACCGGAGTACTACTGTAGCTACATGTTGTCCTAAGTAATCAGGTAAGTATATGTACTACGGGTGTAGGGGTAAGTCTGTAGACACCTACTGCTGTTGCAACCACGACCACTGTCTACAGATTTACCCCTACCCCCGTAGTACATACTTTATATACATACATTTAGTCAGGGCTAATACCGAGATTTGTTAGAGTAGTCTAAGTGTGTACTTCACCCCAGTTTTCAAAATCTACATGTGATCAAGTCGCATTATTGTTATTCGGACCTTTTCAAGCTTGACTATATTTTTTACCTGTAGTTCCCAAACGGAGCATTAATATTAGGAGACGTTTCTAACCACACACGGAAACTACCTCTGAGCCTCACATATACATAGAGCCCCCCACTGGATATGGGGTGACTAGTTTTATTCTTAGTAGAAGCACGAGAAACAAAGTACTACAATCTCTCCGCCCCTCTTGAGGTCCTTGAGGGAATATTAACAGTCCAGATCACAAATCTTTATCCAAGCATCCATTTCTAAACCCCCACGTACCGGCCCGGTAGCTGGCGATTTGAGCCCGGTCAGGCCGTAATATGATTATAAAAGCGCAGGGTGTAAATCTTTATTGTTGAGCACTGTTTCATATTTCAGCCCTGTGCTCCATATATGAGGCTTTGATTTGTACCTTATTTTTGTTCAACGGTGAGTGAAAAATTGGCTATGCATATGAGATTAAAATTACTTTAAGCAAACCTGATCTGCGCCCTTCAACCAATTGTGAAGGAGGTAATCCCTGGCCAAGTTTTTGCGGTATTTGCACATGTGTCCATCTTCTCGGGTGGTAAGCAGTGTTGACTCATCTTTCGCACCAAAGCTTGACCTGGGCCGTTCACGCGCCGGGGTTCTTCACTTGTTATTTGGAAACCATTAGGAGAACAGAGCTCCCACGTTTAAGTGGCCAATAGGACTATTCCCATACTCCTACAGTGGCGGCTACACACTATAGTTTCGTTGATCATATATATATTGGGTAACTTGAAGCCGTCCAAAGAGTTGTGACGAGTGGTCTGTAGCTAGTAAGATCTCACTATTTTTTTTGGTATATAGATCAATTACCCTTTTTCAACCCAGCCACGAAAGCACATGTTTTCTTACTGATTAAAATCATAAGGGATCACTCGTAACAATACTCATAGCGACCACTAATGCTGGTCTCGAATTCACATGCTACCCTCTCATATCCAGGTCCCTAATAATTCTGATCCGCTGAGCTTGAGCCTCAACTCTTATATACTTACATGTAAACACGGATAGAGGCGCATACATACTCTTTGCGCAGTACTTCGGTCGTCTACCGAAACCCCCAGGAGCTTGTCGATCTCGCCTAGAATACATGCAGTTATGGCACCACTCCTAGCTGCCGATGCGGCCCGGCCCGGTAACGTTGCATGAACCTGCATATTATAATTAAATGAGGCTCCTATATTATTAATAAAACCATATATTGTACGTTTCA
This sequence comes from Morchella sp. 2016-72, assembly GCA_024713865.1. NCBI lineage: Eukaryota > Fungi > Ascomycota > Pezizomycetes > Pezizales > Morchellaceae > Morchella > Morchella sp. 2016-72. The sequence goes on from JAMJEY010000003.1 coordinate 2,434,468, forward strand.
TGATCCGATGATTGTAAAAACAAGTTGTCAGTACCAGTTAGGGCTGACCTTACGGTCAAACGGGTGGGAACTCCGTCCTAAGGCTATCGTTGTTATTCAACCTCGATCTGGGTATGTTGAACCCGACGTATGACCTCAGACATGGGTCTAGCCTAGGCCTATTTCGAGTGTGGTATGCTACGTAAATGTAGCCTCGGACATAGCCCCCCCGCCCCCCCCCCCCAAATCTATCTTGCAGCGCAGCGGGCAGCACTCCGAAGATGCTATATAGCCATTACTTTCTTGATCGATGCGGATAGCCCTTCTGAAGGGAAGAAGGGGAGAGTAGAGCTTTGTGGGACAGGTATAATATAAGACTCAAGGCGGCTAGGTGGTGATGTAAATGTTACGAGAGAGCACACATAATCTGATCGACCGTAGATGAGAACATGGCATTGTGAAACTATGGTATTCGTTAATATACTAATATGTTATAACGGTGAAGGTCAGAAAATCGCCCCATCAATGGAGTTACCTTACATGGTCAATCGCAGCAACAGCACTTAGGCCTGCAGACCTTGAAATCTATAAGATGGCTCTCTATTAGTACCAGACGGTAACGAATGGAGCTTCAGTAACCGAGTTCCTGCAGATCCGTTCTATCAAACCCGTCCCCTCAACAGTAAGGCTTGTTTGACCCGAGTGATCAAACATGATCAGGGATCTCGGAGGAGCCGTACTTGAACGGATCAGGAGCTATTTTTAGAATACCATCCCTTCCCACACAGGGCGAGGCTTATTCAATCGTTGGTTGGTTGGTCAGTAACATGCTAGCTCTTTGCTGCGAGTAGCTACATGTATCGATAGAGCGCTGCTGCTGCCTTTCTCTCTCTCTCTCTCTCTCTCTCTCTGATGAGTTGGTTGTGCCGGTTAGTCAGCCAAGGGTTCTGCTGTCGTACAAGGCAGGTAAATGTATGTGACACAGCACAAGCATATTTGGCGAGATGTCTGATCCGCAGACAGGGCTTACTTACTCTATTGAGGTCACACAATGGTTATCTCCTCTCTTTCTCTCTCACTCCCCCCCCCCCCACTCTCTCTCATCTCTAACACACGGAGATTGTGCATTGCAAAAAGTTAATTTGCCAGACCTGTTGGCCCGAGTCCACGGTTTAAGGATCGCGAACTGGGAAGGGGGGGGGGGGGAAGGGGTACGATAACAGTCTAGTAACCTCCGCCCATACCTTAATTCCAACGGTGGATTTACATTGTATTTACCTCTCTACGGGTTTCTCCATATTGGACAGATGATCCGGGCCTCTATACTTAATGTGATAGGAACATATATCCTACTCCGGAGTAGATACGTAGCCCAGCTACATATTCTAATTAACATGCGAGAAAGAAACCCCGGGTTTTTTTTTTCCCCTTTCCCCATCTTGATCATGGCGGGCTGAAAATTGTATCAGGAGCCGTATCTCTATGACAGGTGGGACGCAAGTTCCGGAACTGGATACCGACCAGAAAGCCAAAAACCTTGAGTAATTGGCTAACCAGGCTGCCAACTGACATCAGTCAGACCTTTCCGACCGCCGCAATACTACTACTACTAACAATAGACCTTCCATCAATATCCTAAACTACATCATGTAACTACCGAAGTCAAAAACCGATACTCTGCAACTTATGGCGATCCTCCACCCCCGAGTTAATCATCCCGTGATTTGCGGGGGAGCAAAAAAAAAACATCGCCAGGCTTGGATCGATCCATGCAGTTATTACCGGGATGATATCCGTACTAGTAGCAGCAGCGCCCTAGTGAACTTGATGCCCAGTTACCTATAACTGGGGATTTATGCATGATTTAGTTGGAGGACCATGTACTTACCTCTGCAAGACACCACTCTACTCTACTCTGGGTACATCTTTAGCGAAAATGAACCTCCCTATTCTATCCAGCTACATACATGTAGATAGGGTGCGCAAGATTTTGTCCTATATATATCCTCACAAGGCTACCGATCGCGAGGTACCAAGTGAGAGTAAACTAAGTTACCAAAGTACATGTATGCTCGAACGACGATGAAGAGGACAATGTTATAGTGTTTTTTTTTTATTATAGGCGTCCGTGGTCCTGTACGTGGCTAATCGCTCTCTTCTGTTCAAAGGGCATAAAATTTCGCTTTCTAAACTACATACATCTTTCAACATGCTCGTCAACGTGCATGATTGGACCGTGCTCTTTGTGCAACAACCACCGCTCGCCCCCCCCCATCTCTCCTCCTCCTCCTCCCCAATATCATATCATATTCACCTCCACTTTTTGCCGTGCCTTATTCCCAAGATTTCGGGTCGCAAGTTGTTGCTGCTCCACGTAAGCATCAAAAGAGGACAACCCACCCACCCCTACCCTAAAATGGCTGGTTGGCTAGATCGAAAGGGCATGACAGTGGTAGTCAAGGTCTTATAAAACGTTATATTTCCGGGTCCACCATCCATCTCATTTATCCACCTTCTGCCTGTTTGTGGGGATATGCAGAAAGCATCTTCCACCATTCTACGTCAACGACCACAACAGCAACAACAATACTACTACAGCTACTCGAATAATTCGTATACACATATTTTGCGATGGCTAATCTAGTTGAGGGTTTCATCGCACTCTTGGTGGTCCTAGTTGTAATTGTGCTTGTGGGCACCGTGGGGAGGTTATGGATTCTCCGACACCGGCCTAGGACGTTCGCCGTCAACTTGAGCGATTCCGCCTTTATACTTTTCACGGTACTCATGATGATTGCGGCGGGTTTGGCATTTGACGGGGTGGAGTCTGAGCTGCGGATTCTGCGGAAATATGGAGCTAAGGATATCGAGACTAGGTTGATGACACCAAAGTATCTCAAGGTTGGTCTTAAAATACATATATTGGGGGTTGCAATGTTATGCAGTGCGATAATTGAGGCTAATCGGCGGGATTTCAGGAGTTTTTTGTGATTTCACTATTTTGCACTACTCAGGTGTGGCTGCTGAAGGCGGCGTTCCTGGGGTATTATTGGAGCCTCAGGGAGACTCTGAGTAGGAAAGTGACGTTCTTGCTGTACGGGGTGTCAGTATATACAACTTTGACGTACCTGGGAGTCATGTCGATACAACTAGGATACTGCAGGCCGATGTCACGGAATTGGTATGTTTGGAATTGAGATTCCTTCACAGTATGGTTTTTTTTTTTTTGAATAGAGGGCTAAGGGAAGCGTTAATACAGGTCCACGGGATCTGATCAATGTATCTCAGTACAGACAGTTCCAGGAATGGTTGCTCAGCAGGGAACAAATATCTCTAGTGATGTCTTTAGTAAGTCCGCCACTTCTTGTATCTTCTATCCATCAATTTGTACCAATACTGATAATCAACATTAGTCCTTCTCATACCCCTCCTTACCATCGGGACCTTCCGGTCTAGCTACGGCCTCACGCGCAAAGATTTGTACGCCCTATTCTTCGTCTTTGCCGTCGGTATTGTGTCAATTGTAGCCTCGGTAGTACGATTTACGCAGGTATACCACGTCGTTATGTACTCTGATAGCTCGCTGCTCGCCATCCGCCAGACGATCATGTGGGCGCTCGTCGAGAAGTTGTTTGCTTTCACGGCCTTCTGCTTGCCGTGTCTGAGGGTATTTTACAGGAAGAGACACAGTGCAGCGTATATGGAGAAGGGGGAGTCGGTGTCACACATCTCGTCGTCCATCTCGAGTGGTGGGTCGGCGTCGTGAGAAGTTTCTGCTAGCTTTTGGTTTTGGGTTTTTTAATTTTTCGGTGTTTTTCTTTTAGGGTTTTTAGGGTTTTTTTTTCTTTTCTCTTTGGGGGTATTTTCTTTGAGGAACAGCATAATTCTAGCGCAGGGCATTGTACCTTCTTTTCTTTTTTTCCTATTTTTCTCTACATAGCCCTCTCTCTTTATTTTTGGGTGACGGGTTACTGTTTTTCTTCTTTAGTTTTTATTTTTGGTGACGGGTTACTGCTTTTCTTTGGTTTTATTTTTGGGATTGGTTACCGTTTCTCTCGTTTCTCTTCTTTTTTTTTTTATTCTTATTTAATTCATTGTAACATACATGTAGAGAGGTACAAACAGACCATGACCGCATAAAATTAAAGAGTTAAACAGCGTGCATAGAATGTTCTCCGCCTTGTATAACAACCACAACCACCTCAACATCAACAGGGCGAGAGAGCACAAATCCGCCCTCTCCCTCTAGTCTCCCCACTTTTTTTTTTTTTTTTTTTTTCTTTTACCCTCGATCGCGCTGTGCGGCGGCACAAGCTCTATCATTCAATACAAAAGTAAATAAGGTTTGACTCACCGCAAAGCCTTGTCCGCCCTATAAGCACGTGTATGACGCGGTTCCTTGCAGTGCAGTGCTTGGTTTGTAAAGTGCTGTGTGCTGTGCGAGGTGAGCGAAGGATGGTGGGCGAGCAAGTGAGCCTTGACGTCCGTCCCACCATCATTCGCCGATACCTACTTATGTGCATTTCTTCTTGCACTGCATCGGGTCGGGAACCCCCGTCGGAGATCTTCGCGTGTGTGTGTGCGAGAATGTGAGAGTGTGAGAGTGTGAGAGTGAGTGTGTGTGCGTGTATTTGTGTGGTGTGTGTGTGTGTGTTCGGGCAGAACTTGCAACAGGAGAACGTCCCCCATCCAGTGCATTTCATCTTCAGAGGTGTATCTATATAGTTAGGCCAGTCGGGATAGGACTGCCAAGCTGTGTGTAGTACTACTCTTGGTGTCGAGTAGTTATTGGGCAGTGTAGACGACGCTGAGCTCGAGTACGATGGCGGACAGAGAGCACCACCACCACCACCAAGCACAGACAGACAGACACAGACTGAAGGGACTGACAGGTAATCGCGCGTTCGTGGTGACAGCTGTCTCTCACTGACCTCTTCGTAGCGTATATATATACCTCTACATAGGCAGTGTGTGCCCATATAGCCGGATATTGACTTTTATATGTTCTTGACTTAAACCCTTGCTGCTAGCCCTGTCGCCCCGAATCACAGGCGATCACTCTCAAAGGCGCTAATACCCAGATGTCAAACTGATTGCAGGGGGATCAGATAAGATAAAGCATCATAAGGCCTCCAAGCTTTTTTTTTTTCTTCCTTTTCTTTTTTTCCCTTCCTTACAACTTTAGCCGCCACAACCACCCACTAACAAAAACTAAAACTACAAGTATTTCCCGGTTTCACTTGTGTTGGAACTTGGAACATTGACATTGGCCCCTTTGAATAGGTATGTAGAGTAGAATTAAAGTAGAATATTGCAATGTAGCACAACTAAAACTTTGCACCAGTACCACTTTGGTTATTGTGAGCCGGGGGGGGGGGGGGGTCTGGCTACTACTCTCTATCTTGACAGTATGGTGGTGGTGGTGGTGGTGGTGGTGGGCAGTCTAGTGGAGTTATTGGAAGGAATTCAACCGTCGAGATACATTGCACTAGTCTCTCCTCACCTCCGACCTCGCTATAAGAAACGCCAAGGTTGCGGTGGTGGTTTTTTGTTTCTTATACCCAAAATTTCTTATAGCAAGTGAGTGAGATTTCGGTGCAGAGTCCTTATAGCTTAGCCTGTACCCTGTGTGTTGTTTCTTACAGAACAGGAAGGTTTTTTTTTTATAGCGAGGTTTTTTTATAGCGAGGTTTTTTTATAGCGAGGTTTTTTTATAGCGAGGTTTTTTTATAGCGAGGTTTTTTCTTATAGCGAGGTATGGCTGTATGCTTTTGATCGGACCGAGTGTACTCTAGAGTAGTAGTAAGTAGCCCAGATAGTCCGTGGTGCCGGCCGGCTGTAGTTGTAGGTATCGAGTATCTTTCTTTCTTTACTTTTTTGGGGGAAGTGGGGGGGGGGTGCTTTAGGGCCGAGCCTCCGGGGACCTCCAACCCTCCTCCCCTATTGGTGAAAACACTCTCCTGTGCCAGACCTCGGGGAATTCTCGGCGTGGAGTGCTGAGACCGATCGGCCCGGTCTATGATAGCTAGCTGTTCTGGTTACGACACGTGATTCGCAAGACCTTCCCGTAGGAGGGGGTTTGTGCGGGTCTAGACAGGGGCGCAGTAAGATTTTCGCAATTTAAAACCTGTAAGCCTTTTTTTTTTTTTTAGCTATGATAGAAATGACAAGGACGTCTGGCTTGGGATCTGCTCTATATGCTCCGAGATTTCTCAATGGGATCATCGAACCAATCATCCGAGTGTCTCGGCCATCAGCTTGTCTGAGTTATCAATCAATCAATCGCCGTCCTGGATAAGGCGGTTAAGCGAGTGATCCCTGGTGATGCGAGCAGACCTATGATTCGTGGGGATATCAAGCACCTACACACAGCTCAATTGGGGTTGTAGGAGATGCCATCTTCTTGCTACAGGTACTCAAAAATTTCAAAATTGAAAATGATATGATCTTAGAATCATGGAATATCACTCGAGTGATATGCAAAAAAAAACACATTATTCCAAATACCTATGATTTCTCCGCGTATTCCCTGTCCTGCAAAATGTCTAACGGTTAAATCGGCGAATTATCCGGTGTCATTGACTTTTTGGTACCAATTTCTGCATATAAAAAGTCTTACATTCCCCGGGCCCTCCCCGCACAGCTGCACGTCAATCAATATCTTTGCGCTTGAGCTTATTTGTGGTGGAGGAGGTAGACCGGCTTTGCCCATCAACGAGCACGGCCCATCAGCGAGCGTTGCCTACGGTGCACGCTCGTTGAGGGGCCGCGCTCTCTGATGGTCTATACACGTTACATTCCACAGGGCTGACAAAGACGCCAACCTCCAGTTGTGAATGGACTTTTCCTCGTTAAGGAGAGAACACCGGGGTTAAGCCGCGGCTCACGTGATCCCGCCCTGAACCTCGGCCCAACGCACCAGATCTCGGCACTCCCCAGTGCGAGTGAACATTAATCAATTAATATTGAGCAAGAGCAAAACCTGGTTCTGTCCCCGAGTCTCACGGAGAATATTCAACCCTTTCTTTTCTTCTAGATCGGCAAATATAAAAAAAAAAAGATAAGAAAAAAGAAAGAAAGAACACACAGAGCACCCCTTTGGACACCAGCATCATGAATTCCCCCACAACCCCACGACCGACGCTCAAGACGATACCGCCAGTGAATCCAGAGCTCTCACTGCTCGAGAATAACCTGGAGCTCTCTACGCTCGAGGAGATGGGGGATGGGGTCTTTACGAATAGCCGGCCTTTGTGGAAGCCAGCCGATGCACGGGGGATTTATGGCGGCTGCGTAAGTTCTTGTCCTTTTGATCCCTTCAGTTAAACATGTAGCATATAGCTAATAAAAAAAGGTGCTCATATGTAGATTATCGCTCAATGTCTCACAGCAGCACAGCGCACAGTACCCAAGGACCTAAAGGTCCACAGCATGCACTGCTACTTTATTCTTGCAGGCAACCCTACCATCCCCGTTGTCTATCACGTTGAACGCGTCCGCTCCGGCCGCTCCTTCGCTACCCGAACTGTCCAGGCACGCCAGCGCGGCCAATGTATCTTTACCACCACTTGCTCATTCATGCGGTCCCCGGCGCAGTCGCAACGAAAGATCGAGCACTGCATGCCGCTACCGGCCGACGTCCCCATGCCCGAGGACTGCGGCACGGGAGATGCAAAGCTGCAAGACTGGTACGCGGGCTCGAGGAGTAACATCGGTGCCGCGGACCTCGAGAAGATTAAGCTGAAAGTGGAGAGGGACCCGATCGAGTACAGGCAGCTGGCGATCCCTGATTGGTCTCCGGACACCAGACCGACGGACAAGAAACTGCGGCAGTGGGTGCGCATCAAGGGCGGGATCAAGAATGAGGAGGCGCACCTACCGGCGCTGGCGTACTTCTCGGATTCGTTCTTCCTGGTAACGGCCGCGAGGGTGAATCCGCCGCGGGCGGAAGATCGCGGTATCGGCATGATGGTCAGTTTGGATCACACAATATACTTTCACCATGCGGCCGAGATCAAGGCGGATGAGTGGGTGTTCATGGAGCTAGATTCATCTTGGGCGGGCGAGGAGAGGGCGTTGGTGACACAGAAGATATGGAATCGGGAAGGATTGCTGTTAGCTTCATGTTATCAGGAGGGGTTGATTAGACTGAAGAAGGATGATGATTCGGGAAAGGGTGTGGTGGACTTGCCTAGCAAGCTTTAGGTTTCTTTTATGGTTTTTCTTTCCTTTTTATAGACTTCGTTAGTGATTATCGATTTGTATGTAATTGCAATGTAATGTATCCCCCCATGGCATATAGCTGCCATGATCCTACGAAAGCTTTTTGTTCTTTAGAATAGATGACAAGCCACGATCAAGGCATTGAATAGCAGCAGTATATATGTAGGCCTAGAAACCGTATATAATTGACCTCATCTATGATAAATCTGAGCCCTTATTTTTCCCCCTATGCCCTATTTTTAAGTGAACGGTGTGGCCTCCCCTCGTGCTTAGCCATGTGGATTGCTGTTGTTGGGCTTTGTGCTTAACAGTGACTTGAGTTATGATAGGAGAAGGCATACTTGTAGCTAGCCCGCAGAATACCGAGCATATTGGGGGGGCTTCCACCGCACAAAACCCGGCCACTAGACCCGTAGTCGAGGAATATTTGTAGGTGGATGCTCACTTATATGATGAACCTGTGCGCTCGCTTTGTAGGGAACTATTGTAAGTATGTATATATATGTATCTGCTCTACTACTCGATCGTAAAGTGTGGTACTCTCTAGACACTGTTGTCAACCAATAATTAGCCCTGTATTTTTGAAGTGAAGATGCTCCATGGACCATGGGATGTAAGTGCACCTAACGACAACTCAGACTCCACGAGTTAGTATACCTCAACAGCTCTAATAGATATGGGGAAAAGATTGTTCTATTCCCGTAATGTTAGTAGGCTATAGAATTGTTATTTTCACTTGTAATCGGGGGGGCTTGGTTTAGGGTCCTGTCGTATGGAGATGAAGCTTTTCGTTGCTACACGGGTGCTTATTGTAACCCGACAATATTTGCATGGATGTAGGTACTCTATGCTATTATACATGTAATATAGCAGAAGTCGTTAAAAATGGCCATTTTCAACACACTAATAGTATACCAGCAAATCTTGAACAGTCAACACAAGGCCTTGTCTAATAAAGGAGCAGTTAAGCCCTTCTCCGTAAAAATAAGAATTTTCTGCAAGAGCTGTAGGGGTGCAATCGCGGAAACCATGCCAAGACCTTGGTTTTTGTATGTGGCTTGGCAAGTTTTTACAACTCCGAGGGGTTTAGTTAGCTCCTTGAATTAGGGTTCCTTGAATTAGGGTTCCTTTGAAACTGAGGTCCTAGTTGCCTTTTGGAAAGCTCCATTTCGGTGGGTTGCCAAACACAACCCATTTCTTCGGGCGGCTCCCAAACGGGCCCTTAATTACCAGACAGCATTCAAATCTACAACTAAGATCGTTCAAAAGTATACCCAGCCACCCCTAGCACTCTGAAAATTTGGGGATCCTATTGCACCTGGCGTTTTGAGGACGTCGATAGGGTTTGCTATTTTTCAAATCCAGGGCTAGAGCCCCAGCCCGCTACCCTGATCAATGACATCCACCCTTGCAGCAGGACAGTCCCGTCTGTCAAAGTTTTCTTATCCCCGGCCATACACACTCGCCTCCAACCAACCAACCCGTCATGCATCATCTTTTCCGTTCCTAGCACCTAACATCTTAGATCGATGAAGGCTCTCAACCGATCGATTGATGTAGCCATTGACCTGATTCCCCCAGGTTTTACACGAACATCATTGTGATCACTAATAACAGGAGAGTCCCAGACGAGTAGCAATGAATTGATACTGTAAGCAGCTTCGTTCCATTTTTTTTTCTCTATTCCCAAATTGCCTTTTTTTTATGATGAAAGAAATTAAACACAGACCTGTTCTGAACAATTATGTGGACAAAATACAATTTCTTGGAGACCTTCTGAATAATCTTTTACCCCATCCCGATTTTGGTCAATTCATTACTCGCTCTATCTCAATTGATTGACTAACGAGGCCTGAAGAATTTTATAGGGGTGAGTGAGTTACGGCACTGACATGTTGTAGTTGGAGGCATACGCAAGACGGCACTGCCTGCCACATGGACTCATGAGAAAAACAGGACCTAGCTGTTGGATTCTCCAGGCCTTTTTTTTTTTTTTTTTTGAGGAGGTAAAGTAATTCTCCCCATCTCCACCACACTCCGTGTCACCCCATTATGATGAAAAAAAGATATTTACACAGACCTGTTCTGAACAATTATGTGGAGGAAATATGCCTTTTCTGAATACCCTTCCTTCTCTTACCTTTTTTGTTACTAGTTTCGTCATTAGCTCTTGAACTAACAGGCGTAAAGTTTATAGTAAAGTTGTCACGCGATTAACACCGCAATGTTCACATCCTGGTGATGGGATCTTATTACTGCAGCTTAGAGCATGCTGCCCTAGATCTGATGGCCTTACTTCGCGGCAGAAGCACTCTGCTTCGAAGTGGCCCGATCCAGTTAACCAGTTCCAGGTTTGGGCCTAAACCAGCTGTATTTTAGGACTTTGTGGTTTTGGAAACCAAACAAAATAAACAAATGTTTTTCTTCCCCAATGTGTTCCAGCCATCGGGATTCGAAATGTGTCTAGCTCTCAACCAGGGTTCAGGCGGGATCTTCCCCAACCTGCATCTTATTTTTGTGATGTGATGCGCCCTATCCGAGGTCGCGTTCACTTTGTTTGCCGGGTATTGGGTTCCCCCTCATTACTGCCGGGTTAATTCTCGGAAAGTGCGGGGAAAAGCCTCAAACGCAAATCCATGCTTGCTTTGGCTTCGGGCGGACTGGTTCTTCTAGAAACGTAAAATAGTGGACACCCATTGCTGCAGTTCTTCACCGCGGCTCTATAAATGTAGGTATTGTGTAGGTGCTCGTAAACAACCGGCCTAGATGGATGGGTACTCTACTCTACAGGCGGTACCACCTTTGCCCTCATACATGAAGTCTCTCTTTGGGTGAACTTTGTTGTTGTGAGCAGATAATCTAAAGTCGGCCATGATCTGCGGTTGGGGGTAAGTAAGGGAAATTGGGTCTACGTAGAGTTGTGATGCCTGGCAGACTAATAATAAATAACAGAGGTGGAACGATTATCGGCAAGGAGAGAAAAATTCGCTCGTCTCGTCAGTTGGGGTGATGTTCGTTGTTCGTTGTTCGTTGTACTCTAGTCCACCTCCTCTACTCGCTGAACAGGATTTTTGGTCCCTTACCTTAAAAATCAACCGCTGAGCTCCCGGTTTAGCTTGCCTCGCGGGGCAATGGGCGTCCGAATTAATCGCCACAGGCAACAGTGGTAAGCGTATTATAGGTAGCACGGGGAATTCCCTGAGGAATCCGAGAAGCTAGCTAGATCTTTAGCTTCACCGTCTAGAAAAGAGCGGGAAAAATACTTGGAATTATTTACTCACGATAGCCCGGCAAGTACTAGGAAATATATTTACTTATTACCCAGAGCTACCTTCATGATCTTCAGTCTTGGCTGTTGGAAACGTTAAAGATCTACTGCTAGTACTCACCATTTCCCGCGAGGATCTACTAGAACACCATTTCAAACTGTTATTCTGCATGACCACTAGCCCAGCCTGAATCATCCATCCTAACTTTACAATCGGTCGAGATCCGATTATCAACTAGTTAACTGGGGGTGCAACGTGTTGGAGTCGGGGTACGTTTGTAGAAGAGGAACATGGAGTTCCTAAGACTCAGGAACATAGAAATGTAGGAGGACGTCATTTCTGAGTTTTGTCTAATATTGTCTCATGAGCTCAGTATGTCTCGGGCGGGAGGCTTCCGAATTTTTATGATTCTTGAAGGGAGCCTCCACTCCACAAGACCCTGAAGATCATCTGGGAAAGAGGGGGGGGGTAAAGGCGGAGAAAGGGTGTGTAACGAGCATGGTAGCGAAATTCGGCAAAAAAAAAGAATGGAGGAAACAGCAATTCTGTCCAGACAAGTTATGAAATAGAAAGAACTAAAGATCGCCAGAGCCTCAGGAGAGAAGCAAGCAACTTTCCCAAGAGCTCCAAGGTTGATCGTGTCTCGGATTGGGCGGCGCATTGACGACATCGTACAGTACCGTGCGACAGGACCCGAACGGTTGAACAGCCCAAATAGGGAATTTTGAGTATCTCTTACTGTTTCTGTAATTTTAGTTCGGCCGTGAGTCTGCCAAACACCGCACGGATATTTGCTGATTTGGATTTTTCTCTTCTGGAATTCGTGGGATGTTCGCACACCACCACCAAGACTAGGCAGCCTAATACTAGCACTAGTCTCTCAGGAAATTAAATGTTTAATGGGTGTCCTCACTCCATGCATGTATGCTCGCTCGCCTCTGGGGAGGGGGCGAGAGTCATTTGGCTATAAAGTTCTTCCTTTCCCTCCCCCATTGTCGAACAGCCCTCTGTTCAAAAAAAAAAAACAAGGCCAGCTCAATCTTCCGTTATAACTACTACTCAACCGCCTTCTAAATACCTGAACACTCTTCCAATTCCTTAAAATTCAAAATGTGCAACTACAAGAACACCGTATTCGCCTGTGGATGTGAAGTTGAGGAGAATACCTCCGTTTGTGGATGGGTCAACGACGATATGTCCGAGTGCATGGCGAGCTCCCAGTCAGTTGATGTGCTTTCATCACGGACCTGTGGTACCAAGAAGTGCAAGAACAGTGGACTAGCTCTGTAAGTTCCTAATTGAAGGCTCCTTTTTGATCTCACGATCATTATACTAATTGAGTATAATCATAGCCACCCTGTCGAGCCTGTGGTGCTTGCACGTTCAAACAGCAACACCAGCAGTAGCGGAGACGAATGGACAGACGAGACCCCGTCACCAGAGCTATAAGCAACTCGAAAACATTAATTGGTCGTTGGGGAGGGGAGGGGAGATGAGCAAGGATGATTTTGAATCGCACGGAAAAGGGTGACTTTGCTCTGGGAGCAGGAGTTTCTTTTGGGTACCTCTCGTTTCGGGTTTCTGTCTTTATTTTGGTGTTCTTTCCTGGTTACTGGCTCCATCACGAATTTCCTCGGATTGTATTTGTACTATTCTCTGTTCATTATCTAGGAGCGCTGCATTGGGAGAAAGGATTCGATTATTATCACCCACTCAGTTTGAGTACTGTATCATTCCAAAAGTTGACTATCTTTTCTCTCCTTTCGTTGCTACGGCGTTCTCACCGGTATCTGGCATAGCGTGGCCCAAAAAACCGGCAATCAAGCATTTCCCCCCAATGGTGGTAGGTACACCAGTCTACTGTACGAAATCTGTCAGTATTGGGGAGGAGTTGGCTGGCGACTGGACCCTGTCTGTGTGCAACCACCCTTGACGGTTAAGTTTGCACCCATCCACATGCACACCACACCGCTTCAATTTTTCGGTATCCTATTTTCTGGAGGTTTTTGGCGAAAGTAGTACTATTGCTTTTACCGCCAACCCCGCAAAATGCAGTCCCCTAAGATGTAAAGTACTTTATTAGAGACTTTGCCAGGATTTCCGGTAACCTGATTGGCGCCGATCCCATAGACTGCCAATCAGATAATCGGGAGCTGGCCGCATTTGCGCAGTCTCTACTCACTCCCAGCAAGGAGTGATTGGGTTTCCTCTTAGGAATATTATCATAAAACGGAATCTTGAGACCGATCGTTGCGATCCTAGCAGTTAGACTCCGATACGGGAGGAGTCACATTTGCACCTTCCTTACGGCGCTCACTACCACATCAGTTTGATGGTGGTTGATCTCGGGGAAATGCACAAACACCCAGACAGGCGTGTACAACCATCGTGAATGGGAGTTAAGAAAAGCCTTTAAAAGACCGGCCCACAGGACCGACCAGCGTTTCCAATATAATGTTTTCGTACGCTTCAGCTCCTCTGCAGTAGTTAATACGTGTTGCGAGTCCACTTCTGCCGCCTCTGATAATATCATCGTGAAAATAATCTTCTATGTACAGCTAGTGTGTGGCGTTGTCAATTTTTCTCTCTCCCACTTCTTTTTGCCGGTGTATGTAAGTAGCTTTTTGCCAAACGTCCGCGGCCTTATCGCAGGCAGGTAGCCTTCTGACACAACCGAAATTGGATTCGTTAGGATTTTATGTTTTCTTTTCTTCAAAATCTGCGCCTGCTGAGTTTTGTCGGCGCTGTCGGATCCGGACATGGCCGGCGGCGTGGTGAGCCTTTGGTGAATGATATGAGCTGAATATTTATCTACTGGGTGCGTACTGGATGGTTTAAGCTAGGTTTTCCAGGCTTGCTTTTTCATGGTAGACGTACAAGAGGTGAGGTTGTAGATAGATCTGCGCTGTATGGTTGAGGAGTAGTTGTTGTCCGGGAAACCCCGCGTGCGTGTTTGCAATTCGTATTTCGTCCGTGCCGAGCAATCATTGGGTCTGCTATTTTACTTGGTAGCCTGGTACATAACCTTGATACTAACGCAATGCTTCGCTGGCTGGACATAATAATTCCAAACTCTTTGCCAACATATTAAAGACACAAGCACCTGAAAATTAGAGCTGTTCTTTCCTGGCTATGAGTAGACCAACCTTTCTCACAATCTTCGGTTACCGTTAGCCATTCACAACCAATTAATCACCTTCCCAAAATGTCTCCTAAGGTTATTTCTCAACATTTTCCAGCTAGGGCTCGCGGAGAAGGTGAGTTATTGAAAACTTAATTTTATTCCTTAGGGGGCGGTGGAGGTATGACCACTGAGTGATATCTGCCTGTAAGGCTGTGATCGGTGAAAAACAAGTGAGCCTCTGTGGGAGGGTGATTATCACGACAGAGCAAGATATCGTGGTGATTTTATAGAGTAAAGCGAAGACTCTTGAACGTCGATCATGAAGGTGGCTAGCCGAAGGATCATCGCATGCAGATCTCTCACACTTTCGGGACAGGTGGTTCAAAACTGAACATTCTCTACCGTTGCTTCAGTACAGCGTATCACAGTGAAATCTACATCTGGAGTACAGGAGGGGAAACAGGTTGCCCTGAACATGCTCGCCAAGCGTCATAGGAGATCAATCGGAAGTTGCCAAGGCCAACCCCACCAAATACCCCACATCACGTCGTCCAATCCCCCGTAAAGGGTACTATCCACATCTGTTACATCACATCATCCCACGATAATAGATTCCTGGATCGATCTATTAGCTGGTAGTACCGCAGATTAACGATGTCCCGAATGTTAGAATTAGATGTTGGTCATGAACACGATCCCAACCAAGGAATAAACCCGTACGAGGACCCTGAAGAGCACCATGCTGCAGTCTCTGCCCTATATTCATACTTGTAAGTAAGTTAATCCCTGAATCCTTATACTTAATTAATGCCCATACTAGTCTCTACCGCCGCACCGCCCACAATAATTTAACACATCGCCGTCGAAATGCTTTCTTCAATCTCCCACGTACACATCAGGATCTTCTTCAGAAGCTCCCTACCGCATATCTTAGGAAATTAGATATGGTAGACGATGCAATTGAGAGTAATGCTCTCCTTTCTGAGGCTATTTTCCGTACAGCAAGCGAATCATTCGGCATCGATACCCCATCGGATAGGGAGGGCAAGAAGAGGCTGGAGAAAATGGTGACACATGAGGACATGGATAAAGTCAAGAGCACTATCAAGCAATTTTACCGAGACTGGAGCGCAGAGGGAGCAGCTGAGCGGGATGTGTGTTACGGGCCAGTTATGAAGGAATTGGAGGAGAGATATGGAGCATTAGGAATTGAGGACAAGTAAGTTTGTCCTTTGGGGGTGGTATCATCAGGGGAATGTTTAATTTGCCTAGGTAACTAGCTCTAATGATTATCATATAGGGCAAATATCAGAGTTTTAGTTCCTGGGGCTGGTCTGGGTAGATTGGCATTTGATATTGCAATAGCAGGTAAGGATGTGATTTTCCGTATTTCTTTTGGCCCTAACTTACACCTTACGCCAAACCAGGCTATAGCGCTCAGGGCAACGAATTCTCCTACCATCAACTTATGGCCTCCAATTTTATCCTTAATCAGTCCGTTTCTCCTCGCCCATACTTTTCTCCATTACTAACACCCTCTAGCTCCACCAAAGCCAACGAGTTCACCCTCCACCCCTTTATCAACACCTTCTCCAACCACAAGTCAATTACCAACCAACTACGACCTGTCCTCATCCCGGACGTACATCCGGCGTCTCTCCTCGCCGCGGCCAACGACCGCTTTTCTATGAGCGCCAGCGACTTCATATGCGGCTACAATAACCCCGAATCGTCAGAAACATTTGAGGTATGCGCCACCGTCTTTTTCATCGACACAGCCCCCAACCTCTGCTCATACCTCGAAACAATCCGGAACCTACTCGTTCCGGGAGGTGTGTGGATCAACTTTGGCCCCCTCCTCTGGCACTATGAGAACCACGAGGCGCCAAAGAGGAACGAAGGGGACGGTAGCTTTGAGATATCTCTAGAGGAAGTGCTAGAGTTGATTGCCACCTACGGGTTCAGGATTGTCAAGCGGGGCAATGGGAGCACCCAGTACGTGGGAGATGTTATGAGTATGCTTATCTACACCTACGAGTCCGAGTTTTGGGTCGCGGAAAAGATCTAGTGTTCAATCTGGGACTGTAAAATACGCTCGTTTTTCTTAAATACTCCCCTTTCCCTCCCCTCCCCTTCCCCTCCCCTTCCCCTCCCCTCCCCTCCCTGCGACGAGTGGTGTTTGACATGGCCCCAAGTGCTTTGTCTTGATAACATTTGCTCTTGGCATAGTTATGTATATACCCCACATGAAAACCCCTAACTAACCCTAACTTTACTGTATATAACTGCCCGATACCCCTTTAGTTTTGAGACAGAAGATCTCTAGATCAATAGTTACGCTCCTTAGACAAATAATACAAGACCAGTTCCGACTAGAACATGGAATAGTTGCGGAGAAGTTTGAACCTATCAAAAAAAATACTACTAAAGCTTGTCAACTCTCGGAAACCTGGGTTGAAACTGTGTTAACATTAACATGAAGCAGACTCTGGCGGGTTTGTCGGTGGTTTAAACGCCTCTTTGCCTAAGGCAAACATTCCCTGCCAAACCCCGGCAGAAGTCCCCTGTATCCACTGGCAGCCGTCCTGGGAGTCACGATAGTTATCTTGGTAGTGATTATATCTAGTCATCAACGCGCCTGCAGTGATTTAAGCTGAAGCGGCAAGACACTTCTATATGACTCCAAAAGGAAGTGCGTTCTTTACATGATCAAATATTGCACATGGCTTGAAATAGTTCAAAGATCAGGTTTAGATTTATTCACCGAATAAAACCAAAAGGCTTAATTACTAAAAATGCGATAATGAAGACCCTACAATACAATGAAACCCATGGGATCCGCCCATAAAAACCAATGCGAAAAGAAAAAAAACACCGCGTATTTATCGTACCATATCACCAGCATACCCTTCATCCCAAGAGAGTCACATTACTTTAACATTTGATACATTTACTAAGCTGTCTAGGCCCAGTAGTCGCCAAACAACCACCTGTTGAGGAGCTGCAAAGAGGGCTCGGGCTGGTTGTATGGCATCATGTGTCCGGCCTCGTAAACTCTAGCGAAGGTGAAGTTGTCAGAGGACTTAATTTGACCACTCTCCTTGCCGTTGACAATGAAGGGGGTAAGGGGCTCCTTGTTGAACGCCTTCTTTCCGTGCCACTCAAGAGCCTCAGTCCAAGCGTGGTTTCCGAGCCAGTTGCAAATGAAATCGGCATCACCAGCGTAGATTAGAACCGGGATCTTCTCAAGGAGAGGAGGGATAAAGTTGTGGAATGGCTTCATCCAGTCGCCACCAAGGAGGAAGTTACGATTGATGTTGAAGTTGCAAGATTCGTATGAGGAAACCTCGGCACCGAGAGAAGACATGACTTCATCCTTGTTCAAATACTTTTGAATCCAGCCCAACTCAGAGTAGCAAAGGTTGTCTGTGTCCTCGCACTTGCCACGGATGTCGTAAACGTTATAACCGGTATTCTGGTAAGAGCGCATCATGGCGTTGTTGCAGTAAATTGAGGCAGGGACACAAGACCAAACGGAACCGGTCTTATAGCAGCCGTCGATCATAGAAGCACAGCGAGGGTAGGCATCGTCCATAGCCTTGCACTCACCCTCGCTGAGAACAGCAGGGTATCCACCCTCACCACAGGCCATGGGGCGGTAGTAGTTGTACTGGGTTTTTCCATCGGTAAGGCCGTTACCAATGAGGACAGACTTGAGGTTGATGTTGCGGTCCTCGTGCTCGAGGATCTCAGTCGCGAACTGGGGAATGTAATGTCCGGCATAAGATTCACCAGCAATGTGGAAGTCCTGGGCACTGTACTCAGGGAACTTTTGAAAGAACATGGTTAAGAACGCGTAAACATCCTTTCCAGCAGCATGAGTGCTGGAAACCTCGCTGGAAGAGTACGAGTATCCAACATTGACTGGCTGGTCAAGGAAGATAACCGACGCGTTGGAGTTCCATGAGTAGTCGTTTTGAACAGTGTGGATCTTCGCGTTGATCGACGCAGGGCCAAGCTCCATGAAGAGCCCGGTAAGCGACGAACACCCAGGACCACCGTTGAGCCACAATACTACGGGGTCGTTCTTGGGGTCGTTGCGAGACTCAAAGAACCCTGTACCATAATGTAAGAGATTGTCCAGTAGATATCCGCAGAAAGTGGTACTTACAAAAGAAGAAGTGCTTGTCCTCATCATCGACATCAAGGTACCCTGAGTACTGCTTGACCTTCTCGTCAATCCCAAGACCATTAGGCTTCTTAATCCTCAACTTCGTCCCCTTGAGTTTCTCATGGCCACCGATCTTGCTACCAAGGGCGGAGACAACGTCACTACCCTCGACAATGTAATCCCACTTGTTATCAGGGATCTTCTTAATGCCGGACTTTGGCTTGCTCTTGTTAAGGAGAGCCTGTACAGCAGAAATAGTATCTTCGGGGTACAACTCAGCGATACGGTTCCATGCTGTGATGGCCTCGGCAGTGTGCTCGCCACCAAGGGCAGAAAGCTGCTCCTGGATCTGGGCAATGGATGGGGAAAGAGAGGAGGAAGACTGAGAAGAGGCAACGAGGGGATTCTGCTCAGGGTTTGGGAAGAAGGCGTATGCCCCACCAGCTAAGGAGAGGGCCGCAAGGGAAGCTACCGAAAGCTTCATGATGTTTATTCAAAGAGTGAATGAAAAGTAGGGGGGTTCTTTAGTGATGGTTGTTGTGGTATATGGGAGATGAACCAACTGAGAGAGAGAGAGAGAGTTCTTCTCTTATTTAATGGGGGAAATAGGTGCAGGCGAAGGTTTTCGAGCAGAGCTGGAGAAGAAAGCGAGGAGAAGGGGGGAACGACGCGGGTTTTGTGTCTCCTCGGGCCTACGCAGTAGATAATGATGACTGATGCGAGTCTACGATCGCTGTGAAACCTGGGGACATAGGATTAACCTAAGGGGGTGTGAGAGGGGGGGGGTGTGCGGCCACTGGCTGGAAGGTGTAGGTACCCAGATAATGACGCATGGTATCAAGTAAAATCGAACCAATCAGCGATGGGAAGGCAAATATGAATGCCCAGCCTCCGGGTCTGAGATGTTCCCCAGATAACGGTGCGCAGGATAACGCAGGTCCCGGGCTCTGTAGCTACGACAGCGCTCGGGCCGATCACACAATTGAGCCAAAGACCACAGCGTATCAGGGAACTTTCTGGTCAGCCGAGAGAACCCTTCCGGGCAGATTTCCGTGCAGCTTGCATGGTAGAATTATACAAAGTTATTTGTAGTCTGCACGAGCCTCTCTCTCTCTCTCTGTGTCTCCCTTTGAGTACTCTACCTGGTGTAGGAGTACGCTGGCAGCCCCACATCATGACTGGGTTAGAGCAAGTATGTACCTACATCTCTACCTAGAGCAGGCATTGGATGAATCCAAATTATTTAACCCCCAGGGTTGGTGAGCCAGCGGGGATTTCCATTTAAGAATGTGATCATGGGATGTCGTGGCTCGTTATCAGCCCCCCTAATCAGGGCTCGTGTTGCTGTTTGCGCCACATACAACACCCCCCCCCGGTCGTGAGCTGCCTAACGCGGATCTTTAGTGCCCTTTATTCCTTTATTGGGTCCGAGACATGAATCAAGGTTTATAATCAAAACAACGCCCTCAAACCCTCAACCCTAAAAGAAGTCAACTTTCAGGTTTACGGATAACAAGCCAATCGGAAATAATGACTCATTCAACAAGTACGTATCTTCTATATACCTACGTGTTTAAGGCCCGAGCTGTTGTATTTGCAGCGCATAGTACCGGTCGATACACTTCCGATTGGGTATGTACATACCACTCCGGTTATGTGCTCTAGGCCCAGAAGCTGGATTGAGATCACTCTAGATGCGGTTGTAGGGCCTGGTTCATTAAGGGGATGTCCAGTATCTATTGGATAGATGCATATATAGGCATATTCGAGAAGTTCCCGATAGAACATCCGAGATAACGAGTAAGGCACGCGACCTCAGTACTTTATGTACGTACCTACCTACAGCTGTACATAGAGGTAGGGTTTGTGTGAGTTCGACAGGGAATCAAGGGAGTACCTGCCCTGGGAAGTGCGTAAGTGATCTAAAGTAGGTATGTATGTTCGTGCTAACCTGTTAAGTTGCCATATCTAACTGCCCCCTGCTTAAGTGTGTAGGACTGATCCAGCTAAGTACAATGCAATGAAAGATGTGAATTCTAGATGCAGCGCTGTCAATGATCTACAACTGTGGACTGAGGGATGATATTCAAGAAGGGCCAGAAGCCCAATCTGTTTGAGCAGATGCAATGAATTATGGAGACCGATATAAGTAAAGAATCAAAGGAGAAACTCCGGTTCGTATTTTATTTACCCAGCATGGTCCCGAATACCTAAAAGAAAACAAAACAAGAAACCCCAAAATTTATCCCTCATACACAACCTACCACCAATCGTCAGTCAGATCCCCCAAAATCAACGCCGAGTAGCAAAATCAAGATTCAGAACTTACCGCAGTGTCCAACACCTCGACTCTTCCTTTCCCTTTCGTCTCCTGCCCGACCAGGTCGACCAGCCCTTTATACCTCCCGGGCTCCACAAACCCGACACACTCCCAATCACCACCCTCATATCCATCCTCCTCAATCTCCTCCACAAACCCTTCAACCTTCTCCTTCACCCTCTTGGCGCAAACAATCCTCAACCTCATGCGCGCCCTTGCAATCCTCACCGGCTGATGATGAACGAGCGCCTTGATAGCCTCAAGTGCCTGCGCCTTACTACTCTTCTTGTCCGTGACACCATGCCATGCCGGCACGCCCTCCTCATCATTCTTCCTTGAGCTCAGCTCCTGCAGCGCCTTCTCGATCATGGTCCCCGTGTAGACGCGCTTCGTCTCCGGGTCTACACACATGTTTGCGACCAGCGATATAACCTCGTTGTGAACCATCTCGAGCTTCGCATTGCGCTCCTTCTCACCGACTTGCAACTCACCCTTCTGCAGGATCTCGAGGATGATGTCGGACAGCTGTGCGGAGGCGCCGAATGACTTTTGGAGGTCAGCATGTGGTGCTACGGCGCCCTTGGAGACGTTTGTGAAGACTTGGTGGATCTGGAGGACTTCATCGAGGTCGGTTTCGCTAGCGGGTGGGAGATGTTAGTGGGTACTAGTAAGTTGTGACTAGAGGAGGCTTACACGCCGGAACGGTACTCGAGGACTTTGTTCTTGTAACAGGCGATCTCGTAGCGCTTTTTACCTGTGGGGTGTTAGTGTGCAAGTAGTATATTGTGCCGGGCGCAGGCACCTTTTTTCATTTTGACGACGGCGACGTTCGTTAGTTTGATCTGGTTTGAGGGCTGCTGCAGCGTCAGTACTGATTTTTCAGGACTGGACTAGTTGGGGGGATACTCACCTGGTTGATAGGCATCGTGATTGTTTCTGGTGGTTATTACTTGTGGAGGGGAGAGGGTTTTGGTTGTTTGTAGTGGGGGTTTGTTGAAATGTCGAACGAAAGAAAGAAAATAGGCTGTCGGGGGTGCGTCAGTGCCAAGAGTTGGTAAGCGTTGGCTGCCATGCACAGAAAGTTCTACATACTACTTTAAGTTGGGTACGACATATCGGGTGAGAAGCTGTGATTACTATCGGCCTGTAGTTCATGGAATGCACTCACTTGGTAGAGTACAGCCTAACTACATGACTACATGTAACCCAAGCCTGAAATCAAGCATGTGTTTGCTTTACCAGCACTATAGTACTAGCCATGGCCAGTCTTCGATAGCTGATGGTGTCAATGATCGTTTAACATCGGACTTTGTCTTTACTTCAGTTATCCACCAGCACTGGTCACCCAAAATTACTACATATAGATTCCTCATCTGAACTTTGGAGCACTCGCTATTTTGAAAAACCCAGAACCGTAAAAATTTATACACAGAAAAACCCGCGCTGAACTTTTGCTTCCCTTTCTCGCACGTGGGACTAAAAACACAATTGTATAGCGTTCGACATCTTTTGATTTGTGTACACTATATAATTTTTTTTAATTCCCACTACCACGCGCACCGAACCCAAAGAAAAGAGAGAGGAGATAGAAACCGTTTAACCCTTCTTCTTGGACACACCGACGGTGCGACCACGACGACCTGTTCACGAACCACACATGTTAACCAATCTGATTCCCCACCTCCACCCCCCCCAAAAAAACTATCACAATCAGTGGGGGAAACCTACCAGTAGTCTTGGTGTGTTGACCCCTGACACGGAGACCCCAGTAGTGCCTGAGACCTCTGTGGGCGCGGATCTTCTTCAGTCTCTCCAAATCCTCACGCATCTTGTTGTCAAGGGCGTTGGCGAGGATTTGAGAATCCTTTCCGTCGACGATGTCACGCTGCCTGTTCAAGAACCAGGCGGGGATCTTGTACTGGGTGGGGTTCTGAATGATGGTGACGATACGCTCGAGCTCTTCAGTGGTGAGCTCTCCGGCACTGAAGAAGAAAAATATTAGATGTGACGAGGAAACGGGAGCATGGAGAAGCTAGTACCGCTTGTTGAGATCAACATCGGCCTTCTTGCAGACCAAGTTGGAGTATCTGCGACCGACACCCTTTATCTTGGTGAGGGCGTACATGACCTTCTGCTTTCCGTCAACATTGGTGTTGAGAAGACGGAGCTATTGAGAAGGTTGTTAGCTTCTGTATTGTCCAAAATATTGGATCCACCCCATATCTTCCCCAGTTTCATTGCTAGGAGGGCGTCGAAACTGTCGAATCTCCAAAATCAAGCAGGGCGTAAGAGGCGACTTACAATGAACTGGAAGTTCGACTTCTCGCCGGCGACGAGAGACCTATCATTACCACCACTACCATTAGCACTCCTTCCTCCCAGTCCGCTACCTCGTCTCCCACGTCCTTCTTTCCCTCCACCAGAACCCACCGCCACCATAAACCACTCCACCCCCTCACTTGTCCCCAGGCCAATTCCATCCATCCCAGCCGAACGAGAAAACACGGAGAGATATCCTTACATGTTGGGCGAGCTGTTTTGGTAATTCGGCGTCGGGCCCTTTAGGTTGGTGTGTGGGTTGTCGAGTCGTTTGCGGATTCAAATTTTGGAGTAACTGGGAGTCGTCGTTGTTACGGCTGTGTGGTTGCACTTGGGGAGTGTGGAATGGGACTGTTGCGGGGCTAATACCCTTATCTATATCTAATCTGATCTGATCATCGCGCCGTCATGGCTTCACAACAAGTTCAAACACAATGTCCTGCCTACACTTCACTCAAACAAAAGTTAGGTACATTGCATGTGTGTCAAAACATAGCGGCACTACAATCGTTTTCAACATAAGACGTCCAAGTGTTTTTTTTTTTTTTTTTTTTTTACAAAACGAAACCTAGAATAGGCAACGGGCTTTAATAACACTTTCAAGATGTTATTTAATGATCACACTGGTCCCCACACCCGATATTTGTACCTACTAACATACATGTAACTGTAGATACGATGCATCCGGAGGAGGCCCCTAAGCTAGGGGAACTATTCCATCCTTATGGGCGGTCATTTCGGGTCTCCAAATCGATAAATTGGACCTCCGGCAGCAGTGAGCATGTGCATCTGGTACACATATTCTCGGAATGAGTGTAAGCACCCGGTACATGTACTTACCTACAACGACCTATATATACACGTAGGTACCGCAAACCTCTTTAACGAAGTAATACCACTTACATTTAGGTACCACCACTCTTGTGAGCCTCCACTCTCGTGAGCCTCCTTAGTCAGCATGCCAGCAAAGCCGAAGGGGGCTTGCTTGGCACGAGACTATCACTGCCTACGGTACTGTATTAATTAATGAAAAGGGGTTTACAAGGGTGGAAACTCCGTTTTGGCCTGTTGCCAAACGGGCCCTAAAGGTCAAGGCCTTTAAATGTTCCCTATATCATAGTTGTATGAGTGGCTATAGGACTTCTACGGTTTACTCTGAGTCAGCCCCGCCGATCATTCATAAGGCATTATAAGTATCAAACACACCCCTAGAATTCCGAAAAGCTAGTCGTATACCAAATGCCGCAGCAACAAGATCAGAAACAACAACCATCCCTCCTCGACCTCCCCAACGAGCTGCTTTTTCAGATCGTTGATCATGTCGATACTTCAAAAAACCTCATGTTGACCTGCCATCGCTTGTACAACATTGCCTACCCACATTTTTTCGATTATTACTCCGTAAATTCTGAATATCCTCTTATAGTGCTCCACTGGGCCGTCACTACCCGCAACGAACCTCTCTTCCGCGCAGCCTTCCGTGCAGTTCCTCGTCTTGCCATTCGCGACCCTGATGAACCTGGTTGGTTGCGCGCCCTTGGCTGGCTATCAGCCCCCTGGTCGAGTACCACTGCACTCACGGAATACCTTGACCAGATCACGCCCCGTGTAATGGAAAAAGCCAAGACAATAAGACTAGAACACCACGACTACTATGAACCTGGATGGCCAACCGAGATATACCATTGGGGAGAGAAGCGTTTTAGGACCGCTCTTGGCTACGCTATACATGCCAAAAAAGTGAACCTGGTCAAATATTTTACGGAGGTTTTGGACCCTGCGGTGATGCTTCGTGACCTGGTTTGGGATATGCCGTTTGAAACCGCCATACAGGATTGGGAGAAATCCAACAACCCTACCTCGACCTTAATCTTGAAGACCCTATTCAAGACTGTCAATATACATTACCGGCTCAGGACGGGCTGCTTCAGGGAGACGAACTATTTCAGGGCGACGCCGCTGCATTGGGCGGTGTCTCACAGCTGGGTGGATGAAGTGAGATTGTTGGCTTCGAGAGGGGCCTCGTTTAATGTAGGAGATGGAAGGGGCCGAAGATACACGCCTTTAAGGGTGGCAGTTGATAAGGGCGATAAAGAAGTGGTGGGGGTCTTGATTGAGCTCAACCCAAACTCCTTTTTGAAACAGACAAAGGATGTGGTCGCAGCGGCAAGGAAAAATAATAACGAGGATCTAGTTAGATATATGATAGCTGAGTCGCTCCGTTTAGCTGGTGTCGACAGAGTGTATGGGTGGAGTGAACTTCATATGGCGGCAAAGGGTCGGGATGAAAGGTTGATAGCAGAGCTGTTGAGAAAATGTGTGAATGTTAATGCACAGGACAACAGCGGCAGAACTCCACTTCACCTGGCAGTAAACAATGAAGAAGTATCCACTGCAATAGTGATGCTCCTGATCAACAATGGGGCCAAAGTCTCTGCGGCGGATCATCGAGGGAAAACACCCCTCCATCTTGCGACAAATCAGCTTTCTCTTTGGGCCGTGAGGGCTCTACTACAGGTGGGAGCGGATGCCAACGCGAAAGATAGGCATGGGAATGGACCTTTGGAAATTGCATATAAACACGCGTATACGCGACGTCGCAATGTTGTGTCGATATTAGTTGAGTTTGGTGCCGTTCCAGCGTCCAAAATAGGTAGTGGTATCGAGCAGTCCGGTACCAGTACTTCCTCTAGTAGGGTGGGTTTTGGGCAATAATTTTTGTTATATACGGATTTAATCTAAGTATTATCCTAGTTACGCTAGTAACTATAATTGACAATACTCAATTTTACCGCAAGCATATAGATACAAGTACATGTATTTATGCCGTTTTTTTTTTTTTTTCCCCTCCCTTTTCGGGGGGGGGGGGGGATTGATCAGGAAAACTGTAGCCACAAGAAGCAGCCACCTCTGGGAAATTTCGCGGGTCATGATAATAAAAATCAGTCCACCTCAGTTAAGTTGGATATATGTTAAATCGAGTGAGGACAGGTGACGATAACTACAACCCTAACCCTCCCGACCCGATAAGGCCTCTCGCTAAAGAGATTAAAGCCTAACTTAAATCTCACACATCTCATGACCCTTACAGAGAAGACCCTACATACAGCCTCAGCTTATTTTTTTTTTTCCCTCAACAGATCCCTATCCCACGCATTGTACTCACTATCTAGGAACTCTAAGTGTTACACATCCCACACTTACCGAGCCTAAAGAGGCAGGAATAGCGGGGAGGTTACACTCAAACACCGCCCCACTACTCTAGGCCGCCAAAAATAGCCACAAGCGGGCGGCCAAGACTAAGGCTGAAACGGCAACGACGGCAGTGACAGGGACTGAAGGAGGGGGGGAGGTAGTTACACTCTCAAGGTTGTGGTTGGAGAGAGAGGGGTGTTTTTCAGCCGGTGGGCAACAAAGCTGGGCCTGAGGGGAGATTTTAATGTTTGCCCAAGCCAGTGTGTGGTAGATCAGATAGCGGCTTTTTTGGCTTCCGATTCTGGCCCCGCCGCTCTGGTTCGTGAACGTAAACTGGAACTGGGGGAGAGTATCCTACATCGCCTTTCGGAATTGGCAACACATTTAGAGCAGTGTGCATACATCTAAGGAATTGAATAGCTACGGCACTGTATTTACACCGCATACCGAGCACAAAGAAGCAATCTACAGACCCTGGAAGAGGAAATTCACCTCTGACTTCCGCCATCCAACTTTGAAGTACCCCCCTCCTCCTCGAGTCACTTGCCTTCACTTCCTTTCCCTCCCCTCTTCTCTCTCTCTGCTCTCCCGTCCCCCCTCTTCCCCTTCCTTTCCTCCTCGCATATCCGTTTAGGAGAGAGTCCAATCTTTCCTTCTTCTATCTCTTATTGCTCTAGGGCGCTTCAGTTCCCCATCACAGTGCATATTACGTTACATACATAGTACCAAATCCGCTCCGCGTGTTTCTCCTTCCCCCCCCTATCGGAACAGGTCCTTACTTAGTTTTCACTTTCCTTCCCCCCCCCCCCCCTCCCCTAAATAGTTTGCCCTTTCATCATGCCTATGCCTTCTTTCTTCAGTAGTGGTAAAGGGCAGAATCGTCTTTCTTCGTTATCCCCTGCGCAAAACTCTTCAGCCACCCCCAGCCGACCAACTATATCTGCCCCTCTCTCGAGTCAGTCAGTCTTGGACAGTTATTCTGGCAAACATCCTAGTGCTACCGTTCAACTTGTACCCATTGACAAAGGTGCGGCTGAACTGAGTAATAACAACAACAACCATTACCACCACAACGATAGCAACCCCTCACTCCCCTCCACCTCCTCTTCTCACAACACTTCAACAAGAAAGCTTCTTCATAGAGATCGAAACCCTGCTCCCCCCTCCCCCCAACCAGAGAGCACAGCATCAAGTATCTCTAGGCGGATATCGTTGCGCCATCACAAACCCGCGCCCATCCAGCAGCAGCAGTCCGATAACGGTAGCTTTGACCCTTATCTACAACCCTCGCCTATACGAGTCTCTCACTCGGCCGGAGGTTCAAGTAGACCCCAGTCTATGCTCCCGTCTCCATTAGAGACAGACACAGACACACTGCACACATTTGAGTCTGACCATTTGGCTCAGCAGCAACAACAGCAACAGCAACATTATTCCCAGCAGCAGCAACAGCAACAGCAACAGCAGCAACAGCAACAGCAATACCAAGAGGGGTATCAGCAGCAGCATCTAGGTACCTTGGAGCACCAACATCAGCATCACCAACAGCAGCAGCAGCAGCAGCAGCACCAACAGCCTCCTCAACAGCAAGGGTACTACGAGCAACCGCCCCAGCCACAATACCAGCAAGACCACCAACAGCAAATCCCACCAAATTCCCAACAGCAGCAGGACCAAAGAGGCGCTCTGATGACGCCAGTTCAGCAAAATAATGCACCACGCCGGTCAACGGACAATCCCCACCAGCCAGGCCCCCCTTCCCGTGAAGTATCTGGTTTAGGGCAACAGGGTTATGGAGGACAAGGGGCACACCAGGCAAACAGAGGGCCTGACCAACAATCCTACCAGAACCAAGGTGGGGCTTCAGGCGGTAATGGTCAACCACAACCATCCTACGATCCAGCGAAGTTCGAAGGACAGCAAGGAAGAATGACGCCAGAACAATCTAGGGCTGACGCTCGAGCTGATGCTCGAGCTGCCCAAGCCCCAGAATCTATAAATATCCCTCAATTAGTTCAGGAACATGAAACTTTGCGTACGTGCATTTATATCATCAGTGGCTTTTCCTTGACCCATTCTCCCCAGATTTTCGAAACCTTACCACACATCGCCCAGTCGTGTGAATAGTCACATGAGATGCTAACAACTGTGAGTATGCAGAGGGAAAGTACCGAAAGGTTAAAAATCTCTACTTTGAAAGCAAATCCGAGATCGAGCGTCTTCAAAACACCCTTGCCCACCAACGTCTTTCTCAGTCACGTACCTCACTAGATGACAATGAGTACGTTTCACGCTTCGAGCGCCTCGATGGCGCTATTAAAAACGTTGCGTTCGAGATCCGTCAATCTTGGAAGACTATACCATCATGGCTCGGAGGCGTTATAAATGCTGGTGCTGAGCTGAAAGGTGGTCGCGAAATGACTGTTGTCGGACGAGCAAGTATCTCTAGATGGGTTGTCGACGAAATTCTCGAGGAGTTTTTTCACCCAGCCCTGGAAGCCAACTTAAGCTCCCAGTTGAAGGTTATTGAGCAAAATATTAGGAAAAACACGCCGATACCACAATCCGTCGAGGAGGACGATGCTTTGAGCACACGCGTGTGTAATTGGAGGCTCACTACCCTGGATGCTCTTCAAGGTGTTATCAATAGTAAACACGCTGCGGACGTTAAAACTCGTTTGGCTGAGCACTTAGTCAAGAAATTGGTCGATAGTTTACAGCAACACCTCCATGAACCAGCACCGCAAGGATTACTTGGGGGCGTACAGATGATTGTAGATATCGCTATCGGCCTTGCTGCGAACCTTCCTCTTGAGTCCAGAGAAGTAAAGGTCTTTTATCCTCACCCAGGAGACAGATTTGATGGAAAGTTTATGAAGCCTGAGACTGGTATTCCGCCTCTTGCTACGCCAATGTCACAGAAGTCTACTGGCGAGGGCGAAGGTAAAGGGGATGTTATGTCAGAAGATGGGGAATCTTCGGTTCCGCCCCTCCTACCGGCCAAGGACGATCCCAAGCCTAACCCATCATCACGGGCCGGAATTGGAGGTCTTCCACCACAAACCCCCCCTCAACAAAACCCCAAGGAACCTCCTGGGAAGAAGGTTGGTGGTTTCTCTCGAGTGAAAAAGGCACTCCAGGGAGGCGGGATTACTTCCCCACCACCATCAAGCCCTAGCATGCCTACTCCACCGTCAAATACACAACAGCAAAATGGATCGGGAGCTGCCGGGAGCCAGGTTTCACTTTCTCAGACAGCCACCGTACCAGAGGCTCCGAAGAGCGAGAAGGTTAGGGTTGCTGGGTTCATGGCTGTAGAAGTTAGGGGAAGGAGTATTCTTGTGAAGGCGCCGGTATGGATTTGAGCGGGTTTCAGGGTCACTGCTTATTTTGCGGTCTTTTTCTTTTGGGAGGAGTATAGTGAATATCAGCCCCTTTCCTTGTTTTTACTCTAGCGTGTATTTTTTTTTTGTCATGATACCTACGAGTTGAGGGGAGCAAAATAATCCGGAGGAAGGGATACACTCAAGGAGGATTTTACCTGAAATTTACAGGATTGGGGGGGCATTTGTAGTATGTTGTAAGAATACAAGATGCGTCCAGCTCTGACTTCGATCTCTCGTTGTATGATGTTACGTATAAGAAAAACGTTTGTGTTGCATAAGCTGTCACTCGGTTATAGGGCTAGGGCTTGTGTGAGAATGTTTCAGATACCAAACATGAGTACATGTGCCCATTTGATAAATGTTTTTTCTGATCCGAAAACTGGCCATTTCCATCACAATTGGGAACAATTGAACTAGTGCCATACTGATCGATCAGGATCACGAAATATCACTCGAACATTGGCGGGTCGTTGTGGGTCGTACATTGCGTCGTTGGTGTATGCTATTAGGCCGGAGTATGAATTTTACAAACCTATCTTTATAAGGTTAAGTGTCGGTTTAAATACAAATCTAGTGTAATTCTATATTAGCTTAGCTAGACTTGCCTAATTAGTTCCACCACTGGCGGACCTGGGAGGGCTATTACTACAAGGTCCGAAAAATACTGTATAATTTTCCCCAAATAAATACTAGCGGTAAAAGTCAAAGGGGACCTCCATGCACGGGCACGTATCTCCCCACAACCCTGCAGTGACTATCGATCGAGCGGGGGAGGAGTTGTGGATGTCCTAAAAGCGTCCAACTTGTTGCTCACGTACGCTTAGAAGACACAGGGAGTACCAGAAGCTCATATCTACCCGGAAACAAGAGATAGACCTCATAACCAATTTCCTACTTCGTATAATTCTGCCGAGTGATAGTTCATGACCAATCACAGGATATCACTCGGCCTCCCAGCCTCAATAAAGATACCGGAACACCGCCTCCACACCAGATGACATGACCCTCCCCCCAGCCCCACATCACATCACATCGCATGAATGACTGGTACGTACATTACATTACATGATGTACTAGGTCAGCCTCCTCCCCCCCCCCCAATCCCAGGTCCCGGTCGCGAACCACGCGCGTAGGCAAAGGAGGGGAAAGGGCAAATTGAACTAAATCTAGCTAACTCTAGTGCAAGCCATCGCGTTCCAGGATAGGAAAAACACGACTTCACCCCAACCTAATTAAACGCGAACTTCTCCGCACTTACGTGAAGGTAAAGAAAATTATGTAGTCTATGGTAGCCCGTTTTAACATCTAAGGTCGTAAAGTTATCGTGAGGTCCATCCATATTTAAAAATAGTGAAGGAAAAAATGATAATAATAAAAAAAAACGCCCGCCTGAATTTGTGAATGCAAGACAGTCAGCCTTTAAAGGGCAGAATGGAGTACTTTGTTGCTCTCTCCCCGTTCCCTCCAACCTAAAAACACGCAAACACCTCGCGCCGCAGTGCAATCGAAGAAAAATAAAAATAGCATCCGATAAATAAATAAAACAAAAAACACAAAAGAAAAAAGGGGGGAAAAAATAACGCCAGCGCCTAATAAAGTAATTTTCTCCGTCCATTTTTTTTCTTTCTCTCCAGGATTTAAAAGTTTTCATTCCCCAAGTTATACCTACCTATACGAGAAACATTATCATTTCTCCAAAAAGGAAACAAAACAACGACACAAAACAACATGATTTAAGAGGTACACAAACGTATCGTAACTAATGATGCATATCCGCAAACACGCACACAGGATAAACGTAGACGCACTCATATGACCTACACTAAAGCCACTAAAGAACACTAACATGAAGGACCTAAAAGAAGTTAACTCCGTTGCCACAGCCGTCACATGAACATGCCAGAATTACTGGGCATAATACAGTATAAAGATCACTATATCGTGATCAGGCAGCCAATTGACGCTTACACGATTGTGATTATTCCATCTAACCACTGTCTCTGGAATAAAATTCATCGCATATTGCGCATTCCCTCCAATCCCATAACCCTCCCTCCGGTGAGAGCCAAAGGAGGCCTGGAGGGATCTCTTGCTGAGGCTAAAGTCGTAGCGCCACCAGCAGCTCTTCTCAGGGAACTAGCCCCAAGCTTTCTTGTCGTGCTAGACTTCTTCTTCAACATATCTATTGTAGCAGCAGAGGTTGTGATTATAACCTTCTTTGCCTTCTCACCATTCTTGCCCTCTATAGTAGCAACCAATTTTTTCTCCGCTAGGATTGTGTTGATAGTCTTAGCGCCTAGGCCAACTCCCCGCGAACGTCGAATAGGAGATGGAGAAACCTTTCTCGGTGAGGGGGAGCGGTAGATACGAAGAGGCGAATCAACTTGTGACTTTTCGGGAGATAAAGGAGCCGAGGCCTCAGAGCGGTATGGCGATAAGCCTGGCGGCGTTTGACGAACAGCTGGATGTGCAGACTTTTGAAGAATGATCTTTGTTAAGGTCTTGCCCTTCCCCTTGGAATCTCTAGAAGCAGAAGAGGCTAGAATAGCCTCAATCTTCGTGCGAATTTCTTGCTCACGCTCATCACCGGAGTCATCTTGGTAGTATTCGACCGCTGCAGCTGTCCCACTGATATCTGCAGCCGAGGGTTTACCCGATGACGCACGAGAAGTAGTAGCATTAGCGGTGTTCGGAGAGGGGTGCGCAAGGATCGATTCGACCTCGATCATGGCGCCACTGTGTTCACCAGATCTACGGCGACGGAGATCTCCAAGAACTGCTTCATCCCTCTCAAAAACCTCCTGGGTATCAAGTTCACGAAGGGGAATACGCTTGTAACCGAACGTCTTTTTCTTATAGGCTGACTTCTGGGAGGTGTTTTTTGAAATACCAGCTGATTAATAGACGCGTTAGTATCGTTAGAAGGATATAGAGTAAGATAAATCATATAAAATCAAATAGTCACTGGAAAGTAATCGATATTTAACTCCAAAAATGAGAATTATGTATCACAAGTATTCAATGGCTGCATATGGAAAAGAGAAAAGGGTGCAAAATAATGAGATACTCACACCGTAGCCTTATTGGAGATCCCCCGTTATTGTTAGCACGATTAACGTTTGACCTTGGCGGTTCGCATGGCATGTTTTCCTTATTGGCCTCAGCGATATTGGAAAAGAATGACACGGTTGGAGTTGGGGCAAGAGTTGCAGTTTTATCCGAGAATATAGAAAGAGCATTTGTACCGGAACTCTTGGTGCTGGAGGTTTTGGCAGAAACCTTCTTTTTCAGAGGATCTATGGTTCCAGATGAAGAAGCTGTCATGGACTTGTTTGATACTTTGGATGTCGTCTTGACAAGGCGGGGAATGGATGATCCCGTTGATGGCATTTTTCTAACGGGAGCCGAGATAGGTTTTGTTGGCGACATTATCACTTTTGGGCTGGACAGAAGATCTAATAGAGAATTAGTATGTGATATATATGAATGTAATTTAAATATAGTTGGGATAATTGAAATAAATACCTTTTTTTTCTTTCCCTCTCTTTTTTTTTTTTCAAGAAATGTTGAAACAAAAACCGGACGCAAGGAGTTTAAAGAGAATATTCAAATGAACCGAGATCTTGAAAGTCTGATGCACAAACACTCCTTCACAAAGGGGACGGACTCCTTCGTGTACGTCTGGGAGTGGGCGGTTAGAGAAGAGCCCTCTGCATAGCCACGTCCAGTGGATCACGGTAAAATGAGTTGAAAAGTATAGGGCAGTGGTGGTAACAGAATATGAGGCAACAGGAGGGTTGTTAACGGACAGAAATTGAGGCAACGGATAAACGCGTTGAAGTAGAAGATGGGTTGGCTGGATGTCGGGGTTGGTTGAGGAAGGAATGGAGGTTGAGGAAACTCAGGAAGGAGTGTGTGGTAAGTGTTATGAGTGGTTGTGGTAAGTGAGTGAATGACCAAGTGCGAAACCGAATGAGCCGGCACAGACAGTGGACAGTGGACACTATACTAGCACGTGTGGGGTTGGGGAGGAGGAGGAGAAGGAGGAGGAGGAGTTCGTGTCCTGGAAAAGAGTATGCTGGTCGTATGTAGGTACCAGTATGCAGGACAGAAGGGGGGGGGGGGGATATACTTCTGAAAGGGGAGAAGAAAGCGATCAAGTTATGATGGAAAAGAAAGGCGGGCACTTTACAACAAGAAAAAAGAGATCCTGTAAATAGAATTGGGAACACGATAGAGGCTAATAGTGGCTAGCGAGGATGCTACGTAGAGAAGAAGTGTGGTGGGATGGATGAGATGTGGGAGCGGGCAATATCTACAAGTTGCAAGTACATGTACGTAAGTATGTACTTTACTTTTTACTTTAGATATTAGGACTCTGCCCAATCTACAGATGAAATATTGTGTTGAAGAATATGTAGAGGCGTCAAAGCGATTTCAAAAGAGTGAGAGAGAGTGAGAAAGAGAGAGCGAAAACAAATGGCGCCAGACTTGATCTTGCGCGTTGCAGAGTCGCTGCCGGAGAAAGATTTGTTGAACAGATATCTTTTGTTTATCCCTGTGTCGCCCTACCGTTGCCATAGCGACACCGCACAAAGCAGACTTCTTAACTGGCAAAAACACCATCAAAAAAACAACCGCTTCTTTCTTTGTTAAATACACTTGCCCCTTGTTTAACCTCTTCCTCCTGCACTCCCCTCCCCTCCCCCTCCCCCGCCATCAATAACAATCCGTCTATCTATATACATCATCTACAAAAGTAGTCTGTACTTCACTCCTTGCATACGCGAGATATCATACATTCCTCTTCCAGTCTACCTAAACCTCCACTATCCTGTTACAAACCACCACCACCACCACCACCACCACCAGCCATGGACTCGCCTTCAGATGCAGCTTCTGTCCCGCTACCACCCGGAGATGATACCGCCTATTTCGACACACCTCGATCTTCAGTGCCTGCTCCCACACCTAGTACTCGCAACCACAACATGCACGGGTCAGATAACGACGAATCCACACCGAAAGCAACGCGCACTCAACTTGAGGGTGCCTACTCAAACATGGATACACCTACTCCGCTCAATATGCTTGGGCCTCAGGAATTAGAAACACCAAGAGGTAGACCCCAACAGAGAGGTGGGAAGTATCATCCTGGACAAACTAGCGGCGCACGATGGGGTAAGGACCTTGACTCACCTACCCGTCAATCCTCTCGATCTTCAGGCCCAGATTCAGGTTCAGATGAGGAGGTTGATGAGGAGGCTGATGAGGAGGCAATGGGTGGGGAGATAGTGGGTAAGGAGGGGGAGAAGGAGAAGGAGAAGGGGGAGGAGAAGGAGGAGGAGGAGGAGAAGGAGGAGGAGAAAGAAGGGGAGGTAAATGAGGAGGTGATGGACTCATCATCAGAGGTAGAGGACTTCGAAGTCGAATACGCAGATCTCGATAAAACTGTCGCAATAAATCTTAATAAAAACAGCAATTCTTTGAATATGAGTACTCCTCTTCAGCGCCAATTCCCAGGCCTGCATTACTCAACAAAGTCACAAACAACGCCCGCTAGAAGACTCTTGGCGGATAGTCGGAACCTTTTTGGGACGCCCAGCGCGTTCCAATTAGACCCATCAACATTCGCTAATCCTGATATTCTGCCCTCAGCGTTTTCCGAAGACAATATCAACAACCTCACTCTCTCGTCCGCAACGCCCCACAGGCTAAACACCATTCAAGGGTCGCCTTCTGGTATAGAAGCGTATGGATTGAGTGTTGAAGGCCAATTAAGCACTCAGTTGCGGGAGAAAGAAGCTAAGATTCGACATCTGGAGGGTATACTATCCGCTCAGACCCCTGGCCAAGCTCCAGTCAATTTCGACGACTTTTTTGACTTGTCGCCTGAAAAGAAAATCAAATTTAATCCACCAGCAGATACCCCAATAACAGTTAGGAAGCGCCGCCGATCACCCGCAAAAGAAACTCCAAGAACAGCTAGGAAGAGTCGAAGTTCTCGCGCAGGCTCGAAATCGCCTGTAAAGGCATTTCTTGGTCTTTTTGAAAGCATTACACCAATGAAATTGACTGCGGAGGAGAAAAAGGAAGAGCAGAGAAGAAGGGAGACTCAAGAGTTTAGAAAATTCAGTTCTGTGGATTTAGAGGCTTTGAAGGGATATCTTCCACCAGTCAAAGAGAAGGAAGCGGAGGATATCGTCGAATCCGTCCCAGAGACTACTAAGAAATCTAAGAGCCCGGCAAAGAGCCCCTCCAAGGGTTCTGCGAAGAGCCCAGCTAAAAGTTCTGCCCAAAAGTCGACAAACTTCACCAAAACTGACGAGACTGAACAACTAGAGATTGTAGAGGAAATATCTAAACCGGAAATAACCGTTCCCTCCCATTTTCGCCGCGCACGCATACGGTCTAGTTCTGCCCCACCAGCACCAGCACCCCCCGATGTCAAAGTAGAAAAGGTTTCCCCCATCAAAAATAGTCTTCCAGATAATAGTTCAATTACAAGTCTTAAAGCTCGTATTACCCAACTGGAGGAGGAACTTGAGAATACAACGGTCAGCCTTCAAAGTGCCGTTGCGGCTCTAAATGGGGAACGCCGTGCACGTATGGCAGCAGAGGAAACGTGGTGCTTTCTCGAGATGGAGCGGAAATTTGGCGCCTGTTGTAAATTTGCTCACGCCGCATCTCAAGCAACAACCGATGCCGCTGAAACAGTAACGCCGCCAGATGTTCCCACTGAAAACGCCCAAAACGATGCCCCAGTGTCAGATGAGCGATCTGTTGAAAACGACAGACATGGTGCAAGCTCAGGGCCTGCGAGCAGAACGGGTCGGGCACCTTCAGAGGGTAGAGTCATCGCGAAACCAGTGAGTAGAGTGGATCGAGCAGCATCCGAGAGTAGGACAGTGGATAGGCCTAGCAGTCGAATGGCAATTGACAGGCCTAGCAGTCGGATGGCAATTGACAGGCCAGCGAGCAGGTTGGAGCGCGGGAGAGGGGCTGGGCAATCGACCTCGTCATCCAAGATAGGACAAGTTCAGGCTGTACCACCTCAAAATGCGGGAAAGAAACGGCCTAGAGATGAGTCTGCGAACTCAGGGGTCTCAATGAGGAAGGCGCCAGTTCCTAGGCAACAAGCGGAGAAGAAGGTGCTCGGCGGTCTTACTGGCGCGGCGAATGTTCCACTTGGGGGGGGTTCAACTCAAAATTCCGGACTAAAGAAGCCTACACTTGGAGCAGGGGCGGTCAGGGCACCTACAGGTGCAGCAGCTGGTACAAGGAGTGCATTGGCCCGACAACAAGCAAGGAGATAGCGCAGTCGGTATGGCCTGGAGTAGGGTTTAAAGTCATGTGACCACGTTTTCCGGTTCATGTTCTATCTCTGTCTTTTGCATTGCGCGGGGGCGGTGGGGGTGATTTTCTTTTGTTTTTCAGTTTTCGTTGCTGATGTTCAACAATTGTGTATGTGTTGCGCACGAGTTTATGTGTAAAAAAAGGAACGGTCTTGTATATCTCGAAGCCTCTTACCAAAACCGAAGGGGCCCGAGAAATTTGTTCTGTGGGGGATGTGATGGACATGCTTTTCTGGTCAGGTGTTTTCCTTTTCTTTCGAATTCTACTTCTGCTTATGATTCCCTTTTATCCTTTAATTTTAACTATAAGATTTTTTTCTATATTTGCACGATGTTTATTGATCAAGCAATCACGATATTTATGATGGTATGAAATCTAGTACAGCGAGTGATGGAATGTGACGCAACATATTGTCACGACTCGGTGACAACAACTATGTATAACCTGTTGCACCAGTCAATCTTCATGAGCTCACGTAGATATGGAGAATAAGCCTAGTGTGCTGGGCTTTAACCTTTATCTATATGACGTGGGGCATGTGGGGAGAAATGTATAGAAGGAAAAGTAAAAAAAAAAAAAAAAAAAAATGCTTGACAAAAGATTTGAACTCTAGCAACACCTCGTTTCGATCGAGGGACCTCCGGGTTATGAGCCCGGCGCGCTTCCGCTGCGCCATGTTGCTATGTGGTTGTTAGCGCCTTTTCCTTATCTAAACCGTGTTTCAATGCTTTGGACTAGAGGGTTGACTACATGTAGCCCTATGTTAGAATGGATCCTGACAGGAAAACATGACTGATAACGACATGTCTGCCATACTGATGTCTTTACATATGTAGGTAAGAATGCAACCAAAGTCAACTGTGACCCGCCGCGGGGGCTTTGTACAAATATGTTATTTCAATGCTATAAATACGGTACATGTAGTCTAGTATGGGCTAAGAAAGAAAAAAAAAATCAACGTACACTGGCTCAACAATCTTTCCAATATGGTATTGGAACAACAGTGCTCAATAATAACCATCAAATAGCGCCGATTATTTACATTACAATAAAAAAGAAAGGGGGAGGGGAGAGGGAAGGAAAGACAGCTGTCTAATCCATCCGTTTCCCGATTTCGGACCTCCAACCCTCTGCCCTCTCAAAGCCGTTCTGGTAACCGTGGTAGTCCCTCATGGCTTCATACACTTGCTCCTTAGTGTTCAGAACGAACGGCCCATGTTGAACAACCGGCTGGTCTAAAGGTTGGCCAGCAATGATAACTTTCATCAGGTTAGCATATGGAATCTCCTAGCGAGGGTTTGGAATGGGGAACATACTAAACCTTGCATCGGTCTTGCCCTCAACGACAATGCCATCCCCCTCCTGTTCAAACACCACGTTATGGAATGTCGCGATGTCCTTCCCTTCAACAATTATGCTGCCTTCTAGGATATAGAGGAATGCGTTCCACACTTTCGGCAGGATCTGTCTCAAAGTCCCTCCAGCCTTGATTGTCACATCTAAGATCCAAACAGGCGTATACGCAAGCTCCCTAACACTCTCCACGCCCTGCGACTCTCCCGAAATGACCTTGATGCTCACCTTCCCCTCATCTGCTTCCACGACTGGGATCTCCTCACCCTTTAGGTCGCGGTATCTGGGTTCACAGAACTTGAGGGCCATGGGGAGATCTACCCAGAGTTGGAGGCCAACGTTAGGGGTGGTGGATGCAAGCCCGGGCATCTCTGCGTGCATGATGCCCTTGCCAGCGGTCATGAATTGGAGGTCACCAGGGCCGATGGTACCTTTGTTTCCAGCGAAGTCTTCGTGGTCGACAGAGCCGGAGAGGAGATAAGTTATCGTTTCCTGTCCACGGTGTGGGTGGTCAGGGAAACCAGCACCAGGGCCAATGGTGAAGTGATCTAGCATAAGAAACGGGCTAAAGTTCCTGAGCTGTGCAGTGCCAACAGAACGGCGGACACGTGCTCCGGCCCCTTCAGATTGCTCAATTGCTTCGAAGGCCTTTGTGACTCGGCGGGGAGTAGTGAGTGTTGAAGGGGTATCCGGGACCACAGTGGGTGCTTCGAAGAGTGTAGCGGCTGTTGGTGTTCCTGTAGTGGCTGCAGGGAGGAGGACATCTTTGATTGAGCTCATTATGTTTGAGTTCTGGATATTTTCGAAAACGGGCGTGACAGCCTCGAGGATCTGTTCAGAGGTTGACGAGTAGTGGCGACGGCAATAGTAGGTGA
This sequence comes from Morchella sp. 2016-72, assembly GCA_024713865.1. Classification (NCBI taxonomy): domain Eukaryota; kingdom Fungi; phylum Ascomycota; class Pezizomycetes; order Pezizales; family Morchellaceae; genus Morchella; species Morchella sp. 2016-72. Next base: position 2,474,038 of record JAMJEY010000003.1, read on the forward strand.
GGTAGAGCGCGAAGAGACAGACAACTATGCTTTCGAAAGTTCGCATGTTCAAGGGATTGAGTTGGATATCGGACTTTTCAGTTGTTCTTATAAAGGTAGCGATACTACGTGTCGAATTCGATGGAAGTGTAAGATATTCATTATTGATACCCTCGTAAGAATTTGTGATGATTGATGATCTGGTAGTAATTCGTAGGAGCCGCATGAACAGGGTTTGAGAGTGGATAGCCTAACCGAGAATACATACATGTAATTATAAGCTCTGACAAAGGCCATGCACACTCAGTTAGAGTATTTACTACGCGATAATATAATAGGTCGTCTTGTCCTGTGAAAATAATACCATTAAATACTAGCAGTTAGATGCGCTGTAGATCACTGGTAATAATTACATGTACTTGATACGCCCGCTATGCTAGCTGGCGTTACAAGTACACATGCACTCGATTTCTAGATATATTCTGATTGGAACTTTCTATAAAACGATCATAAAAACGTCCCTTAGTCTTAGAAAGTGTTTGCAAAGAGACAATACAACCCTAACCCTAGAGAACACGTCACAATGTATCACTCGCCCGATCATTATGGCCGGTGCTTCTTATGCAGTGGCTCTTGCAGGATTTATAACAAAAGAACAACTCATCAATACACAACTGGGGCCATACGAGGGTGAATAGCTTGATAAAAGAGTCAACCCCAGTTACGGGGAATTAGCTGCCGGGGCTATACCTGAAACTTATCTTGTAGGTTTTTCGACGCGTTTTTTTAGGGAACAGATTACCACAACAAATATAGGGCTTGGGGACACAGGAGACAGCCAATTCGTAATCTTCACCTCGAGTGATTCCGACTTGAGGTGTATTCTACACTCACTTAGCCTACAGCTGCTGCCTTCTTTATCATGCTCTGGTTCGTTTCGATATACCGCAAAATTCGAGTCTGAGACAATAGGCCAAGAAGAGACGGCCCTTGGACCCTGTGTGTCCCGACGAAGATTCTCAGTGTTATTTAACGTTTAACTATATCCCCTATGCAGACTGTTCTGAGTGGTGGTGGTGGCAATGCACGTACGCATATCTTCCTTGGTTATAAAACAGTATGAACAGTATGACGAAACTGTGACTAACTCCACATAAGGTTAAAAGTTGAGCTAAATTGATACATAGGAGCTTAAAATAGAAATGTGTATTAACCAGTCTCAATTACCCGTTTTGTACGGCCGTTACAGGGGTTTATCAGACGGGACTCGGGTTTCGGGAATTTGAGGGCTCGGGACCCCACGATACCATTTCTAGCGATCGATCCTTCCTTCACTTCAAAGCCCCGTCATCCAGGATCTGCAGTCCCTCAAGGCTGTGCTACCCAAATGGAACACAACCTGGTCTTAGCTACTGTGCCGTATTTCGCCGGCCTTGTTGAGCTTGATTGCATATTGCATTTCTCCTCTTGGGTACATACGGCTGGGGAAGAAATCGAAAGGTTAGGGATGGGATCGCCTAGCGAACCTGATTTGCTCTGAATGACGGCTCTTATTCGCTGGCCAGCCACGGTTCGAGGCCTCACCGGAGAGACAGCGATTGGCGCCTGTCAAGGGTCTAGGGCACCCTATCGCTTACTATATTAGTATACAAGATGCGTGCTAGGAAGCCTTACTAAACCTGATCTGAAGGGAAATTAGGACCCAGCTTTAGGTCCGAGCCTGCACTTATAAAGTACCGTACATATTGACAATGGACGTGTCTTCAAGGTATACGGGGCTGAGATTGATGGGAATATTGGGGGCGTGTGAGTTTCTTCTAATTTATAGTAGAGCCTATGGGCCTATTATGTATAACTATGATCTTTCATACTAACCCAAGCCTTGGCGTTCCAGTTTTATGACTGTTAGAACCTGATTTTTCCATGTACACAAGCACATAACCCTTGCAAATGTGAGAATAAATATCACTCAACTGACTGACTGCTTACTCAATGGTTAGTTGGCAAAGCTGATTCAAAAGTCATCCACAGTTTTTCTGCACTGAGATATCTTGCAACCTTAAACTCGGCTTTAGTTTTGATAGGCAGCTCGCTTCAAATAAGCCCATGGCCAAAATGGCAGACGACCGGCCAAGCTTAGAACTTTGGCCTTCAAAGCCATTTACGATAATTCGCACCCTTCAGTTAATCGTCAGTTTAGCGATAGTAGCCGTAAGCGTGCTGATGTTTAACAATGACTCTTGGGCGTTTGTACCCATCATCTTTCAGTATTATTTGATGGTTTAAAACTCATACAGTGTACGTAGGTGTATCGTATTCACCATCCTTGTCGGATGCCTCATGGCCATCTATATTCTTTTTCACTTCTACAATCACTTCGGGCAAAAACCTTTCCACCCTCTCACAGGCATTGCGGTCGACCTATTATTCTTCATTATGTGGTCAGCTATCATAGTGACACTCCTCGTATCGGCAGGAGCAATACAGTATCGCTGCGCTAGCTTGGCTGAAACACCCTATACAAAACAAGCCTGGGTAGATTCGAGTGCGTGGGATCAATACCTTGTTACGAAAACTAGGTGCGATATTTTGAAATTAGAATTTTCACTGGTTGCTATCGAAGCGTTTGTTCTCCGTTTTCTCTCGTCGGGTTCTCGAGTGTAACTAGTTGCATAAGCTGATTCAGAGATGCTATATTTTAGAGCACTACTGACAATGTCAGTGATATTGGCTGCACTGGCGCAGGTTAGGAAGGACAAGGATAAGAATGGCCATTGCAGGTGTTGCAGATACAGGGTCCTCGAAGATGTAGAGGCGTCTGAGACGCCTACGACTTGACATTTATTGGGCTATGAGGCGGATTCATGTGGGTCAGAACTGTTTATATATACATGCGTACATAGATATCGATAGAGAGCAAATTTTTATAAAGAAGGAATTTCATAATAGTATTATTTTATGGATTGTGTAATGGTAATTTTTATCCTGTGGGTTCAAATCCAGAAGCAAGAAAAACCTGAAAATTGTTTCTTACTATATTAACCCCTCTAGGTCATCTGAGTTAGATATATCTGGCTCATGGTAAATCAACCATCAATTACTTTCCGCTAGCCTTTAGAGAATAAAGGCACTAGACTAGTAAGGGCGTTTGGGAGCTCTAGGACTTACTACGGTAAATATAAAAAGTTATTTAGATCTAGAACCAGAAGCTGGGTTGCGCTGGCTTTTATATAAAAGCCTTCATATAATCTCACTCGCAAGATTAACCCGCTTCGGGCCGTTATAGTTAGCGTACCCTAACCTTTCAGGCACCTAGTAGATATTAGACATGGGCAGATGTTTTGGACGCCTTTTTTCTTTAGTACCCCAGATTTGGGGTTAACTACATGTACTAGATATCGTCTCATTTCAAGGTCTATAACTACTTAAAACAAAAGAGAAGAGCTTCATAAGCATAACATATTAAAATCATAGTATAAGCGTACTAGTTATTCCCCTAGCCATGACCGCTCACTCTATCCTCTCCGGATACAATCCACCATAATATCGTAACAGCATTAAATTAAACGATTGTACCGGCGACCTGTACACTCCGCCTCGGGCATCCATTATCTCTGACACTCTCGTAGACCATCTTCATCGTTGGCACCCAAAAGAATCTACAACAAGAAAAAAAATTAGTATATATCAAACATTATGCGTCAATGTTAGAAGGGACTTACGTAGTCAAGCCCAAAACCATCATCTCTGCCTTCAACAATGCACAGATCTCGTCAGGCCGATCTACAATCATCCCCGCCTCTAGCTCACAAAGGTCCCCAATGGCCTTGATGTGTACCATGCCCACACATATCAGCAGAATGATGTAGGATAAGAAGTAGTGGACCTCGAGCAAGATTGCGGCGCCAGGGGAGCAGAAACTAGGCTTCTTGTAGTACCGGCGGTATATATCCGTGATTGTATGAGGAAGGGTCAAGATTATTATTATTATAGTGAGGAAAAGCGTCCCTTTCAGGGCTGGCATAACACCTGTGGGGCTATTGTGGGGGGCGCTATGGTTAGCATTGTGTCATTGTAGAATCTGGAGGGGTTCGTACCTATCGAACACACGGGCCAGGACATAGATATCAATCACAGCGGTCGTTAAGGATAGTATTACCTGTATCAGACGGGCGGCCAGAAAGCAGCAGCGAGTACTACTAGCTGATGGGCATAGCTCATCACTACCAACTGGGCAGGTTGTAATGATGGTAATCGAGACAGATTTTGAGTCCGTGTAGAAGATGTCTGTAGGCTTCATCGTTGGCAGGGTGGGTTGGTAAACAAAAGTAAAGGGACGTCTACTACAAGCTAACAAGAGATATATAGATATATCACAAGTTTGTTAAAGCTTGGAGCTCCAGCCTAGTTACAGCAGGAGAGGAAGAGAGAGGGAGAGAGAGGGCTGGGGAGGGGGGGATGACTTGTGCAGTATAATTCAGGCAGTGCACAGTTAAGCCTACTTCTGAGCCAAGTACATGTAGTCACGGGGGGGGGAGCCCGGGAGAATGTGTGATTTTCACGGGATGTCGGACGCAGAACTGGAGGTGAAGGGACGAATTAAAGGTTCGCACGAATCGTAGCTTTAAAACCTTACGAATTATAAATATTTATATTGACGCGGGTGGAACAACTCTAATCGGTTGATCGGGAAACTGCCTGAGGGCATAAAGTGTGACATGTCACATTCTCTCATAAGCACAGCCTCGTTTGTCTATGTAGATTTCATCATTATACGTGTACAATAGGTCACATTAGTTATTGGCTATAATTACCTCATAAAGAAAATTGTAGTAAACTCCGCGTCCTTATATCGAAACCGACGATCATTAGTGAAGATAGACCAGTACAGAGAAGGCGTCCAGACGGGAGGTCTGCTCATATATTATGCTCAGCCTCGAAACGTTTCCGCCTAGTTTTGTTGGTGCAAATATGATTGCGATGCAAACTTAAACAGAGGGCTGTGTGAGATAGATATGACCATAACAGTAGTCCTGTTAATTAGGCTTCCTACTAGTGGTACTGTGCACGTACGTTTTATCAACAGTGGGGTAAATTAGAAGCACTCTTGTGGGTTTGTGGGGTTACATGTATGTGCTTCTCCAATGCTGGTTGGATGATTATCATGAATACGGTACTTATTATCTTCCCGACATGCCACTGCATAAATGCGTTGGGCGGGTAAGTGCGCTTAGGTGCTGGGGTTCTGAAAAGTTCTCAGGATACAGTGTCTGTGTTTCTTGCATATGTACATACCTACCTCATCGAGATAAATCTCACAGAAGGATGGGTTCTTATCGATAAGACTCAGGCAGTGCGTGGCTTGGTTACTGCCTGGCTCGAGTGAGCATTCATGAAGAAGGGCAAGAAGATTGGGGTTAGTAGGCAGAGTAGATTTTGAGCCAATATTTGGGCAACTAAATATATATATAACCTCCGGAAATTATATTAGTAAATGCATGGCCATCCAGAGGATTAGAATAACAAATACTTTAATTGATTTTACAAGTACGAAATAACTAACTAAAGGAAGGTAAGGGTTCAATAACTAAAAATAAGGAGAGAGTGGTAGCTAGGTATATACCAAGGGTTTCCAGAAAGAATACGAAATGACTATACAAAATCTCTGAATAAAAGATTTGACCACAACTACATGTAATCATAATTTGAGGTCTGTTTACAAAGCACAGATCTAGTAGTACTCAAACCTCCAGATCAGACTTCTGCCTTCGGATCAATCCAGACCCTAATTTCTTTCCACGCCTCAGCGGCTATCTTCCCACACGATACTAGGACGCTCCTAAACTTATTGGGAAACCACATAACCGTTCTGAAGAGAAACAAGAACACATGCCCAAAACATCCGAAGATACCCAGGACCAGATGCTCGAATCCGACATAAATCAGCCTCACGGCATTCCACAGCCCAACTGGTATATCCACGAAGAAGAACTTTAGCGTAGCCTTCAGTCCCTGCATGACGTTATGCCAGGTGCAGTTGCGCACAACCCACTCGGCGAATGTATGCAAAAGGCTTGCGAAGGAGGTAAGCAGGTTCAGAGACCATTCCCCAAGGTCCTTGATTTTCCAGCAGAGTGCTACGCATCCGTTGAATATTAATTCTGGGATTTGGATAAAGATCTTCTTAAACAGCCACTTCGCGACTGACCAGGAGCACTTGACGGTACCCACTAGGATATCTCGGGATACCTCATATATGCCTTTGATGATTCTTGGCAACGTGGAAGTTAGGAATGTCTTTAAAAGCCCCGGGGCTGCTTTGATGCCTCTCCAGATGGCTCCTGGAATCCGGACCAAGAGCCTGAAGAGCTTAACAGGTAACTTGACCAGAAAGCGCGCAATTTCTTTCGCACTGTCCCAGAGGGAGCGTAAGAGCCATTTGGCTATGTGGTAAAGAGCCTTTGGTACCTCACACACCAAAAACTTGGGTACGTCATAAACTATAAATTTGCCCACTCTGTACATGGCCAGCGCTGCCCTTTTCACTTTATCAATGTGCGGCTTGCTGCGGTGTTTCAACCGCTTCCAGCCACCCGCGCGGAGCGAGGGGAGTAGCCTGATAATCTCCCGAGCACCAGCATCCGATGCTAGACGCAGTGCATGTTGACCATCAGGCGCAACCATTTTGGTGTCTGCGTTGTAAGGGGCCTCCAATAGGAGACGTGCGATTGGGAGATGGTTCCGCTCGCATGCAGCCATGAGCGGTGTTCGCTGTGTTTTGTAGTTCCGCGGTTTGTGCGACCAGGACCTCCTCTTCTTGTTGGACGTTTGTGGCGGGAGGTATTCGGTACTCCAATCGTCTACATTCGCACCACATTCTAAAAGGCACCTGACTATTTCTATATTGGCCTTGTATGCGACAGTTGCGCAATAGAGTGGTGTTCTGTCCCTTGAGTCTCGGGTGTTGACGATTTTAGAGTCGAGGTCTATGAGCCTCTGAAGCTCACTCACGTCCTCTCGAAATATTGCTGCGAAGAACGGCGAGATGGTCGGATTTGCGATCGGGTCGCTGCCCCAGGTATACCAGGGAGGCGAGACATCGTCATTTACCCCAGGGAGCCCAGATGAAGGATTGGGAGGGTTTATAGAGTCATATGATGGTGCGGGTTCAGAATCCGGGAATGTTCGAGGTGCTCCTGGAGCGGGCCGACGGGTCGCCGTTTGAGGGTGAGAGGAAGGTGATCTAGCAGAAGTACTAGAGCTAGCCATTGCTATATATGTTATAGTTCGGTTTCTTCTGTAGATTTGTGTAGTTTAAGAAGGAGACGGGCCAGTGTGGGGTGGGATACTTAAGTAGAACGCGAGCTCGGGGCCTTTGTGGGTTATTTTGCGCATACGGGCTGTAATATAACTTTCACAGCCCACCAGCGGTCACAAAAAAACAATCATAGTTCCAGACTCCAGGACACAACCAAATTTACTCCCAGTTGAATATGTTAACTATGCACGAACCTGGAAAGAGAAGATTTTAGAAGGGGATATCTTCTATAGAGCAAGTGTAAGTATGTTATCCTTGGTAAATCTTCATTCTGTTGATTGGTAGGATCGAGTATGTATGTATACCAGATTAGTGCCCAGCGCTCTAGAGTGAACCAACGGTCTCCTGCTTGACCTAGAATAGAAAAATCGGAACAAAGAAAAACACGGGAACAATTTAGGAATTTAGCTACCATCTCGCAGTTGGGGAAGGGGTTATAGGTACATACAGTATGAGAACGGGGTGACATGACATCACTAGGACATGCCCCCCCTTTTTGGTACTGTAATTAAGGAATTCTGCGGGAGTTATTTACAGCCCAGCCCAGCCCAGCCCAGGCTCGTTCCCGATGCCTCCTGTAACACAAACTGTCAGTGAGACTGGGCTCAGTCATTCACGGGTACGTTCGTTGCCTGCCTAGCGGTTTCACTACATGCCTAGTGTGACATCTCTCGATTCCTAAATTTAAAAGTGAGTGGTCAGGCAGGTCAATATTTCTCAACTGACAGCTGTATGCACGAGCAAAAAGGTTACGGGTACATACATGTTGTCAATCCCAGATACGCCCACTTAGGTAGTATAATAAGATCGATGATTGATATCGATCAATATGGATAAATCCGCGATCCAAACTTACCTCAGTGAGGATCACCTGGTAAATATTTGACCCTTAGAGTAGGGTCACTGTCAAGTGGATTTGGTCGAAGTGTTCTCTGGAGAATATGAGCGTTCCTGAATCGAGCGTTGGAGCTCAATGCAAAATTAGCTGTCCGCCAAACCTGTAACGAGGGAACATGTGTACTCTACACTTGGTTGGGTGCGTCTTAGAAGCTCGAGTAAGGGATCGATCAAAGTAAGCTCAGCCACAAGTCTCAGATGCAAGTCGATATATATATTTCGAGGAGCTGTGAAAATATTACTATGTATATGTTACAAAATTTGCGCTGTCACGGGCTGTAGGGTAGGACGCGGTCGGAGTTGTTGCTGCTGTCGATGCCTACAGTACCTGGTCTCGGGATCTAAAGTACCCCGCAAAATGATTAAGGCGCATCCGGCAATTCTAGGCCGGCAGTGACATAACTGTTTGTGCCTAAAAAAAAAAAAGCTTGTTTCAACATCGTACATTAATGTCCTACTTTAGTTTTTCCTCTCCTCGAATTTGAATTCCTCAAGCTGCTCCATCATAACACCTCCCTCAAGCGCCCTGATATGCGTTGCACCTAATACAACTCTCGGGACCGTGTCTGCAGAAACCTCACCCCTATGTTCAACATGGATAAGCCGGAGGGAACGCCTTATATAGTGATGCCACTTACTTTTTGTGAGCATCGAATGCCTCTTTCCACCTGTTTACGCACAAACACCATTTACATCCATCTCTTAGCCCAACCGAGCGGAGGTTGTTCCCCCTCGCGGCCGAATAGTCGAGAAACCCGTCAGATACAACACCGGCAATAGTGTGACTGGAGATTGCAAGGCTGCCATTTAGCTGACTCGTAGCTCACAAGAGAACGCACCCAGGGGGCTCCCTTCGAAGGAGTGGGACGCTGATGCATCTTATACGACGGGTTTGTACTCACTTCCCGGCGTCACTGTACAGTTTGATGGGACTGTCAGTAGCTATTATACTAGGCTAGGACGCCTAGGTAGGGGGTTATATAGCCAGCCTTCTCCCATGGGGCAAGCACAAACTGGGGATCTGACTGGTACCAATAGGCATCAGTGGGCACGCACGCTGCAGGCCCGCATGGTGGTAGCTCCAATGAGTGCCTAAGATCTATATTGTACCTGCAGTTTCAGCACATGTCTGCGCCAGACCCCTGAGATCGAGAGACCATGTGCTCGCTCCACAGGAGAAGGCTGTAGCTAAGATCCATCTAACCTTGCGTTGGTCTGCGTACGCCCGGTTGGTTCCTTGTTAGCACCAGGCGCAGGAGGGGCTGGGGGAGGTTCGCATACATCACAGTATCCGTTCCTAAAGAACCCCGTCATAGGGTCCTCTGAATGGAGGAGTAAGGGCCGCCCAAAGACATTTACGCGCTAGAGTTATACCGGCCCCCATTATCATTCCCAGATCCCTATAAATAAAAGAGGAGACCCCCCCCCCCCTTCCATAAAAAACAAAAAACAAGGCGGGGTTAATAATTCACCTGTTCACTCAAAGAAGTACTCGAGGCCATATTTCTCGTAGTTTTTATTCTAGTTAGCAGGCGTGATATTCTCTGCATTGTCGAAATATATCTGGGCCAGGGGGAATAATGTGAGCTTTATGAATGCTTTGTTCTGGAATAATAATCATAAGTGGTGATGTCACTCACCAGCAAGAAGTCCCTTATCGATAAGTGAAGCAGAAGGGAAAAGAAACCCTAACCCTCGGAAGAGGTACGGAAGTGGTTTTGGGGGTCATTGGTCATACAAGTACGTCACAGTAAAATTATTAACTCTATGGGCTTTTGATGACGTTAATTCGAGTATTAAAATGGGTGACGGAGGTGGTGCGATGGATGTGTGGAATTGTAGGTTTCTAGGCCATTTCTCGACATAGTGTACGGCATTCCAACAACAACACCATAGTTTGACGCAGAGATGTCTAAAACTACGTTTGACAAGGTACTCTATAAAGATAATATCACCACACTGAGGCTCTTGGTTGCATAAATTGTCTAGAAGTTTGGGTATCTAGGAGAGAAGCTAGTTAGTTGTGCTTGATCGGGGATTCATGAATTATGAGTTTTTGTCCAGCTAAACTACCCAAATTCCTGTCTATTCACTTGATCTAATTCCCTCCTGCAAAAGAGAACTTGATACTGACTGGTGAAGTGAATTGATCATAGATCGGCATAGTCGGTGCTGGCTCTATGGGCAGCAACATGTCTCTCCTCTTCGCCGACCACGGCTTCCACGTCTCTCTTCGACGCCAACTCCTCAAACATCGGCAGCGTCCTTCCACACCTCAAAAGCCAAGGGAGGGGCCTAAATATCGCCGGTTACAAAGACTACGACAAGTTCGTCTCCTCCCTCGGAGACAACAACGAACCCAAACTCTTCCTTTTCAGCATCACACATGGCTCCCCCGCCGACGAGGTCCTCAAATCCCTCTCCCCGTACCTCAAGAAGGGCGATATCATACTGGATGGCGGAAACAAGTGGTACCTCGAGTCAGAGTGCCGCCAGAGAGATGAGGGAGAAAGGCGTGGGCCATATAGGCATGGGCGTGTCCGGGGGCTACCAGTCTGCCGGCGTGGACCAAATATCAGTTCAGGTGGGGATAAGCAAGTGCTAGAGAAGGTTATGCCGGTGCTGGAGAAGGTTGCAGCACAGTGGAGGGGCAAGCCGTGTGTTGCGAGTATCGGCCCTGGTGGGAGCGGGCATTATGTCAAGATGATACACAACGGCATTGAGCAGGGTATGCTAGGCGTGCTGAACGAGGCGTGGGAGTTGCTGTTCAAGTGCCTGTTTACAGACCTGGACGAGCTCGCAAAGATATTCGAGGGGTGGAATGAGGCGGGCGGGCTAGTACGCTACTCCCCAAACGCCGTTTTTTCATCAACAGCTAATTTGGCCCTCTGAAGAAGAATTCTGACGGAGTGACTAGAAAAACACCTTCCTCGTCCGAATCGGCGCCGGGATCTGTGCCCGCAAGAAGCCCACAGGCACCGGCCACCTCCTCAACGACATCCAAGACAAGGTCGTCCAAGATTCCGACAACACCGAAGGCACCGGTGTCTGGACCGTGCAGGAGGCTGCGCTCCGCCACGTTTCAGCACCCACCATCTCATCCGCCCACTTCTACCGGATCGCATCCGCGCGGCGTGAGGAACGGCTCAAGCTCTTTAAGAAGATTGGCAGCGCGGCAGCGGCAAAGAAGCAGCACTTGGACAAGAACGAGGAGCGGGTAGAGTTTATTGAGGATCTGGGGGAAGCAGTGTATTGTGCGTTTCTGGCGAGCTATTCCTAGGGGATGAATCCAAAGGACGATCCCGGCGTTGAAAACGATTGTTATGAGAGTGGTAGAGTGGGAGGCACACATGTAAGTGGCCTTGGATGAGAATCTTGAAAGTGTCTAGCTGATTGCTAATGTGCGAATAGCCCATCCATGAGCACTAGCCTAGAGTATTTCAAGTATTGTGCGGCGAAGCACCTGCCAGCGATGCTTATGGAGGCCCAGCTGGACTATTTTGGCGCTCATTCGTATGACTTGAAGTCTGAAGGGAGCTGGAGAGGTAAAGAAAGGTAAAAATTTAAATGCATAGTAAACCAACGGCCGGACTCTAAAGTAGCATGATCATTAATTATTAGCAATCATGGTAACTGACAAGATGCGGATCATATACATGTAGGCGCCCACCACACCGAATGGCAGCCAGCCTAAGTAAGGCAATCAATTATGGGCGAGACTTTTGTTAAATGATATGTGAGACATTTTCTGGATAGCTGTAGCGGGTGAAGAGATGCATGTAAGGAAAGAAATAAAAACAATACAGTGGCGTAAAATGTCAGTCCGTCCCCGGTCCCCGGCCCCTCCCTCTCTCCCCCCATGAGTAAAAAAATAACAATTCACCACGTCCTCATGTGCCTATTCACAAGACGTACATTCCGGAGTTTCCGCCCAGGCCGTGAAACAATCGCAACCGCCAAGAGTATCACGAGATGGCCCCACACATCTATGGCTTTAGGCATCTCGTGTGTATAGTATAGCGTGTGTGTGCCTTTCCCAGCGTCAGCGGGGGGGGGGGGGTTATGTGTGAAAAAGAATTCAAGTTCGCGTGTCGTTGGGGGGGTTGAAATGCTTTAGATAGTTCAGTTAGGCCTGGATCACCGGCGGTCACTCGAATACCAGACAACATCGTCTGCCTTCTTGGCTTGGCACTGGTGTATTGAGACTTCATGCGTGCGGTTGATCAGATGTGATGGATCCACAGATCCCCACCAGCTGAGTCCGTCCCCCCAACGTCGCCCACAAGGGAGAAGGGGCGTTCATGGTATTTCTCTGCTCTTTTATAATCATCCGTACCCTAGCTAGCCCTCTCCACCACTCTCCGGAAAGGGGGGATCCGGAGATCGAAGAGGGGGGGGAAACTTCTGCCCCCCTCCCCCACCCCCGAGTCATGGGATATCACTCGACAGTGGTTTCGATCCGAACGATGGTACAGCGCAACTGGCTAAGTAGTAGTGTCCGACTCATGTCCCCACTAATCAATCACCTATTTGATTTGCCCTCCCCCGAGGAGCCCTCTTACGTGCGCCCCCTACAGGGTGTAGGACGAGCTGGATGGCTAAGGATATGAACTTATAGCAACAAGGCCTAAATACATGTAAACGCAAATACCCAAACTGGGGCGTCACCGTCTTGGCATCTACCTACATCCATATTCATGAGATATCACTCGACGCACCAACCTGGTCCCCAACAACCACATGTAAGCGGGGTCCGTTTCTGCAGTTCGGGGCGTAGGTTCTGTCTACATATATGTATGTCCGTTTTTATCGTAATTGGGGATTGGTTAATTGGCTTCTAAATCTCTCTTTTCTCCCCTAAAGAAAGCACCAGGAAATTGAGTGAGGAAGGAAAGCAACTATGGGTACATATATTTATTTACATTTAGCCCCTTCTACTTGGGGATTGTTGGAGGGTTCACTCCCTTCTAGCTTCCCCCTCTACTCCAACCTCCCCCTGCGCTCTAACCTCGCCCTCCCCTTTCCCTTCACCCTCACCACCCGCCTCCCCCTCCCCTCCAAACAGCCTCACCCCCTCCCACTCCGTCCCCATCCACATACTCCTCCACCTATTCTTCCAGGCCTCCCCACCCTCTCCCACCTCCACCTCCTCCTCCCCCTCTTCCTGTGCCGTGACCTCCCCCTCGTCCTCCTGCCCCAGCGCATTGAAATACGCCGGATCCAGGTCCTCGTCCTTACTGGGCGCGAGGCCGGACATGCGCACCTCCGAAAAGTGCGGCGCGCCGCCGCGGCCGATGTAGACGTTTGCGCAGCGCGACTTCCAGTCGATGGTCTGGTAGACGTTGTGGCGGCGCATAAAGTCCGTGCCGAGGATGCTGAGCTCCTCGAAGCCCGAGCCGGGCGGGGAGCCGTGGATGGGGTGCTGGTAGCCGCTTATGGTGACGGCGGCGGGGACACCGTCGGTGTACGGGATGTCGAGTTTCTGCATGGCCTGGTATCGTCAGTTGGAATTCCACACACACACCCCCGCTGACCACACATATATATATATAATGATTGATTCTAAACTCACCTGCCTCGACAGGAATGTCCACGGCGTGACCGAATCCACCACGAAAAACACCCACCTGGGCACCGCCCCCTCCTTCTCCCCCGCCTTCAGCACGGGCGCCGCAACAAGGACCCTCGGCCTCGCCATGCCATGGACATACCCATCCAACAACCTCTCCCTGCGGCGCTGCGCAAAGCGGCCCATCGCCGGCGACAGGTACTCGACGCCGAGCTTGAAGGCCACGTCGTGCCTGAGGCTAGCGTACGAGAGCTCCGGGATATCGATGCGGTGGTCCTGCGGGCGGTTGCCGGCCAGCACGGACGCCTTCTCCAGCGAAAAGTCCCCCTCGCACAGCTTGGGCATGTAGGCGCGGCTCACGGTGGGCAGCTGGTGCGCCGGGTTGTCGCAGGCACTGGAGAACTGCGTGTGCGGCTTGTAGCGATGGCTGCCGCGGTGGATGGTGAAGGTGCTGGTGCCGAAGTAGGTGTTTGTGGAGTAGCGCGACGGGGGTGTGTGTGCTGCTCCTACTGGAGTGGGTGCGGGGTCGGCGGGCGGGGGGTTTGTGGGGATGCGCCTGTTGGTGTATTCACGGGTGATGTTGATGGTGCGGAGTTGTTGGTGGAATTGGGGGGTTGTGGGAGGATGGCGGGGGAGGCGGGGGAGGCGGGGGAGGTGGGGGAGGTGGGGAAGGCGGAGGGGCGGGGAGATTCCCTTGAGGAGGTGCGGCTTGTGCATATTGCTTCTGCTGCGGGGTGACGGTCTGCGTGTGTCTGTCTGTGAGCGGCGATGTCGGGGTCTGCGGGATTCGCGGATTCGATGCCCGGGTTCAATGATCAAGTGTCAAGTTTGGTGGTTGCCCCGCCAAGAAACGAAGAAAAAAGGTTGTGATTTACCATGCTCAGTTAGGCTTGGTCTCGAATAGATAATAACAATAAAATCTACATTTGGATCACTGACACTTTCAAATAAAATAAACAGACACAAAACTACCAATGATTCAAATTCAAATTACAGGGTTACAATCTGGTATATAACAAAAATAATGAAAAATCAGTTACCGTTAATTCTTACATTGCCCCACCAGCCACTATTGGCCTTGTTCAATACCCTCTTCTTCAGCTCGTGTCCTGAAGCTGCCTCTGCATATTTCCTCTCCTCCTCTCTATCAAGACTCACCCAATCCTCCTCCTCCTCCTCCTCCTCCACCGCGGCCGACGCTGCCCTCTCAGCATCCTCCAGCCCTGTCCTCCCCGTCACAATCATGTTCAGATACCCGGCGAGCCTCCACCCCGCCTTCGCCACCAACACGTCCACCACCTCCGTCGCACCCTCGTAGTACTCCCCACTGACATCCACGCCCTCCAGGCCCTCGGGGTATGTCTGCGGGAGCACATAGTCGCACATCCACTGATTCGCCTCTCCCGCCCACAAGAGCGCACACTCCTCGGCTGTGCTCGGGTCGACGCACGCGGCCCACTCGGCGCGCAGCGCGCTGTACCTCCCGCGCTCGATCTCGCCGTGCAGCTCGTCCGCCCAGCCGACCGCATGCCGCACCGCGTTCCCGCCGCGGTACTTTTCGGCGATGCTCGAGTCCCACACGTGGTGCAGGTTCGTGTGCTGCTTGCCCCACAGCACATGGATCTGGTTGCCGCCGCGCAGAAGGTCCTCCGTGTGCAGCGGCTGGTGGATGTCGCCCACAAAGTGGATGATGAACTTTAGAGCCATCTGGCGCTCGTAGAACGAGAGCTCCTCGTCCGTCACTCGCGATGTCTGTGGGACCGTTAGCATATCCATTACTGGTGTGAAATAACCCTAACCCTGGGGACGTACCATGTTGACGATGGCACTGACGATGCAGCCCTCGTCGCCGCTGCAGTCGCGGCGGTAGTTGACCTCGCAGGTGTGCGGCGGGTTATCCTTGGAGTCGATCCAGTGCCAGGGCGCGGAGTAGCGTCCGTCGGGCGTGTGTGCATAGTAGTCGGGCCAGGTAGAGGCCGAGACGATGGTCTGGGGCTTTGGGAGGAGGGACTTTACGAAGACGGCCGTGTCGGGGAGGAGGTAGCGCGTCGATAGGAGGGCGACGGTGCGGTGGCCGAGCATGCCCCAGGCCGAGGCGGAGGGGGCGAGGACGGCAGGGAGGAGGAGGAGGAGGGTGTTGGTATGCATATTGTATTTTATTTGTTATATTATACTGTATTGTATTGTATTGTACCGGGCTGTGGTGTTTCTCTCTCGAGGGAAAAGGGGGATGAGACGGAAGGCCTGAAGACTGAGGAGGCTTACTCGGGCAGCAGGTGACTTTAAGCTCAGGAGTTCGACTCCCGATACCAACAAATGATAAGAAGGTGGCTCAGCTCGGCTCGGTTGGTTCAACTCAGCCACCCAAAAGCGCCACAGGAGGAGAGACCTTCCCTTGGCGGTACTTTGTATCATGTCCTGCATACATCTTGGTATGCTGTGTGGATGCGATATCGGGTACCTGCAGCCGCCTGCAGCACAACGGGCCGAAAAGGCTTCTCACTGGGCCTGTTTCATATGATACATGTAAGTAGTACCGTATTATCTGAATAAATTCGTTGCGAGACAGCAGGGGTATAGGCCAACCAGAGCCCACCTTTAGGTGTCAATCTGTAGGTTTTAGTATAAATAATCCTTGCTGCAGCGCAACGAATTCATTGAGATTTTGCGGTAGCAGCAGCGGTGGTGGTGGTGGTATACAAAGATGCGCAGGTCTACATGGGATTTACTGTATTGCATCCCCTAAATACATGAACGTACATAGGAAATATCGCTCGGGGTAATGCGCACCTTGGTGGTACCAAAAATACGCCTTCCCCGAGATGGTAGCTTCACAGCTTCTCACTCGCCTTCCATTACAGCTTGGCATTTACAGTCCCCCACCACGACCACCACCCCACCATCACCACCATCACCACCACCACCACCATCACCAACGCTTCCAATACCCCGCAAACACTTCAGATACATTCACTGTCCATCAACCGAACCCCCCCCTCATCAACAAGATCTACCATCTCTCTCCCCGTATCTGCTCTAGCAAGTTAGCCTCCTCTTAGCTATAACCAACCCAATCCACAAGGCATCCACCCACCTCCCCTCCCCCACATCTCCTATCCCCGTCTCCTCATCGAACAGTCGGACAACCAGTCACATCAACACCAACTAAGCAGGTAAAGGAACGGATATATAACGGAGCCACGCCAATACCTCCCCCCCCTTCTTGGAACCAGCGATGACTACGCTTACCAGCATTAACATCTAGATCTCCATATCTCCCAAACTAAATACTTTACCACCCGATCGTATAAAAATATCAGTTTGATCTGAAGCTGAATTCAGTCCGATATCAAGCCTTTATGATTTTATGACTGATATTAGTTAGACTATGATTTCGCTAAAGCTGATATTTTGTAAAGATTATGGTACATGATAATGCCGATTTTATTCACTGAAAGATCTGGATGCGCAGGTAGGCCAGTATCCACACTTGTTCTGCATTGGGTAATTTCACAGGCTAAATTCTTATCTCACGATTTAATACTATATACATATGTATAAAAATTATTACTATAGCGGGTTGCCTGCTTGCCTGCTTGCCTGGTTCATTGCATGTTCTGTATTTGCTGGATTCACTAGGTTAGGTGCTGGATTCGCTGGATTCGCTCGATTGGATGCCTGGTTCACTGATTAGCTTGTATCCTAATGATGACGATGATTGATTAGAGGGGAGGGCGTGGAAGCCGTAGAGACGAAGCCGTAGAGACGAAGCCGTAGAGGTGAAGGTGTAGAGGTGAAGGTAGAGGAGATGAAGGTGTAGAGAGCGCAGTAGTGGATGATACAAGTCCACAACCCTAACCCTTACCCTGCTGAGAGTTTTTTTTTATTCGCGCATGCTATTCTCCAGAAAGAGCCTGATCGAGCCCTACCCGGCCCTAATTAGGCACCAGATATCAAGGTTATTGCCTAAACAGGCCGAAATACGGCATATCCTATAGGTAAAGCATATATCAAGCTCGTATCAGCTCTAGGTTTACAAAACAGGCTGATATTTTTATACGGACTGCCGGTAACAAGGCCCATCATCCCGGGAGCATCCGTCTCCAGCCACCCGCGCCGCCTCTCCCCCAACCTCATCCCCAAACCCAAGTCATCAACTAACAATCCCCCTAGAATTTCTTCGGCCCGAGAGTACCTACCTAGTCGGCGCAGCATCTAGGGCCCGGGCTGCGTGCGTTTGACTAACTAGTAACATCTGCAGTATTTTGCACCTTGAGTGATCGCTTATGATCACCCCCGCCACAAAGCAAAAAAGGCGGACCCACGACTCCCCAACCTAACCCAACATGCAGCTCCTAACCCCCCTGCCAAATCAGTGTGGTGCCGAGTGATACCTCGTGACCACACACGACCACCACTGCAACACAAGGCCCTCACCAACCACATAGCAGCTATTACTATGAGAAACAGAGCATTGCGGAGGCGGAGCTGGCAAGCGTCTTCCTGGATGTGGTTATTTGTTCTGCTGACCGCCTGGAGCTTACCACCGACTGAGGCACAGAACTACATACACTGATGACCTCAGACCGAGGCCCTAGGCGTTTGCATATAGTGCATGACACGGGTGAGTAAAGTCCCTAACAAATCACAGATGCTGCCGGGAGCTACTGCGGTGGGCAAATCTATGCCCACTGGAAGGGCGTTTTTCTTTAGTTTTGTGGTCTGAGACTACTGAGACCTACCTGTCTGCCTGTACCAGCTATGAACAATCCTGAGGATACGCATGAGGGGAAATTTTTCTGAATAAAAGTTCTATAGAACACCAATTTTTTTTCAGTGTTCGCAATTTGCGTTCTCAGCCGTGCGAACATGTTCGGAACCCCTAATTCCGCCGCAGCCTGTTCTCGATACACAAAGAACAAACTGAGAGCTTTTGTTCGCTGGAGGCCATGTGTTATGTCACCTTGCCTTGCATGCACGCAGGCCCACTAAGAATCACATTAGTGACTGTAGAAAATATTTGGCATCTATTTGTGGTGTAAAAGCATACCCCGATCGGGCTACAAACCGACGCAAGTGCATATCTCCACGATTTGCACTTTGTCGTGTCTGACATTCTAAATTAATCAGGAAAATATCCAAGACATTAAAAATCATGTATCCGCGAGTCCCTCCTCTTTATTTAATCATTACTCATTGGTAGTGCTAGTGCCTTCCCACAGCTCCTCTTCCTGCTTTAGCCTCTTCTGGACAAACTTAATAGTCCACACCGCCATGATCGCAGCCCACAGGAACGGAAAGCTCCAACCTATCACGGGCACCAACTATCAGCAACCACGTCTCCATACACAAAGCCACAAGAGGAAGAAAACCTACCAAACCCATACGCCGCATCCCTGGGTATCGTGAACACAACCGCACACGTAACACCAGCCGCCAGGACTCCCGCCACGCCCCAAATCAGGCACAGGACCCACAACATCTGCCTGAACCTCTCGCTGGCCTGGTACCGCTTCTTAAGCGCAGCCCTATACTCTCGTCCACCGCCGCCCTCGACCGCAACTATGTCCTCGATCATCGTAAACAGTGCAATAGGCAGTTTCTCGCCTCTCTCAGTCGAGGACATCCTGAATGGGGCTTTCCAGCCTTGCCGGACGGCATAGCAGGAAAGTAGACACTGCGGCCCGGTTTGGATCAAGAGTATCGTGGGCGGTAGGGCAAGTAGTCTTAAGAGCGGTGGGTTGACGGCTGACCCGAGAGATATGATCACGCTTATTACAATGAACCCAAGCGTAAATTGGATTTGGTAAAAGTCGATCGCGAAGCGGGAGGTTGTGCCCAGGGGCCTGTAGCGCGGCGACGGTATGAGAAGGCGGTACAGGCGGAAAGTGTACTGGAGAAGACTGAAGAATCCGAATGCGGAATTTGTTATTCCCAGGTCTAGCAGGGGTAGAGGTTAGTGAGTATAAAAAAGGGACTAGTAGATCAAGCACATATATACTTCGACTATCATCGAGCTTGGCAACGAATTTGAGGATGTAGAAGAGCACGAGTGGGAGAAGACAGGCGTCGAGTAAAAGAAGGGACCATGAAATTGCGATCGCGGCCTTGCGGGTACGTAGTGAGTACGGAAGCTCGGGCAGCGGCTCTCCTGTTTGGAAAGTGGTGGTGGTGGTGGCTTCAGGCATCAATCCTGCCATGGCCTTTTCTTCTTCAGTCACTACTGTCTCAATTGTGGATAATGATGGCGATGCTGCTGGTGAAGCACAACTCTCTCTAATGGCCGCTGCCCCTGAGGGGGTG
Source organism: Morchella sp. 2016-72 (assembly GCA_024713865.1). Taxonomy (NCBI): domain Eukaryota; kingdom Fungi; phylum Ascomycota; class Pezizomycetes; order Pezizales; family Morchellaceae; genus Morchella; species Morchella sp. 2016-72. The sequence goes on from JAMJEY010000003.1 coordinate 2,494,104, forward strand.
GAGTTGTATTAGCACAGTACTCTCTTGTTGGTGCTCAGCCTGGATTGATAACTTACTGCTCTCAACGCCGTGGGCAGAGACAGTCTGAGAACCCTTCTCCTCCTCCATGTTCAGAGCTGAAATGAAAAAGATCCTATCCGCGTCGCCGTCTTCGTCGGAAACTCTAGATATGATATTGTGCCAAGTTCCACGCGCGTCTTCCCTTGAAGGACCTCAGATCAGAAAGAATAAGAAAAGGAACTATTGTGGAACCTTCCTCACGTTTTATAGAGTAACAGTCCGCACACACACAGACAGACAGACAAGTATTTCAGTAAACTTGAAATAAAAGTATAGTAGCACTAGGGGGTAAAGTCTACTACTTGGATAAGATCACAACCAGCGAGCGGACATAATATATGCATATATACTTATATACACACACAAGCCAATAATAGTTGAGCCCCGTTAAGGTTACAAGGGGAGAGGATTTTCCGGCCTCGCGTCGCGCAGAAGGGGCTCGCCAAAATCCGCCCGAGCCCCGACTCGACTCGCTTGTGGTGATGGGGATCATGGCTGCTGCCTTGTAGATATATATATAATCCGCTCTGCTCTGCTCTGGGGGCGCTGATCGATGCATATTGTCAGATCTGGGAGTGGTACTTACTTACTTTATGTACCTACTCTCAGCTGGCCAGATCTTGGAGAATCCATGTATCTACATCGTTATTGGGTGCTGCTGGTCCGGGATCACTAATTGGCCCAGTTTATGCTCCCAAAAATACTACTGAGATCGTGGATTGAATGAGAGCAGAGTAGGGTATATACATACTTCCTACATGTGTGCATAGGTAGGGCCACGAGCCAATTCTTTTACCCAAAATACTGATATGGAGATATACACAACGCCAAAAGGCCGTCGAGCATTCCATTCCACCAGTGCGCCAAGAATCTTCAAGAAGAACAGAGCCGTCTAGACGATGAAGTCGACCGTCTTGTTTCACTCATCGCAACTAGTGGGGGGACCCATAGTGCGCAAGGATGAGGAAACTGCATGAATGAATGTACAATAACATGGCGGTGAGCACGTTATTGTGTCTAGGCATTATCCAAAGTATGGGGTTATGCACTCCAGAATACAGCCTGCTAGAATATCAACATCACAGTATTTCTAGCTCCAAAGGTTCTGTACTAATTTATCTTTTAAGAGTTCTAGCTAGAGATGTGAAATGTAATAACCCTCAAATCAAAAAAAAAAAAAAAAAACGAAACAATTTGCCACAATAATAGGCCATTTGCACATAGACCCCTTTTACTCCACGAACAGAAATTCAACAATAATTTTTGCATCATAAATCATAACCATCATTTCAAACCATTAGCATCATTACCACACACAATCACAGCCGGATAACAGGCTCATCATCTGGCTGTGGAGCAGTAGCAGTTTGCGAGTCCTGAGCTTGCGGGTCCTGAATAGATTGTCTCTGCGCTGTATGCTCTGCTTCAAAAGCAGCAAATTGTTTTCGTAGTTGACGGCGATTCGCAGCCCTTTAAATTTAACGGGAAAATGTTAATATAACTCCTTTCAAATGCAAGAATTTATAATAAAACAGAAAAAAGCCCCCTCTCCCCCTTCCCAAATGAATAATAATACATTATTAAAAGGTCATGGCAGGGCGGTGAAGAACCCCAGTCACAGACCACTGCACAAGAAGGTATGAAAAAATAGAAAAAAGAACTAAAAGAACAAATACAGAAATGAAAATAGGCCTTTACTCAAGATTATAGTCCGGCTTTTCGCCGCACTCCTCGGTGACGCGCCTCTTTTCAATTCTATCCCAGATGTACCAGATACTCAGTGTTATACACATCAGTGGACCGGTTATCGCGGCGAAGAGGATCAAATCTTTCGAGACCGCCATCCGTGATATAACCCGTCCGTTTACGGTTTCTTCAACGAACTTTACACAATTTGCTGATAGAAAAGTCTACCGCAGAGGATGTCATTACACTAGTTGCAAGACCATTGCCAGGAGTAGAGGAAACAAACTGCAACGAATGTGGCCGGGAGGTAGAATAATGTGACAAAGGTCACAATCTTGACGGCCACGGCTTCTCGGGTAGTACGTTTAGTCATCTTCATCATCAAATCTGTATCTTTCCGGCCGAGCTCGGCGAAAGTAACGTTCGATTGGCCATGGCGGTGGTTAATCTCGGCATTGCGGTAATCAAGGATGTTGTAGAGCTAGGGGAAATTGTTAGCGATGTAAAACGGTTGTTTTTAGTGGGGGCTTCAAATACCAATTTCGATCGGCCACGAATGCGTTGTAGTAGAGCGTCGCCATTTCTCTTGTAGATTGCAAGTTCGGTGAGGAATGTATCTAGCGAATCGTCTACTGCTGTGAAGTGATAGTCTTCCAGCCCTAATCCACATTCCCTCAACCGGTCGTTATGTTTTTGTAAAGTTATGATGGCATCCCTGTTTGTCTCTATAGCCAAAAGAAATCGCTGGACCTTCTCCTCAAATCTTTGGAGTTCCTGTACATTATCGAAAGTGACATCAAAGTCGATACCTGGATTGTAGGTTCCAAAGGTTACTGTTTTTTTCCCGGTTCTAGCACCAACAGAAGAGCTCATGGCGCCGGTGGTCATCTCGTTTAGTTCTTTTTCCAGGTAATTGTAGTACCATCTCCATTTCTCGGATGCACTTGAAAGGAACACCAAGTGAATATCCATAGGGTTGTGTAGAGTTTCCTCTATGCCTTCCGCTGCCCTGGCCTTGAAGACCTCATTTAGCCTGGCTGTAGCTTTGCTTGAGGGCTGAACCATGATCCATGTACTTGATTTCTCCTCATTTTCAAACTTCTGGTAGATGCACGTTTGTCGTACTGACCACGGGTCTTTTGGTGGCTCATCTTCGTTCTCTTTTCGCCCATGCTCTTCAGCAAATTTGAGGTTGTAACATATTTCTGCAAACATGCCCGTTAGTCTCGTCATGATAGGACCCTCCATAAGAATTCTCGACATACCATAGTATTTCATGGTTCTCTGCTTACTGCCGTTTGCTGAAATATATTCAATGCGTCTTTTGCAACCCCCGAAACCAGTATCGCTAGAACTAGCCCTTCTCCCAAATGCCTGAAGGAAGTCGACAAATCCTGGCATGACTTTGTGCACAGTCAAGAGCTTCCTTAGAATATCTTCTGGGATAGCTACACGACTTCTTGATATCACGTCTGGGTTTGCTGGCTTCAATGTATAAAATCTGGACTCCCTATTTGATGGCGACTATTTGCAGGTATTAGTAGTTGTTTTTTTATTTCGCTTTAGTTGTGGTAGGACCTACGCTAGTAAGGCACTCCTCAAAAGCATCTGCATCCTGGTATGTAACAGGCTGCTTGTTGTCTCCGATAAACTCGTCCCGAAATATATCGAGCACATCCACATTGATATTTCCCTTTTCGGTAAAAAGGCGTTTGCTATCATTGGTAAGTCGCATATCATAGGATACCCCATCCTCGCGTAATGGATCATAGTTGTGTAAACGTTTGGGGTAGTTCTCCCATCCCTTGTCTGCTGCTGAAGTAGTCATTGTAGTAATAGTAGTGGTGGTGTGGTATTAACTGAAATAGTAAAGTTCAGGTACTTCGGTAAAGATCGCCGGGATATATATGTGATAGCGGATATATGTCACTTGAATGACTCGCTTGAGTATGGATGCAAGATTCAAGATGGTGCAGAGGGAGGTCATTTTATCTAAGTGTTGGGGGCAACTGAGCCCTGACATAGTCGTGGCGCAGAGCCTCGTGGGTTGGACAGGGATGGCAAAACGCATGCGTGGATCGTAACCCCGCCCCTTTCAGCTAACCACTGCCCCAATCAGCGAGCTCCAACGGCTCTGATCCTATACAAAAAGTATGAGGCAGTAACAAAAAAAAAGTGGCAAAGACGGATAGGTAACAACACCCTGCGGTGGATGGCCCGCAGCCAAGCTGTTAGATGAGGCAGAAAAAAATTACTTTCTCTGGGATCAGTTTAAGCCCTCTTTGACTATGAGATCATTCTGCGAACAAGGAGAGCTGAGAATTTGAGAACATTCAACACCTAAGCAGTATTGGGTGGTGGTCTTAAACGGATATCACGGTATTCGTATTTCTCACAGTATCTAACCTCTCGATCTTTCTTCGAACCAACCATATACTAATCCCTTTATGACTATATCCCTCTCTCAGGCGGTAACAACGAAGGCAGTGCTGAACCAACCCTCTGACAGATTCCCCCCCCATCTGGCTGACGATATCATCATCGTTTCGAATAACCTAAAGCCTAAGAGAACAACCTAGTGCCATGAGAAAAAGGAATGAACGTCAGCCTGAACCTTGGTATCGGTAACGGCCCTTAAGATGGAGTAGCTCAGGGGGAGAGAAAAAGAGCAGGAGACTTGCATACATACTCTATAACTGCGCCGCATCGATCTAGCAAGTCATGGTCTGTGTTCCTGAGCTTCACAGATCTCGTCCTGTTGAGCAGTCACTTCATCAGCTGTCTATCCGCGAACTAGCCCCTACCCCCCCCCCCCCCCCCAAACACCTGGTACCTACATCAGTCACTTTACGTGGGACCTGACATTTCCACTCCCCGCGATGAAGCTAAAGCAAGGTTAGCCCTATCCGCGCCTTCATAGTCACAGCCCCTCCCTCCCATCGCTAACGTCCGTGCCTATCATGTGGGGGGGACGGGATGAACGGGGTTAGATGGTTGATATGCTGGAACCTACCTCAGCAGCGAAATTTCCCGCACCAAATAAACGCACCAAGAGCCACCTCAGTTGATCCGCCGTTAGGTATCGACTACTAATAGTTTGAGGAACACGCATCGTTGCTTGTTTGGGTTGCTTAGGGCCTGGAAGGAAGCGTGCTCTAGGATCGATTCAGTGGGGCTCTTCACATGACACATACTTAGCAGGTTAAATCCCGTTATGGAAAAATTGAGGGGTTTCCTTCATGCACGATCATGCAGGTTAATACAACCCTAACCCTACCACGAGTGAGGAGATATGATTGGGCTAGGTACGCGCGCGCGGCTATTTTAGACGATGCGGCCGGTCGTATTTTAAGAGTAGGGTCTACATGAATGAAGATATTCCATATCCTATTGTACAAGGTTTTGCCCCTATTACTGGAAACTAGGCACCCTTACTATTAGACTCATTGATAGACAAATCGTCCTTCCACGGTAGTTGTCTCGTTCAGCTCATATCTATCGACCGAGAGGCTGGTATCTAGCTCTCCTAGAGTCAAGGCACCCTTCATTAGCGTGATATTTATAAGGATATCTCCTATTAGGGGATTATACCGTGGAAAGCCTTATATTTTCCCAAGGCACGTGTATCACCCCCCTCCACAGCTTTAGCAACAATTGCAAGATCATCAGGCGGGAATTGAATGATGCGCTGCCATGATTCTGGGGTAGTATAAACTAGGATATCAGGACCAATGCAGTCACTTTGATCCTCTGAGCAAGTATCTTCGTATTGACGTGATTCAAGATCGCGCTTGAGATCCCACAAACAGAAGCCCTGTTGCCACTTGGAGGAACGGATGGCTGTGCAGGACATGGTCATGGGGGGGTTAGTCTTTGGCGTCCCTCTTAGAAGCCAATATATGAGGGGAGCCTAGACTCACTGGGCCCGTAATAGTTCCAGCAGGAGTTGAAGCGCGGCCCACAGACCGCTGGATATCCAACGCCTTTGCAGCTTTGGCCCGGGTACCCACCGCCTCTCCTTCATATGTAGTCATTAATTGATAAGCTTAAAACTCAAATCTCTTTACACTAGTGGCTGGTTTAGTGGGGGCTCATTACGAGTCATATGGAAGGCTCCAGCGCATAGAAGATATGGGTATCTTTATGGGCGCGGAAAATTTGCAACATTTGCCAGCCGGGATATTGTAGCAGATCCACTGCCAGCCTTTACAGTTGAACTTTGTGAATCCGCGGATATGGACTGTCTCGACTGTGAGTAAGAGAGTAGAGATAATAAAAATGAGGCGGAACTGCATCATATCTCCTTGGACCCAGAAGATAGAGAGTGCTTGCGATGTTTAAGAGGCTTCAATATATAGGAGAGATCAGTTGGTCAAGTGGATACATTGGTGATTGATTTTATGTGTCCAATGTAACAATCGGGTGCTCTCTAGGAATCGGAAATACATGTATGTCGCCGACCTTGCACATACATCTCGCACACGTGTAAATACATGCACTGAATGCTCGAGCATAGTTTTTAGTTTCGGCAAAGTTTACCGGGTGTTATCCCATCGTCCGTCAGTAAGATGCTGATCCTCCCAAAAAGGTTGGTTTTGTATGGCTTTACATACAGATCTCGTTATCTCTCCTATCAAATAATAGATCCCCTATACAGGTTCCTCCGCTGCATAGGGGGGTCAGCGTTGAAGGACCACAAGGCCAACTAGTGCTACGGGATCAATATTGAGATTTCAGTATAATAGGGCCCGAGTTCTTTATTTTACCAATTTGCAATTGTAGATCACCAAAGTCGAGGCTTCGATGCCCTCTGCCACTGCGCAGCCCAGTCTGGGGTAACGTTACACTAAAATGTTGCTGACACACACCTGCGCGCGGCTGTTCGACCGAAGCTAATTTCAAACGAGGCGGTACCTTATAATGTACAGCATATATTTACGGATAAAGAAAATATGTTAACTTTAATTCCCCAAGGCTGACCATGGCGAAGCGGCTACTTCGGTGTTAATGTGTTAATATACCCGTTATGGCAATGAATTACACGCGGTTTTGTGCATTGGCAATTTCAATGTTGCTTTTTAGGGAGGAAAAGGAATTCACAGGGTAGCTGCGGGTGCCTTATATGTGTGTGTAAGGCTCGAGGTGGGATATTACCGACTCGTGTTTTTTGATCGGGTATGTAAAATTTGCAGAGTTTGGTTATATATGGAGCTAAGAGAGCGGTCTAGACTAGTACTGGTCGGTATACTAAATCAATATGAGGGTCATTAATTAAGGCCTGGTTTACCGGAAAGAACCGGTAGCATCTCCGAGACACATTTTAGGTTGCGTACACCACAGAACCTCCTAGGTTTCTTTTATTTCTAAAAAGACGTTCAACTGCAAATGCTACTGATAATGGGGTGGATTCTTCGCAATCAAAATCTGTCCAAATTAACAGTTTTCTAGTATAGTAACCATAACGTATAGCGCGTACGCGATAAGCGTGCTACAAAGGCTGCCCAGTACCCTCGCTGTAATGATACGACATAGCACTCATATATAACTCTGTCTGGTCATCCCCCATGATATAATTAACCATGGGTTCCAGTAAGTAATAATAGAACACCAAAGTACCAGTAATGACCCCCAGAAAGACAAAGTTTCTGTATGCTTGTGGCTGGCTGAAAATTAGATAGTATACCTGAACGATTCTAGATAGAACGAATTCGAAGGGAGCAAACCTCATATTGGGAGGCAGTAGTTGGTTTTGGGAGTTTGTACGTACGTTGTTGGCCATATGAATTGTGAGCCACGGTGCATGGGCATTTATATATTAGTCCACAACCCCCCCTTTTTTCTTCCTTTCTCCCTTTCAAATTTTCAAAGTCAAGACAGAGATAATCTTTTTTCTAAACCTTGAAGTCTTTAGTCTTCAACACTCACACATGATGCAGGCTCGTTCAAATGTTCCATTACCCCGGCTTGAAAGCTTTCAGAAATTAAGTATTCATTTTAGATAGGCATCGCGTTTAGAGGGTTGTCCAGGCTAGTGGTGGTATGTGTTGTGGAACCTCTGATGAGCTCTCGGCGAATCATATACTATCACTCGTTGCTTTATTGACCGAGCCTGTCGCTCCCATGCCTAGGGCACAACCATTGTGCCTAGGTCTATTCTCCAGTACGTATGTCACTACCATGAGGACAGAGTATGTTCCACCCATTAGTATAAGACCTGTCTGTAGTCATGTAGTCAGTCAATCAACCAAGTCTCGTACTGTTCAGTCCTCTCTGCAGTCAGATTACAGAAGAAAGCCACGGCCACACCGCCCCCATCACGACCACGACCACGACCACGACCATGAGCATCACGTATCACCACCACCATCACTTAATCAGTTTAAATCAGGAATGACAAGCACTTAAGCCTAAGTTGACCTGGATATAAGGCTACGAAAGTATTTTTCTCGAGTATAAAACAAAACAATTAACTAAACCCCGTAAAATAACCGATAAAGACTATGAGATTACATAGACTCCGGGCCCCACCCGGCGTCCCAAATAATTGGGTAATAATGATTACTCCCCCCCTCCCCCCCCCTACGATTTAAATCCAAGAGTACTTTTGTTTAAAAAAAAAAAAACCCAGCCTAAACACCAAACCCATAAACGAGCAAAGCGTTCCGCGTTGCGTCTCATCGATCATGATCGTCCAACAATCTATTGATTGCACCGCACATGATCTTCAATAACGTTTCATCATCTCTACCATCCTTGAAGGGGTCGTAGGGCGTTGTATCGACCATATCCCTAGGACATTGTTAAGACTACAGGATCATAAATTTGGAACGAGTATATCATACCTGACTTTATATTTTTTCCAAAGGTCGTCGATTTCTTCAAATAGCTCACGAGCTTCATCGTCACTTCCGATCAACGCAAACTGAACCCCAACCTGACGCGCAGGAGCCATGATCTCGTCAAGTTTCTGGGCGCAGGTGATGATGGGATCTGCAGGGCTCTCGATAGCTGTTATGTCCCCGTTTGTGATGACGATTAGGTTGAGCCGTTTAGTCCTTCGATCGGCATGGAATCGAGCAATATAATCCGACAGAATTCTTTCGAGACGAAGAGTCAAAGGCGCTGTACCGATAGGTTTGACTGCCTGAAACGTTTCAAATACTTGCCTGGTCATTGCGTTTCTGACGGAGGTTTCGGAGTCTGTGAAATAAAGTTCCACTCCGTCACTGTCGTAGTGTGACGCAAGGTCGAGGAACCGGTAAAGAGCCAATGCGACATCATCCCATTGATCATTCATAGACTCGGAGTCGTCGATCAAAAATACCTGGTATTGTAAGTCACTAAGACGAGATTGTGAGAGGCATCAAGCTTACTGTATCGAATTCTTTCAAGTAACCGAAAGGATCTTTCCCTTTCAGACTCTTTTGGACGAATCCAGGCACCTTATAGAGAAGAGGCGGTGGTCCAGTAGTCTTCGGTTGATCCTCTTTACTTCTAGAACTTTGCGCGCTAAGGTTGGAAATGCGTAGACCCTGAGATGTTGATGAACGCTCCCTCCCCGCGTCCGGCCTATCGGTCTGGGAGCCGTTTGTCATGAGGGTGTGTTTTCTCTCTGGATTTGGACTATAACTTTCCTGGACAAAATTGCACAGAATAGGGCTCACTATCGGCTGGACAGGACTAGGTTGATCTAAGGGCAAAGATTCCGGTGGTGTTGGTGGGATCCAGGCTTGATGGATTTGTTCCGGTGTCTCAGTGATATCACGGATAATGAGCGATTCGTTACGAGGGCTTCGGAGCTCTCGAGGATCTTCAGGGTCAGTGAAAATTGCCCTGGTCGTAGGTTCAGCGTAACCCTTACGCTCCCTTTCTCTTTCCAGGATACGCGAAAACTTTGCGTCGACGGCTTTGGCGCGCGGGCGTATTTCGGCCGGGGTTAACATCTCTTCAATTAGGCCTAGTATCTCAACGATAAATGGATCATGTCCTGCATCAAGCCTGAGTGTTTCGAACCATTCCAGGACGCTTTTGCTCACTGTATCATCTTTGTAAAAATAGTCCAAGCTTATACCATCGGCCCAAGACTGTTTTCGCTTCTCCCAATATTCGTTAATCCCCTTTGCCCCACGGAGTACAAATGTTACCACTTCGCTGAATACACACCCCAACGACCAGATATCCGACAATCGCCCGGCTTTCCCGTTCCTCTTGCACTCTGGTGCGTAGTAGGTTGACTCCCCCAACAACCAATCAGTATTCGAGGCACCCTTCTCCTTAAATATAGCCAGCCCGAGATCCGAGATCATGAAAGACTCTCCCATCTTCAAAATATTTTTAGGCTTGAGGTCCCGATGATATCCAATCTGTGCGATCACATCGCTCTCGTCCAAGCCACAAGGAATTTTGCAATCGTGGATTGTGTCTAGAGCTAATGCGAGCTTTGATATCTCCGCAAAGAGACGGTATCTCTCCCTGGGCGTCTTCGGGGGCTCCCCTTCCTGAAAATGTTTGTCAAGATCGCAATCGGCTCGAGGAAATATGAAGTTGTATTTGTCTCCGTATTTGTAGGTTCCCAGTAGGGGTATGATGTTTGGGTTTCTCAAGTGGAGAATCTTCAACGCATTCTTCTCAAATTCGAATACCGTGCTGTCCGTAACTTCATCAATATCCAACTCTTTACGAGCGAGGATCGGCTATCCCAAATGTGAGCTCAAGTATTTATATGAGAATTTTAGAGGATATCATATTACTACCTTATCGCCTCTCCAAAAGGAAGCCAGACCGGGGTCATAATAGTCCGGATGGATCAATACTTGATACACTTTTCCATATGCGCCCTTTGCGTTACGTATCGGATCGTCGTTGATAAATGGCAGTATCCACTGCGAGTCGAACTCTTTTTCTATTCCCTTGTAGAATCTAATGGCTAGAAACGTATATTGTTTATGCAGGAAGTCAGAGTTCTCAAGAAGGGGTTCGATGCCCTTCAGCTGACTCTGGGAAAGCGGGAGGCTCATGTCCCCACGGCAGCGGTTCAGGAAGCTCAGGATATAGCTCTCCTTTCCAATGAACACTAAAAGCGCCAGAATCTTGCGGTGATTATAGACTTCATGGAGTCTGTTCAGGTCAGTAAGGTGGAACGACCGTCGTTTTCTAGCTCTTGCTTGGTGACATGGTGGGGAAGCCGCGAGTTGAAATTCTGGCTGGTCACGATCATTCAAGTTATCGTGAACAATCTCGCTAAATACGTTTCTTATAGTTTCCGGTGTCATCAACTGGTCGAAAGCTCCCTCGGGTATGAACTCTCGAAATGTGTTGTTCAAAACGACGACGTTTCGCAGCGCATCATGAAGTCGCCTTACATGAAAACCGGACATAGGTAAGTAGGTATGGGAAGGAAAGGAATCCTATATCGTTCTGCTTTGAAAGTTGAACTAGGCTTGTGAATGGGGGGAGGGAGGTGGGGTGGGGTGGGGTGGTGGGAGCGACAGAGGTGTGTTTTAAGCGCAGTGCTAGAGGTCCAGTCTTATAAATCTTATAAAACTGGATCACGAACAATTGCTTGAGGGTACGAAGAGAGGGAGCCGCGTTGGATAAGATGGAAGCGGGGCTGATTCCGTCGCCAATTGGACGACATTTCTAAGCCTCACTCACCACACAGCTTTATAAGCAAAATCAACACACCGCAAAGCCATTAGCCCCCAGGACTAGGTGGCTGTTGGCTTGAATCCGTGAGAGTGGGAGTTTATCAAGTACATGATGTAGTTTGTTGGACAAGTACCTTCTACATTCATACATGTGCTTGTAGAGTTTCTTCTACCTGTAAGTGAGCGAGTGTTTTACCATAGGCCGGAGCTAAGCCCGTGCCGTGCTCGGCCCTAACCCTTGTAAGGTTGTTTTGAGCCTCATAACATAACCAATATAGCCTTCAAAGATAATTTTGATTAATATGTTGCGGACCTTTCAATATTGACTTCACAGAGTTACTGTTCACAGAGCTCTCCAGCTGGCGTGGGATCACGATGCTGACAACCAGTGAGCATAGGACACCACCGTTTTGGTCGTCAGCACTTGACAGTGTCTTTTAATCCCCCTATCCCCTCGATGGATCAATTGATCAATCCACTATCTATGCCTGGGCGCTTATTGCTCTCGAGCTCCCCCGCCCCCCCCTTGTAGTGATGGATGGTTCAACCTTGAGTAATATAACGAACGATAAGGCTGTACCTTTCCAAGTGTACCTACATGTGTTGGCGCCGATCCCGAGAGCTAGAGTAAGACCCGGGTGGTGGTCTCGGTTAAGTAAAGTATACATTTGCCAAGATCCAATCCGAGTACCAAGTTCACCACGATGATGACTGCTTATATCCCCTGAACTGTCCCGCACTATTCAAGGAGCGCAACAACATCATCATAGTGACGGTCTACACGCAGAAAAAAGTCTTTGGCATGCACGGTGCAGGTAAGCTCGACGAGCTGAACACTGCTGGTATGAGTGAGACTCGCACTTCATCACCTCATTTCAGTACTGGTGATATAAGAGGGGAAGAGCGGGATACTTATACTCAGAGGTCCACCGCGCGGGCCGCTTGATATTGGGACGTTATAACTGGTTGACTATCCGCGTACATTGGAGTCCTGATGTACATACACCCGGTACTAGGTCAACAGCATACATACATGTATCGTCGGACCGGTTGTTAATTCTCTAGAGTACGCCACACAACGCTTCAACGAGTGATATTCCATGACCGCACTGCTGCCACCATGCCACAGTGGAGACACTACCACAGAAAACGCAATCATCCGGGTGCTTATGTTTAGAAGTCATAGTTCCCTTCAGGCGCCATGCGTCCTTTCCAGCAAACCACCTTCACAAGCTTCTCGCGCGAGATCATACGAAACCTTTAAATCCCTGAGCATCACCTAGCCATATTTCAGTTTCGGCACTTGGGGAAAGCAAGTGGTAATCAACAGAGGATCGGCCGAGTTGGCCTTGTTTACTCATACTAACACCGGAAAGACGGATACATTAGCCCCCATATATATATGACATCACGGGCTAGCACTACTATGTATATATACAGTACTAATTGAACGGGGATTTAAATTTGCATAAAGAATATCACTCGCATCTAGACCCACTACATACAGAAACAGAATTTAAACGCACCCCCTGTATCGAATGCGGACACTCTCTATCTCTCGGTTCTGGATATGATATTGGTCTTTGTGGGGAGTTGATACGTATTGAAATCCTACACACGGAAGCCATTCACAAGGATAGAGGAAATACTGTAAAGCTATATATTGTACTTCTAGTTATTGACTACATATAGCTAGCTAGATTTTCGTTTGTTTCGTCTCATCTCTTTCGTCACAACCCCACCTAATAAATCGTGGTTGTCGTTGTCGGAACCGGTGTTGTGTACACCTCCGTCGTACTCTCACTCGTCCAATCCCTCGTACATGTCGACGTCTGCACCGCCGGTGTCGTCCCGCCACACGCCACCGCCAAATAGCATGTCGTCAGCGTTGCCCCACACGCATTCGTCGACGTCGCACACTCCGCAAACGGGCATCCTGCAGCGGTGGTGCTCATGCTCGTGACTGGGCACAGCGGCGCATGGAACACGGGGACCGTCCCCCCGCAGGCGGGATCGAGGAAGCAGCCACCGTAGGTCTGCCCGCAGTCATTAATGTAGTCAACGCAGCGACTATAGGTGCAAGATGTGACTGTAGGCGTAACGGTGGGTGGACTGGTGATGGTGGGCTCGGCGGCGTCGGTGACGGGGCAGAGCGGCGGGTGCCATACAGGCGCCGTACCACCGCATGAAGGATCCAGGTAGCAACCTCCGAAGGTAGCGCCGCAGTCATTAGTATATGTTGCGCAGGTGCTTGTGCTGCAGGTGGCGGTTGTGGTGGTGGTGGGCGCGGTGGTGACGGCGCGGGCATCCAGCTCCGTCACCGGGCATAGCGGGGGGTGCCATACCGGTGCCGTGCCGCCGCATTCTGGGTCTAGGTAGCAACCGCCATATGTGGCTCCACAGGAATTTGTGTATGTTGCGCAGGTGCTGGTTGTACAAGGTGCCCTCGCTGTCAAGGTTGGCGGTGTGGGGATAGCGCGGGCATCCAGCTCCGTCACTGGACATAGCGGGGGGTGCCATACCGGTGCCGTACCGCCGCAGGCCGGATCCAGATAGCAACCTCCGTAGGTAGCACCGCAAGAGTTTGTATATGTTGCACATGTGCTTGTGCTGCATGTTGCGGTAGTGGTAGCGTCGCGGGCACTAAGGTTTGTAACTGGGCATGGCGGAGGGTGCCATACGGGGACCGTACCCCCGCACGAGGGGTCGAGGTAGCAGCCGCCATAAGAGCCACCACAATTGTTGGTGTAGGTGGTACAGGTGCTTGAGGTGCAGGAGGAGGTAGTGTAGTAGGAGGGCGGGCTGGTAACAGTGGGGGCGGGAGCTGCCTGGGCGGTTTGGAGGTAGGCTGTGCCTAGGGCGAGGGCTAGGGAGAGAAGCTGCATTTTGAAGAGCTTAGTAGAGGGCTACTAGAGAGCTGAAGAGATGAGAGGAGGAGGATTGGAGCTGGTCGAGGTATGATATGAGGGGGATTAATGGGGGATATATAAAGCTTTTGGATCCACCCAACCATCAGTTATATACATGTATATATTATTGGGTTAGTATGTAGCTTGATGACGAGGAATAAATACTTGCCGATTAGCCTGATATCCCAACTATAATTCTTGGCCTTGGCTTACAGTTCCAGGTGCAGGTACGGGTGCGGGTGCAGGTACCATGGTAATATTCACTAGGGGTTTACTATGTACTCATTTGATATGTTTGGTCCAATGATCGATCATACACGAAATCGGAAGTGTTGCGGCCCACCGCTCCGGGGCAGGCAGGCATTCGGAAAGCGGCAAGTACATGTATGCAAATGCTAGGTAATGCCCCAGGATACGAGATGGAGATAAGGGATAGGGGATAGGGATAGGGATAGAGATAGAGATAGAGATAGAGGTGGAGATAGAGATGTAGAGATGTAGAGATGTAGAGATGTAGAGATGTAGTTAGAGAGAGAGAGAGAGAAGGAGAGAGAGAAAGAGAGAAAGAGAAAAGACTTGAATTAGCGAGGGTCACACAAGTTGTGTACGTATGAAATACGTGTTTTCTTCAATAAGGACAGCGTACACGATGAGTGAATGAATCTTCTGTACGACGATGATGATATATTATACAAAGTACATGAGTACAAATTAATCCTCTCCCGGTGGCAGTTCAGAATGCTTCTCTGTTAATCCCCCCTCCCCTCTTCTTCCTCCTCCTTCCCTCCACTTTCAACCTCCCCCGCCCCCACTCAATATCCTGACCAGCTGGTTCGACAAGATACGTATGTGCGTATAAGTGTAAACGCAGCTCTGAGTCGATTGGATCGAGAATTCCCTCGGGAGTCAAATATAAATATAAATTAATTGTCGTTACTTTGCACCTTCTCATTATGGCCACTGCAACCTTCACGAAAAGCTTAACCATGCCAAGCAGTAGCCCTCCCCCTCAAAAAAACTTCCGATCAGGCCATCGTCCCCCTCCCCCCCTCCAAGCTTTTCATTTCAAGGATGCCATACCCAGGGACCGCATGCAATAAATACGGGGCACACACCACTACCACCAACAACAACAACGCACACACACATACACCCATGTCCAACGCTCCTGCTGATATCTGCAGAGTTTATCCCCGACCCCATGAATTACAGGGTATCTACGCCTCTGCATCGTCTGTCCCAGAGGAGAGCGCAACGGTATCTAGCCGAAGCCATGATAATGATGATGACGGTGGTGGTGGTGGTCGTGGTGGTGGCCTTAGCCCTCTTTCCCGGACTCCGGCATGCCAGCTGCCCCTTGTGATTAGTTTTTGGAATCCCGAATATCCGATCCTACGCATGCATCAACAGGGCGGTAACGACAGTATATACTATGAGAGAGACGGGGGATATCACCGGGGTATTTCTGTTTACTGGCTACTATACTGGTTGGAAGGATATACAGACAGCCTGGTTCGGTGGATAAGCCTTCTTATCCCATCATAAAAGTGTGATGCTCCTCCAATCTAGTTACCCTAGAGCCCAAGACTCGCTAAATACACAAGGCACAATGGGTTAGCTGCAGCCTATTCATCCTAGCCTATTTGTTCCTCATTGGTGTCTTACTATAGATTATGTAGCCCTTCACTGCTGAATTTCCCCGTCTGCTGCTATGATTCTGCAGGGCCAGACCATGGATTATCACTCGCGTCTTGGCGCTCGGTGCCATGCAGATTTGCCACCGCCTCGCCTCGACGGCCGCACGCCTACGCGAGGAGGCCGAGGAAGACGATCTTTCCTGAGATCAGCGACCTTGCCAGCCAACATCTCATATGGTTATCTCATATGGTTTGCATGTACCCCTACTCTATGCCACTCACTGAATCTTAAATTTTTATGAAATACATGGTCTCTGAAACAAACATGGCCGGGCTTTTCTCCTTAAGTCCATCCACATTCAACATGGAAACATAAGTATATCGTCTGTTAGGGTATACATCATTATTGCCACCGTCCCATCCATGGTACGTCTATTTAAAGCCTTTCATAATTACCACAAACACAAACATACATGTATCTATATCCGCCTGATAAGCTCATTCCACATAAGAACCTAGAACGAAAACAAACAAACAAAAAGGACATTAAAAACAAAAGATATCTATTAAAACAGGGGGAGCCAAGTTAACCTCTCAAGAGCGCTTCCACCACCTCTTCTTCTCTGGCTTTCCGTAACCCTCCTCGGAAACGTTCGCGTTACCAACAATCGTCAAAAATACCTGGTCTATAATATCTATTAGCCAATATGTCCACCAATTGAATGACAAACAGAAAAAAGAAATGGGAACATACCAAGCGTGCTTTGGCTGACACTGTAGAATTCCAGCCCTAACCCTTCCTTGCCCTTCTCCAACGCTTTAAAGACCCTATTGACTCCTTTAGAGTTTCTCGCCGCCTCTCCAACGCCCCCTTGCTCATCACCCTCCGACTCATCCTCCTCCGCATCAACTGGCACAGAGAATCTCATCTGTCCATGGAAACTCCTATCCTCAACCCTCGCACCTCTAAACCTGGTCAGAACCCAGTCCTTAAGCCTTTTCATTTCCTCGGGTGGACTCGCGGGTGCGGATTTTAGGACAAGGTGAACGTGATATCCGTCGCCCCATCTTCGGCGCAGCTGATCCCCAGTTCCCATAGCGAGCATACTCTTTGCAAGGATACCGGCTCGAGAGGCGAGCGCATCAGCTTCTTCCATGGAGTGGGTAGTGAGCACAAGGGATCGGCCGCGAGTAACACCGGCGAGAGTTTTCCACATTATACGTTTGCTGGCTGCATCCATCCCGGAGGAGGGCTCATCAAGAAGAAGGACAGTTGGATTACCCATCAATGCGATACCAAGGGACAGCTTCCGCTTATTACCGCCAGACAGATTCTCTGCCATCCGTGTTTTGAATGCCTCGAGGCCAACAGCCTTTATTACCTGTGCGACGTTGTGCTCCACATCTTCAACGCCGCGGACACGTGCGTAGAAGCGGAGGTGCTCTTCAACGGTCATGCGGTCCATAGCATCGAATTGCGGGCACACGCCGAGATGCGACCTAGCAGCGGGACGGTTCCCAATGACGGAAATATTCTCGACAAAGATATCACCAGAGTTCGGGACCATATCACCACGGATCATGTTGATTGTGGTTGTTTTCCCTGCACCATTGGGCCCAAGGAGTGCAAATACCTCTCCTCGGGGCACGCCAAAGGTAACGTCGTCGACAGCAGTTACCTTCCTCCCAAAGGTTTTGGTGATATGCATAACACGTAGTCCATCGTTTGACGAGTCCACACGCCTCATTTCGTCACCGATAAACTTCTTTTCACCTCCAAGTGTACCGACCTCTTGTTCTTCCTCGCTGGCGCCTTTGGCTTTGACCGTACGTGATCCAAATCGGAGTCTAAAACGACCGCTGTCCCACCAAAGAAGGGTGCAGAAGAGGAATATGGACTGCAAGATGAGGTAGGTAATTGGGCCACCATAAAGTGTCATCCCACCAGGATTGCTCGCATACTGCTCTCCGCGACATGAGACAGAGAAGATGTTCAACGCAACAAAGACGGCGCGGGTAAAACTGGAGATGGGCGAGATAGCTGCAATCGCAAAGTGCACAATGTTAAGCTGTTCGTCAATCTTTGCTGTGGGTGCATAGGTAAAAACAGACAACACCGCAATAAAGTAGAGCAAGAACATCACAGCTACGAACGTCACGAATTAGAAATTATTTTCGTACGGGTGGAAGTACTAACCTTGGCCGCCAGCAACAAATGCGAACGCACTCAACTGACTCTTCGCAATCAAAGACACATTGTATGCCAAGAGTATGCTTGCGATCCCGTACAACACAATGACCAAAAATAGATATCCGAAGTTGTACCAAATATCCCCAGTAGCAGCTACCATGATGATGCTCGCAATAACACTAACGAGGAGAATAGAGATAAAATCAAAGAGGAGATATGCAAGCCATAATGGCAAAGCCCTGACACCATTGGAATAATGTAATGCGCGAACATTTCGAATACGCTCGAGTGTAGGGTAAAGCGCGAAAAATGCTGGAAATGCCGAAAACACAAGGCCGACATAACTGTAAAGTCATTCTAGATTAGCATAGACACTTATACCCCAATTGCAAACGAGAGAATTACACTAGAAACTGAAGTGTCAACCCCTGCTCTGGTCTCCATGGAATATCAAACTCTGCGTAACTAGCCGAAACTTGTTGCCCAAATAATAAATTGTTCACGACATTCTGTACCACCATTGGGTTTCTGATCCCTCTGTTCCCCACGTAAGCATAAGTAGCTTGGTCATTACTGTTGTTGCTCAAAAAGAATCCTCCGGGGGTAACATCCGAATAGTTGGCCCGAATATATTGGTTAAAATCAGAAAGTGTATCGACAAAGTTAATGGCTGTATTGTTGAAAGTCACGGTTATGCCACTCGAAGAGGAAGAACTGCCTTCTAGGTAACTCGATAGGTTAAAATTTGAAAGTACCTCACGGGGACCTAGGACAATGTTGAGATCGACATCAAAGGTGAGGCTGTAAGTATCACCGCGGGAGATTGTGTCCTCATTTGAGCAAGTAGCTCGATCATAGTTTTTGAGAAAGACCATAGTTACCCCCACCGCTATGATTGGTACTAGTGTTGCCGCAAGAATCGGAAAATAGTTTCTCCGGAGGATGGTGAGTCTTTTGCGGAACATAACAACTGTTTGTTGGAAGATTCCAAGTCTCTTTCCAGGGAACAGCTCTACTCCATCATCTCCCTGGCCTTGGGCCTCTTTTGCGTCTTGTTGTAGTCCACTTGTTTCCTCTGCAACCTTCAAGAACACATCTTCGATGGTTGGCCCATTGACAGTATAGTCTGCTATTCCTTGTGCCTCGAGCGCATCCACAACTCTACCAGCTGTAGAAGAATCAGAAACGTTGTAGACAGTTTGGTCGTACAACCTTTTGGTGGGAATGCCCTGTAGTTCTGGGCCATCACGGGTTGGAAGATGAACTCTATATCCGCCACCGAGGCGACTTTTAAGCTCCACAGCACTACCACGACACTTTAATGTCCCACGGCTCAGTACCGCAATATCATCGGCCAGCAGATCAGCCTCGTCCAAAAAGTGCGTCGTAAGAATGATTGTCCTCTCGCCTCGAGCACGAAGAATAATATCCCATATTTTTCTCCTACTCAGAGGATCAAGACCAGAGGACACCTCGTCAATAGCGCAGATGTTTGAGCCGCCAGTGAACATAATTGCGAGTTGCAATTTTCTTTTCTGACCACCTGACAAGTTTCGGCTGTATGCTCGCTTCTTTGGTGTTAAGTCACATTCGGCAATAAGTTGCGCAAGCTCCTGTTTCGTGTCGCCGGGGCATTTAAGTTTATTCCAGTATCGCACGTGTTCTTCAACTGTAAGTTCGTCCCAAAACACATTCTTTTGAGGGCAGATTCCTATATGGCCATTGCCACCGGCATTAATCAAAATTTCGCCTTCCGTGACCTTGGATAAACCAGAGATAGCCTCAAGGGTGGTGGTCTTTCCAGATCCGTTGGCACCGAGGAGCACAAGAACTTGACCTTGGCGAATATCAAGGTCAAGTCTATCAACCGCTGTAACAGTCTCCTTCTTTCCACCCGAGAGGATATTACCGATAAAGCTTGGAACGTACCGCTTCGTAAACCCCCTTAACTCAACGGCATTGACTGGATTAGTTGTAGGCTTATGATTGCCACCTCCGGTGCCATAGAGCCATTTCTCAACCAGAGCTCCAAGGATTACATAACCGATGGCTTGGACGACCAGAAATACGAATAGAGCAATTCCGGGCAGGTTTGATTTTTGATTAGGCGGAGCCCGGAGCAATGATGCTCCTTGTCTCTCTTTCTCAAAGCGACCCAACAGTACAGACATAAAGACAAAGTTGCACGAAGGGAACAACAAACCAAGCACCGCAGTAGCCCCCGTAGATGATTTATTGAGAACCTGTGCGATGATACCAAAGATAAGGGTTACGATGGTGGTTGATATTCCCGAAAGTTGAGCGCGCTTAAAGAACGACGAGGCGAATATCGACCATGATGCACAAGCCCATCCCGTAAGAATGTACCACACAATAATTATTGCAATATTTGTATTCGCAAACACACCATTTCCAATCGTGAGGCCCATGACCACCCATCCAGCGATATAGAGCGATGAGAACGAGAGATGGTAGGATATTAGACGGGCAGCTTTGGAAACACCCATTGCTTCAAGAAGCGTAGAGATACCACGTTCCCGCTCAGTGGCTTGAAATCCGGTATGATGATAGATGATACCAACATGACTTAGAAAAATTGCAATGGAGATGTAGTCGGTGATGGCCGTCATATAACTAAAGCATGATTAGCTTTGTCCGCGGTAATGATAATGCAACAGTCACTTACCGGACACGGATTTGTTCGTCCCGCTCATCAGAGGTCATGTCTGTATACATATACTCACTTATTTGCGTGTTGTCAGCACTCCCTGAGTTGGCATGATTGGCAATCGCTTTATCGAGTGCTAACTGAAGTGGGAGGAGGAATCTATCTCGAGGTGTTAGTATATTCCTAACAACCCTAACCCTGTCAACCACCCCCGAGGATAAAACCTACTCCTGTGCAGGATTATCATGATCATCGGTATTAATCCTCCCATAGTCAAAAGAAGAATCGCCTCTGAGAGTGTAGTTCCAAATTCCGCCTTGCGCCGGGGATCCATTGAAAACCACAGCAGCAAAACAGTCTGAGGAACCTCGAAGACTCTGTTTGCACTCCTGCTGTAAACCTCTTACTGGGTCACTGATAGTTACAACATTCCCCCCCGCATCTCTAAGCGGCGTGACCAATCCGTTAATAAGATCCTGCACCTCACCACCGAGATCGTTGGTGACAAAGACGAGTTTGAGATCCGGGTGGGCCGAGAGTGAATCGGCCAAGTCTCTCACGTATGCAGGAGTACCGATACCATATTTGGCCGGGGGAATAAAGAGATTACGGGCGTAGGAGATGAATGCGGTGAAGATGACTGGGAGAATAAACGCGCGGAAGAGTGTTGGGGACCCTCGGCGGAGGAGTGTGATTCGAAGGGTCTTTTTGTGCAAGGTGAGTACCTGTCGGCCCAACATGGTGACTGGTCGGTAGCGACCAAGAAGCTACCTTCGACAAAAAGTAATTATTTAGCTGTTAGTTGTTAAAACTTGTGATATCGAACTCTAGTTACTAGGTTTCAAAACCACAAACGAACGAAGGTGAGGAGCCCTGATCGATTGATATATATGCTAGGCAGTAGGGATAGAAGCCTACTTATAGCTGTCCTAAGATTGGAGCAGGCACCAACCTACTACTGCTGACGTAGCTTTTTTGCGGTAAATGATTAGGCAATAGGAAACTCCACCGCTGGCGAGGGGCCAAGAATAAGGAAGAAGTGAGGCGAGGCAAAAGGATAAGAAACAACGAGCGTATGAAATGAAGGAGGCTTTGGGGTCAATCAATCACAGCATTGGCATCCAACGGAAGTGGTCCCGTAAAACTACGCGATGTTACAAAGCCCTATGAATAACAAGCCCGGCTAGGCTTGAAAATATGCGTGACTAGGAATCTGATGCTAGGTTTAACTCGTGGTTGATCTCCCTATGATAATCCTTGAATATTAACCTTAATATGATCTGGTTGGTTATAATCGGTAAACCTACAGAACAATGGTAACTCAGTGTAGTGCAGCTAGTAAATCATTCTTTTTGCCAAAGTGGAGTAAAGATGAAGGAAGGGATCTTTCTCTAGCTCTTCCTCTCTCTCTCTCTCGACGATGCTCCTTAACAATAAACTACGAGCAGGATCGCGGCTCAGGGTTTGCCCGCTTGAATCCCAGTACATCTCCCTATTAGGAAACTCAGACATACCCCCATCACTTTAACCTCACTCACCAGTACAAATACCGTTTAACCGAGAGGTCTGCTACTCCGTCGTACAGGGCTGTGTTCAATCGTGACAGGTTACACAGCACAACACATTCTTTAAAAAGTGCGTATCGTACCTTCTGACAAGGATGACGCGTTCATTTATTAGATAGCGGAGACTCGGGCCCCGCCAGACCGTTGTTCATTCCTATGTAAAAGGGAAAAAAAAAAAAAAAAAAAACACCGAAAAGCAACTTGAGTTTCGAGAAGCATGCAAAGTAAAATTCCTTTGTATCTTGGCGTTGCAGGAGAATTAAGGTTAATATCAGAGGTAAATTCTCCCGGGTTCCAATTATATTAACGCGCTACAACTAACATGGTGAGGCTCATCGATCGGAGTCCCCGAATGGCCACCTTGGCGTTGTTCGTACTCGCTAAGGTTTTCTATTTACTTGATCAAGAAAGATGATGGAGACTTAGAGGCATACAGTGCACGAACCTATCGCCAACCACCACCAATCCGACCCCAAGCTAAGGAAGAAGAGTTGAGTAGTGCTTGCTAGAGTATGTAAGTATCTACCTGCTGCACATTCGAGAGTCCTTGGCAAAGTCACCAAATGTACTACGGTGTGAAGGGTAAGTGAGTAGAACTCGGCGGTGCGGTTTGCGTTGCTACGTTCTACTCACTTACCCTTGACACCGTAGTACTGCTATTTTCAGCATCCAGTCTCGATGATCTTAAGAGAGCGATATAGAGGATATATGTTGTTATAAGAAGAACGTATATATTGCGTTCGTTTCTAACAATGACGTGACAAAAGCTATCATATGTAGGAGTATTGTATCCTAGTAAATTTGAACATTTGTGAGTCAACAGCTTTTGACTTGAACATCATCAGACTACAAGATTCCTGAAGGTGTGCACATCCTAGATTGATCAATCGTCGGGGCCAACAAAGTACTACGGTGTCAAGGGTAAGTAGCAACGCGAACCGCACCGCCGCGTTCTACTCACTTACCCTTCACACCGGAGTACATGTAGGTACCTTGTCTGCCTTGGTTTATTTCAAAACCTCACCATCTAATCTGAATATGATGCAGTGGAAACAAGCTTTGATAAGCGGAGGGGTAGTTCCTAGGTTAGTTCCAACCCCAAACCTAGGCAAGTCACCTCTGTGAGTAAGGCGTACTGGGGGGCAGGATGATAAGATGAAGTTATTTTCTTTTTACCCCTCCCTACAGCAATATCTGAATATCTGATGAATTCACAAGAGGGTTATTCATATCCACTTGCGTGTGCCATCAGGGTTGTCGGAGCTCTCCCCATTGACCAATGCTATTGGTTGCAAGCAGTGCTTCATGGGATGATCCATAACATCATCTCAATCCAAATCCAAATCTTAATCACACAGCCATTGATGGTTCCGCTGACTGGGTGTAGACCATTTACTGCGCCACGAGTTACCCAACTACATGTAGCTATTATCCTCTTGCGGCCTCGACTTACATATCTTGGTTGCGGTAACCAAGTTTATGATGTAATGCCCTCCAAATGAATACTCGAGTTTGAGATCCTACCGTTCAGTTTCTCTCGTCTGTTCAGGACTGCCACCGGCTAAAACTACTTCTGATAGGATTTGGTTGACTATGCATCACCCCGAACACATCTTAAGGATTTTGTTGAGCTCTTAAAACTCAAGTCTCAATTTTACTAAACGTGCTCGTTCTAAAAGGCACGTAGACGGGCATGGCTGTTGGGAAATGTCGAGTCATTTTACAAGGCTATCTAGTGGGACATAATTAAGGCCAAGGAATTCCAACTCTAACAAATCTAAGACATTACGAAATGACCTCTTAAACGTCTCTACAGGCGTATACCAGGATATCGGCCAAACAAGAAAAGAAAGGAAAAATACGAGGAGTCCCATATGGGTGGTTGATTTTCATGAACACGTCAGCCTTGCGGGTCGATAATAATATACCAAGAGCTCCCTTTACACGATATGAACATATGATCGTTAGTTTAGTGGTACGGCTTCATTTTATTGTTTACTCACCAGAATGTTGTTGAGACGTAAGTTGGAATATGCACCACGATCGAGAACCCAGCAACTGTTGATTTTAATCTAAAGGCTCGTCCTATAGGCTCTAACTACTGTCAACCATTTGAACACATGACCAAGATGAATATATGCGCTGAAATATCTGCTTTCTTCTCTCAACACTTCATCCCTAAGTCTCCATCTATCTCCTTAGATATCAGACCCATCATTTCCATTTTTAGGATGAGTCAACTGTTACACTACCTTATTTACCCCCATCTTCCATTGCCCTGCGACCGAGACCTATAGACACCCCCTCAAACCCTTTCGTATGCATCAGCGCGGGGGCCTAATTGTACGTAGCGAATTAGGCGAAGGATTCATAGCAAATAACGTGGCCCAGTCACAAAATGGTTAAATGCCTTGATGCTTACATTAAATGTTGTATGTATACCATTGGACCCGTTTGATTTCAAGATGTAGGAGAGAGTTTCTAGCTGATTATATCAAGGCAAGTCTAAAAGGGCCGAAACCGCAACACACGAAACCTTTTCGTCAGGGGCTCACTTGGCCGCCATATTTAATATCGGGTAATGAGTTTGAGGATGAAGCCTCAGGAATAGAGGAGGATTTCTGTAACATGGATCACTAACCGCTTGGAACCTTGCAGTTTTGGCAGCGCCAGCTCCAAGTGCCGTGGGAAATTTTGGTTTGCAGCACGCATGCAAGACATATCGGAGAAATCATACTAGAGGCTACCCCCTTTGACGCTAGATTTTAGTCCAAGGGGAATACCGGGCTGGGTATTAGGGTTTAACTGTGAAAGAAATATACCCAATGGCCGTAACTATCAGAGTTAATCCTACTAGCCATGGTCTAACAAATGCCATAATCGTTGCCCTATCAGATACTTTTTATTCTTTTGCTAAGTTATTTAGACTGGATTAATTAAAAGGTAATCAAAGCGACAAACGTGCTGGTAACTTAAGCCTCCGGGACGGTAGATACTAAGTCAGATAACCGGGTTTAAATTAGGAGCTATTGAAGAACATTATACTTGGACTAAGTTAACAATCGATCAACTACAGCTTTGTGCCGCGAAACCAAATTGAAACATTATATACGGCCATATGCGCTGAAGATGGGCTGAGATCGAGACCCTATCCCCGCGCGTTCATTCATGGGTGATGTAACGAGTGAGAACACATGAACATATACGAGTCTTGGCAACATGAATCAGCTAGATACATGTACAGCCCCGTTCGAAAAGTCCTGGCACCCCCGGGTCAAAAGTACGAGGGTGTTTCTTCTATTTTCTAATTCTCCCATAACTGTGACTATAATAACAGAGAGCTATAATATCTTTATTACGGCCATGCCTATTAATTTTTGAGTATGCGTAGGAGAGATGGTTGTTGGTGGGCTAGAATTCATAAACAGACACAATATAGTAGGGGTGCCAGGACTTTTCGAACAGGGCTGTACGCACATATACTTTCAGCCGCGTACTAATTTAATACATGTAGTTCTCCTGATGAGCAGCGATAAAGTACATTATGGCCCCTACCCCAAATAGCGGTTAATCCTGTGTGCTTACTGCCACTGCCACTGCCACTGCCACCACTCGCCAAAAACAAAGTCTGTTGATAGTCGATCTAGGCACGGCCAGTGGCCACGTACAATATCAGCAGACACTTTTTCAGGAGAGTAGGGTTTGGTGTCCGCAAGAAAATAAGAAGTTGTCCCCTAAGTAAATCCCACAAAATGATTCGATCTTATGTCATCTTTATAAACGCCACTTTTCCCAAGCCTTACGTACACGGAAATAGGCGAAAATTATTTGTAGAATCGATCATTCACCACCTTTCCTTACCAACTCCCCCCCCCCCCTTTCCTTCTATCAGGGGGTAGAAGGAAACAGTAAGCTTAGCATATAGTAAGGCAACAAACGCACAAGCCCCAGGCCGCAAAAAACGGTGGGGTGGTAGCTGTTACTCCACGACCGCGACCAACGCAACATAGTTATACGTATATGGGCCCCTATGACATAGCTCCAAATATATAAGGCCTATAGTAGGAGCATTTTTCAGTGCAGTTTTAAATTTTGTGGAGATGCCAACAGCTGCATGTTTTCAAACCTCTCCAAAAGAAATGAGGGGAGGGGGGGGGGGGAGAAGAGAAATAAAGGAAGCTGATTCAAACACTTCTCAGAAAACCTAGACGTAGTACTACAAGGCCCCCCATGCCCTTGAATCCGCAGTAAAAACCAGCTATATGCTTATTCTAGTCAAAAGCTCGTGTATAATAGTATAATAAGCTGAACTATAGCTTGTTTAACAACGAAGCATATTAATTAACGAATTAAACAAAAACAAAAATCATGATCATAGTGTGCCGAGTGAGAGGTTGTGATGCAATCTTAAGTAGGGTTTCTATCCAAAATTATAGCTATATATTAGAGTGGCCCGCGAGTTAAAAATTGGCTCGGGGTGTACTTTGAGTGTTTCCTCAACTACAACCTTTGTTGAGAAACCCCATCGTAAAAAAAACTCTTCTTTCTTGACTTCCGGAACCCTGGAGAGGGTAGGAACTCCTAAAATAGTTTTAAATTATTCTTTATATACATTAGCTACATCTATACCTACATGTACTTTAGTATGGTTTGGAAGACTTGTCCACGCGGCTGTTGGTCGTTGAAAGTCTCATTTTCTCAAAAACACACTGTTTTCTGTTAACGTAGCCCATACCGGCTTAACCTCCACCTTCTAGGCGGACTTCAGTAGGCTTTAGATACATGTAGGCTTTGTGTTTTTTGGGTGATGAGGTATAATCCTAGAGCCTACTTGATACTGGATGCTCTACCACCGGCCGCAGAGAAATGAATCCTTAAATTTGTTGCTGTTTATAAGTGGATTTATGAAATAAATGTAGCGGGAACGTACCTTAGCGAGTGCATCACTATGTAGGTATATCTGTATGTAATTGGATCGGCAATGAACCGGCAATGAACCGGCAATAGATCAAAAAACACATTGGCAATGAATCGAAAATATTAGCCCTAGTTTGGCATTGATGTATATAGGTATGCATATATAGTCATTTGCACATACTATACTGGGTATTTTAATACTGAAAATATATTACTCTAACTAGAGCATTCAACGTGACCCGACTCGGGCCTGTAGGATCCTCCATCCCATGCTATTTATATTCTAACTACATGTATTTTCATATTCTTGGGCGACCGCGGGGCCGGGGTTGATACGTACTTGTACGTAGTTCCCCGGCCGCGGTCCACTAGCTAGAGAAACTTAATAAAAGGGTACACATGCAGCGTGGGCTATAATTTCCTATGAAGTCAAGTATGTATATACTCGTCTCCCAAAAGTTTAAGGTGCTAAATTACTCTCATCCATTTATAGGTTTATCACAATATCATGACTTTCGCCCCGCCCTGCTAGCTTAGCTTACTGACAATATCACACTGAGCTTCTGCCTGCTGGGTTGACCCATTGTAGCTACATGTCTGCAGAACTCTATAGTGGGGGACTTCCCGTACGTAGGTGATAGGGACTGTTTTATCGCTATTTAGGTTCTATTCGAGGTTGCAACGGATAGAGCATGGGGTTCCACTACTAGACTAGATAGTGATTAAATAGAATAGAGAGATCTTGTGGTATTTTTGTCCCTATGAAGTATATGTACATGTATGTATATAGAGGGGCCTAGGAGAAATGTCTCGATTGATAGAACGTTAGGTGGAGTTCTGCCAAGAGGCAACGTAACACTTAAGCTTTAGCTAGATAAAAGAGGCGAGAAGGCAAGGCGTTTCCACTCACTTATATCTATACATCTTAAGACAGTGCTATATACCTCAACCGAACATAAAACCTTTGTGACCTTTCTTTACCTATGGGAAACCACTTTTGCTTCTATCCTATTGGATAGGAATAGAGCAGCCTCTATCCCTTAGTCTGTCAGTAAAATGCTGACCCCCTAGAAGAAGAAATTTTTGTGTAGCTTTACTAACAGATCCTGTTATCTCCCTTATCAAATAATAGATCTCCCATATAAACTTCGTTCCTCTATTATAGGGGGGTCAGCATTGACGGACTATGGGATTAGCCTACGGGAAGTCCTCCAGTATTTCCAAACTCGTTCCAAACTCCGAAATCAATACTGCTCTCGATCGTTGGAACACAATCGAGCCAACATTATTCAGAACATTAATGAAATCGTTGCTGCTCGTCCTATATTTAAATTCCGCCGAGTTTGTTTTCGAGGGGGACGAGATATTCTGCAGATACGGTGGGGGGGGCATTTGGTCACCTCATTAATCTGGCGGGGAGAAATCGCGTGTTGAAGCTGGTTACAAGGCTAGGATGCGCGAGTACAAATGGAGTGGAATAAGAAATCATCCAAAGGGGTAGAAAGAGAGGGGGGGGGGGGTGAAATGGTTAATAATTTTACTATGTGGGAATCGGTGTTAGTTCATATTACTACTCTCTTGATGGATACTCACTTACCATAAGATATGATCAATAGATTTGGCAATTCCATTCGGTCTTGCCTAGCGGAAGATCTGTTTGTTAGTTTTTGTTGAACTTATCAACTGCTTAATACAGTTGATATGGCAATATCGCACAACAAGCCCCGGAACTGCCTGTCAACCTTCGCCACCACTCACTTACAGGTAAAAGAAATAAAAAGGAAAGGGGAAATTGAATGCACATGTAAAGTAGCTATTAGTAGTTTAGACGCTCTCCCTCAATCCTCCCCATCTCCAATTCAGCTCACTGTTTTCTGTCCTCATCCTCATCGTCCTTTCCTTCCTTCTCGCGCCTCGGCGGAAGTTCTATCCTTATTGTATTACTTTGGTGTTTTTTGCTTTGCTTTCTCCGCTACCAGTGATTGAATATCCTCATGGCCTCCAGGCCGAAATAATTGGAGCGGTTCCAATGAACCTAAATTAAAATATGGTTTAAACCGGTTCATAATGACGAAGAACTGTGTTGATTTCACCGATATCACTTAATTGAAGGCCCAATTTAAACAGCACCATTTTAGACTTCAGTACGTTCTATACTAGCTGCATACATCACAGTGTAAATTCTGAGCTTATCAATGTACTTATAACCATATAGAGATCGAGCAGTGCTGATAACTCGATCCCCTCTGACAAAGTCGTAGTCTCCCTCCCTCTCTCTCTCTCTGTCTCACCCCCTAATTTATAGTTCCTAGCACTCTCTATATTGCTGTTATACCACGACGAAAAAGAAATTATTCTTTGAACCTCTTGGCGGCATATTGTCGGGGCCTAGGGCCGGCCCTGGGAGGTTACTATGTGCCTCCACAAACCTTGATATTTGTGATGTATGGAACGCAATTGGAACATGGATCGAGGATACTATCGATGAGCTAATTGATTGCTGCACTTCATATTTCAACCGTTTTGGGGTTTGCTTGTACAATTGTACTGATGCGCGATTGGCTTTTTCTTTTCTTTTCTTTTATTATCTAAATTGAACATTGAGGTATATACATAGTTTAGCAAAAGTTCATTAATAAATCTACAAGATCTTACTTTTGGAATCTTGTTTAATTTAGTATTCTATGAGGTGGAATATACCTTCGTGGTGATACGTGATGCACGCCCAACGTGTAGCATCGCGCACGATCTAGGTAAATACATGTGGTACATACTAGTCCCTAGAGTGAAACTTTGGCGTCATTGGTGCATAACTCGAAAGTCTCGAGCCTCTCTTTATGTAGGAAATATCTCGTCGGGACCTTGGGCCTTCCAGTCTCTTTAGACGCCGAAGGGGCATCTTTTTGCTAGGGGATATAAGGAATATAGTATCCAATGGCGCATTTACACAATTACAAAGCATAGGTTGAAAATGCGTCATTTTCTGGGTAGGGCATCAAGTGGCCGATGCATTTCCTGAGATAGCTATTTAGTGGAGAACACCCGGTTCCCCGCATGTAATACTCCCAGCACTGTATATATATATGCAGTTACATCAGCGTGAAATTATTCTTTGGCTACCTAAAAGCTTGATAGGTTTACATGATACTCGCCCGAAAAGGGTTTCCGTTGATACTTTATTTTTGACGAGTAGGAAAGCAGAAGCTAACGAACCGCACGGCAGTATGCGCGGACGAGAGTCTCTCACCCTGTTTGCTGGATGCCGGTGCTATTCGACTCTTTAGATATCACATATTAGCTATAGAACCATTTCCCCCCCCCCCCCCTAAGGCATCGATGAGAATTGATTAGTTGTAGTCTGGAGTTCCCTGGCACTGTCAACCGAGACTCGGGATCCTTACTACAATACGTAAAAACTAGCCACCAAGCCTGCAGCCAAGGTATATTTTTATGTGAAGTCACGCTCGCTGAGAGTACCTACATACCTTACATATGTTAATTGAGAATTGGTGGACCGAAATACATAAGTGATTGCTGGCTTCCCTACCATCTTTTTGAATGATCGGCTATCTGGAAATGCAGCTGGATAGGCTGTACCTACTCTTCTTCACTTTGTCCCTCTTAATTGTGTGCAGCTTATCTAGGCAGTGGTCGTGGTTGCAGGTATATACAGGGTACAAGTATACCTCTACATACATATGTATTGTAGCTTGGGCAAAGCTTCAATGTTATATAATTATTTAATTTTATTTCTAAGATGATCACCATTGAAAGTTACATGTACGGGCGGTACGTGTATATTAAGCTGCACTCTTGGTATAGAAAATATTATCTCGGCTCGCTTCAATAACTGCCGAGCGCATTTCAGTATCGGAGATGTCCATTTCCAAGGTAGGCCTAAAGTGGTTCTTGGCGATGGCCACAAGGCTACAGAGTACTGATTCCTCGACTCCTCGCAGCTTAGGATCTATCTATTATCCAAGTACCTACATTCTCGAGGTTCCCCGGTTCAAATTTCCTATTCGACTGAATTGAGTCCGCCTCTGCAGTTGACCTGTCACCTCTAACAAATACTTAACTAGTGGCATGGCCAAATTGCCATGGCCAAATACGCCATCCTCAAATATTTCTCAATATGTATTGGGGGGAGGAAATTTCTTTACATTAACAGGGATATTCCGATTCGAGTTCCCCAGATTTTCGCTTGTATAACTGGGGCGGCTAATGTTCGGCACGCGATCCGAAAAGCTTTCTTTTGGGATTGAAAAGGTGACTCCTTCTCTTCTAATTACTATAAAAAAGCTGGAAGAATTTAGTTGCCTCGAATGCCTTACAGAAAGCCAACCTCCACAATAACAGTAGCAGCAACAGCAACAGTAGCAGCAACAGCAGCAGCAGCAGCTCTACAAAGCGCAGCTCTACGACAAGATGGGGCCGAGGCAGGCGCCGGAAGAAGATATACCCACACCTCCTCAGGTGAAGGGATGGAGAATCTTCACAATTGCGTTCCTAGCTTGTATGGGAGCTTGTATGTTTGGGTATAATCTGGGTGTCATTGGAGGTAGGTTATCAATATCCACGTACCCATTGATCTAATTCACATGACTCACAGAGATGTCTTCCTAGGATGTATTACACTTCCGAATTTCCGTGAAGAATTCCGTCTTCCCCCTACAGGAACAGAGGAATATAACTTCATTGTTGCAAACATTGTTTCCTGCTTTCAGGGAGGAACATTCTTTGGTGCTCTTATGGCCTATCCATTAACTGAGAGATTTGGCCGCATACCTACCTTACGGGTTGCTTCATTAATATTCATTGTTGGTTCCGCCATGCAAGTAAGTTATCAGGCTACACCTACGAATATATTTCATACCCTATATCAATATGCTAACCCTAGAAAAGGCTTGGGCGAATGGGTCATTGCAATTGATGTATAGTGGTCGATTCATCGCCGGCCTTGGAATTGGTGGAACCTCCTTACTCATCCCATTATATCTTTCTGAGATATCACCACCGTCAATTCGTGGATTCTTGGTCGGGATGCACGAGATTCTTAATCAGATATCGTCTTGCGGCGGCTTTTGGGTTAATTATGGAACTCTCCCATTATCTGGGGCTAATCAGTGGAGAATACCACTTGCTATTCAAATCGTACCGGGAGGTCTACTGTTTTTAGCATGCTTTATCATTCCTGAATCACCAAGATTTCTCATCCGAAAGGAACGTTTCGAAGAGGCAGGAAAAGTATTGTGTATAATTAGAAATTTACCATTGGAACATGAGTATTTGAGGAGAGAATTTTTAACGATCAAGAACCAAGCTGCGTTGGAGAAGATCGAAGGTGCAGAAGCCAGCGCAAACGGGAAGGGGCTTTCAAGAATATTTGGGCCAGGCGACTTGAAAAGGCTAGGAATCGGAATTTTGATGATGGTTGCACAGCAGTGCACTGGTGTTAACGCAATGAACTACTATTCTGTATGTACCACTCATTCTAGGATTGCTGATTCGTTGCCTAGCTAACTAATGATTACATGTAGCCATCTATCTTTAAAAGTATCGGGTTCGGTGGTACAAACGTCACATTATTTGCAACGGGCATATACGCAGTTGTCAAGTCGATCGCGACACTTTTATCACTAATGTTCTTTATTGACCGTTCCGGTCGTCGCAAGCTTTTATTTATAGGTGCCACTGGTGCCTCACTAGCTATGTGGTACATTGGCGCCTACATCATAGCAGCTAAAGTAGACCCAGACCACCCACAAAGCAGAAATGCGGCGGCGTGGGTCGGTATTGTAATGGTCTATATTTACGCTGTAAGTATTCGCTAGGAGTCGTGGTCGGAAGCTTCGTCATACTAATAGAGAGATCATAGATGTTTTTTTCAATTGCGTGGAACGCTATCCCTTGGATTTGTAGGTTATCTGGCCAAACTCTGGGGTTGGTAGTTTAGTACTAACACAGTTGCAGATTGTTCCGAAATTTTCCCAGGCCGTATCCGCGCTCTTTGTGTTTCGATTACTACTGCAACCCAATGGCTAGGGTACTTACGAACCCTAGAACCTTTTGGCAGAACTCTACTAACAATTTTCTCCGTAGACAATTCGTCATAGCTCGTGCAACTCCCTATATGATATCAAACATAGGTGGTGGAACATATTTTTTCTTTGCTGCATGCATGGTGGTCATTATTATTTGGGTGTATTTTTTTGTTCCAGAAACAAAAGGAAGAACGCTGGAGAGCATGGATGAGTTGTTTGGGGTTGATAGAACAGCCGCTGCTGCAGAGGCACAGGCAAGGGTGGACGCGATGAACAAGAAGAAAGAGGCAGAGGTTGGGGAGATGAAGACAATGGAGGTTGTTTAAAGTGTCTAGAGGATGTTGATGTTATGAGATGTTATGTCACACGTACGTACTTAATTGTTTATGCCTTAGAAATTAATTACATTAGCGCCAGAACGGGTATTTCATTAAGCCCAACTTTGACCGTAGCCAAACGTTAGTCTAATCAAGTACCTATGGAAATTGAGTGAAGGTCTTCTTTCAAGGCTTGTGTCAATATCCTACGAGTATAAAACTTAAAGAGAAGATTTTATTTCTATAAGATTCTAATTATTGGGGTAAGTTTTGACTTAGGCTTTTATTAATGAATTAACAACAGCAACAACAGTAACAGCCCAGGGTTTCGCACATTTAAAATGGGACTTACAGAAATATAAATGTTCGTTCTGCGGTGGTGCTAAGTATAGAGTATATAACTGAGTCTAGGGGTTATAACTCCAACTGAGATAGTAGTACTTGTACTACATATAAGTTTATAACTTAGGCCCTCAATCATCATGATAGACCATCTTACTAGAGTTATAGAACATCGAAGGATATTAGATGCTTAGAGGTAGAGACATAACTCTTGCGTATGGCCTTTAAAAGGCAATTTTGCGAACCTAGGGGGCTGATGTTCATCGAATATCACTCGGCTATCGCAGTCACTAAGACCAAACCATGCATGATTTTTTTGTTTTTGTTTACATCATACTCTAAACCATGCATGATTCAAGTACCTTACCTTATTTATATAGTGTACAAAAGTTTTTTCATCCACTACAATTAGGCAGTACTACATGTAGTTGGTCCTGACTTCGTTGATTTCAGCCAAGAATACTTACATATGATGTTCCACACTGAGGCGCCCACACGTGCACCTTTGCCTGCATTAAAGTATGGACTGCATTCTTCCTCGTCGCTTTGGGGGTGGGTCTCCGAGGAGGGTCATAGGTATGGGCTGTTCTCTGATTAGTGAGGTTCGGCTACGCTCAGCCACCTAAATCCCTAAATCACAGCTCATCCGTTCCAGGATTCTATTTCTTTACATACCTATGAGTTGATGTGTACTATAAACTTTAGTCTGCATCCTGATCCTTTTAAAAAAAAAAATCATCACAGAAAGGACATACACAACTATTGTGGAGATGGCAAAATGCATGATGATTTCTTTTTCTCAAATCTAGCATCATCCATCCAATATGGTAGCACCGATCTGTGTGACTATAGTGAGCCTTATGATGCATAGTGCAATAGGTAGCTAGGGTCTTGGTTCCTTAGACCTCTTCACATATATTTGCTCTCACTCCCTCGTTACAACAGAGAAGTCAGCCTCGGATTGAATTCTTCGTGTGGTCCCCTACCTCCTTTTGAGTATGTGCCTCAAGCTCCCCTTAGGTGAATTTTACTAACATGCAGTTACCGCAGTTCTGATATCCAAAACCTTCCAAAGATACACGCTGGACACAAAATACGACAGACATCTACCCTTGACGTTTCACGGAGCATCTAGGCTTCCTGCTCCTAGAACCTAAACGAAGATGCCGCCAACTACTTTTCTTCAGGTTTTATTTTTGGCATTTCTCCCAACCGTTGCAAGCGACTCAGGCGATGATTTCACCAACAACCTGTTTTCGGATCTTGGGCCACTATTGGCCCTTTTTGGGGAGCGATCAGCTCAACAGTTTATGAGCCAGGCGATGGGAGTGGTGGATTGCATAATTTTTGCTATGGCACCGCTTGGTCTCATTACTGCTGCTGTAGGTGCCATTCGGATTGGTGGGGCTGGCTGGTTGAAAGCATGTATTGGACGTGCGAGAGAGGCGTATGCTGTTCCAGAGCTTGAGCTGCTGTCATCAACATCCTCCGAGGTCTGCGAATTATGGAATGGGTTGACCCTTGTAAGGGTTCTTGGCTCGCCAAAGATAGCCGAGTTGGTCTACTTTTCAAAGTCTGACGGCGAAGGTACTGGTCCTATTGGGAGTCCTGGAAGGCACTGTGGAATCGATGCAACAAGCCGAGAGGGCTGTTGGTCTCGAAAATCTACCCTATCAGGGGACTTATTTGGGTTCCTTACTTGTCGCAACCCACACCTTTTTTGGCTCAAGAATCACTTTTTTTCGAAGGATGGATCGCAGCAGGAAGTGGATGTGGAGAACCCGACAGGAACGTACGCATACGACACCAAACAGAAAACATCTGTTAAAGACCCAAAGAAGAAAAGTGCTCCAAATATATCCCTAAATATCACCAAACCCGCTAGTCAAAAGAAATTGTGGAGTGTAGCTTGGTTTGGGACCGCGCTACAGCTAGCTGTGCTTGTATTTGACGCCTCGATAACCTACCATTCTACTTGGAAGCAAAGCTTCAAAAAAAATGGTCAGCCAGTAGCCAAATATGCATTTCCCCTAACAGCTATCGGAACTTTGCTAGTTGTTTTGGGTATGTTTATCAGTGCGTATGTGATTGAGGATGCGACCAAGGAGGAGGAACTAGAGCATCTAAGGAATGGAAGAGGTGTTGAAATGCGCGTTATGTGGCTACAAAAGTATGAAAATGTTGGTGATCAGAACTTTGAATCATACGCCATATTTGCCCGCGAGAAACGTACATCAATCCGCACCTCCCGTAGGCGGGAGCCCCAGTTTGCACGCCCAAGCCAATCAACGACGCCCCCTCAATCCCCTCAACCCTCAGCTCCAGCTCGGATCAGCTTAAGAGAATCAGGTCGTCCAGAGACTGGGGATTTTCTCACCAGACTCACTACAGCTGCCACGGCTGTGACTCTTGTCGGCTTTATTGCGCAATTTTTGGGCCTAAGGGGTATGTCGTGGACAGCAACGATTGCGCAGTTAGTTGCCACTGTGATAATGACAAGTCTACGGTCTTGGTTGACGACTGCTGGTCTATCGCAGGAACCAGATACATGCAAATTACCAAAAGAGCACGAACTTGACTGGTTAGCCACACGGATGGGTGACCTCAGAGATGATGGTCTGTATGAAAGCCTATCGGAGCAAGCCATGGATGTTGAATTCTGGAGCCCGTGCTCGTGGAAGTGGCGTATGGTAGCTGAGCGACACCGGACTGCCGAATCGTGGTCAAAATTGCCTTCATATGGGAGGGCTAACCAGGTTGTTGAAGCAAGAAAACGCCTCCAAGACTTAACTGGGTGGGCTAGAGAGGGGAGTATGGCGGTTGCCACCGCAACTGCTATTGAGGAGTTCATGAACAACATCTTCAGCTCCGACTATGTTACTTTGGAAGCTGGCTTTACTGAGAGACTCAAGTTCGAATGGCCAGTTTTCGTCGAGTTTGATGGTGTGCAAGAGACATACTACCTACAGTTATCACGAGATTCAACTAAGAATAAGTGGAAAGCAGACACAAGTTCAATCGAGGCTATTCTTTCTTTGTGGACCTACTCGCTTCAAAGAGATGAGGAGCGAGAAGAGAAAATAGTCGTAGATTTATGCCCAAGGAGTGGATTGTCTGAGAAGGAAGGTTTGGAAGAGCTAGAAGAACTAGATAAACAAGAAGAGTCTACGGGGAATCGGAACAACAAATTGAAGTTTCTAGGGCCAGGAGATATAGTATCGCAAGTGTGCTATAGATTGTGGATCTACCGAGGAACAGATTTCCAGATATATCGACGCCAGAATGCAAACATACAATACCAGACCACTGGGTTTCCCATCAATCCATCCCTCTCTATAAAACGCAAAGCTACAGATAAAGAACTGGACGAGACTCTTTCCGTCCTTACTTCACTTTCGGCGGAAGCAATGTGCGCTCAGGATATGTTTTCGACATTTATGTGGTACATTGCGGACTACATAAAGGCTGTGAGTCCCAAGACCACACTCGCAAAAAACTCTGTTGGGTTAAACCAAGAGACATGGCAACCTCCATCCCTTAGGAATCCATTCCTCGAGAACATCTTAAGAAGTCTAGAAGCAACTGGATTGGGTACAACCGAGGAAATCTGCATGTGCATCGTGCCGCCATTACATTCATCCGGGATACTTCAAGATATGTATCTAAGCCCACAGGAGCTCATTAGTTATGTTGAAGACAGATCCGGCGCATTCGAGGCTCAGGAGGATTGGGAAGAAGCAGGGAAAGCATACGAGTGGCTTTATGATATTTGCCTTGGTTACGTGGATAATGAGCCTTCTATTTTCTGCCAAGCAGCTATTCTACTGGCCCACTTCTCAGCAAGCACCAACGACGCCGCTGGTAACTGTGGGAGCTATAACATGTATCCCGAAGTTAAACACCAGAGAGAAACTAGTTTATCAGTGATATCATCAAAGGCTTTAAAAAAGTTACTTTCTGGACCGCGAGGCCAAGCAATTTATCGGGTTATTAAAGATGCATATAATGCAGCAGGCGATGTTCAAAGACTACCCGAAATCAAAAATGATCCAGAAACGACAAATTTTATATCATTAACCTCCCCGGTCTTATTCGATGATTCTACGACGTATGAACAGCCCCTCGAGGAAATCGTCCAAAGTTTGTTGTCAATCAGTCCAAATGGTCAAAATTTTCTGTGCTGGACAGAAGTACATCTTGCCGCCACAGGGACAAGACAATTTGACCTCAGTAATATGTCCAGTATGGAAGCGTCGAAAATGAACGCCCAAGACAGAGATGGCAGGACACCCCTACACTGGGCTGTTTTGAAAGGGAAGGTGGAAAGTGTTGAGACGCTTCTAGAAGCAGGGTGTGACGGAAATATAAAAGACAAGCTGGAAACGACGCCTCTCCACATAGCTGTTACAGAGGAGAAAAAAGATATCATCATATCCCTTCTTCCCAAAGTAGAAAACCTAGAGATAAAGAACTCGAAGGGTTGGACCGCTTTACATTTGGCTGCCTCCGCTGGATTCAATGACATAACTAAGTTGTTATTGAAGAGCGGTGCAAATACCGAAGCGATAGATGGCAAGCAAAGGACGCCACTTCACCTCGCTGCGCTGTCTGGTAAAGGACACATTATCACGACACTCCTCAACCACAACGCTAATAGTACCGCTGGAGACTTAAATGGCTCAACGGCGCTCCATCTCGCAGCAGAAGGCGGATTCGAGCTCGGAGTTCTTGCACTTTTGGAGAGAAATGCCGATATCGAGGCCCAAGATGCGATGAAAAGAACACCCCTCCATGTGGCTGTAATAGCAGGACAATTATCTATCATTGATATCCTTTTGAAGAGGGGGGCAAATATAGAATCAAAAGATATTCAAGAGGCAACAGCACTTCATCTTGCCGCTCAACAGGGACTCAAGAATGAGGTCGAGGTTCTCATCGGTAAAGGTGCAGATATCGAGGCCAAGGATATTGCTGGCGAAACACCTTTAGTAAGAGCGTTTGCGGCAAACAAGAAAGAAGTAATTAGGGTGTTACTGATATGTGGCGCAAATGTGAATGCGACCTCGGCCGAGGGTGATTCTGTATTGCAGGTGGCAGCATACGCGGGTAACCTGGAGGTTGCAAGATTGCTACTAGATCATGGTGCAGACCGAAATTTACAGCCACGCCAGAAGTTTGGAGAGGGGTACAGAAGAGTTATGGATATGTGTAGCACGTGATAAGGTCCTGGAAAGTTACAGTTCTTTTTAATGTCTTATATTTTGCATATTTAAATTTGGGCATGTTATCTTGTTTTTATCTCTTTCTTTTGTTGGACGTTTGTTTATGGGTGTATGTATTCAAGATTGTCTTGGTCCCGTTCGAACCAGTCACTGATTGTATTTTTCGTTGAGATGGCGGGGATGGAAGGGCGTTCTGGGGAGGAAACATGTCAGATATCCAGATATTGTCATATCCTAAGGGCTGGGTAAAATTAATGATGTAAACAAAAAAAAAAAAAAAAAAAAAACTACATACTCACTGACACAAGTCCCGAGTGATTATTCATGATCATGGAAACAAGTATACACCTTCATTTCACAGTTTTGAATAGCAGATATAGCATATCTGTCCTACATGAATATATAAGCATTTAGTCAGCCAACCAAGTCCCACCCATTCATAGTAGTCAATTCTCAATTTGCGAACAGAAAGCATCGCGAGTGATATGCCATGATCAAGAAGTCT
The DNA here is from genome assembly GCA_024713865.1 of Morchella sp. 2016-72. NCBI lineage: Eukaryota > Fungi > Ascomycota > Pezizomycetes > Pezizales > Morchellaceae > Morchella > Morchella sp. 2016-72. Next base: position 2,533,814 of record JAMJEY010000003.1, read on the forward strand.
AAAAAGACAATTTCAGTGGTGCCATCAAAAAAATACTCCGACAGGCACTGTTCCCTGTTTATTCCACGAGGAGAGGGAGAAGGAGGGGGGGGGGGGTGTTCGCATGTTAAATTCACCGCTTTGCTAATAATTGGTAGTGCGTTTAAGGATTTTAAAGTTTTGAGCAAATTAAGGTTCGGATTCTAATTTACATGTAGCTCGGAAATATTATGCGCTAGCATCTTATCGGGAAACTAACTGAACCAGGACCCTTACGGTGTAAGGAGACACTGCTTACTAACCTGGTGGTCATCATACACAGGGTACTGGGGGGTGATCCCAGTTAATACGCACCATTCACGGTACTATATGCATGTGAGCACAAGTATGTACTTACATGTACATAGGTACTTGCATGTACTCTACTCTGTTGCAAGATTACCCCATTTCTTCGGTATGAAATTATGTAGTGTCTCCGCGCCCGTACGTTATTATTTAGCCCCTCCTCTAAAAAGATCCTTAATTTCACTGCCTGCGTTTTGTTCATAAACCTCTCGATTGCATAGATTGTGGGGGCATAATGGTCTAGAGATGGGCATCTAGTAAAACCTTAGTGCCGTTGAAGCCCTTACATAAATACCTATACACAAGTATATGTACCATGCGTGCAACTGGAGTATTTACATATAAAATTCACATAAGCTTCTCCCTCATTACATCTAGATCTTCCAAATCAGGTGGGACAAATTTTGTGGCCGCATCCTCACTATGCCACGTTTCTTCTGAATAGTAGCCTTTCCACATATCCTTCAAAGCCAGATCCTTGTTCTTTGCTAAAAATCTCTGGAAGTCCGCCAAGCACAGTCCTTCAAGATTTCCTTCTTGCACATCCCCGGCCCCCGTAGCTGTAGCCTCAGATTCTAGGAACCGTTCCAGCACAACTCTCACCCAAAATGCCTTCTTTGTAAACCCAAGTTTCCTTCCGAACTCATCCGTGAAATCCGTCGTCAAAATCCTGTTTGACGCATCTCCCACGTTGCTTTTTTCCCGTTTTGCATCCCATATCGCCGAAAACACTCTCCAAAGAAACCCTGCATGAGTGCCAGGCGGTCCCCTCTCACCTGCCTCGCGGATTTCACAAATAACCCAGGATTCATACAGCATCATCTCAACGTCCGACAGGACATCCTCTCGATTTGCTGTCCTCACCTCCAATTCCCTCTTCAATGCTATCTCTCGCTCCTTCTCTAGTGGTGGCACTATCACATTAGGCAACGGCTTCAATGTCGGTAACACCAGTCCCATTCTGGCCTCGATGCTTTCCCATGACTCCCCGGTATAGTAGGACCTCCAGACCTCCCTTCCCTTGTCGCGATTTCTTAAAAGATCTGGAAATAGCAGCCTAAATGAAGGGAAAGAGAAAGCTGCTATGTCAATTCCTCTATCCCCGCCGAGGCTGTCGATTGAAGAGTGCAGGATCTGGACCCAGAAATATGCTTTGGTCTCAGAGTAGGCTTCAAGATTGATGCCTTTAGACCGTTGATGGATGATATACGTTTGAAGAGCAGATAGGGAGTCTTTTATGACCTTTCCGCGGCGCTGGTTAGTTGCTTTTACGCGTTTGAGGACTGTAAATGCAAATCGTTGCAGCCTCTCGGTATCACTAATACCACTACTAGTAGCTCTATTGCCCTTTATCTCACCAGTAACAACTGTAGACTTGATATACGTGGGAAGAGGCTTCAAGTCCGGAAGTAACCAAGCCGATTTAGCTGCAGATGAGAACAAGGTATCTTTGGTATAATAGGCCGACCAAAGTTGAGAGTTCATCAGGTGAGGATATGACAAAAGGAACTTTGGGAAGTCCGTATACTTGGGAAGATTAGGGTCCTGAGCAGTGAAATCTAGGAGAGAAATATGAATCATGTGTAGATAAAAAGTCGTCATTGTTCTGAATATATATTTCATAAGTTAATTCCGAATTCGAATAATTTATAAGCCTAAGTATATTGCTTACCGGTGCACAGTGTTCCTAAACCTTTTCTCCCTCCCCTCGATTTCAGCTAACTTGGAATCGCTAGCCAACATTACCCCCAACCTTCCAAGGAAATCCTCAGAAGCTTTCCAGAGCCCATTTCCCGCCCACAAGTTCTGAAGCAGGACATAATAGCCAGCTCTAAGATGGGCCCGGTGATCCCATTTCTCCAACATGCCTGACTCCATCTTCTCGAAAAAATCAGCTGGCGCCAAGTTTTTATGTGGATCGTTCTCGTTTTGCACCATTATCAGAGCGCGAAGCTTGCTTTCGTCAAGTGGGTCATTTTGTGGCGGTGTCGCCAAGGGCTTCGAACCGGCCGCCTGAATCTTCAATACCATCTTCACCCCCTTCAAAAATTCTCTCACCAGCCACCCATCACTCACACCTGCTCCAGTCATGGCCGAAATACCGCCGCCCTCCTCATTCAGATATATACCCCACCTGCTCCCCTCTGTCATACCCCCATAGACTGTTTCCATGACCTCACTTACACTCTCTACTAACCCTACGACTCTGGTATCAACGCCATCTACTAAAAGGTCCTGCTTCCCAAATGCAACACCGAAGAAGCCCCCTTCACTGTCCTTGGAAGCCCGGGCTTGGAAGGCCAGTTCCTCAAGCGTGAATGATAGAATCTCGGGGCTTGACAGGCATGAAGGTGTGTCGATGAGGAATAGTACGCTACTGCCAGGCCGCATGTAGTGGCGGATCAGGGGACCGATCTTTCCACAACCGCCGATGTCCCAGAATTGGATTGTATCGCGGCCATTTGCTATGTCCTCGCCTAATTGGGGGGGGGTTTATTAAAGAACTATGCCTATATGTAGATGGGGGGGTAGCTATACAATTGAAACCAATAGTGGGGATCGTTTGCACAACGGTGTCAAGAAGAATGCGGTAAAGGAGTGTGGTCTTGCCCGAGTCGCCGAGCCCAAGGAGAAGACAGTGGTGCGGGGGGTTGGAGTAGAGACTACGGAAGAAAGCGGTGAGTTTGAACATTGTTATGATTAGTATGAGTATACTTGTGTGTTCGATCCTATGCTCCAGTTCGACGAGCGAAGGGACCCTCCTTCAGCTTGCTTGCTTCCTTCGCCCTGCTGCGATAAGCGAAGGGATAGCAGGTATCGGTATCTCATACTATGGGGGCCACCTGACGCCGTAAGGCCCTACTTTTGCTCTTTCCACCACTATCCATCCACGGCCACCTTAAGTATTGAGGAGATATTTCCACTTTGACTCATGTTGGATATCATCCTGTTAATTAGCGTCTCTACTTGCCAGATTTTTTATTCTGTCCGATCCGAATCCGAAGTTCGTTGAAAAGCAGCCTTTCCCCAACTCCAACCGGCCAGCCGAATGAGGAATCGGACAGAATAAAAAATCTGGCAAGTAGCTCTGGGTTTGGCATACCAGTGTAGTTTTTTTGCTGGGGTGATCGAACCGGTTGCTAGTCGATCTAGGTGGCAGGGCACTACTTTACATAGCCCACTCACTCATCTTTCCTGCGCATGTATAGATTCCCCCCAGCGCTAATGGCATCAACTTGGATAACCTCTGATTCTGAAAGCCCCGTTAGCTCGTATTGATGACTTATTATGCCAAGACTTTCAAATTAAGTTATTTCGAACCTACATGTACTTATGGGCCTTGATAAAGCAACCCCGGCAGTATTTTTGTTGTCTAGAATCCTTCAGTATCCGGTATTTATCAGCAATTGTAAGCGATCCTTTAGCTTCCACTGTCATTCCCAGCCGTCAGTCAGTTTATGGAAAAAGACACAGAACCCCTCGAGCGGAGCCATTGTTCATCGAGCATGAGCAGTGCCTAATAAATTGTTGGTCAATAAAGCGTGTATGGACACGTACTTAACTACACGTAGTCACAGGTCGGCATATAACGAGAGACGATAACGGCCACTAAACCATCATTATTATTATTACAAATAATTAGGTTCATATAAATACTCAGTTGTTACTAAATTTGGGAGATTGAGAAATTAGATATGGTGCGAGAGAGAGAGTAGAGGGCGACTTTGACAACCCTGTACACACCACTTCAACCAATGCTTTCATTAGAGAGTTTAAGCCGTTAAAAAGATCGACACAAAAAAGATCAGCATCTACTAGCCATAGATAGCAGGTATGATACTTTCAACGCCGCCCGCGGAGGCCTCCGGTACGGTATCCTAAGTGCAACCGTGAGAGCACAGCTGTAAATAGCGTTTGTCTGAGCACGGTGCTGATCTTTTTTGTGTCGATCTTTGACAACATCGCCCTCCAAGCCTTCCCGCACCATAGCTGAACGCTGTTTCGTACTGTACCAATACCGTCCCGCCCCTGTAGTTAAGCATGCGCGGCATTAGAGTCTGTGGGAAACCATACAGCCAAGGCTGCGCGGCCATTGCGGCTGGCCTGTAACTTTATTGGTGTAAGTATTTCTCAGCGGCTGCAGGTCAATAACCTCACTTTGTGAGTAGGCTGCAGGATTGCTATTGACGAGTGATTCGACGTGTAGTCGCGTAATGACTAAAGTCTTAGTTATATTTGCCCCGCGCAGAGCCAACGCTGCCCCCTACAAAAACGATAATCCTAGGCTCGACACATACTTGCATATATATATAGCTATCAGAGTCACAATTCGCTGTGAGTTATCCACCGAGCCCCCCAAGCGAAAAAATTGTAGACAGCCTGCTCTCTAGGTGGGCGTAGGAGATTCTTTTCTAGCGCTTAATGTGATCTAATGTGATCTAGGGGTTCCAAAGCGAAAAAACCGTCAGTCGCGTCTGAAACCAATTCAATGACAATTAACGTAGCGAGAATCTTCAGCGACGGTTTTCCTTAGAGTCAAATACGATTGCCTCATGCTCAGGAGATGAGCTGCTCAGATACATAACGTCTGTGGCAAAAAGTAAGGGTAGCCTTCTGGCCGCGCAAAGCGCTGTCTGATATGTAGTAGTACTACGGTTGTATGGGTAAGTAAGTCTGTAAACAGCAGTCTTGTATGTAGACCAGCTTGCCCATCAACGAGCACGGCCCATTAGCGAGCGGATGTTACTCACCAAATTTTGGGTGTACCGCGCCCTCTGATGGGCAAGCTGGTCTACTCGTTTCCCAGCATAACCTAGATAGCGAGTATATGAGGATACTCCCCGCTCTCAACTATCATATATCTACAGCAGCGCACTCCAACAAGAATCAAAGAGACTAACATTTCCCCAAAACCCTCGTTGTTAAACAAAGCAGAACGAAAGAAAAGGAATCGAATCCATCCATATACCAATGAGCCAAGCACATAACACCGCGCCTGTCGCGGCAGCCTATACCTTTGCCCATTCATCATCACGGAACTTCAGCGAACTCCACACACTTTACGCTAGGGATGACAAAAATAAAGGTGTTGATATGATCACTGCCATTACAAGTATTGCGGGTGTGTTAATCAGCATAATTGGTCTTATCTTGGGTTATATATACTGGAAGCGTGGAGCCCCAGGGACCTCGAGGGCTGCAGCAGTAAGTTTTCTTATGTATACATATATAGGGTTAGGGCTAATTCTGCTGATCATAGTCATCACCTTCAAATATCGCAAGCCCTATCGCCCCTAGCCCATCAACCCTTCACCCACTCACTGCCTCAGTCAATTTCAACGTATCCATTAACTATGGCTCGCTACCGCCACCCAGCTTGCCATATGCCACTCCCATGTCGATCGTAGAAGGCAACCGTAGATCAATCCACCCCACCGAACCGGAGCCTAGGCGCGTTTCCCAGATGTATGATGCCACCGTGCAGTTTGCAAAGGCAGCTTAGCGTTTAGATTGAGTGCTCGATTTGGTGTTGCCTGAGCTGGTTTGAGGAGCACTCTAATATCTTTTTCTTCCCTCCCCTACTTCATTCTTTCTTTTCCTTATAAATATTTGTACTCTTTTTTTTTTAAAGGTTTGGCGGCTTCCCCCCCCCCCCCTTTTTCTTTTTTCTTCCACACCATTCTTTTCTTTCCTTTGTAAATATGTATTTGTACTTCGGGTGTAGGGCTAAGTGAGAAGACACCCTTCACGCAGAGTGGTGTTTTCTCACTTATTCCATACCTAAAGTACTTCTTCTTCCTTAGGGGTTTGAGGGGCACTCCAGTTTTTCCCCTCTCTCTTTCTTCCCCTCTCTCTTTCTTCCCCTCTCTCTTTCTTCCCTTCTCTCTTACTTCCTTCTTTCCTTCCTCTCTTCATGTTTCCTTCCTTTGTAAATTTAGATTCATGCATGTATTCATACTTTTTTTTAGGGGCTAGGAGTTTAGGGGAATTTCCAATTTTGGGGTGGTCCTTTAGGTTGTTCCGGAGCTAGTCCTAAATTAGATCGAAAAGTAGCAAATCAATTTATTATGTCTAGGAGTTAAAAACCAATTTTTCCGCACACATCAGAACACGTTTTTTTTGGACTAAAGATTTATTTCGAGTAAGTTCGTGATTCTATTAAATTTTACTGTATTAATCGCCTGCAGTATGGTATCTAATATCTATCTATGCCTCGCGGTCTACCAATTCTAAATCTACTCCATGCTAGAAATGTCTAGTGTTGTTTTTCCTCCTTCCCCTTTCCCTCTCATTCTTTTCCCTGTTGTTTGTTACTCCCCGAGTACTTTTTTTACGCCAACCCTGCCCAAAAACTCATCGAACCCGATACTCTCCCAGATTTCGAGCTGCTCGTTGTCGCCCAGCCACAGCACCCCCATCATTCCCAGTGAGTTGACGCCGACGCCCTGGCACTCGCCCCTGATCCGTGGGATCATGACCATCCACTCGTTGGTCATCAGGAAGTTGTAATGCGGGACCTCCGGATTGCCGAGCGCGCGTTTTGTGGCCGAGAGGAGCGCATTAAAGAGGTAGTGGAGCTGCTTCCCGGTAGCTTTTGGAGGGGGGTGCGCGATGAAGTGGACATACGGCACATCAGGATGCTGGGTCAATCCACCATCTATTACAGCGAGTGAGCTTGTGTAAATAGTAGCAATAAACAACCTATTTGTGGCTGAAAAACATACCTTCCTTCCTCTCAACGTTCCCTGGGTACAACCCCTTGAAGACGGCCTCACCTAGCGCTACAACTTGTACGTGTTTATGCGGCTGCGATGCCCCGCTCTCCTTCCCGCAATTATAGAATGCCGTCTGGCAGGGACCCATGCGCCTCAAGACGCCGCCCACCACCGCGAGCTCGTCAGCATCGAGTGGCTCCGTCTGGAAGCGCGGGGCGATCGAGATGAGTAGGACCTGGTTCTCGACCGCGCAGAACTTGTTGAGGATTATACGGAAGCAGGGAGCGGTGGACGTAGTGATGATGTGCGTGGGGGGGACTGTGGAGAGCGCGGTACGGGCGTGTGGCTTTGGTGGGGTGTTTGTGATGTCATTGGGTTTTCTGCAGAACATGGGGAGCACTTTGATGTGGTACTGCAGGTGCACGAAAGGGAGGGGTGGGAGAGGGTTAGGTTAGCTGCTTGCTGGTATGTGGGCGTACAGTGATAGCTGAGGTGGTGGTTGTGGTAGTGAGTGGTACATACAGTGAAAGCGCGCCCTTGGTGGAGCGTGGTTACGGAGTCGGCGTAGCATATTGAGCTGTCAGCGACGGCGGCTTTGAATTTTTCGGTGATCAATTGAGGGAGATTTTCAGGAACTGTGGGTGCAGGATTTGTTGCGATACCCATATTGAGAGGTGACGGGCGTTGGGTTTCAGGGGGGTGTTGGGTGTTGGATATTTTATTTATGAGTTTAGTGTACTGATTATTGGGATTGAGGATGATGATGATGAGATGGTGATATTGAGGATTTGGGGATTGTATGTGAGAGGGAGATGGAGGGGGGAGAAGAGGAGTACAAGTACAAGTACGAAGTAATACATGTAGGGGGGTGGTGTACCTTATGTCATATTGGTAATTCTACATGTATGTACCGACATTATCTATCGGTGGCCAACAGCTGGCGTTACCGCAGGGTCACCCCCAACCAAGTTCGGGAAGGGAAGGAAGATGGTGGTAAGTGCAGGGACAGGAGACAGGAACAAGGAGTACCGGGTGCTCTACGTCTTACTACATAATGGGCCAGGGGTCGTACAGCTTTCAGTCTCAGACAGAGACAGACAGACAGACAGACAGCTGTGAGCCTGTGATGTAGCTCTGCTTTAATGCAGCTCGGAATCGATAACAACCTTGGCAAGCGATAAAGAGCTTCTGTCTCTTCTCGAGATAAAGATAAAGTTAGTAGATACATGATGTAGGCATAGACACATGCTAGATAGAATACTGTTAGATGGAGTACCACGACCCTTCTAGAAACAGCTCGGAATAAAACCAGGGCCCATGTGCGCATCACCCCCATCCCCCCTTGCTAATTAAGGCACGCACCAGAAGCGTTTTAAATTTTCGGCGTGCGCTCAGCCTCCATTAATGATTTTTTTATTAGCTCTGTGTTGAGGTCAAGTACAGTACATGTAGTTAGACAGGTCAGTATATACAGTACCGGTATTGTACTTAAATATAACGGTGTCGGTGATATCAATTGAAATTTAATCTTGTTCCCTGCTGGTTTGTCTCATGCGGCTCTTTTGACTTTTGCGTTGTGCTGAATTCGCATGTTATCTCCGATCAAGGAATCAAGACCTGGGAGGGGTGGAAAGCTCGCTCGTTACACCCAAGCCTAATAAATAATTAAGTCAGCTTTCTAACCCCTCCTCGACTGATGATGATGATTGATGGTGGTGGTGGTGTTGGTGGTATGTACATACGCGGTCCTATTCTCCGCACAAGTACATACATTTAGGTACATACATTTATTTAGGTGCCGTACTTATCCCACGACTCCGAACCGGTACGGGTAACATACATAATTTAGAATCTGGGGGACCGAGAACACACACATACTAAGTACATGTAGATACAAGAAGTTTAGATGTATGGAGTACACGCAAGTTATGTAGATGGTGCATTTCATACCCCCCCCCCCACCTCTCTCTCTTTCCCTCTCTCTCTCCCCACCCCACGTGCACACAAAGAAGGAAAAAAAAAAAACATCAACCTCCATCTATCCAACTATAACCTACATACTATATCTCTCCATCTAAACATATCCTCTACTCCTCTCACTTCCACTTCCACTTCCACTTCCACTTCCACTTTCACTTCCACTTCCTTCCACCTCCGCTCCCAGAACCTCCCCCACCTTCCCCCTTCGCCTTCCCCACCTGTCTACTAAAGTCTCCGACCCAGCGAATCAACTCTTAAGGCAACCCATTCCCATTCCCCCTCCAGAAGAGTGCATCTATTTCTCAAACGCGCAGTCCCACTGGTGGTCAAAGCTAGCCAGCCCGTCACTCCCGTCACCCCCGTCCTTCACTCACAGTACCCAATCCTCATGATCCCTTCAATCTTTACTTTAAAGAAGTGAAACCCCCGCATCAGTTCAACACCTCACTCACTCTCTTTTCTTCATCTACTTTTTCTCCCCCCCCCCCTCCCCCCACCGCCCATCATGAGTAATGTAAGCTTCTACAATCCGTACTATCAGCAGCAATCTCAGACCTACACCGTACCCGCAACAAGGTGCGAGCACATGGCTTTATCGGGATGTACTGCCACAGGCCAGTCGCAAAAATGCTGTCACTGCACACATCCAGTGCAAGCGTCGGCGGTTCAGGCGGGGAGACTGTCGGCTATAAGGTATGTGTGGTGGAATTCGTGTTGTTGAGCGTTGCTTCCACATGAGTAAAGAGCTAATGAAACGGGCTGTTATGCATTGTCAGACCCGACTATTGCACGCCTTGTCTTGGTATTTTTTAATCCACCACTGCGCATACTACCAGCTACTACCAACCACTGCCTGAGCTGGTGAAGATGGTTTTTTCAAAAAAAATATGATTAGCTAACCACCACGAACCACAGGTTTCTGGGCCCGTAAAATCGAGGCCGGCAAAGCCAAAGCTTCTACCAGCGATAACGCCAGTAATAGTAGCTCATCAAGGGAATCTCCTGACCAGACGAGATCGCCCATATTAGTAGACAGTAGCTATTTCGCCCGATTAAATGCGCCCTTCAGTACCATCCCATACATCCCACATGCAACTTCATCAGGAAACTCCTCACGGACCGCCTCCATCCCCACCTCCACCTCCACCCCCGCCCGCGTCAAACAGTCAATAGCGCCGCTGCCAGCGTCGACGCTGCATTCCCAGAATGGCAAGAAGCGGCCCCGTCCGGAGCATCATAAGCACTCAAATTCGGAGAATAGTGCAGGTTCGTATAAGCGGAATGGAGGTGAGGGTTCGTCGGCTGGGAATGCGATAAGGGTAGATGGAGGCAGCGAACAGTCAGTAAGACAGGGGTATGTGTGCCCGGCTGTCAGGGCAATGGATTCGAGGAGGACAGCTACGTCCATGGATAATGAATCAGACAGGAGATGGACGATTGCAAACCCATACGGAGTCCCGGGTGGAGTGCATTCTTCCCAAAATAACTCTACGGATGGCAGTAGCAGGATACGGCCCGCTGGGACGTCGTCGAATAGCAGCGGAGGTTTCCAGACCTATAAGCCTCCTAGCCCTACCTTTCCCCCGGGGCAGAACCCAGGCCTTACTATTAAAACAAACCCGATCTCATCACGTAATGGGAGTTATCAGACTTACAAGCCCCCAAAAGGGCCAAGTTACCAGCCTTACCGCCCCGGTGCTATCTCAACCCCCACAAGTCCCAATGGTGATGCCTCTCCACCTATACAATCAACCGCCGCTTCTCAGTCAAGAGAAACCAGACCTGGAAATGCAAACAGCCAAAATAATGCACGTTCAAATTCCATTTCAGCCATCAGTTCAACTCCGCTAGCTACTATCATAACTAGGGGGAATAGTATAGCTACCAGTCCTCCGGCAGGAAACCAGCCAGGATATCCCCAATACGGCGGCATGGTTGAAGTCGAGATGCAATCTCCCCAAACCCGAGCCGCAGGTAGTCTACGACTAGGGGACAACACAATATCCACCAGATTAGATTCTACTCCGCGTGCGGGTGTACCTATCCCGGTGGAACGGTTCCGTACTCGAAGCTGGGATGGTGGCCCTGCTCAGGAAAATATCCGTGAAAACCCAGATGGGTCATTCTCGACTGCAATTGGCAGCGTATTTCTACAACCGGGTTGGGGGGCCGGGGCGTCAACTGCCGGGCCAACCACACTCAATGAACAAATCTCTATTTCGACTAACCCTCCACTATCGTCATCACCTATTCAACTTCATAATGAAACTCCGGAAAACGCAGTATCCTCTAATGACAGTCCTATTATTGATAATTCCTCTACATATGAGCCACCACAGGCCCGCGCGCGCCCCAGTCCGAATTGGCTTGCTTGGCCTGTATCGTTTGCTCCCGGCCCTTCTCAGGAACCTGCAGAGGCTGGACCATCTACTGGACCTACTATATCCTGGGGGTCTGGAGATACACGTAGAAACACTGTTGCTGGCCCTCCACAAGGCCAAAATGCCCCGGACTCGCCGGCAACCAATAAACGCAAATTAGTAGTGTCCGGTAGAACCGCACGTCCACCCATGGCTTCACAATACTCGGGGGCGTATGAACAACAAAGCTCCCCTTATATAGGTCGATTTGGTCCTCCAAGACCGATGGAGACCGCAATTCCTCCAAACCCGGCCTCTCCTGCCTTTTCAGTGAATAATGGAATGGGTGGATGGGGTTCAAATACGTCCGGTCCTCAAAGACGCCCGAGCTCAAATAATTGGCCAGTAGATGGCGCGCTATCCGGGTCCTCGGCTGATTTCGATGTCGCGGGATACATACGGGGCCAACGTGCCGAGCTCGCTGAGCGTGAGCGTCGGGAACAAGCCCAAGCTGCCCAGGAGATCGACACATCTTGGATTAGCGCTTTTACTCGCCCAGCCGACAGCCAAGTTTTCAGTTCCAATGAATCAACAGGGCCCCAGGAACCCAGGGTGAGGCGTAATAGATCCCCACGAAATCAATCCCCTCAAGAAAGGTCTCCACAAAATAGGTCTCCACGTCAACGTGGGCGGCGCGCCTCTCATTCACCAACTGCGCCACATACGCCCTCACGAGAATTAGTCCAGGAATTAGAACCACTGGAACAATCTCAACCCCAATCTCAACCCCAGTCTCAACTCCAACCCCAACCTCAACCCCAACCCCAGCCCCAACCCCGACCCCAACCTCAACCTCAACCTCAACTTCAACCCCGACCCCAACCTCAACCCCAACTTCAACCTCGACCCCAACCTCAAACTCAACCTCAACCTCGACCCCAACTTCAACCTCAGCCTCAACCTCGGCCCCAACTTCAACCTCAACCCCAGCCTCAACCTCAACCCCAGCCTCAAACCCAGCCTCAAACCCAACCACAAACATCAACTTCAAACGCAAACCTAGTTCCAGTAATCTCAAGATCGCCTCCCTCGGAAGAATGGGAAATATATGACCCAGCAACCTTGACGGCTGTTGCTACTGAAACTATCCCGGGTCAGCGGGATGTCGGGAGGCTGGCTGAGAACGCTTCAGTTCTCCTGGAATGTTTCTACAAGACAAAGCCTCGTAACAACGCGGACATTGGGAATGATTATAAAGAGATGATTGAGAACGCATACAAATCTATCATGGAGATCAAAAAAGAAATCAAAATGATCCCTGCGGATGACAATGCTGTTCCGGCACGTAAAAAAGACGACTCGCAAAATCCGGATGATTGTATTGTTTGCTTTAACAATAATGCTGATACTGTGTTGTTACCGTGTAAACATATGGTGCTTTGTGGGGTATGCTTTTTCATGTTTCTAGAACTCGTATGATTGATGCTAATGAGAAACGTAACAGGGGTGCTGTGACAAGATGAACTTCAAGGAGAAAAGTTACTTGATGTTAAATAAAGTCCACTGTCCGGTCTGTAGGGCTGTTGTTGATGATAGGGTACGCCCCTATTCCCCTGCACGGACAAAGTATTTGCTTGCTGACGTACCTTTGATATTCGTTACAGATGAAAATATACCGCGGTTGAGTAGGGAGATTAAAATCGGGCTTTAGTGGTCCATAACATTTTCTAAACACCACACCATACCACCTTCTTGAAAGAGTTTTTAGGAGCATAAGGTCGTTTTGATTCACTTGGATTTGACCGCAATTGGCCTAGGCATATGGGATGGCGATGCATCTTTCTTTGTAGAATATAAATAGCGTCTGGGAAATAATTAGAAATACCGTTCAGTTTGTCAGTTGATAGTGATTAAATACCCCCTTCCCCTCCATCTATCGCCAAATTTTTCTACGTTACCACCTAAATTCCTCACCCTCTTGATATCTAATAGACCTAAAGAAGAGAGCGTGCGCTAGCCAGTGGGAGTAGGGGGATGAACCCATAGAGCTATGAAAAACCTATAGAGAACTAGCGCGCGGCACTGTTACCTGTGGGTACATAGTTGGCCAAAATCGCCAGGTGGGGGATTCCCTGCTCCTTATGTACTCCGCATTTTAGTACATCTTAGGGGGGAATGGGAGGAGGGGAAAGGAGATAAGATTACATGCACTTATGCTTTGGCATTGTCACTTGTGTCTTTTACTACTGCCACTCACTCACTACATGCTAGTACTAACGGTCGACAGAGAAAAACACCGCAGTCTACGGTCCTTATATACCGATACCGTTTACCGAGGTAATAGCTTATTAAGGTCCTAGCCTAGTGACTAGAGTAGATATGGAAAGAGAGGGTTTGCGAGTGATATTCTGTGACCAACCCTCCCCGACAGCGAATTGGGCAGATGCCACATACCAATCTTCGTAACACCGGGAAGTTGTACGTGCATTTGCCTCCATACGTACTTGATCTGTACCCTCCACGAAGACCCGGGATACGACCCACACATGCATACATGCCACAGCCGTTGCTGCATACCCCACCATGTAGGTACCGAAAAAAAGAAAAGAAAAAAAAGGGAAAAAAAGAAAAACGACCCAGGCTTCGGTATTATTTGGCCCGTAAACACCATCCCGCCCGGTACGGTAGGCCCAGGTCTGCAGACCCCAAAAAAAAACCCCTGGTTCCCGGCCGGACGAGGCTTTTCCGCTGGCGGTGAGGCGAAAATGCTTGTTTGGTCTGGGCATACATCCCACCACGTGGGAAATGTGTTTTTAGGGCATATGCTGATAGTGTTGCGAGATGGCATGGGGGCTTGATGGTTAGTTCTGGCGTGTCCCTTGACTTAGGTCGATGGTTAGGTTTAATTCATGGTACTGCTCTAGGTTACAAGAGGTTGATGGATCAGTCCTATTTGGGTCTCTGAGGCAATTGGTTTTTGGTTCACAAGTTTGATAGGATGTACATGTAAGTACATGTACTTCATTGTGGACCCTGCCTTGAGTCCCCTGATTTCCTTTGGAGATTCACTAACCGGAATCGGATATCTCAGTAAGACGCTAAGTCTGTTCAAGACAGTAGGCCACGGCCACGAATAGCCGCATCAACTCTGCTCGAACAAGCCCATGTTTTCTGGTCGAAGGAAAAACCATGTCTGCAGCCGTAGATGGCAGCCATTATTCAATAGGTAATCATCCTTCATAGCATGTTTTTCTTTCTCAGTTAAATAAATTTTCTGAAATTGCCGGAAGTTTTAGGGGTTCACGCAGTCGTATCACTTATTGATGATGAGGGGAATTTCAGCGGTGGAAAGATACTTTGCTAGTATCTAGCCTTTTAATTCACGCGTTACTTCGCTACTCGGCTATCATACGGCCGTAATTGGAGGGCTACAGATACAACATTTCGCCCATATTTGGTAGTTTAAACTTCCTATAGGTTACCTAGGTTATCTCTAGCTAGGTTCTAAACAGTCTCCCGGTAAATTTTGATTATGGCAGCAGTTACTTCAGCCTCAGCCCAGCTGATGTTTAGCGTGGGCTATGCCCAGGCCTGTTTTCAACCACCAAAACTCACTCGATTCTTCACTGCTAGGATTAGTCTTGGCGATACCTATCCTCTATCCTTAGTCTCTCTACAACCATAGGTCACTAGTAATTCAGGAAGGGATGGGCTGACACATGCCCTGGCTCAAGGGGGAAATTTTAAGGGCTGCGCTGGAAGAAATATCTCATGGATTTATATCGCATATGCCAGGTACAAAAAGGAGCATTATGCACATAAAACCCTTTCTATCAACACCAAGGTCAACTTTTGGCATACCCGGTAATAACATTCTTTCCACCAAACCACTATCGGGAGTTCTACGTTTAGGAACTTACCCTTAATCGTACCTTTTCTTGCTGATCCCACTCTTTACTTTTACTCCACTGATTATTCCCCACTAAAAACTCCGATTCACATACCCGGTACTTGAAAATACCATCTAGTGATACGTACGTCATCTAATAAGTATATTCACAGGGAATATAAATTTCCCCAGTCTTTTCGGTACCTGATCCGAATAAAATACCTTCGACCGAACGGCCGGCCGTGAGTTTTCCTCGGAAGGTATGTGCCGGAGTCTTTTTGTTCTACTCTATTTCATGCTTCAATCTATTTCCTTATATGCATCCCAATTCCCCACATTTTGGGCCCTTTTATTTCCCCATCACACCCCACAAAATGGGAAGCATGGGGTACGTCACGTCAATCATGTCAGGAACAGATTTTTTTCTTTTTTCGGTTCTGCATCATCTGCACACTTTTACCATGAAATTCTCCCGTGATGCCGCGCTGGTTCCGAATGGAACGGGCTCTCTCTCTCTCTGTGAAAAGACTTAACGAATATACACTTTTGATCCTCGTTGTGAGCGTGACGAGGATTTTGGTTCTTTTGGCTAAATGTTTCACATTTCAGAGATCGACAAGCTCCCCCTGACACAAGCAAAACAAGCATTCGGAACTCGGGCTCTCTCGAATGAGTAGTTAGTCCGTTCACTATTGCCATAGATCTATAACAGAGGAGATCTCTATTGGGAAAAAGAAAAAAAATATATTTAAATACTCACTCACGGCCCTCTGAATATCAACATCACTGCTCACCCATTCCCATTTACTTGTCTGCCTCGATTCAACAATGCGCTCATTTTCAGTTGTCCTTCTCGGTGCTCTCACAGCCCTAACCCACGCAGCAACGCCAGCCGAATGGCGCTCCAAATCGGTCTACCAAGTGTTAACCGACCGCTTTGCCCGTACTGATGGATCCACCACTGCAAGTTGCAACACGGAGGATAGAAAGTATTGCGGTGGTACCTACCAAGGCATCATTAATAAGCTGGATTATATTCAGGGAATGGGATTCACTGCTGTGAGTTTACGTAATTTCCCTTTGAAATGCATGGCCATGGGCTTATGATGTGATATTAGATCTGGATCTCACCCGTCGTTGAAAACATCGAGGATACTACCGCATATGGCGCAGCTTACCATGGTTATTGGGCAAAGAATATTTACAGTCTCAACAGTAACTTTGGAACTGCTGATGATTTGGTTGCACTTTCTGATGCTCTTCATGCTCGTGGAATGGTTTGTTTGTTTTATTCTGATATTAATATGATTTAGACTCTAACCGTTAATGTTATATAGTACCTGATGGTCGATGTAGCACCTAACCATTTTGCGTGGTCTGGCACAGCTGCATCTGTCGATTACAGTACATTTAACCCCTTTAACTCAGCGGATTATTTCCACTCTTTCTGCTTCATTTCTGATTACAGCAACCAAGAAAACGTTGAGGATGTATGTATATTTTCTCCCCCATAACATGGCATGGTGTGTTTCCAGCGGGTATGATATTGATTTCGTGATGAAGTGCTGGCTCGGCGACAACAGCGTTCCTCTCGTTGATGTTAACACCGAGTTGACAACGGTCCAAACCGAATACCACGAGTGGATCGCTGAGCTTGTCTCCAACTACTCCAGTAATTCCCTTTGCCCCTAAAACTTTCGTTACTCCACTAACACCCCCCTAGTTGACGGACTCCGCATCGACACCGTGAAGCATGTACAGCAAGACTTCTGGCCTAACTTTGAGGACGCCTCGGGCGTGTACTGTGTCGGCGAGGTCTACTCAGGGGATGCCGCCTACACGTGCCCATACCAGAACTACCTGTCTGGTGTCTTGAACTTCCCCATTTACTACCCGTTAATCAGGGCCTTTACAAGCAGCAGTGGCAGTATTTCTGAGCTGGTTTCAATGATTTCAACTGTCAAGGACGGCTGCCCTGATTCAACACTTCTTGGAACGTTCTCCGAGAACCACGACTTGCCAAGATTTGGAAGCATAACATCCGATACTTCTGTAAGCAGTATTGAATCGGGGTTGAGTTTTGAGTTGTGCTGATGTTGGAGTAGTTGGCCAAAAACCTTATCGCATTCAACATAATGCATGATGGTATCCCAATCAGTAAGCCACCCACCTCCAAATATTCTAGAGGAATAAGGCGCCAAGTACTCACCGTTTCCCACAGTCTATGAGGGCCAGGAACATTTTTACACCGGAGCTTCCGACCCATACAACCGTGAGGCAATCTGGTTCTCTGGCTATGATACCAGTGCTACACTCTACACTCATGTCGCATCCCTCAACCAGATCCGCAACCGGGCAATTGAAGTTTCTGGCGATACTTATCTCACGTACAAGTCCTGGGTTATCTTCTCTAACACCAACAGCCTGGCTATTCGTAAGGGCGATATTGTCACTGTGATGACAAACCTGGGATCGAGTGGAAGCACAACATTGTCTGTGTCTAGCACAGGATATACTGCGGGAGCAACGGTGGTTGATATCCTTTCTTGCTCGACTGTTACAGTTGGATCTTCGGGAACTCTGTCGGTGTCGATCACCAGTGGGCTGCCAAAGGTGAGTACTATGAGATACTTGTTTTGTTGGAAGTAAAAAGGAGAAGGGGAAAAAATACTGACTGAGTGAATAGGTCTTCTATCCGAGCGCCTCGCTTTCTGGAACTGGTATCTGCAACTTGTAGGGTAGTGTTCAGGAACCGGAAACCGATGGCTCTCCTGTTTTTTCCTTTGCTATAGCCTATCACGACCCTTTCGAGAGGGAGTGGAAAGAAATCCGATATGTCTGTAAGATTAAGAAAACAAATGGCAAGATACCCAAGAGAATTAGTAGGTACGGATCGGGGGTAGTGTCTCTTATCAAATAATAATGGAAAGCTGCAGTCTTTCTTCCCGATTCCATTTTGCTCGTGATCATAAAGCGAATTAATTACAGTAGCTAGGCCGCCGTAATTATCGGCAACTCGGACAGGCACGCGAACTCGCGATTTTAAAAAACGGCGCGACGCGATGCCTGGGCTATAAACGCCACCAGTATTGGTTAATTAGAGTTCGCTACTGCATAAATGGAAAAGTACACTGTAGGTACTTTATTCCCCAGTATGCGAACGGCGGGGTACAAAGTTTGTATGTACCTTCTGCCTTCAATCTAGGCTAAAAGAGACAAGTGAGTGTGGGGTCAGCGATTGATTGAATGTGGAGAGAGTGGCTTAGGTCCGAGATGCCGGCCAAGTCCGGCATACCGGACTTCCGTACTCCTAAGTAACATACCTGCGCTGAAGTTGCGGCACCCCGGGGGACATGAGGGAGAAGAAGCGGAAAAACTACTACCTACAAATATGTACATGTACATACCTACAAGTCGTTTTTCCGGGGCCGTTTGTGGCTGGGGTGGAGAGTTCCGAAGGGACCATTTTGTATTTCCCGTTGTGGAGATGTATCGCAGGATCTGCGTCCCAGAATATGTACTGGTCGGAGAGCTGTTCGAAGGAGCTGCTGTTGCTGAGTAGAGCAGAAAGGTCTGAATCAGTGCTTTGGGGTAGAGAGTGGGAGTGAGGAAAGTTAATCTAATCTAATCTCATCAATAGAGTAACCAAACCAAAAGGGTACCGTCGGTACCTCGATAGATCCGAATCCTTTTTTTTTTTTCTTCTTCCATTCATTTCATTTCACTCTAAGGTCGTGTGCAACATTTCAAGCCTCCTCCATAATTTACAAGGATGCTTAATTTATTTCCCTTACTTTATTTTTTTTTACCTGGAGAAAGGGACCAAGAACCAGATGCGGGGTTTTAGGGTTGGGAGCGTGCATTTTCCACCTGCATGGGTGGATGGATTGATTGGTGGTGGTGGTGGAAGGTCTCCCTCCATGCTCTACTTTACTTTCCTTGTACCTACATGTTCTTAGCATGTGGGGGAAAGAGCGGCCGGCCGGAGTGGTGAGCCAACGGTCGGCAGAGATCCACTCGTTCCCCAAGTTACAACCATAGAACTGTAGTTAGATCTATTTTTTTTTTCCTGGTTCGGAACAATAATAACAACAACAACAACAACTATCATACTACAACAATAACAAGTTCTCTTACCAATGCCCAGACGACGCCCAAGCTTCTCCCACCCTCCTCCAACCCTCCCCCCCTCCATCAAACCTGGCCGGTCCTGATCCGATCCGCCGTTGTGGGAATGCAAGACCTAGATAGAGGCTCTGTTCGGTACTCACTCACCCTACCAGGCTACCTACCCTATTCTACCGAGGTCTCAGCTTGGTCCAGTCAGGCATGGGAGACACAAATAATCCTTGTAACTCAGTCTGTGATGTCGGTGGTGTAATTGGCACGATATGCATCACTCCACAGCATCATCTGCAATTTGCCTCTGCCTCTATCTCGCACCCACCCCCCGGTCTCACCGGGTGAACACGAGAAAAAAAAAAAGACTGGTGTAGATCGTGTCTGGGTTGTGGATTGACGGTTTAAATACCTTCAGATCCCACCATGTATCGATTCCGTTCCTCAACCTTGGGTCCACCGAGCTCTCCATCCTCACCATCAATCCTACCTCTCTCTCTTTCAATAGTTACTGAGGAATCTTTGCAAACATGCCTTCAATTCGCAGTCTCGCGCTGCTTGGATCGTTCGGTCTTGCCTCTGCGGCTTCAGTCTTGAGTCCTCGCTCCATCGATTTGGATGCCTGCCCAGGTTACAACGCAAAGAATGTCAAGGAGAACAAGAACGGCTTCGTTGCCGATCTCACTTTGGCTGGAAAGGCCTGTGATGTTTACGGAAAGGATTTGAAGGACTTGAAGTTGGAGGTTACTTACGACTCTAGTTAGTTCCTCCTCACTCCCCACCCCCCAATCGCAATTGAGATTGTTTTTCTTCTTTATATTGACCAGAGTTGCAACATAGACACCCGTATCCACGTCAAGATCACCGATCCCGAAGGCAAGCGTTACGAAGTCCCCGAGTCTGTTGTCCCCCGTCCCACGGGCAAAGCCACCGGGAGTGCCAAAAAGTCGGACATCGTCTTCGAGTACAAGCAAGCTCCCTTCAGCTTCAGCGTCATCCGTCGCAGCACTGGCGAGAAGCTCTTCGACACTACCGGCAACGCTCTTATCTTTGAGAGCCAGTACCTCCGCCTGAAGACTAACCTTCCCGAAAACCCAAATATCTATGGTCTTGGAGAGCACACTGACTCTCTCCGTCTTAACCCTACCAACACCACGCGTACCCTCTGGTCCAGAGACTCCTATGGAGTTCCTCAAAACTCCAACTTGTACGGAAACCACCCGGTCTACTATGAGCACAGAGATTCTGGAACCCACGCCGTTCTCATGTTGAACTCCAACGGAATGGACATCAAGCTCAGGAACTCCAACGATACCGGCGCCTACAGCTTGGAATACAACATTATCGGTGGTGTACTTGATCTCTACTTCTTTGCTGGCCCTGACCCAATTGAAGTCGCGAAACAATACTCTGACGTTGTTGGGTTGCCCGCCATGATGCCATACTGGGGATTCGGTTTCCACCAGTGCAGATACGGGTACCGCGACTGGATTGATGTTGCTGAAGTCGTTGCAAACTACTCTATCGCCGAGATTCCTCTTGAAACCATGTGGACCGATATCGATTACATGTACGAACGCTGGATCTTCACTCTTGACCCCGAACGTTTCCCTCTCGACAAAGTGCGCGAGATTGTTGACTACCTCCACGCTCACAACCAACACTACATCCTCATGGTCGATCCTGCGCTTGCCTACCAAGACTACCCTTCATTCCACCGCGCCATCGAAGCTAATGCCCTTCTCAAGGAGGCCAACGGCACTGTCCACAAGGGCGTTGTCTGGCCTGGTGTCACTGCCTACCCCGATTGGTTCCACCCTAACACTGAAGCCTACTGGACCAACGAGTTTGCCCAATTCTTCGATGCCGATAGTGGTGTTGATATCGACGGTGTTTGGATTGATATGAACGAGCCTGCCAGTTTTTGCTCATACCCTTGTGCAGACCCTGAGGCCGAGGCTATTGCTCAAGAGATGCCCCCTAAGAGACTCCCTGTTAGGGACCCTCCTAGGTCAATTCCCGGATTCCCATCCACCTACAGCGAAAAGAAGGCAAGGTCCATTGATGCCAATACCGTTTCCGGTGCTACCAACAAGGTCAGAGCTCGCAGGGCAAGCACTGAGACTGATTTGATCTCTCCCCCGTACTCAATTGCCAACGCTGCTCCTTATGGCTTGAGTGACCGTACTGTTCACACCGATATTGTCCACTACGGTGGTTACATTGAGTACGACACTCACAACCTTTACGGAACTAGTAAGAATCCCTAGACCATCCTATATGTCTATTTAATGCTAATAATATCCTGCAGTGATGTCCGACACAACCCATGCTGCCATGTCTGCCCGCCGCCCCGGTCTCCGTCCTCTTATCATTACTCGTTCTACCTTTGCTGGTGCCGGAAAGAAAGTCGGAAAGTGGCTCGGTGACAACCTCTCCACCTGGGAGCAATACCGCTGGTCCATCCCCGGAATGCTCGGCTTCGCCTCCTTCTACCAGATCCCCATGGTTGGTTCTGATGTCTGTGGTTTTGGAGCCAACACTACCGAGACTCTCTGTGCTCGTTGGGCGACCCTCGGTGCCTTCAACCCCTTCTACCGTAACCACAACGGTGACACCTCAATTCCTCAGGAGTTCTACAGGTGGCCCCTGGTTGCAAAGGCTGCGAAGAATGCGATCGACATCCGCTACAGGTTGCTGGACTACATCTACACCGCCATGTACAGACAGCACAAGACCGGTGCTCCATTGATTAACCCTTTGTTCTTCAAGTACCCCAAGGACAAGAACGTTTATGGTATTGAGCACCAATTTATCTATGGTGACTCTATCCTTGTCTCCCCCGTCACTGCTGAGAATGTCACCACTGTCGACATCTACCTTCCTCAGGGCCAGTTCTACGAGTTCACCACAGGAAAATCTGTTAAGGGTGAGGGTAAGTTTGTCACATTGACCGATGTCGACTATGATGCGATCCCTCTCCACATCATTGGTGGATCCGTTCTCCCTCTCAGGTCTGAGTCTGCTATGACCACCACCGAGCTGAGAACAAAGCCTTTCAACCTCATCATCGCCCCCGACAGCAAGGGATACGCCACGGGTTCGTTGTATATTGATGATGGCGAATCCGTTGAGCAGGAGAAGGCTTTGTCCGTGGAGTTTGTTTACAAGAACAAGAAGCTCTCCGTCAAATGCAAAGGTGGTTTCTCTGGTGTTAAGGTTGAGAAGGTTACCTTGCTTGGTGCTTCTAAGAAGAGGTCCAGGGATGTTGATGAGAACGGTGTCTTGGTTGTTGAGGCTGAGAGGGAGTTGTCCGGTGAATGGACTTTGGATCTTTAGGTGTTTTTTTTTTGGCTTTGTAGATACCGACCGATACAGTAGTGTGTGTGTGTTCTTTTTTTTTTTTTCTTTTGGAGAAGATTAGTAATTTTTTGGATTGAGATCATTACATTTCCAAATTCATAGATTCTCACTCGCCTACCTCAACCATCTACTGTGATGCTACCCCGCCTGTGGGCACACAACTGGCCCTGCCGTAACGCCGTCACCATGAGCTACGTGAAGAACCGATACAATTACGTCACAAATACGAAGCGAGAATTTACTGTCCATGAGCGGATTATTTTGAAGGGTTCCGCCTACTCCTCAAGATCACATGCATGTCCTGTAGATCATCCTGACCCTGTTTTTATGATTGGACACAAGTTGGCACCCGGGGGGGGGGGGGTCGGTTACCTTCTACAAAAAGGTTATCCACTACAACAGCGAATTCTGGGGAACCCCCCCCCCCCCACATCGGCGGCCTCCAGTCCAATAGCTAACCAGAAGCCGAGTGATAACCCATGAGCTATCCGATTAGCTAATCGCGACCACCACCCCCCCCCCCCAGTTCCGACAACGCCACTTGACAGCATGCTTGTGACCCTCCATAGTGGCGCGCCGGTGACGGATGATGCCACCACGCGGGGTATGTCCCCAAAGCGGACCTGCGTAGAGGAATCTGACGGCAAAAAAGAGCCTCGAGGTGTATGGCTAAAGAGACCGCAATATCTGGTTTATCCGTAAGGTGCCTGCATGTCCTGTCTGCCTTGTGAGACCACTGGTAATGATGGTAGGAGGGGGATGGGTCTCGTGAGGATATCGGGGATGTGCACTTCCGCGACCTTCTGACTTTCTGTTTACGGGCTTGGGTAATTAGTGTAGTAGTAGTAGACCTCTTCGTGGGGGGGGTGTGGTTCTCACGGGGGGTATGGTACAACGCGCACCTAAGAACATCAGGATTATGAAAACAATATATGAACAGGATTCTCTAGGTAAAGTGTTGGTTTTCCCTGAGGTTCACTACGCTCGTTTTTCGACGTTGATCTTGGTCGTTGCACCATACCTCCCCCCCCCCCCGTGAGAACAATACCCCCCGTGAAGAGGTCTAACAGATATACTCGTTTACCACCAGTTAATTGCTCAGGGCAAGGATAAGTTGTATGGACTGGCGATGATCTCTCCTCCTACAAGTCATCGCTTGCGTTTTCTGTGGTAGAGTACAGGCCGAATCCATATATGTATAGATACCTGTTTCTCAGGGTTCTGTACTGAGGTCTGCTGCAGGAATATATGCAACGCGTATGGTATGGCATCCCCAGGTCGAATGAAGGGAGCGCAATCGCGGTAATCCACAGGAAGAGGGACGAGTCTACTTACCATCGTAGCGGTTCCGTCACCGTCCTCCCAGTGCGCGTGAACACCTCTGCTCTTCCACCCTCAATTAATACGCCTACTATTATCGAAGCCCGTGATATTTGCACTTACGATTACGTACATATGTTATATCTAAAGCATAAGCTGAAGGACACACGTTCTGGTGGCGAAACGCAGAAGAAGTTAATTTTCGGTATGCATGAGTCATGGAGGTTAAAAGGGCAAGACGGTGATGTAAAGCAGAGGTAGCATTATTATCTCGAGATCAAGTAAGCCCAGCCATTAATAAGGCAACTAAAGTACATGCATGCCCTGGAGTAGGGGCCGCCTCTGACAAAACTACAAAAAACGACATTGTGATACTCATGATATTCACTCAGGTTCGCACATGCTCTAACACAGCATGAATACATGCAACAGCCCCCCCTGAAGAGCTGGGATAAATTCCTCAAAAATAAAATAAGAAATACAAATTGTTTCATTACATTCATGTACGCCGACCGGGTCCTATAAACAAAAAAGAGAAGGAATTGATAACGGTTTACTCTAGACTTCAGCCTTAGACATCTCAGATGATTTTTCGTTATCGAATGATTTTGATTCAATGGATTGATCCACTAGGGCGGCAGTACCGGTGATTTGGTAGCCTGATGTGAGGAATAGCATAGTTAGTTTCGTATTGGCAAAGAAGTGGGGAGGGATGTATTTACCTTTGAATTTCCTTGAAGGTACTCCCTTTTGGAATAACTCGTCACTGTAGGGTTATAGATGTTAGCAAACTCCCATTGAAACAAAGTAAATTGATTGGACTAACAGTTCTTCCAATGCCCTTCCACTTGTCTCAGGAACGAATATGTATGTGTAAACACCCCCAGCAAAGACAAAACAGGCGAAAATAAAGCCAACTTTGGGTCCCAGGCCAGCTTGGTCTTTGTTTGTCAAGTATGGAAGGGTAAATGTCACCACCCATGAGGCCAGGATATTGGACGCACTACCGAGCGCCTGTGTTCTCTCGCGAATGCTGTTTGTGCTGACCTCTGATGTTATAACCCATGCACTATAAAGTTGATACTATTAGTATATTTCTGAAAGTTGATGCAAGGGGTGATGCCTACAGTGGGCCCCAGGAAGCCGCAAATCCAAAAACGTAGATTAAGACAAACGCAACAATAGCCTTCTTGGCCTTCATATCTCCCTCCTCGGCCTTCAACCCCGATACACCTACAGACAACTGTCCGATAAACATAACCACCGAACCCGCTAGTAAAAGGGGCCTTCTCCCTAGACGGTCAACAAGGAAGAAGGAAACAATTGTGCCGACGAGGTTGACTAAGTTTGTCATTATCATGATTATGAAGGGACCTCCAACACCGACTTGGGAGAAAAAAACTGTGCCGTAGTTGAAAATGAAGGAGACACCAGTAAATTGTTGTGCTACTTGGATAAGGATGGCGAGGAGAGTTCTCCTCTGATATACCGTTAATGCAATTTCAAGAAAAGAATGCAAAAGAGTATGGACTTACGAGATTTGTACCACGGAAACAGTCAGCCCAGGTGGAAGACTTATTAAGTTCTTCCTGCTCAGTAATAGTGGCTCTAAGGAATGAAAGCTCGCTTTCAACCGAGAAGCCGACATCATCTTTATGGAGTATCGTCAAACTCTTTCTCGCATCCTCCTCTCGCCCTTTCTTCATTAACCAACCTATATATATGTGCGTTAGCAGTGTGTTTCCCCAACAGTTATTGTGTGGGAGACTAACGTGGTGATTCAGGAAGAAATGGGAGTCCTGGAATAATCAAAACCGGGAGTATCAGCAGCATGCCGATTGGAATCCGGTATGATGCATCGCTTTTAATGTGTTGTGTGAAGTTATTGACAATCGAAATCAAAAAGCTTCCAAGTACAACGTTCAATTGGTAGAGCGTAATCATTGTACCCCGGATTTTGCGCGGAGAGCATTCGGCTATGGTCCATTGAGCATTTGATCTTGGTCAAATAAATTAACATTGGGTTTACCTTGATAGACAGGCACAAAGATAGTCGCAAAACCGATAGATATGTCTGCAACCCCACAGATTAGTAAAAATCCTGCAAAAAAAAAAAAACCTTATTAAATAACTCACAATTAAAAAACCTCCCTGCCACAAATAAAGCTTCATTCTTGGCTACAATCTGCATGACAACACCCACGATACTTACCACACACATCACAAACAGCCCCCACCTTCTTCCGAACCTATCGCCAATATAGCCTCCTACCATTGCCGCTCCAAACTGACCCACATAAGGGAATGAAGTGATAAAGGACTGTTGGCTAGCAGTGATGTAACGCGTATTATGCACAGCATCGTATCTTCCAAAGTCCTCGATGAAATTTGGCATGGCGAGGACCCCAGAGAGGTATCCACCGTCCATGCCGAAAATCAGCGCTCCCAAGGAGACGAAACCACATAATGCAATAATTACTATCCTTGCCATTTTGGGCCTGGTTTAAATATTGAGCCAGGCGCGGCCTTATTTGAGGCTGAACTTAGTTAGTCCTTGGGACACTATTAAAGAAATCCGGGAGGGTGGAATGGTAAACAACTGATAAGGTCTTCCAGGGGTCGAATGGAGTTTAAAAGGGAACTCTGGGGAAGAAGGAAGCCAGTTCAGTCAACCATTTTATAGAGTAACTCTTCGGCAACCCCATGGGGAAAAGAAAAGAGGAGGAACTGCGACTTCTACATCCCGTTACATCGCGTGCGTATATCCATCCTCGCTTAAGCAGGTCGGACTTGGCGGTAACTGCCGTGCCCCGAGATGCCGGTATTATTCCCAGCTATATACTTTACATGGAAGTTCGGAGGGTACGTAGGCGTGCACAGAAACACTGTCTCTGATCAATACACACACACATAAAACTTTGCATCTTTTGTGGCGAGTAAGCTGAGATATTATTACAATCGATATCCAGATGGTTGGACAGGTTGTATTACCCACTATATATCTCGCAGCATGATTCAGTTCTAAATACCACTACCCATCCCCGTGGGGAAACCTCGGGTTATTTCTCAGAACGTGGAAGCCGGGTATTGCTAATATACATGTAGAGGCTATAAATCACTCTATATACTCTATGTATGTACCTTTAGAACGTAATAATTCAGATATGATGTATGTTCCTGGGTCCGATACATGCAGTTACGAGGGTGTGTATATAAACTTTTTCGGAATTAACCTAGCTAGTACCTGCGCCATGATAGAGCTAATGATCTGTGAAACTCCTAAAAGTAATTTAGGGCTAGAAGCCTGCCTCAAAGTGTGAGGTACGATCAAGAGAATATTAAATATGTGATATCGATTGAGACCTAGCTGGGGGGAAGCTGAGCCACGAGCTATAGATGTAACTCTCTTATTGTTTCCTTTTTTTCTTTCCCTTCCTTCTTCTTTCTTTTCTTTTCTTTCCTTCCTTTTTTTTCTCTCTCTCCATCTTGCAAGGCCCCGATTTCCCCGCATTTAAACTGCCTAGCGGGCCGGGTAGACCTTGACCCTAGTGCCAGACTTTTACTGTTCGTTAAGCCCCTGATTTTGATACACCCCTGGAATTCTGCACCAAGGTGATTTGCACACATGGGGTATAGCCCTTGTGTCATCTAGATCAAGCCATGGTTACTCGAATAAGTGGGGGATTAACTACGCCTACATGTAGGTACTACGTACTACATAGGGGTTCTTGGTGGATATTTCCCCTGTAGATCATACCGTACAAAACTTTTTCAGAAGATATCACAAAGTTTTATATTGAACTAACGTGTTTGGGTGTAAGACGAGGCGTGTTGGGACGTAAGTGTGCTCTACTTTACTTTAGAGCATGTACCTACTGACTTGACCTGGTAAAACAGATGGTGAGGTGATTCAAAATTATAGGTATTGGAGAAGTAGTGTGAATATTAATCCCTGCATGTCATGTTACCCACCTGCCAACCTAAGTGTCTCTACAGATGCACAAAACCCTGCGGTAAGTTGCATATGTCCCAGCTTTACTCACGCCCCTGTGCAACATTATTTGAATCACAAACTATCACTCAGTTGCAACCCAGAGATAAGGTTAATGGAGAGGTAGACAGCTCGCATGCATATGGGCGGTAACCCGGGGAGGTTTTCTTTTTCCTTCTTTCTTTCTTTTTCCTCTTTTTTTCTTTTTCTCTTTCTTTTCTTTTTTCTTTTCTCCTTTTCTTTTTTCCTTTCTTTTTTCTTCAGTAAAACCTTCGACAGGTTGGTTACGACTATTGAGGTCTTGGTAGACTATATCGATCCTACTACCGTGTACCTCACTACCACCTTGAGGTTTAGGCCATGTGAGACAGTATATTATCCTTAATACATGTACCTTACCGATAATCACTTCTCGCGTCTGATTAGTAAATGTTAATTAAAAACACAACTTACATAATGAGATACGACTTCCACGAGCTGAATGATTCCAATAGGGTAGATAGTGATGAAAAACTTTTGATCGTGGCTTATTTATTCCCTCATGCGTGTGTGTGGTGCACAGTATAGTATGGGGTTACTATGGTGGCCAAAACATGTCAATTTTAATAGCAATCGGAGGAACTATCTGCACGCCCATACTGAGACAATTCCGATTTATCCACTTGAGGGATATATGCTTAGAGAATTCCTTGCTAATCCTAAACAAGAGACAAATAATTGTAACGGTAAGACTATGTAGTCTTTAAGTCCGTGGATCGCACTAGTGTACGCATGTATACGTATGTACTTTACACGCCGGACATCAAGATCCCGAACAGGGCCAGTTTCAGTACGGCCGATTTAAGAAAGGTTATCTTTCGAATATACTCATCCTCTCAAATTTCGTTTTTCTGAATGGGTAAAATCACTAAATCCAGTTCTGTCTTCGTGCATTAATAGTCTCTTGGGTGTGCGGGGTAGTCGACCCAAACAACAGGAGACATCATTTAAAAGGTCCCAGAGCTGGAGTAGCGGCACGAATTTCAGGGATTGCCTGATATTCCGTGGCCGTATCCTTTTGCAAGGAGGGGATTACAAGGTATATTAAGAAGACTGCCAAAATTAAGACCCACTAAACAAAACCAGCCAGAGGTTTCGGGTTCCAATGTAGCCCCTGAATAAGCAGGACTATCCAGTACTGGCATTCAAGTGGTGAATTTGACCAACAGACTTCAGCTCGGTAACCACTGGGAATTAGTTGTACAAAGCACCCATGGCTAGGCATTTCTATTCTCTCTTTAACCCACTCTACTCCCGGGCCGCGATCTCAAATAATATTAATCAGCTAATGGAGGCGAGAATGCAATGAGAAGAGCCCAACCTCACAGGAATAGACCTAATGCACATCTGATCTGTGGATAAACCTTTGTTGATTAGATAGCCCTATTACTGGCCTGAGGACGTCTTTCACTAAACTAGCTGTTCTCTATCATGCTTTCGCACGCGTGCGAACCTATAACATTATAGATTTTGAGTCTCGTAACTGGGAAGAGGCTAACTCGATGAAAAAAAACAGTCACGGGCGGAAAAAGTGATCAAAGAATTTGTAGAAATGTTTGGGAGGGGTCCTTCGGCTTGGTGCTGATGTGTATGGAGTGGTCAGTTAAAAGAGTTTAAGATGCATCGGAGACATATCATGTTGTGATGTTGAGATATTAGTAGTTACAAATTTTGTTTCTTAGGCTACATAGCGAGATCGTATCCAGTGGATTAGATATAGAGGCCACTACATGGTGTGGTTTGAGTGACACCTTTTAGCATACATGTAGAATACAAGTTGTAGGTACATGTAAATATATCCCTGCTCCTTGCGAACTTTCAAGACTGGAATTATGCAGGTAAAGATCATAATTAATCACTCGTGACAAATGTATAAGTACATGTACTACATATGTACTTCTATATTTAAGCTCTGAAGGAGATCGACCCGAGGAGACCTGCGGCCGGTATATAATGTATCATTATGTACAGCAGCAGGTAATAAGTGATGGAACACAGTGACGCCTGTTTTGGTAAAACGCCACCAACATTTGGTGTTTGTACCTCAGGGCATTCCATCACTTGTTGTTACCTGTCGCTGTATATATATAAAGTATATTATATACAGTATATATATAATGCTACTCTTATAGAATATAAAAGCAACTCATATATGCCTACATGTACTTGTAAATATCAATAATCGCAAGTGAGATTAGACTTTGAATATTGACTTCGTATAGGAACTGTTTTAGCTAGATTGTTCCCAATCTCACAATGAATTGAGGCTAGCTGCCACCCCTGCAGGCCATCCAGCTTCTGAGTCCGGTTAAATGTAGAATTCTGCGATCGATAGTCTGACTGTGTAATCTCCGGTAACAAATCTACAGTTTACTACATGTATCTGCATGTAATAGTTACTAATCTATAATCTAGGCTTTCGATCTGGTCTCAGACAAGCTTAAGTCAGGTGAGTAGACTATGTAGGTTGTTAGCTGTCAAAATATTAAGGCCGAGGCAGCACATCATTGATCGCTTGTGATATACATGTATACTAGAGTTCCGCACTATAGCTAGGGCTTCATGAATTCATTTCGCTTAATAAATTCCATGGTCTTAGCCGACCCTACGATCCTTGCTACCAGGACGGAACTTGCCATATATAATCGTTGCGCATAGACGCGAATCGCCATGTGTACGAGGATCTTTGAGCTGACATTTGAAAAGAGCATAGACTAATTATAAGGGTACTAAGCATTTTAGTGTGATTAGATATAGGTGGTAGTAGGATGGACCTTTCTTAAAAACCTTACCCTCGTTCCCTGCCTAGCGAGTTCACCACCCACCGAGTGCAGCACCCAATTCCCGCCAAATATCTCGCTTTAGCGGCCATCTTTTGCGTATGAAAGGACCTCACACTCGGTAGGTGGTGAACTCTCTTGGTGAGGAATGAGGGTATATACATGCACTTTATATGTCTCGCCCGCAGTATGACCAGTCTGGGTACGTTTGATCAATTGACGGGTATATAGTATATATATGTACTTATAATTATGAACTATAGAATAAGAAAACATACATGCATGTCTAATAGTTTAGCCAGCCCCAACTTCAAAACCGACTACCAAGCATGAAAGATACTGGTGGCCAACCCGAGCATTTGCCTCCGGTATCCGATAACAATGTTAAAGCGTTTGTTCCTAGGATATGTATACTAGCTAGTATATATATGTGCATCGGGCATGCCCGAGTAAGTGGATTCCCATTCCATTTTCAATCCAAATGGGTCCGAGTATCCAGTGCGTTATGGTACATGAGGGGTACCTTACGCACTTGCGCATACATGTAGTCCTGTGATCATGACCATGGGCATACAATCCATATATGAAGTTTCATCCGCCTCGGCCCTTATATCAGATATATTGATTTCAATCCTAGTTTACTAACCCATATTACCTGAGGTTAGCGGAGCTAGCATAGCCGCGAATAGCTCATTGCAATACACTATCTAGATATTGACCGTTTGGCTGTGTAGCTGACTTGCAGTACGTACGTATCTTCAAAGTTACTTCAGTGCAAGTTATTTCTATCCACGGATATACGCTCGCATGAACGACAGTTACTGTAGAAAGTGAAAAGACTGTGAGTATTGCAGGCAACCAATTTGAGTGAGCCAATGATAATATTTACATTTTTTTTTGATAAACTAGTAGACAGGATAAATCTATGCTAGAATCCCCTCGATCCCCCATACTAGCTCCCAACCGGCCCCACCTTCCTCTAACAGCCTTAGCTTTTCCAAAACCTCTCTCTCTACTGTCTCTTCCCATGATTTACTACCACCCCATCTTTCTAACCTTAACAAGCCTAATACACATACCAACCTAACCCATTTCAACCCTCTCACTCTTCCAAAAACACCCTCAAACCCACCCTTCACAGCCTTCTCCAGCCATATTTCTGCATCCCTGGGGACCGCATCTCCTTCTGGAGACAACACAAATAGCGCCACTACGGCACCATGAAATGCATCAATTACCGCTTCTAATAGCCCTCCTGTTCCGATGATAGAGGGAAGATGGGTGGTCTGCCAAGCTTGTAAAGATGTATACGGCGTAGCACCTGGCAGCCTCTGCGAGAAAGAGGAGTGCCTTATCTTGAAGCGCAAAACTTCCGACAAGGAAGTGAAAGAGGTGAAGAAGCTTGGGGCGTGCGGAGGAAATGGCACATTGAAGTCGCGGTAGTTTATTAGGAGTGGAAGACCTGAATAGAGGTAGAGCCATGAATCAAGTGCCACAAGAGTCCACCATAGATACTGGGTATATGCTGAGTCTTCGGTGTCGTCGGTAGTGCTATTATTGCTAGATAGTTCGTGTTGCTGAATATTCCAACCTAAAGAGCAGGCCATTCGAACTGCCTATGCGTTCGACTCAACTTTTACTCTCTTTTAAATGAATATAGAATAAAAGATAGCATACAGTCATAAACTTCAATCCATATCCCTTATCCTCTATCACAACTGCCAATAATACAAGTGCCTGTACGTTTTGGACCGTTGGAGTCTTAAACGGTGATTTACTCAACATATAGGCCTCCAATGATGCCTTTAATTTATCCACTGTGCAGTCTGATGCTGTTTCTGTGCATAATGTTCCCAAGAGTCGTGCACAACAATGTAGTAGTATTGAGGAGTCGTGGGTGAGGTCCCGGGGCGATATTATTGGTAAGTTTGAGGCTATAAAGGCCTTGAATCTTGTTTTTATTAGTTAGGTTGTCCTTAATTTCGAGGAGATATTACTATAGATACTTTTCGATAGGGTCGGCGTAGGCTTCTGCCGACGAAGGGGAGCTGTGGTGGTTTAGTAAGCTAATAGCTACATGAAACTATATACTATTGGGTGGAGTAGATGTTACTAACCCGTCTGTGGTAGCGGATTCCCGGGATGGGGAGTTGTGATCCGGGTTACTAGAGAACACTGCGTTAGCCAAGAAAAAAAAAAAACTAAAGTAACCCCACTCCCTTCCCCAGAGCCGGGGCAGAACGTTGCTTAGGGTGAGAAGAGTAGAGGGAAAGAAAGAAGGAAAATATCACCCTTTCAGAGGTATCCTCTTCCCTCTGGTCTCTCCGATGGGCAGAATAAATGTGCACTCTAGATTCAAACGTCTACAGCGCTCACATATACTTTCGTCCGGACTCGCAGATGCTGTATTTGTACTTTGAATATCGCATCTTCGCACCAATTAGACATGGATTTTTAACAAAATGAAGAATCATCAAAGTGGTATGATATACCTTGAGCGAACTCGACGACACTGATCACATGCGCGAGCTGTTTTTAGTCTTTTGATTCGATTCTGCTCCACTTGATCCGCAGAATCCGCCATAACGTCGATGTTTCCAGCAAAGTTGACTTTTCTTTTTTTTTCTTTTTTTTTTTTTGAAAGGACAGTGAAGAGGTGAGAGAAAAAAGAGGGCCAGTGATGATGACGGCAAAGACGAGTATTATTGAGGTTTTAGAGGACAAGAATGAGGAGGAGGGTTTTCATCCGTGATGCCTTCATTGGTTTACTAGTATACGTTACGTTACACCGATAGGGTTACCGATTTAGCTTGTGAGAAGCATGATTCGCTATCCTCATATGTACGTGCTATACCCATCACAGCCAGAAGACGGGTATGATACTTGGTGAAAGTGGGAAATAATCCGGTTCCGTGTCTATACATACATATTGGGGTTCCGCATGTTCATGTAGGTACATTTCCACATATGAAATTCCCCTCATTTCATCGTTCGTCTACCATCCCCGTCGGATATCATGGACGCCACTTCATCCTTCGCCCCAGGGACCGTGATATCAGTAGAGTAACAAAACCTCCCCTGAAACATTAATCCCTGTCCCTGTTTCTCCCCGCATTTCCGTCTAAATGGAAGGTGGGACAACTAAGTGCATACATAGATGGCGCTGTCTCGGTCTGGGCACGCATTGCTTGAAAAGGGAAGGGAAAAAAGAAAAGAAAAAAAAAGTGAGTGAGAGAGAGGAGAGAGATTAAATTCAGGCATGCATACATAATACATACATACATGGCAAGTCCCGCACGGAATCCGATTGTCGACCTACATGTGTGTACTTGTGTCTTTCTCTCTTGTTCACCGCCGCTAGTAGGTAAGGTAGGTAGACACACAATACACTCAACACCCTTTTTCTCAGCAGTCATGGTCTACCATAAACCCCGAAAATCCTGCCTCGACTGTCGTCGCAGGCATCTTAAATGTTCCCTCCCGGATGGTGTGGGCGGATCTGCAAGTTGCGTGTGGTGCCAGGAACATGGACTAGAATGTGTCAAAGATTGGGAATCTTCCGATTCTAACCACCTTCGTTCTCACGCCCCAAAAGATGGGTGAGTGTGATATACTTATGTATTCAATACTAGATTATCGTGAATAAATGTTGACCGAGACTTTCTAGGGCGATTATTCTTAACGGATCTAACTCGGCGTTTGGTGGCTTCCAGTTTTCTAAAGCCAACCTTCTCCCCAATGATGGACCGAGTGCAACTCGTGTTTTACGCCTGCGACAAGAAGTAGCTTCACAACACAAGTCCTCGACTTCGCCCTGGATAGGCGGCGATACTGATGCCGATCAAGAGCTAAGGCTTGATAAGCCTGTCATTCAGTATCTCAAAAATCTGTAATACCATCTCCCGGCACAAAAGTCTACTGCTAGCTAATCAATACATATACATGTAAAGATTCTTCTCCAACGTCCACCCATTCATACCAATAATAGGGATATCATACTTCGAGTCAATAAAACCCACCCAATTACTTCTTTCGGCAATGTACGGTGTAGCAGCCCGGCTGCCAGGCGCAATAGTCTCCACACGTGATTTCTTGCATATCAAGCGTGTTCTGGAGTATCAGCTCAAGGCCCACATGAGCAAATATGAACCATCAATACAGGCACTACAAGCGCTGACGTTAATACATTTGACGCTTGAGCTTCAGTGCGACGGTCTTGAGGGAGTCGAGACATGGCCCCTTAGGCTAGCTGCTGTAAGTTACCATGGCACATGAATTATATAGGATATACGGTTCTGATAGGTTTCGTAGGCAGTTAGGATGGCCTTTGAACTCCATCTACATAGGAAGGAAACCTATGCCCACGAAGATCCTCACACGCAAGAAATGAAACGTCGCCTCTTTTGGGCCATTTTTGCTAAAGACCGTTGGACAAGCACCGGCAAAGGCTACCCTCTCATGATCGATATGTCTGATATCAACGTCGACCTCCCATCCCCTCATGACATTGATATTCCCACCGCACCTCCTCCTCACGAATACTTCGTCGAATTAATCCAGCAAGCAATAACTCTGGGTCATATACACCCTGTTTGTTTCCGCGCGGACCGTTTCACCCATGTAACACCTGCGCAATTCCATCTCGTTGAGCAAGAAATCGTTCGTTTAGGCCATCGAATTAGAACACATGCTCACATATGGTCGACCACCACCTTGGCGCATCTTGAAATCAACTATGCTTGTATAAGGCTACTCTTTTACGGGCCATTCTTTAAGCCCACAAACGATGCCGAGGCAACGCTTTTCTCGGAGTTAATCTCGGACCCGTCGAATATGAGGGTCTTGCTTGCCAACGATGCTGTGAGAGCGCTGGAATACACGAGCAAGGAGTTATTATACACTGGCCCGAGTATCTGGGGGATAATGTTTTACGCTCAAGTTCGATGCTTTCTAGTGGCTTTGAGTATTAAGCATGACCCCATCACAGACTATGATAATGAGCTGAGAGATAAGGCAGCGAAGGCGGTAGAAAAGGTCGGTGAGATTGCAAAGTTCATGTGTGAAGACAAAAAATGGTCCTTTATGATATTATCGGGGACTTTAGCGATTTTCACGAAGAGAGTTGCGGAGGATAAGGATGCTGTAAAGAAGTTATCAGCAGGAGGAGGTGAAGGGAAGTCGGTGAGAAAGGGGAGTGGTGGAAGAAAGAGAAGGGCGACGGACACGGGTGAGAACGAAATAATTGATGGAAGGAAAAAGAGGGACGTGGTTTTACAGACCGCTGGTTTGGGGTTTGTTACTGGCGTTCGCAGTGTAGAACCAGACTCAGCGATAGAGTTCAAGGGCGAGACGACAATGCCAGTACATATAGGTAATAATGTGGATTTGGGAAATTGGGATTTGGGAAATGATTATAGTGAGGATATCGATTGGCAAGAATGGGATATGATGTTTTCTGGTATTGCTTAGCATGTGTAATATCGAAGGTATGTTTCTTTACTGCGCGGGGATGGAGTCATATTTATTAAAATTGTATGATTGGCGTTGGGTTTGAGGGCATTTATGTGGACGCTCAGTTGGAAGTAATACTGTATTCTAAATAGGTAACTTTGAGCATGTAGCTCTTGGGGACACCATGTCCGATCTCATTTATAACGAGAAAACATATGCGCACATGTATATAACTACAAGTATACCGTACCACTAAAGCCTTAAAATTCTTGTCCTATTGGTACCTCAAGTACCCGATACATGTAGATATATATACAAAGACTAAATAAACAGTTTGAATATTATGGTAGCCTCGGGCTCTGGTGCCTTAAAACAGGCAGTGTGATATATTTACATACATGTATGCATTCCTCGTGTTTTAATCTGCATATGGCTGACCAGCACCCTGTGGGTCCATTATTAACATCCTAAACCTTGTATGCATCATGTGTGTGTTACGGGAGGGCGAGTTATTTTTTTTTTTTTTTCCTTTTCCCTGAGGCTCCAAATTCTTCTCTCCGCCCCGCCACCACTCCCGCCCCGGACAAAAGGCCGCTTTCTTTTCCCGTTCTGTTGTACCTACAGAGCGTTCCACGCGGAATCAGTCGTCGATCATCGGACTACATATGTACATGCAGACGCCGGATATTTCCAGCGACCAGGAAATCAGCAACTCTCGAGATACAGACCCCTACACACACGCACACACACACACAAAAAGAAATATATACCATCGATTTGACAAATGGAAAAGACGCCTTCTGTCATGGTCAAGTGCCTTGGCGGGTTACTGATTAGGAGTGTGTCGAATGTGTCAAGCATGTATGTAGTTCTTCCGCTGTCACTGGCGATAAAAAAGACGGGTATATCCTGGACGTACAGACCATCCATATCCTGATGCCTACATGGTGGCTAGGTGGGTACGCTAATCAGTATGGTAGTACGGTTTTTTTTTATCCCGCAGCAATCAATTATGGGTTCCTTGTCAGATCAGCGTTATTTTCATAAATAGTACTATATCTTGAAGTACATGTAGTCGAAGCAATGCTTTTTGAATGATATTGGCGTGGATGATATAGTAGGCTAAGCTTCATAGAGTCCAAATACATCTACTAATCTCTGTAGTCTAAGTAATTGAGACTCGAACAGATTAAATGTCTAAAGGCCGACTCAGGACGTACTGATCATGTTGATTTGATCATTTCAGGGGTAATAACAATCTCCATCAACACTAGGTCCCTGCATACATGTAATTATAAGTACATATACTCGGGTGTGTGTGGGTAAGTGATCAGAATCTGATAAGCGAATGTTATAGTGAATGCGTGTGTTTGTCTTATCAGATTCGGATCACTTTTTGCGACACCCTAGGACTTCGGGAGTAGGGGTGAGTGAGAAGATACCACACTAGTGCGAAGAATGTCTTTCACTTATCACAACCCCTGGGTGTATGTAAATACAGCTGAACTCCCTCTCCGTGAATTATCTATACCGTTCCAGGAGAGGAGTACCGGTACCGGCAACCTGGCTTACCGTTGTGGAGTACAAACGACCCTGGCAGCTTATGGGACCCCAAAAGGATCACCATCAGCTCAGTCATGTATCTACTTTGGAATGCTCAGCACTTACCCTGCCGAGAATTTACGAGTGAGTGGTAGGCGGCTCAAATGTCAGACTGGTTGTTCATGCACAATGACGTCGTCGTATAAAGAATACTAATAAAAGTAATTCAGGGAAGAGAGGTAGATACTCTACCCATCTTTATCTTTTACCCCACTTCACTACTTCACTACTTCACTTCACTACTTCTCTCAAGAGGTTGTCAACTACTATCTCCAGTTACCAAATTACTACTTACCCAACAGCAACAACACAGCTGAAATGGCCACTACTACCTCACCACTACTAGAAATTCCTACTGTCACAGCTGTTCAACTAGTTTCATCTTCCCGAATACCACTTGCCTCCGGTACTTTAACCCTTACTAGCCCGCCGCCTTCTACCTCCACCTCTGGCTCGAACGAACAACCGACAACCAATACTAACAATATTTCCGCAATCAATGATCCCATCCTCCTCTTAACCGTTGATAAGATTACTGTTCCTTTGCCGTCTACTACTGCTGCTGTTAGTACGATAGACCACTCCCAATACCTCCTCGCCACCCCACTCTCCAGCTCGGACACAGGATTTATTCACATTACTCTCCCGTCTTTACCCGCTCTTTCACCTCTAGGGATTAAGTTTACATCGTTACTTCTCTCCCATGGGTTCCTCAAAGACTCACAAGTCGAGGATGAGGATGATCTTGTTTCTACGCTTCAGATCGCGCTCGGCGGAAGAACGGAAGAGAAGGGGAGAGATGTGAAATTCTCGGAAACCACGAAGAACATAGCAAGTGGAGCTGTGGAAGGCAGTGCGAAGATTGCGGAAATTTCAGGGATGGTGGCCAGCGCAGTTAGTAATGCGACATTTGAGGCTGGTAGATGGGTTGGCGAGAAGATCGGTGCGGCAACTAGGGGTATCGGCGCAGGGAGCGGTGAAACGGGGGAAAAGGGAGAAAATGGTCCAGTAAGAAAGGTTGTAGATGAAGGGATAGAAGCTACTGCCAATACCGCTGGGAAAGTTGGGAATAGGTAATTTAAAGCCGTATAAGACTAGATGTGGAATGCTGACTAGGTGTAAATAGTGTTGCGAATACATCCGCTGCAATTGGGGATAATATCTCTAAGACTGCAGAAGAAGGATATGGGGGGGAGGCCAAGGAATTAGTTGAACAGTCAAGAGAGACTGTAGGGAATGTAGGGAAGGTTGCAGTGGACGCGGTTTTAGGAACAAGTGTAGTTTGGCATGCAGGAGAGGCAGCCGTTGGGGCTGCAAAGGCAGGTCAGGTACAAGGTAAAGCAACAGAAAAGGAGGATGGTATGGAGGATGGTATGGAGGATGTGAAGATTTAGGTTGAGGACTGCATGCAAGACATGGACTTAATTGCAATTTTATAGTGCGCTTGGGGGAGGGGGGGACTTTATTTCCTGACTTTTTATCTGGGTTGGTTATATATGTAACGAAATCATAGAGTTTATATATTACTATCGCTACGGCGTACATGATATACAATACATGTGAATGCGTAAATTAGATCTTCGTTTCGGGCAGGTCAAGCTACGCTAGCAGCGTTTATATACTTATACTAGTGAGGAGCGGCCTCCAGCCGCATATGTAACCTCCAGTTCGAGAAACCGCCGACACTGAAGGATCCAGGAAACTCACAGCCCTGTTCAATGCAATGATGTGGGATAAACACCTTCGCACGCAGTGGGGACACCTGCTGCTGCGCGGCATGCTGGGCCCTCCTTGCTCGCGTGAGGTTGTAGTACGTTTTGGAAGGGAAGAAATATTGATCTTGGTCAGAGGGTTATTATATACATATAGTGATTGAGATTTACCAATGTATATGGATGCCGTCTCCCTTAACACACCCGATTCTTTGTCTACTGACAGCTGTAGCCCGCCAGACCACAGAAATTTGGGTCCAATTAAAACCTTTCGTGATAACAGAGATACCTGACTATTCTATTTAGAGATATTGCGAGTTGTCAAAAATAATGGGACGCACCGAGAAGACAAGGCTCAACGATCACTGCGGCGCTCACCCCGACCCCGTAAGTTCCAATAAGCCCAATGCCAAATCTGATGTAATTCGAGTCTCTGATCTTTTATTATTACTATTTACTTTGTTTGTGGCTTCTTCCTGGTTGGTCCTCATTATTTTTGACAACTCCCAATACTTACTGATTGTTGCTGTTGATGTTGTTAATTCGACGGATTATATAGTTTTTGATTATTGTAATGAGTAGAGGTGTTCGGGGGAATGGGTAATCTGTACAGTACCAAAAAGAGGGGTGGGATCACTACGGTATTCTCGTTGGTACGCTAGCTAGCATTGTGGTAAGAATACGGTATTTGTACAGTACTCTTCCTCTAACACCGATTTAATTCGGTATTTGTCACTAAATTCCGTACCGTTGTCATATGGTAGTGATTTCACCCCATTTTTCCATACTGTATCCTCTGACCTCTAGCTGCTTATTCAAATAATCTGCCAAGAAAATAATTAGCTCGAGAGGTGATTATTTTTCTCTCCCTTCTTCTCTTCAATGACACTGAGCTTCTCAACTGTGACAATGCCGGTAGCATTGCAATGTACTGATATATGTGAGGTTGTCCGGATCCTCAAGTTCTGCTTATTTGAATTATTTCACCCACTCACTGATAATCAGCACTTTGGAATAATCCATATACCAATATAATCCGTGCCGCTCCGAACGGGCCCTAAGTGAGTGAACTACACGGAGTGTTGATAGGCGAGGTCTGTTTACTCACTAATATTATTGCCAGGGCCTTCTATATTAAAATGAGAGCGATATGGCTGGCCTAAGGCTTTTCCTTGTGGTTCCTGTTCCATCAAATACCCGGGCTAAGTTTGCCGGTAGCGTACCCATAATCACCTTTGGGTACAATAAATTGTAATCGTTGACAGGCAGATGGGCTATACTGCTAGTCAAGTTGACAAATAAGGGAGGCTGACAGAAAGGACAGAGCAGGTATAAATATGTCCTGATCACGAAGCTACGATTCAAGACAATAACGTTATCATGACTCATACATATAATTTACAAATCAAATTGGGATCCGATGGCCATGACAGGTGGTTTTTATGGCTGAATGGAAGGAATTGTATCCAGGGCTAGCTATATGTAAGCAGATATTGCGACTCCAAATGATAAGCATTTGTGTACTGTACCACCTACTCTCTTGGCTAGATCACAACACCTCCGATTGTGAGATTACCTTGATACAAAAACCAGTGGTTGGAAAAGAATTCTACAAAGCTAATCAGAGCGCACTGTCCCATGACGAGAAGATTTATTTTTGTCTGCATATCACTAGCTGCGCGTCATATCAAAGGGCTTAAAGACAACAAAGACGAATGTTCAAACAAACAAAACAAAACAGCCTCTGAATAGATAAATCGAAGACTTGCATAATTCAGCAGAAGGAATCAGTCGTAGGCGGAGAAGACCAATGCCTAAGCATCTGATCAATGGCCTTTGACCACTCCTGAGTCAAGACCGAAGCCAACTGAGTGGCACTTACAGGGTCAGGAGTGGCATTACCCCACATAGCGGGCTCATATGCTGTCTTAGTAGCAAACTCTGCTACCATTTGACTAAGTGAAACAATCATCTTAATTAGTTATCTTTATACCCAAATAAATCTGGAAGCGCATGGTTAGACTTACTCATTTCTCAACTTCGTAAGAATTAGCCAGGCAAAGTTCCAGCTCTTGCTACTATCCGGGTCATTGTATACGCTCCATTTAGCGCTCTCCAAGAGCTCTGTACTGAAAGGGTATTGTCTTGTCAAGCCTCTGAGTTCGCTGAGGAAGTTATTGGATGAGACATAGTAGTTCCAAGCTTCGGTCATCGGTGCGTAGTAGGCCAATGCATTTACAGATGATAGAACCTTTTCTATTCTGCGGAGTTCGGTTAAGGTGTTGACTCGATGGCTACGGAGGGTGTGTAACATTTGATTAATTTCTGTCTGTGGGTCGAAATGTTATTACAAATCCCTAGGGGGTAAAGAGAAGGTTGAGGGGGAGTTATAGTTGATTATAAGACTTACTTGGGAAGTTTTACTAGAGCTATATTGAGCACTAGAGGTTGATGCTGGGTACGAATAATCACAGGAGCTGTTGGAGTAGGACATTTCTGCAGTATTTTCCGAGCCGATAATACTTTCGTTGAAAGAGTCTGTTTGAGCCTCGAGGATAGGATGAATCTGTAGCTTTGGAGAAGTAGCAGAAGTGTCTGCAGGACGCTTTGATGGTGTAATAGAGGAGATTGAAGGAGGAGCAGAAACTGAACGACTCGCTGGATTCTCAGGAGAGAGATACTGACGGTTGTTTGTATTGTTTGATTCCATTGATTTAGGGGGAGAGCGGTGACCTTATAAAGTAGATAGGATTCAAATGTTTAATTTTAGGGCTGAGATCCTAATACCGTATGATGAAACCAACTAATTGAACCGGCTTCGTTCGGAATCTGGTAGAAGACTTTCAAAGCGTAGTGCTCTAGGGTTATTTAGCGATTGCGGCGCCGTGTTTGAATTTATCAAAGGTAATCAATTGCAAGCTTGAATACTTGATCTCTCTCGGTGTTGGGATATGCAGCTGTCAGCGAATATCATGCACATCTTATACACAGGCCAGTGAGGTCCGGCTTGAATAGTGAATACATTAGTATTTTCCTGTTATTCTCAAAACAATTGCCTTGACTTCCCTTCTTTCTGCCTAGAATCCAATGATCTCCGTGAGGCATCACTTGACCCTGTACCGGAGCTATTGCTTCTTTTTTCTTTTTCCCCAAGGCCACTTCATGTCTAGAATAGCTTA
Source organism: Morchella sp. 2016-72 (assembly GCA_024713865.1). Lineage (NCBI taxonomy): Eukaryota > Fungi > Ascomycota > Pezizomycetes > Pezizales > Morchellaceae > Morchella > Morchella sp. 2016-72. Next base: position 2,576,639 of record JAMJEY010000003.1, read on the forward strand.
TGATTCAATATCAAATGTCAGGCGATTGGTATTCACTATTCCCAAACACTCTTGGTCAAGTAGCCTGAAAAAATCGGCTCGTAATTATTTAGAAGGTAAGCTTAATGAGAATAAATCAAAGGCTGAGAAGGTAAGCACTATCTCATGACGAGTGAATCTGCATCAGCAAGGGACGTTAACTAACCTCATCGTGCACCAGGACCTGTGCCAAGATTTCGAAAAGGATGCAGTGACGGCCTGGTATTCGGAAATAGACTGAAAGACCTAGAAATTCATGAGTATTATGAGTACTAGAAAGCCCAATTCTGTGGTTCGAAATGTCGCACCCTTAGTAACGCACTCGCATTTTATCTAGTACCTTCCTTGCAGAAAATAGAACTAAATAGACCTGAATAAGGGGGCTATATTCACTGTTTAGATAAAGCTTATATGAGCTAAGGTCCCTAATATTTCCATTTAAGGTAGTTTTATGGCCAAGTCTAATAAAATATAGGGCGGTGCAAACCTGGGTTGATATTAGAGGGAGACGCTATGATTGGACAGTCCCAACGTCCTCTGTGGCACAGCTACCTGGCCGGCGGGCGTGGTCCCGCTGAGCCTCCTTTCCGTCAATGCCCTCACAGTACTGATCTCACCTAATACTCCACCGATTAATTCGTGATACCATGGTCCGTGGGATTCTACCACACACCCACAGGCAAGCATATGTGCCTGTCCCAAGCAGATCCCACGAAACGACTGCATGAGATCGATCTACATACCAAACTATCGGCACTCGCTTGTCTGTTTGAGCCACATGTCAACTGAACTGGGTCCACTCCTATAGCTAGCTCCACATGAGTTCAGCCGTTTTCTGCTTTTGTATCCACGCGCCAGACCTTGTCACTCCTGCAAGAAAGGGGTACAATAGATAATAATCAGTGCTTATGTAGCGGTGAAGACTCATTTTCCTTCTGACAAAGATGTTAACTTATGTAGGTCCTCTGTTTTCTGTGGAGTATGTACGGATATCCATAAGGTTCGTGCGCCGGAAGCAAACGACATGCATACATACATGTATGTAGTTCTTAGGGCCACATCCGCCAGCTAACGAGCAAGCCGCTCCATCGCTCGATCGGGGTCCATGTTTATCTTGACGTACATGTACATGCATACTGGCATGATCACGAGTCATATTCCTCAGGTAAATATCCTTCAATTGTGCGAATCTCCCTGTCTTTTGTCCTTACCCTGATATGATGTCTGTTATTACTCTCATGTTTTGTTGCCACATTATTAATTTATGACTATTCTCCAGTTAATCCTTATATTAAGGCTCATGGTATCTGCTATTGTATCAGCACAGTTAATTCCAAGTAGCGGAGCCCTCTGCGCCCTCATCAAACCCCTACTCGACAGCAACATCCCGCCCAACAAGCTCGCCCCACACGCAAAGAAACTTCTACTTGCCCTCTGGGAGATCACACATCCTCCCCCCGCTTACTACCACTTCGCCCCCACGCTGGTGTGACGGGGTAACCCAGACGCAGAGAAGACGACAATGATGATGCAGAAGGACTCGAGGAACACAGCCAACAACGAGGACATCGACGAAGACAGAGGTGCTGCAGGGCGGGCATAAGCACAGGCACCGGCCAAGGCAAAGGCAGAGGTAAAACCCCGAGCAGGGACAAGGACAAAGAGCAGGGAGAGTGAGGATCGAATGAACTTCAACGAGAACGATGATGATAACTATGATAGATCCTGAAACTAGGTTCTGGGATCTCAGGGCTATGGCTTGGGAGTAGGAGTATATTCCTATGTACCGAGAGAACAGAAGGACGAGACAGAGAGAAAAGAAAGAAAGAACTAAAGAAAAGATCCGCCCGCTCTATTTAACACATTCCCCCGCTAATCTGCCATGACTCACACTTCCATCCACAGAACCCTGTAGAACCCCACTGCAACCACACCTCGTATTCCTTCCCACCTTCTCCTCTATTTACATTACAAATCCATCACGCCATAGAACCTCCTGGAATCCAGTGACGTCATCATCTCCCCACCTTCGTCTATCCTCGCTTAACAATTCCTCCTCCATCGCAACCCTCTTTCTCCTACCGAACCGTCGGAATCGCTGCCAAGACGCCGGAACAGCTGGTGTGGAACAGCTGGATGACGCAGAGCAAGAACAAGCCGAAGGCGACAGACGAAGACGACGCGATGATGGCGGAAGAATTCACAAAGAAAGCAGCGAGCGAAAGGCGAGCCGAAAGCGAAAGGCTCCAGAAAAGTGAGGATCGGATGGACCTCAACGAGAACGATGATGATATCGATAATAGATCCCGAAGTCAGGTTCTGGGATCTCAGAGACTATGATTCGAGGGATAGGAGTATATTCCTATATACCGAGAAGACAGGAAGACGAGACAGAGAGAAAAGAAGAAAAAAACTAAAGAGAAGATCCGCTCGCTCTATTTAACACATTCCTCCGCCAGCCCACTATGACTCATACTTCCCCTCACAGAATCCCATCGAAACCCTCCGTAACCACACCTCGTATTCCTTCACACCCTCTCCTCTAATTACATTACCAATCTATCACGCCATAGAACCTCCTGGAATCCAATGACGTTAGCATCTCCCCACCTCCGCCTATCCTCGCTTAGCAATCCCTCTTTCGTCGCAACCCTCTTCTTCCTACCAAACTGTCGGAACCAATGCCAAGACGCCGGGACAGATCGATCAGGCCCCCTCCTAGGGCCTAGCTCCTGATAGGCCGAGGTTTTGAAGGATATTGATCATGAAAAGCCTTCCGAAGTTCAGGACTATGTTCCAAATCACTCGATGGTTGCCAGGAGGGTTCCTCATAACCAACGTATTTAACCAGATACTCCACCCTTCGCCCCCGTTTTCTGGAATCCAAAACTTCTGCTACCTCCCACTCGATTTCCCCCTCAACTTCCACAGGTAGGGGTGGTTCCACAGTTTGTCCTGGGACGGGATTATTGACTGCCGGTGTGAGAAGTGAAACATGAAATACCGGATGTATTTTCATAGATGAGGGTAGTTCCAACTTGTAGGCGTAGGGACTCACGATCCGTTTGACCGAATATGGTCCAACCTGCTTCCAGTCAAGTTTTTTGGAAGGTCGTTTAGTCGCTATGTTTCGAGTCGACAACCAAACGAAATCGCCGACCATATAGCGAGGTGCCGGGATTCGATGTAGGTTGGCCATTTCTTCCTGTATCTTTTGGGCTCTGGACATCTCGTTCTTCAAGAAGTCGAAAACCTGGGACATCTCTCTTGCCAGTCCATTCGCTTGATCCTCATTCGTTGTCCGTCCATGTTGCAAGGGCCCAAATGTCATTCGAGGGTGTCTCCCGTAATTTGCCTGAAAGGGGGACATATTAGTTGTTTCGGAGATGTGATTGTTAGTAGCAAATTCAGCCATCGGGATAAAGTCAGTCCAATTGTCTTGCTGATAGGACACGTAGCTTCGAAGATACTGTTCCATAATCGCATTGGTCCGCTTAGTTTGACCATCAGTTTGAGGGTGAAATGCGGTAGAGTATCGAGGAGCAATTTCCAGACGATTACAAAGGGTTTTCCAAAATTCAGCCATGAACTGTGTCCCCCTGTCCGAAATGATGCTCTCCGGCAACCCATGAAGCTTCCATACCTGCTCCAGGTATAGACGGGACAAGTCTCTGGCGTTAACGTTCTCTGTGGTAGCGATAAGATGCTTTATCTTGGTCAACCAATCCACAACCACTAGTATAGCATTACACCCATTGCTCTCCGGAAGCCCAGTTACAAAGTCCACGCGACATCCGCCCGCGCCCTTAGGTGCATCGGTAATGGTCGCAGAGAACTCCTGCAGGATTATGACTTACTTTGCTCCGCCGAAAAGTATGGCAATTTTGGACATAGCGATCCGTATATTTTCGCATGGTCGCCCAGTAATAACTTCGACTGAGGAGTTCCAACGTCTTTGATCTCCCAGGGTGTCCAGCGGAAGGTTTGTCATGATGTTCTCGTAGAAGATAGAGTTTGAGTTTATCGTAATCGGGAACGAAGAGAGTGTTCCGATACAATAGCAAACCTTCCTCGCTTTCCTTGCACTCGGCCAGTGAAATTTCTTTCGACTGTCGAACACCATCTCGAAGCATGGCTAGAATCTTGTTGGGAAAACTGTCAACTTGGTAAGCTTTGTTAAACAATTCTTGTACGGGAGACGATCCTTCAGCGGGTTCATTTGACAAAGAGCCCGCTAACAAACTTATCTTCTCGTCTAAATTTTCCTTCTTCAACACTATCCTACTCTGTTGCTCCAGTCTTTCATCCCCCTCCTTTGGTAAGTCCTTAGGCCTCCTCGTCAAGATGTTCATTTTCCTCCCTTGCTTCCCAGGCCTGTATTGAATAACAAAATTGAACCGAGACAAGAATTCCGCCCAGCGAGTTTGACGACGATTTAACAATTTGGTGGACATAAAATATTCCAAGTTACGATGATCCGTCAAAACCTTGACTTGAAACTGAGCCGTCTCCAAATGAGGTCTCCATTCTTCAAAACAGCGAATAACAGCCAATAACTCTTTGTCATAAATTTCATAGTTGCATTCCGCCGGCGAATGTGTTTTGGAGAAGAAAGCGACTGGATGTAGAATCTGTTCGTCATCTCGTTGTGATAATATCCCGGCTGACACATAGTCTGACGCATCGGTTTCCATGATAAACTCTTTCTCGGGGTCTGGGTGCATCAGTATTGGGGCAGTGGTAAAGGCCGTCTTAAGTCTCTGAAAAGCCTGATCCACCTTCAGGGTCCATTCGAACCGTACGTGTTTTTTAGTTAGAGTAGTTAATGGCCGAGCCACCTGGGAATAAGCATAGATAAAGCGCCGATAGAAATTAGCAAACCCCAGGAATTCCTGAACCTCCTTCACTATCCTCGGTGCTTCCCAGTCTATGATTGTTCGTACTTTGGTGGGGTCCATTTTCATTCCCCCGGGGGTCAAGATCATACCCAGATATTTAGTTTCTTGTACACTGAACTCACACTTCTCAGGTTTCAGATGAACCTCGTTGGCTTCCAGAGCTTCTAACACTTGTCTCACGTCCTGTTGATGTTGCTCCAATGTCTCCGAGTAGATCAGTATATCATCCAGATATGCCGTTGCACAACGATCCAGAAAGGGGCATAGGATATCATTGATCCATCGTTGAAAGGTAGCGGGCGCATTCATTAACCCAAAAGGCATTACCAAATATTCCCAATGCCTATACCGCGTCCGAAAAGCTGTTTTCCACTCATCCCCTTCCTTAATTCTGATCTGATTGTAGCCCCAGTGTAAATCTAACTTGGTAAAATAATTTGCTCTTGCCAGGTTGGCCATGGTTTCTGGGGTAAGAGGCAAAGGATATCTGTCTTTGACCGTGATAGCATTCAACTTCCGGTAGTCAACACATAAACGTAGAGACCCATCTGCCTTTTTGACAAACAGCACAGGAGCCCTAGCTGGGGAGTTGCTAGAGCGAAGAAATCCCTTTTGCAAGTTGTCGGCCAGATAGTCTCTTAGGGCCTTCAATTCTTCCCTTGACATGCTGTACATAGGTCCAAAAGGTGGTGCTGTTCCTTCCTGTAGCTTTATCTCATGATCATAGGAACGACACAGGTAACTTAGAGGCATTCCTTTCGCCACAACAATTGTCGAAAGCGCTGATAGTCAATAGGAATCGCTCCATCAGGTCACGGTGTTTCCAGAATTTTGTTAACAGCGTATAACGAAATGGAAAGAGACTTGAACCGCAGGATCTCGAAAGTCTCTTGAAGGAAATGGCGCGATGGCAAATACGAAGAATCGATCTTTCTGGCGAGAGATCCCCCGAGCTACAATCGGCTTACCATTAGTTGAGCAGTGCTCCAGGCAAAGACTGGATCTGAATTGAATCTCATTTCTTCCACTATCGATAATAACCCCATGCTTCCTCATCCACGGTATTCCTATAACAAGTGGATAATGTCCTAATTTTGTAACGAAGAATGGACATTCTTCCACATGCCCATTGATTTCCAACTCCAACGTCACCTTCCGAGTCACCTTTCCTGATTCAATGGGCCTTCCGTCAATTACGTCAATCTCCCTCTCCGTCCTCAACTTCTTCATTTTTAACTCATGGCGGCGCACAAAGTCCTCGTCTATGAATGCATATCCCGACGCTCCAGTATCGATCAAGGCATAGGTGGGTACAATAGATTTTTTATTTTGTGAGATAGAGCAAACTACAATCAACTGATTCCCATCCATTTCCCCTTCTGATACTGAGAACGTAGAAATAGCAACCTTAGAAAAACTTTGTAAAGGTCCCTGGGCTATGCCGCTTAGGCCAGGGACGAATCTTTTAACTCTTCCTCATCCGACGAACTGTCCTCCCCCCTTTCCTCCTTTTCCTTTTTTTCTTTTTTTGCTCCCAACAATGCTCCCCTCATCCTGGGTGGTGCCCTTCCCGAGGGCGACAAAGTACAGTCTCTAACCAAATGTCCAACGCCCCCGCAATAGTAACAGCGATTTTCCACCCGGCGGGCTTCCTTTTCTCTAGGGTCTGGACGACGACAACTATTAGACAGATCCATAGGAACGACTCCTCCAGGAGAGAAAGGTGACGCCGCGTTTCACAGATTACGGTGGTCCTCGTGACGACGTTGTTGTTGAGGCACCTGAGGGCCGGGAGCAAAGGAAGCAGACTAGGAACCTGAAATCTAAACCTCCCCATCCTGGCCTGTAATGCCCTTTGCTTATTATCCAACCGTTGTAGTAGTAGGCCGCATTCCTTGATGGTATCGGGAGTTTCATTCTGTATCATTAATGCCATCAAGTCTTGACTAAGCCCCTCCAGCAAACACTCAATCTTGGCCGCTTCGTTAAACTCAGAGTCAGCAGCATAACGCTGGAACTCTGCGAAATACTCCGAAAAGGATCGTTGACGTTGTCTGATTTCCCTCAAGTTACGGGCAGCGGTGGCAGCGCGATCCGGGTCTCCAAAAGCATTATTTAAAATTTCAAAAAATTCCGACATTGAATCCAAAGCAATTCCCTCATCCGAAATATAAGCAAGAAACTGATCCGCCGCGGGTCCTTCCAACCGAAACATAGAGTAGGCAATTTATTGAGCCGAGGTGGGAAATCGATCGAGATTGGCGGTGAGCTTAATCTGTAACTGTCTTTGAAACATCCTCAAGCTTTTCCGGTCTCCATGATACTTCTCCAGGTTGGGAAGCTTTTCAGACTTAGGTGACTTGGTTAGGTCATCATGGAGCTCCCCGAAGTCTTGCTTGATTCCTTCTTTGTCCCGGCGTCTTGGCATCGGTTCCGACAGTTCGGTAGGAAGAGGAGGGTTGCGACGGAGGAGGAATCATGTCGAGCGAATACGGCGTGGGGAGATACGCCATCATTAGATTCTCGGAGGTTCCATGGCGTGATGGATTTGTAATGGAAAGAGAGAGATGGTGGGCGAATACGCGCTACAAGAGGCTTTACGATTCTGTGAATGGAGGTGAGTCATAAATGACTGAAGGAATATACGTTAAATAGAGCGCTGGATCTTCTCTTAGTTCTTTCTTTCTTTTCTCTCTGTCTCGCCTTCCTGTCTTCTCGATATGGAATATACTCCTATTTTCTAAATCATAGTTCTTGAGATCCCGTAACCTAGCTTCGCGATCTATCGCAGATAACATCATCGCTTTCATTGGCGCCCATCCGATCCTCACTCTCCTGTCCTTGTCCTTGTCCTTGTCTTTGTTCCTGCCCGAGCTTTGCTCTCGCTGCTTTCGCCGCGCTGCGCTTGTGCCCGCCCGGCAAGATCTCTGTCTTCGCCGGTGTCCTCGTTGTTGGCTGTTCTCGAGCCTTCGCGCCATCATTGTCGCCTTCCTCTTGTCCTGCATTCTGGCCACATTCTTGCAGCCTTCGATCTTAGTTCAGAGTCCCTGAAGCTTTTTATGGAACTCGGCTCGCTTGTTCCGCTTTCAGTATGGTGGGCTTGGCGCCGATGACGATTGCCGGACCTCCATAGGCCCGGAGGAGGAGCGATATGCTCGCGCCGCTTCTTCCGCTCGCCCACTTCAGGGTGAGCAACAAAGAAAGCCGCAAGGTTATCGCGAGCTTTTGATAGTCACCTCCATCGCCAGCGTGAGGCCACGACAAACTACATGCGCGAACTCGCATGTTGGTCGAAGAGGTGGTCTCGCCTTTAGCGCGACGGAGTGTTCAACAAGAGGAAGACGACAACGATGACGCAGAAGGACTCAAGAACACAGCCGACAACGGCGACACCGACGAAGACAAAGAGCTTGCGGCACAAGACAAGATGCATAATCGCCAAGGCAAAGGCAGAGGCAAAGCTCCGAGCAGGGACAAGGACAAGAGCGAAGAAAGTGAGGATCGGATGGACCTCAACGAGAACGATGATGATATCGATAATAGATCCCGAAGTCAGGTTCTGGGATCTCAGAGACTATGATTCGAGGGATAGGAGTATATTCCTATATACCGAGAAGACAGGAAGACGAGACAGAGAGAAAAGAAGAAAAGAACTAAAGAGAAGATCCGCTCGCTCTATTTAACACATTCCTCCGCCAGCCCACTATGATTCATACTTCCCCTCACAGAATCCCATCGAAACCCTCCGTAACCACACCTCGTATTCCTTCACACCCTCTCCTCTAATTACATTACCAATCTATCACGCCATAGAACCTCCTGGAATCCAATGACATTAGCATCTCCCCACCTCCGCCTATCCTCGCTTAGCAATCCCTCTTTCGTCGCAACCCTCTTCTTCCTACCAAACTGTCAGAACCAATGCCAAGACGCTGGGACAGCTGGCCTTCCCGGCCTTCACGAACCTACACAAATTCTCCGCCTCCAGGATTCACCAGATCAGGACTGAAAAGAGCTACTTAAGAGCCCACAAGTCCTGGATCAACATCAACGCCTCGGACACATGCCCACACTGCCTCCTTGAACCCGAAACCACTCATCACGCGATCTTCGTCTGCCCAGCAAAAGAAGACGCCAGACTTCGCCTCCTTCCCAACATCACCACCTTGGCTGAAATCTGGGACTCCCTCCCGCTAACTCTCGCCCTCGGGGCCTTCATCACCTCCATAAGAACCAACTTCCCGATTAAGGAACTACCCTCACCACTGCTCTCTGGGTCAGACACGTCCACCCTCAGTTCACTCTCCTCGCTCAGTCTCTAAACACATCAGCCGACCCGACTCGGCCTCTCATGCGCACACAAGCCCTTTATAAAGACTCAAGACCACCACGCCTCATCTCTACTAGCAAAGCCTCGCTGACGACTCCATGACATGTTTGTTTTCACTTCTTCTACGCTTAAACAGTTTTGTGACGGGGTAACCCGGACGCGGAGAAGACGACAATGATGACGCAGAAGGACTCGAGGAACACAGCCGGACAACGAGGACACCGACGAAGACAGAGAGGCCACGGGGCGGGCACAAGCACAGGCCCCAGCGAAGGCAAAGGCAGAGGTAAAGCTCCGAGCAAGGACAAGGACAAGAGCAGAGAAAGTGAGGATCGGATGGACCTCAACGAGAACGATGATGATAGCTTTGATAGATCCCGAAACTAGGTTCTGGAATCTCAGAGACTTGCGATAAGAGGATAGGAGTATATTCCTATGTATCAAGATAACAGAAAGACGAGACAGAGAGAAAAGAGAGAAAGAAATAAAGAAAGAGTCTTCCCGTGCTATTTAACATCCTCCCCGCCAGTCCGCTTCCGACTCATTCCCGCACCTAGAGAATCCTGTAGAAATCCACCGTAGCCACCCTGCATAATTCCCTCCACCATCTCTTCTAATTATATTACAAATCCATCACGCCATAGAACCTCCTGGAATCTTATGACGTTACCATCTCCCCACAACCAACCGTCCTCGCTTAACAATCCCTCATTCGTTGCAACCCTCCTTCTCTTACCAAACTGTCGGAATCAACGCCAAGACGCCGGGACAAGTTTTGATTTTCCTTTGTCTTTGATTGATTTTCATTTTGTGTTTTCGGGGGACGTTCGTTTGTATTTGGATAGGGGAAAGGTCTTTTATGCCATAGTCTCAGACTGCACGCAACATTTTGTACCTAGAATTAAAATGACATGAGTTAAAAAAAAAAAAAAAAAAATTCCAAGTAGCGGGATCTATAAACAATTCCTTATATATACCCGACCAACTAACGTCTTTATCCAATGCAAGGTGGTCTATAGGGCTAGCACGGCATATTAAGCTCCGCGCCGATTGATTACGGAGCAAGATCTACAATGTACGTCAGTAGGCATGTTTGAATATATAGCGGGGTAATAAGTGTCGTTGGAAAGCTCTACCAGGCTTCCCGTACGCGTGTCCCGCGGCCGCCCATATCACAATAAGCACAATTGCACAATAAATTTTGATATTACCACGAATTTACGCCCCACCGCGACGTTTGTAGAGGTAGATACACATGTATATACGTATCATACGATAGATAATATGCGCCTTAGAAGACATGTAATATCGTCGTTCTGTATTCGTGTACGTACTACATGTAGTCCTATATTGTAGACACCAACTTTTCCATGATATTATCAGCCTCATAGGATACATTCCATAGCTTTAGGCTGTTTCAACTAGTATAGTATTTGTTTTGAGAAAACATTTGCAAACTCTCCTTCGATCGAACAGGCAGCCCTAAACTTGCACACGTGCACACTCAATTATAACTGAACCTCTGTGTTACTCATAAAACCAGTAGTCAAAATACTTCACTCTATTCCCTCAAGCTTAACCTCTTCCGAAGTCTGATCGTAATACCAACAGGTTTATCTGATGGCTATCCTAGCCCGTTTAATTTACTCATTTAAATTATAAAGCCTTATATCTGATCATGATTGCAGGCCTAGGAGCTACAGAAAATGCTACAAGAACCATTCTTTGTCTTCGTAATACTTGCGAGACAGTCGATCTAGTCAAACTACGATTGCTACCTGAACGCTCTCTGCTTGGTAATTATACTGCATATAATCGAGGGTTTTAGGTTTTCTACCTAGGCCTACTAGACAGTCAGGATGCAGCGCCAAATATATCACTATGCACCTACGTAGACACATGTACATCTATTGCACATACAGAAAGCCTTTTTGTTCTCGACAGTGACTTGAAACAAACATGGTCTAAGAGCACTATGCGGTGATATAAAGGGAAAAGAAACTTGTGTACGTAGTTCTGCCTTAAGAATCCACACAACCCTAACTGGCTCAAGCTCTGCAGGCCAATGGCACATACAAAGATACATGTACTTACATGTATATCTTACTATGTAGTATTGTGTAATCAATTGGGGTGATCGAAGACACTAGGCCTATTTTTGATTCTTGCCCGAGAACCGAAAATTTAGGGTACCAGACATACTAATTTCATCGGCCTAGGCCAGGGGTCAAATTCAAATTTAGTCCAATGTACCTAGCTGTAAATATAGCTATATACATGTTACCTGCCCTGTTTAGTTTTTAGATGTCACTATATACAACATACATGTATTTATGACATCAATTGGGCTTAGAATTCAATGTATTAACTATAGGTAAGTGAGACAGTTGGTTATAGTACAACAACAAAACTGGTCGAGCGACCAATTAACGGGTACTTTTGAAGGTTCAACCACTGAGTGGCGTTGAGGGCTGATATCAAGTGATTTAGTTGGCTAATATCGACTCTCTTGCCGCTTCCCCAGCTGCAGGCTCGCCGTTGTTCGATTGTGGAGCGGCGGTAGTACATATGAGTCCGGGACTAAGCAGGAACTAGCCTCTTGCGGCTACCATTAGGCCGTACGGTCCGTACCACAAAGACAAAACTCTCTCTGTTGGCCACATCCCACTCTTCTTGTCCCATCACATAATTACATGTATCTTATGTACATACATGTACTTTATTCATCATCTGCAAGCCCATGATAATTACATGTACTTGTACCTCCCTTGAACCCCCCCCCCCCAGTAGCCGCCAACATTCACCAACACAACTTATCACTCGGCTTACGCTAACCGCTCATTCTACCCCACGTTGGTAGAAGACATCAGAAAAATGACGTGACTGCAGCATATGAAGCGTGTATCTACATGTAGGTGGAAGGCGGTGCAGGAAATGTGCTTTCAGCACCACCTAGCCAGTCCAACAAGATAAGAATCCAGTTTTAAATATTTCCTCTATCTTTTTCAAGAGTGAGAAGCTTGACTGACTCATTAAAGCATATTTTTGCCGGCGCTTGACGCTATTTTCTAGACTATAGAAACATTCGGCATTGTGCGTGCAATCAATGCCGATATAGAATTGATGAAATCCGTTTGGCTATCCAACACAACACACAAAACACAAAAGGTGCCAGTCATGTCATGTCAGAACCTTGTGTTGGCTTCCCGGTTATACTTTACAGTGTTGAGAGCCGCAATGCAATTTTTGGATGGGAGTGGCTGTGCATGCATAAGTCAATCGTCCGAATTGGGTTCGGTAGCACAGACTAAGAGAGAGAGGCACGTTATCCCCTTATCCGGAGCGCAGCTACCACCCCTGAAGAATCGTGGGTGTGAGGGTTATACATTACAATGCCAGTGCAAGATTAAAGAAATCGTATCTGATCAGAACTCTGCCGGAGCGTACGCGTTGCGATACGTCGGGTTCCGAGCCCAAGCTCTCCGTCTAGGCCCTGCATAATAGAACGGAGGTCCGAATCCCGCACCCATGGAACCGGTGGGGACTTCCCGGCAAGGTTCTTTGGCAAGGCATACTACATGACCTACCAAACACATCTACGAGGAGGGATATATTGGCGTACTACGTCAAGCATTGGGTAGAGTACTCTATCTGGTAAATTTTCGCCCACTTCAAATAAGCGAGAAAGAATACTCGGCACCTCAGCAAATCCTATCCCGCCGGGCCATTCAGTGGACCGTGCGGCACAGCACGAGGCTCAACTGCATGCTGACAGAATGACATTATAATGTGTCTACCTAGAGTTTTAGACACTTTGGGTTATCTACGCTAACGTTTAGATTCTGGGGTTTATAAATAATACTTCACTTCGTGTTGGTTCTGGGGCCGGATGAAACCAGTTTTTACGGAAAATCTACGTAATTTCTCGCGGATGGCTGCAACCACCCCCCAACGCTGGGACGTTGGACCTTGGAAAATACCTTGCATGAAATTAATATGTTACAAAAACAGGCATTACCTCCCTGGATTTTGTAAGTACTTGCATACCTACATGTTTATCAGGGTTACAGCGATTACAGCATGTATAGACCAGATCTAGACTCAAACCGCACTGTCGAGCCTTACGCTCCTGTATAGATCGGATCATCTCGAGCCTCCTAACTACATACCCAAAATTACTGAATGATCTTGCCCTTACTAGAATTTGCTTGCCCCTGCTACACCCCCACTACACCTATGCAGTCATGACGGCATTATCTTTTATAGGTTTGGACCAAAGTTTGTAACTTGACCCCGGTAACATCAAGATATCAAAGTTAGCTAATCCTCGGCGTAAACACGCTTACGGGTATAAATATGAATATTGAAAAAATGAGCAGAGTATGTGCTTCGCCTACTACGGAAAAAGCATATCCTTGAGTATTTAATCGGGACCGGGGTAAACCAAAGTTATCACCAACAACATATTAGGTGTACTTACCACTTTCACTTTCGAGTTCCAACACTGTACCAAATAGTCTCTACCGAGAACACCGAAACGATCTAAAGCACCGGTATGTATGGAATAGTCCTCGTTCAGTACATATGGTAGAGTTAATGGCTCTATTATTATTTTATTTTATTACTTCATATTAATGGCTCTATTGCACCGGCGCGCACACCTAAAAGATGTCTGTTTGTGCTTGATATTTTCATTCTTAATCTTAGGAAAAATCCCCGTTACCCACCCTCACCCATGCAGCCATGACCCGGACCTCCATGAAAGACCATACTTGGTATAGGTTCGTGATAGCTGGTGGTTATAGAAGGATCTTTCGGGAGAGAATATCCCCGTTGGATATCAGTAGCATGCCGGGCCTTCCGGGCTTGTCTCCGGCATGGTCCACACATACTTTTACTCTAGATCTCGAGACAGGGAGGCCGAGAGGTATATTTATTTATGTATAAGAGGCCATAGTAAAGGATACATGTATCTCTCCTTACACTACTAGACTACATGTGCTTACATATATAATGATTCTTCCTAACTGATCAATGAAGTACTCGTGGTGTACTAAATCAAGCCAATTTCAACACCACTCAATACAATGTTGTTTCGAGACAAATCGGGAAATCAATCGCGGGGTAATTTACGATAATCTCTGTCTGCTAAGCTGGTACTCTGGAGAAGTTTTATGAGGTTGCCTCCGCCAAGATTTCTCACCCGTCCAACCCAATGAAAAGCACTCAAGGCATTAGACCCGGATGCTTCCTATGCCGCTGATTTTGTGTACCTATATGTATGTACATATGGTTGCTAAGGCTGTAGATTAGGTGCTAAGACCTATTTTTTCTTAACTAAATACATGTACTTACATCCTGCATGCCTGTTTCTGAACCCCTTTATTGAGTATACCAGATATTGCCGTTGCGACTTTAAGCCACGTAGATGTACCCAGGAGTAAAAGTGATGCAAAGGCTTGGGGCCTTAGTGAATTCGCAAGCACTTTAACTTCTTCTTCTTTTAGATGCATGTGTGATCGGTGAATATAATATATACTCTCTTTACTACCAGATATTGTTGCTTCATTAAGGTCAAAACTATAGCTAGGTCGCATGTCGTGGATTGAAATCACGAGTGTAGGTTGAAATCGAGTTGCTGCATTATTCTCACGGCACCCCTGGGTACATATAACTGAAGGATATCTTAAGGATTCGATCTTACATCTTTCGTGACCTATGGTTGGTTCTCAACGCAATCGTGGGATCGGGAAAAGCAGTGGTAGAATCACCAATTATCACCCAGTTTTGTGCTTTTTTGATTTACCATATATTGCGAGCTGTCAAAAATAATGAGACGCAACCAACCAGGACCAACCAGGAAGAAGCCACAAACAAAGTAAATAGTAATAATAAAAGATTAGAGACTCGAATTACATCAGATTTGGCATTGGGCTCATTGGAACTTACGGGGTCGGGTCGTAGTGTTCGTTGAGCCTTGTCTTCTCGGTGCCTCCCATTATTTTTGACAACTCGCGATACATGTAGTGGTCCTAGCGCATGTACGGTCGTACCTCATCGCGCGTGTAGCGCACATATATGTTGGTAGGGATGTATTCCTTATATGTAGGTACACTCATGTAACGAGAGATGCGATGCTAATTAAATACATTGGCAAAGCTTAAGCGCACATAGGGCTAGGTTTATGCATACGCGCACAAAACCAATAGTCAGCGCACTAAAACAAACCCGATCCGACAAACAAATATGTGTGGTCCTGAGTATACGACCCCTACTCCAGACTTCATACGCCGAAAAACTCGGCCTTACACCTATGGGACAGGCTAACCGGGCCCCCGGATGATATCTACCTACCTCTAGTCGTAACTCGATACGCTAGGACTCGACGCACCACATGGGCTCTCCAAGGGTGTAGGCGTTTTTACTTGCTGTCCGCTATATCCGTATGAAACCCCTAGAATATTTGTAATCCGGAGTATAGAGCTTTCAGATAGTCCAAGCCTGTGCCTTTCGGTGATATTGTCTGGATTTTAACTTTGTTAATGGTGAGGTATGGAAAAGCTTGTGCGAGTTACGTGTACTAGCTAGTAGGAGGCGAAGCGTATCTCAACTAGAGTCCCTATTCTGCATTCTTCTGCCTATCCGTGCACGGCGCAAGGATAACGACACGGCGAACCAGCCAGGAAGATAGTTAGATGCAGCAGAATATCATCGCGGCTATCCGTTCCTGCGGGTGAATAAATCATCAAGCAGAAGTGGCAACTGACAGCATTCCGATTGACGCTTGTTCATGCAAAGTATCAAACTGCCCGTCGGTATCTCAATAAATGCTTGGCAAAAGGTAAGTGCTATTTGTTTCCGTGCAGTGGGGGGCTGCCTTGAACTTTCGGAGAAATGATCTTATATCATTACTTGATGAATTAATTAAGCGTTATCGTTCAGGGGTTTTGGTACATACATACATGTAGGTACCGGATTTTGGGGATCGTCACGCTGCTCGGATAGGTAGGTACTTGAATAATTCTGGAGCACTGTCTTAGAGGAACACGAATTGATATTGTCTTAGGATAGTGCGTTTCCTGATACAGAAGGCTTCTAGATCCTACATCTAGAGTTCCGAGTCCCCCGAAGTAACGGAACATACGTACCTACTCCAAACTACCCCCGACGCACGACGGACTCATGCCCGTTACCAGCGTGACATAATTGACGCTATGATTTGATGGTTCTTATCGTTGGGAACCAATATGCAATACACACAATAATTGCAGGCATGCCGCGTCCTAGAATATTACCCGGCTCAATGATTTGTTGGTTGCTCGGAAGGATGCAAGCTCCTGTTAGCCGAGAGGTCCGCATCAGTATCACTTCCTATATCAACACGTGTATAAATCGTCGATTTTTGGACATACCTCAAGCACTCTTGGGATAGTTTTTGAAGAGTTTCTCCGAAGTGATCGGTGGTTCAGTGGGTGGGGTTCCTCATGAGCATACGCGTTCAGTGCTCTGTGCTCGTACGCATAAAGATTTTACGAGTCTAGTTTCATGTGTGTATGTATGTATGCTTTTTTGTCGGCTCGAGATCTTTAAACGGCGGGGGGGGGGAAACTTTTTTCGAGGCGATCCAGATGTATTGGTAGAATAAGTTAATAACTCCGACTGGGATTCGTGCGTCCTTCTTGCCTGCCAAAAAAAGCCAAAAAAACTTGACCTGTGTTACCACTATCCTGGAGTAAAAGTGGTTGTGGAACACACGCCTTCTTGTACCGTATACATATGAGCACTCAGCATTCTACTCCTAACAAGCAATGATTCGAATGTCTCAAATATGCCCAAGCAGCCGCCACCGTTTTTTTCTAACGCCTTGTGCCAATAAACGATGCAGTGCTGCGCCTTGTTCACTTCTGCCAGTTGAGATCATGATTACATTCCCCACTTTAACCTTCGTCACCTTGTCACTTGTGTGTAAAGTGTGTATGTAAAGTCCACCCACCCCATGGCCGTAAAGCTCCTTTCACTAAACCTTTTCATTAGACCCAGCTCTCAAGTGCGCTGGACGACCTTTTGATATTTACGACGAATGCTAAATTTGACCCAGAAGCAGAAGCAGATATGGGTAGATTTAGGGACAGCATTAGTTCTCTGTTATCACTTTCTTCACGCAAGGCTGTGAACCAAGAAGAGAAGGCCGCTTCCTCACCTCCAAGGAAGGTGTCGAGATCGAAATCTGATAAAACACCATCAACATCGACAAACAAACCAATAATCGAGAAAAAGCGGAGCTTTTCGGTGATAGCAACTAGAATTCGATCAAAATCAACGCCAACAACTTCACCAACAGATATATCACAGACTCCACGTTTTAATGTCGTGGAAGCACGGATATACACCAAAGGCGAAAGAAATGATTATCACTACAGTCCAGTTCCTGAAATTAAGATCGTTCCTAGGTTCCAGATGAAGGTTGATCCTCCAGATGATATCCCATATAAAATGAGTCTCGAGGAGCAAGAACAAGGCAATTACCCAAAAGCTGCGGGCAGTGACGCCACCAATCCTTCGGCCATCATCACTCCTCCTGCATCACCAAAATTCGCCCAATCCGGCCTTCAAAAGCCGCAGCTCAAGATAGACACTACTACCACCAAATACCCGGGATCCTGGATCGCCTCGCCTCCATCACCCCCAAGTTCCATCTCTTCCCCAGTCGCACTTCTCCTTCAATCCCCCACACGTGCGCCTCCATCACCGCCTACACGAGCTCGGTCACCACTGCTGAGTGCATCTGATGATGTCCTCATAACTATCTTTTCCCACCTTGATTCTTTGTCCTCTATGTCCGCAATGGCACGCACACACTCCCGCTTCCGCAACGTCCTCGAAGCGAATAAACTGTATGTTCTTCGCGGAATCGTCGGCAATATATCTATGCCTGCGTACAATCTATTGGAGCTCCTCAGAAGCTCGGAAACATGCACCGCAAAGTCGTACACAGATGACTACATTTTCAGCCACGAGGTGGTTACCGCACTGAAAGCGCTAATCCAGCTAAGATGTCGATACTTTTTGGATCGGGAAAAAATGGACTTTCATAATCGGAGGGCCGAGCAGGGATTCGATGATGCGTTATATAGCATCTGGACGTTTTGCATCGTGTTCAAGGGGAAAGTGGGTGTAGAATATCTGGAGAAACAGGTGGAATGGTGGAAGAGGAGGAACACGGGCATGCGAGGACTTTTAGATGTTCTTGAGATATGGGGGTGTTTGGGAGTTTTGCTGAGGCCATTTATAGATGCCCCAGATTTGGCGAGGAGGCATGGGGTTATCGAGAATAGGCCAATGTCAAGCGCCTATCGAACAGAGGTTATGGTTGAATTAGGTTAGTTCGAACCAAGGCTTCATTTAGGAGTTTGAGAATTAACGATCCTAGAACAGTGGATATCGTACCTTCAGACTCAAGGTCTCGATACAATCAAACTCATTGTTGAATCTCCTGAATCAGACCACAATAAACGCTACGCCATCATCCTCAAAAAAGGACTCAACCAATGGCGAAAACAAGGTCATCAATCAAAACCATATGCGATGTTTCTGAAGGATTCCGCAAGCAGAGTTTACAAGGACCTATCTTTAGTCCAACATAGTCCCACTTCCGGCTGTGGCAGGTGGGGTCCTACTACAGATGTTTAGGTTGAGATGTTTGTATAATCATGTCCATCTCTCACTTATTCTTTTGCTTCCATAATTTTGTATATTTTTATTTATACGCTCGTTATGTCTTCTCGTGAAAGGGAATTTCCTTTTCTGTAATATTTATGATGGTCATGACGGCATTACTGGGAGGTGTTTAAGATTTTGATTTATGGCGTTTTTATGGATATCTGGGGGTTTATATTCGTGGGCTGAAATATGGTATTTTAAGATATTTTACTGCTTCTTATTAACACTTTGTGTCTCTTTACATATTATGTAGTCATGAATACACGATTCTATAGTTTTTAAATTTGGATGCGAGGATTGGGCTAAAAGGTGTAGCTGTAAAGCCCCTACCAAAACCTTTCGTGAAAGCCTAACCCATACAAATCTACCTAAGAACAAGTTCTCCACTAAAATATTTTATTACACCTTAACCACTTCTTTTTACCAATTCAAAAATGTGCAAAGGGCTTCTCCCGAAGGTCAAAATATTTTACCTCTGTTCATCGCTATAATTAACTGTGTTGTGGTTCTATGCTTGGAACCTGGTTCCACCTAGTTTGAGTGGTAATTGGCCCTTTCACGAAAGGGACTTTGGCACAAAAGAAAACATACGAAAACTCAGCAACCCCAAAAGGTACCCCGCTCGAGTTCTTTCTTTCTTTTCTTTTCTTTTTTGCTCTCTACCTATCATCAATCGAGACATATGTACGCAGCGGTGAGTTCCCAAAGCTTCGTAGATTCTAAGTGACGTATCGACTGCGAATAAACTTCCTGTGGGGTGTCTAAATGGTACAGCGGTAGGTAATAAGTCGCCGGACGGAACGTCACTAGAACGCGCGTTTGCAGGCAGGATTGTGGTTAGGTCATCCGATGACTTATTACCCGCCGCTGTACATTCTTGTAGATCCTGAGCTATCATTACCTATCTATGGCTTCCCATCATACATGGTAGAGTGAAACACACGCGTTCTGTCCATACATGTGTCTACTCAATTTTCAGACCCGTAGACATTCAGCTTTCCGCCCACCTACTTACTAATTCTAACTCTAATGGTTCAAACTCTAGATAGCTCATGATAGGTTTAAATTATAGCTTTGATATCCGTATGCGGATACCAGATTGCCTTCAAGTTGAAGATCTAAGGTTGTTGGCACTGGCTCACTTGATTAATTTCAACAATATTCCTAAGGCGTGGAGGAAAGGCCTACGGATACGCTACCATCTCCTCTACTCCTTTGAACAATGATTCCAGCAACTCCAACTTCAACTTTATCTCTTCCTCGCTTTCCCCCTCCAGGGCCTCTAGCATGTGGTTATGCAGATCAGCCGCCCGTTCCAAAATTCCGCCAACCATATCCAACCGTTCTCTCGCACTCTTTGCTAGTTCTCCATAACTGGCACACCACCCCATATCCATCCTCTTGATATCATTCTCAAGCCTCTGGGACGCCATGTCCTTATTTGGTTGGCCTCTAAGGGCGGATACGAATATGCTCTTTGCGCGGCCGCGTGGGGGTCTCGGCTTACTGCACGTTTTCGTGGCCTCGACGACGTTTTTGCCGTCCCAGTGACCGACGGGTGTCTGGTCGAGTTTGTGTATTTTGAAAAGATCCAAGGTAGAGTGATAGCAGGTTTCAGAAGGCTTGAAGGTGAACATGGTTCCTTTGTTGTAGAGATCGTCTCGGTATTAAACTAGCCGTGGGCCCTCTAGATCTATAGAGCGCAAAATGTAACGGTATAAATAATTTTGGAAACAAAGGAAGTAGCAAGGAGAAGTGCTGAGGGGGGGTATCGGTGAGATAGAAATTTCGACAACTGGATAAAGAAAGGATACAAAAAGGGCGTACAACTTCCATAGTATAGCTCTTATTATGATGCCAACCCTTGTGCCTCCAAGTGCTGCCGCTCGCCGGTTCGCTGTTCACTCACAACCTATCACTCGTTCGAGTTACATAGGATTTTATGACACCTTGACCGACCCGACTGGCTTGTCTGACCTGCTGTGAATTGACTTCTATAGCTATAATACATAGGGGATTTTTTCTTGGTCTAGAAATCGTCACAATTTCTATTACTGTCTTTCTTTGCTTTTCCTTCACATATATAAATATAGTGCCTAGTGCAACTACTACTGTGAGTAGGAACTACATATTGTATTTACCATCGGATAATTACTATCAATACTGACCCTCCTATAATAGAGGATCGGAGTTGTATGAGGGATCAATTATTTGATAAGCTAGGGAGATAACAGCAACCTTTACCCTCCCCTCCGACGGGTCAGCATTTTTCTTTAAAAAAAAAAATCAAGTTAGCATCTTACTGACAGCTTAAAGATACATCGCTGCATTGATGACATTTCATGTTTTCCTACGTCAACTTCACTATCAATAACACTTTATAAAAACAGGCCTTTTGCCTCTCCACCTTATCAATAGCAATCAACGAACTTCATCTTCGTCTCGAGACCTCCAGATAAAACATCTCACTGCCTCATACTAGTATATGTCTTGGCATATAGACCATAGAACAGTTTTTTCCTCCGTCGCATGACAACCTCTTGACATATAGCATAGGTCATAAGACCATCGTTCAACTCTTAACAAAACATGGCATCTAGGATAACGTTTAACAAGCTTGCACAATAGCCCTAATAGATTTCATTATTGTAAGATTAACCTAGGTAGGTTTTGGATGTCTAGAAGAAAGATAAGTGGGGAGATAGCTTTGGCATAATGTACTGCCCTCGGGATCATGCACACCAAAGGTGTATAGAATACGCGGTCCAATAACTCCAGCTGAAGTATGTTCTATCCCAGTTATTAGCCAGATATCCCTTGGTTAGCTTTTAAAGATTTTCCGAAGGTATCCTTATAATACCACTAATGAGAGTTCACTGTCTTATGTTATATATATCCCCTGAACCAGGCAATCAAGATTTGCGGCAATAGATTTGGAGTCATTGCGGAAAGAGCCTTAAAACGAAGCTTAGAAATTTGTATTTTCTGAGTAACTCTGGCACTCATGAACATACGTAGCTTTGCGCTATGCATGATATGGCAATCCAATTTAACTCTGCTTATGTGTAAAGATGTTAGTGATTACCCGTTGTTGTTGTTTGTCAGGGAACGTTAGCTGGTTCTCAATGGACGTTGGCTACTTGCCTTTATTTGCTACTGGCTGATAGGATAGTTTGTTAGGCAACAATATTTAATAGTAACTAGGACATATACTTACGAGAAGCATGGAAGGATACTATGACATATCCACTGTGCATAAAGCATGGCTGTTAGGGCCCATTCAATAAATCCGCAACCATATCACTGGGCTCTAAATTTGCTTGCATAGAAATACATAATCTTGACACGGTCAAGACCCTTAGAAATACGCGATAGTTGGCCCACTGATAGTTGAGAGCGGGCCTAGAATAATGAGTAATATCAGCCTGATATCACCGGTATCTTGAGATGACAAAGCTGTGGCAGGTGTTTCTCTCGACACATATGTTAATTAAGGTCTCATCTAAGGAAGAGAAGAACGAATGGGGGTGGGGTGACTTGGAGAGGAACTAGGAACGTTATCGCGGAATTTCAAAATTTCCTTATCTTTCACCCGTTTTATTGCGGATTTCTTACTTTTCCTTTTCATTGAAGATGGTGGCGGAAGGAGCGGCGTTCTGGGGACACTTGTACGATACATGTATTTTCATAGCTGTAAGGCTGTCTTATACAGTTAATGAATTAAGCAAAAAAAGGGGTCTCGCCTAGGTTGTTGCATTCATAAGAGGTCACTCGGCCTCTGCCTAGGTTTTAACTCATTCTGTGTAACACCTCGATCAGTATACCCAACACCCCAAGATTTACAAGAAAATATCCAAACATATTCTTCATTGCCTTAGTTTTGTCAGAATGCTTCTGAGAGGGGCAAGAAAAAGACGCGGAAGAGCCCACCCAGAGCTCCCCAACACCACGTTTGGACAGAAAAGGGCATTGGAAAGGCGGTGGAGATCTGGAAACAGTGGAGGGAATACTGGAAGGGGAGAGGCGAGAAAGACATAGAAGATGAAATTCAGGAAAGGGAGCTGGGGCGAGGGTGGGGAGGACTAGAGAAAGATTGAGCGAGGCGCTAAACGCGTGGTGCGGACTGGTGCGGGGGAAGAAGACTGAGATAATTTGTACTAGAATTGTGATTCCTTTAGGCTTGCCGGGTGAATGAGGCTCGAGATAGTGAGCGCGCCAGGTTGGCTAGTGTTGCGGAGGTCCTTGTATGTGTTTTCGATTGCTTCTGCGTTCCTTGTCAGGGTGAGGGAAGAGGGGAGGAAAACAGACTCGCTCTAGAGGGGGGTGGGCTCATTACCATAGCCTAAGGGCTAGATGTAATTAATGAAGTAAACAAAAAAAAAATCCATAACACCAAGACATTTTTGAAGACGGACAGCTTTGTCTCTTGGAGTCCAACTATCTTTCTGCTCCCACGAATCGTAGCTGGTATAAATATAGCCTTCAAGGCAGAGAATGGCCTTCAACAATGAAGACAAGAAAGCTGTACAACCTACTACTATCTTTCAGCTCTGCGGTGGGTGTTTGGGGGGGGGGGGGGTTGGCCTTGATTCGATTTAGAAAAGATTGAGGCTGAGCTATAGCTATAGCTCTGGGTGGCCGATGTTATGGGTGTTGGGACTAGACTTCCGAGTTTAATATCTAAACTCCAACTCCGTCTCAGACCTACCTTTCTGACGAGTTCACAATCACGATTGAATCACGCAAGCTTGAATTGTATAAAATACTAGACTCACATCGAGTTGGTTTGTATCATCTCGTTATCGTGCTAGCACTATTAATTACCGCTGATATAATATATTGGAACTCTGCTAGTTGGGCAATCTTAGAACATTGACCCTCACAAAACTTCAAGCCTAAATAATCCGATTCACCCTGAACTGTAGTAAGGCTTTGGTATCTATCATCCCTGCCGTTAAACTATATATACAATAACCCAACAAGTAACACATTATTGTTAAAGCCTGCGCCCCTGATCAAACCTTTTCTCCTATCACTTTACCCGAATCTACCCTATGGTGATGTATTTTGCCCTGCTCAAACGCCGATTTCTTGACTAATATTTCACCAACAAGGCTTCCTTCTTCTTTCAGTACGACCCACTCCCCCATACCGAGTTCTTTTGGTGCTACTCTCACTCCCCTACCACCTCCACCGACCAGTAGATTCCCTGGTCTATACTTTGGATCCGCCTCCATTCTTTTAATCACTGAATTATGTATCTTTACATCATCTGGGATGTCTCTAACCTCCCCACATGGCAAGGGCCAGGTGATTGGCTTCCAAGAACCATCAGGCTGCAAATCCATTCTTCGAAATGGAAGATACTCCATCATCTTCCATCCCAAGGTTCCCGTAAGTGTCAATCCTCCCGATGGATAACAG
Source organism: Morchella sp. 2016-72 (assembly GCA_024713865.1). NCBI lineage: Eukaryota > Fungi > Ascomycota > Pezizomycetes > Pezizales > Morchellaceae > Morchella > Morchella sp. 2016-72. The sequence goes on from JAMJEY010000003.1 coordinate 2,601,029, forward strand.
AGACAATCATGGATTCTCCCTTTCGTGTAAGAGTCAATGAGGAACTGGCGTGGGTCTGGAGCCGGGCTTTTCTTGCCTTTGGGGGTGGCCGTGGGATGAGATTTGGATGATGTGGTACCGTTGGTTGTAGTACCATTGGCTGTAATGCTATTGGTCGAATTCTTTGGATGGCCCAAGGTGGGAACTGTGGGGCTGGAGCCAGTAGGAGAGCTGGTAGAGACTTCGATTGTAGGAATGGTGCCACCGGTACCTTCAAGATTGAGGTTTGTTTCCTCCAAGTCAAATTCATCGAGCCAACAGTTATGGGCCTTCATCCTCTCTTTATCAAACACTACACCAGCCTTTCTCGCCTCACGAACCTGTCCAAAATGTTACTATTAACCAAAACATGTAGAGAACGGTCAACCGACTCACCATCCATACTAAGGGTCCCTGCGATAGTGGCACCTCACCATCGGCCATGTCCCACCCTCCCCCAATGTCAGCATGAGCCCCCGGAAACCATACCTCTTCAATATCTTGTTCCCTTCTCTCATCCTCATCATCTTCATCGTGTATTCCTAGACTCATAATACTCCCCTGATCCCCCAAACCTGGGACCGGGGTATGCATAGGTAACCTCTCGGCACTTCCCGAGAATCTCTGATGTTGTGTTGGGTTCGCAGACTTTCCAGCTCGCCCAGATTCATAAGGATGATTATTATGCCCATTCCCTGCACTTGAGGGCGCTAGATGCCCGTTGGAGGGGCTACGGTGGCCAATCCCACGCATAGCCTCCTTAAAAAACTGTTCGGTTTTGAAGGAGCGCCGACGTGCAACTTCACGGTCAATCTTTTCGACAAGGTCTTGACGGAATTTTGCACGGCGTTCATCGATACCGACTGCATGACGAATGACAAGTGCTGTACCTGTGTAGGTATTGATGATTAGTATTTATGCGCAAGGCCAGTCAGTGGTCAGAGGGTGCTACTTCGTGCGGTGTACGGAAAGCCCTTAGAGCGTTTCAACCATGCATCTTCGAATCGAGGAACAGAGTTGACAGTATCAAAAAGACCCATAAAGCGCACTCTCCTCACTGGCCTTGCAAATGTTTCTCTAAACGCCTTCATGTAGCTGTATTATTCAGTTAGTCATAGGATATTAGATTCAGATCCAATGAACGTACTTGTACATCTCCTCTTTTTTCTTTCCCCATCCCTCTCCGTCCTGCCTTTGCTGCCAATTTGAAAAGGTCTTCCAGGCAAAAAGGACCATTTCCTCGTTACCAGGGCTCACAAGCCCGACATGGTCCAGCATTTCAGCAAGGAAGCGGGCAGTATATGCGCCACGTGAAAATCCAAAGAGATATATATCATCGCCGGCTGTATAGTAACGCATAAGAAATTTGTAGCCGCCCATTACGTGCTGATCGAAGGATGTTCTGCTCACCTCGTCACATTAGTCTGACTACCGATGCGCAAAAATGAAAGAATTACATACCCGACAGCAGCATCCATAGCTTTTTGGCACCATGATTTAAAACGGGAATAAACATGCACACGGGAAAGTGTACCATTGGTTATGTATGTCCCGATTCCAGCTTTTTCTTCAATTAGTATAAAGCCAGCTAAAACAATGATCCCAGTACGGGGACACAAAAATTGCACTTTGTATAAAGCACCTACGTTGGTAGTAGTAAACTGTTAGGAATTACAAATCAGTATTTTAGGTTTCACTCATAGATCTAGGTGATCGCACGCGAATAATACGCGCAGAGCGGAAAGAAAAAGCATAAACGCAAACGCAACGAAAAACAGAAGGAGAACGTTTAGCAGATAGGAAACTCACATTGTTCAGGGCCAGATCGGTCCAGCATATGGAATAACTTAAGGATATTCGTATCTCCTTCATTCCCTTTAAATTTATTTCCGGTTCCGTCAAAGCATAGGATAAGTTTCTTCCGTTGTCGCTCTGCCACGTATGAATGATGGGTGTTTATACTGGATGGTCGAATGTGATGTTTTTCTGGACCAGTCATTTTGAGGTGTAGTTGAATTTCCGTGCCTGATGTGGATTGTTGATAAGTGATGTAGCAACCGCGGCGGAACGAAGACCGGACTTCGAAGAGTGGGTAGACAAAGGGTCTTAAATCCAAGGAATGCCAATTCTTTAACTAGATGTAGGCGACTTTCTCTAGCAAGGACCTGTGCAAGGCTGATTTGAGATTTGCATCCGATCCATATTATGCAGTGATTCATCTGTATCACAACACAGGGTTGTTGTCATCGTGAACAGACGGGTGTTGGATCAACATCCACCCTTTTTTTTCGGGAGTAGAGAGGTTGTTGGTTGGCCAATTGATGTCATTAGTAGATGGAGGTTCAGCCGTACCAGGTATGTGTACTCGGTATCCAACTTCAAACCACATGTACCCCTCGGGGTCGTTGGGGATTCTACTGGTAGATAAATTTATAGCACATACATGTACTGATCCCGTATACGCACCGAATCCGGTGGCCAGATGAATCAAAATGTTGCTGTACTTGAGAGTTAATTATAACGTCTCTATTGTGTGGCCATCAATTGAGTTTATTACTGAGCTGAATTGACTACCTAACTAAGTGGTGAATGCTAAGCATTCAGCCAGATCCTCAAGCCCCCCGGTTATTTCTTTCACGGCCCACCTACGAAATCCGGAACTCCTTAGCCGAGAGATCAACTCGCGTATCTGGGGATACCCAAAAGAATCACTTATTGGTGCGTCCGTCTAGCCGTCCTTCTATTGCTTACCGCCGATCAGAAGCTATATTCCCAGCCGCCGTCCCTTCCCTTGCTTCAATTTACAGCGTGTGGTAAAACTATCGCAGAAGAATGGGAAGAGTCCTATTGGCCAAATCAGCCATTCAAACCCTGTTTCTCTCGCTGTAGTTGTATGCCAAGTCACTCTAACCACGGTCGCTTCTCTCTTCCTGGAGATCTAGTCTTCTCCTTCTGCACCTAACTTACATTGGACCCTATGAAGTTCGCCCTAGCCTACATGGTTCCGGGCGAGAAATGCAATGGGTCCCGATATCCCTCTGTGCTTCACTCGATTACAGAGGGCACATGTGTGGTAGCCGGGTTCTAAAAAATTCTGATTTGGAGAAACCTAACAAAAAACGTACTCTGCCCGAGTCTGCCGCCTTGCCCCCAAAGCTTACCCCGTCTCTCATAGGCACTAGTCCCATGCAATGATAGGTGATCCGATATCCAGGGAAAAGAAGAAAAAAAAAACAGGAAGACTTAAAATGGTCCAGTGCATCGGTGAAAGTTCAGCTGAAACTATCATAAAAACAAGCACTTTATGACTTCTCACACCAGAAAAAAAAAGAAAAGATAAAGAATAAACCAATAATAAAAGACCTAGGAGACCGGCCAAGAAGACACAGTCAAAATGCTCTAGAATACAAAAAGAAGTTTGACGTGGAGGCATCTTAATTATCCGCAACAGTGGCAGGTGGGACTGGGCCATCAACGACCAATGGCTTGTCCTTGGAGAGCTGGCTAATGGTCTCATCACTCAGATTAAGAGTATCCTTCACAACCTGGGGTGGGGTCAAAGCGAGCCATTGGCCGAGAGAGATATCTGTACCGAAAAGTGGATGATTAGTACACACAATACTTATCGTTCACTATCACTACCACGTGAGAAAAAGAAATAAGTGACATACCAGTAAACCTCTTCGCTTGCAAAACTTCCAAAACAGTGACGTCCTCGGTGCCGATGTTCTCAATGTAGTGGCTCATGCTCTTAGGGATATAACCGACGTCACCTGGGCCATAATCGAAAGTCCTTGCATTGTTCTGGGCTGCGTAGATGGTGATCCTAGCATGACCTCCCAAGAAGAAAGACCACTCATCAGAATCTGGATGCCAGTGAACCTCACGCATAGCACCAGGGCGAATTGTAACCAAAGCGGCGGCAAAATTCTCGGCAATCGGGAAAACAGTTGAGTCAATGATCTTGACAGTTCCTCCAGGTGCTTGGATTGGCTCCTGCTGACTCCAGTGGAAGGAGTACGAATCAACATTTGGAATAACACCAGCAGGGCCAGTAACATTCTGCTTCTGGATATCTTCTGGTGCCTCGGTGCCCGGGAAGATAAAGAGTTCACCATCAGGAATGTTGTCGAAAGCATTGGTGGGGACCTGGAAATTCTTTGCGAGGACTTCCTTGGGGTTGCGGGCGAATGTCTCAGAGACCAAGAAGGTACTATCTTCAGAGAAGGAACCATCGTCGAAGACAAGCAGAAACTCGACCCCGTCCGAGAGACCCTGAATAGAGTGAGGAATACCACTGGGGAAGAACCAGACGTCACCTTGGGTGACATCGTCGATAAAAGTTTGGCCTTCAGTATTCATTGATTGAATACGGGCAGACCCGTTCAGCACCAGAGCCCATTCTCCAGCAGTATGCCCTAATCATATCAATTAGCATGAATTCCCACCGAAACATAACCAGGAATATACTGACAGTGCAATTCTCTGTAACCTCCTTTTTCGAGCCTCATATCAACACCAGCCATTTCCGTTGCAATTGGCATAACATTTACATTCTGCTGCCTACTCCAACCAGCTTTACCCAAACCCAACTTGGTATGACTGAGTCCCATCGGCCACTCGGCCTGTGGAACAGCACCACGGTCGGTGACGGGAGGCGCAAAAGTATCCGGATGACTCTTCTGGAGGGAGATATCATTGTTGCTAGCGATAGTACCACCGCGCGTTCCACGGATTGGCTGGGGGGTTGTCACATTGGTGAAGTCGAGCGAGATGCCCTCTGGGTCGTCATCCTCCTGGTGAGCAGCATATTCGATAGTGGCAGGGTGGGTATCTCCAGTGGCCAGTGGGTAGTCAGCATCGTAGCCACGGAGGGAAGTAGGTCCATATAGATCGCCAGAGAGAGTATAGGTCTTGGTAGCGCCATCCTCGGTAGCTACAGGTGCGGAAGCCCCGAGGTGAGCGAGGAGGAAAGGCAAAATAAATCTAGTGAAGCTAGGCATCGTAGTGACTGTGGATGTAGATATCTGAAAAAGATACGAGGGGAGAGGGATGATGGGCGAGATGAAGGGTGGGGCGAGAAGCCAAAGGTAGGGCGAAGAGGAAGGTTTTATACCAATATGATACCCTCTCAATTGGGTATCATGATATATTCCCAAACTCTTCCAACTTGGAAGACCGGGGGTACCGGTGAGGGTCTATCTCCACATGCGTGGGCCGGTTCCTGCATCTAGCTGGCTGATCACTCAACACCTTCGGATCTCTACACCCAAAATCTTTGAGTTTTTTGCGGGCCGGACATGGATGATTTGCTTCCGAGATGAGTTTGTGTACGGCTGGAAAGTTATGGATCCCTGAGGGCACGAGGCAATATCATTTGCAAGCTTTCTGATTATCTATATCAAAAAATTGAAAGCCTTGCTTGATACCCACAACTAATTGGCCCGAGCTCCTTATTCTTTGTTTACAAGACAGTACCAGATCCCGGTATCTCGAAATTTGAAACTCTATAGGAGCTACGTGTGATCCTTCCCCGAGACTGATGAGGATACTCATTAGCCCAACTATCATCAGCAATGCGGTAATATTTTTCCGGAAGCCGGCGGACTAGAGTACGTTTGTGAAAATTCTATAATATTACCGGTTCCGCCTTTGTCGTCATTGTTAGCGAATAGAATAAGATGTGATGTTGAAATCCCGCTGCCTGCTGCGGGAACGACTATAGTAGGTATGCTGCCCAAGGCTGATGATGATGATGGTTGAACCCCACTATCCGAGCTACTCCGCCCATAGCCCGTATATGATTAATATTAGTTAAGGCTTTGCATTCAAAGTAGAGCTTATAGCATGCCAAGACCATCTGAGCCTGGCATCACGCATCCAGAACTCCTAAAACACCTTAAACCCTGCCATAATTCCTGCGTGCAGTCTGGGGAGTTTCTGGGTATTACACACCTATGTGCCCTTCTCTGTTCTAACTACATGAAATCCGGAGTTCCGCTCGGCGGCGGCGGTGCATTTTGCAACATGCATAATCCAACCTAGATCGATCACTCACAACGGGCATGCCTAAGCTTCCGAAACGTTCCAGCAGAGACGCAGGGGATAAAAACACGGGAAACATTTTCTTCTAGAACAAAATTATCACATTTGTTACCTTGCGCCATTAAACCAAGACCTGAGACACCCAACCTTTCCACAACACCTCAAAACCGGGAGAGAGAGATAATTAATCATATCCACTCGAGTAAGCCATATATGTTCGTCCAGGTATAGGAGCTCAAAAGAGGAGCACGTAACCCCAACTCGATGATAGGTTCATCGACCAATATACGCGAGATGGGGGCGGTATTGTTATCTCCGCAATACATGAGTGAGCAATACCTAACAGCCAGCCACAAATCAAAAAAACGGTAAGTCTCATATAAAATGGAGCTTGAGTGAGTATGGATGCTATATTGCATCGCATTACCCCGGATAGCCTAGCTAGCTAGCCACTGCTCCCCTAGCAAAGTAGGGATTACTTACTGGTCGTTGCACAGAAGGGGGACGGGGAGGCGTTTAAGCATTTTACTAAATCTCAATTGACCCCCCGTTTCTCGGCCAAAGGAAGGGGAAGTGCCGCCGTTCCGCTTGCCTATGATATATAATATAAAACCTAGGAATGACGTTAGATCGAGCCTTTAGCGGGTGTAAGTCGGGTAACAAGGGAGAGTACTGACGCGTATGAAAGTGATGAGAACTACATGTAGGTAAGTTGCTTAGCTATGTATGGAAGTGTTTGTTATGTGGAGGTGTAACTAAAGCTGCGCGTGATGACTACTTGTGATAGTACCAGAAAAACGTCTGATGGCTACGATTGGCTCTGCCCCCCGACATACTTTTCTACTCTAATCTACGACATTTGATTCACCTGCCCCGGCGCAGGTTAAGCTTCGGACTTTAGAGAGCATACAAAGCCTCGGTCACGGAGGCCTGTCATTCTGCCTTGTATTACAATATGCTGCCTTTGTAACGTAAAACGTAAGCGCTCGAGCTAGTTAGGTACATGTACCCATGTACCATATGAAAATGACATTAATCGAGATCATGAATACCAGAAGAGTCAACAGCCTTCTAATCTGTGCCGTCACATCCTTTCCCCTCCGGCCGGTAATGAGAATCGGTAGTGGAGAGTATATAGAGTGCATCATTTCAAGGAGTATAAAAAAGTACTCGTAACCATTGATCGCAAATAGTTCTAGTGCAAAAGGCACAATCTCGTAGTAGTTGCGGATATCGCGGACGGGAAAGGTTGGCTCTTTCTCCTTACGCACTAAGGTATAATGTAAACCCCTGGACCAATTTTTCGACTGACTGAAGTGGGCAATTGTATATGAATCTGGAGACGCGCCTGATCTACCTTCTAATCTGATGACAGCGGTTGGTTCCGCTGAGCTATTGTGTAAGTACATGTACTTACAGAAAGAAGTACCCTGTAGTGTTGGGTATTCCCGCCCCCAGAGGGCATTTGCATGTAGGTACGGGTGCCTGTGGTTTAATTCCTTCATATCCCGTGAGCCGATATGCGACCTGGCCCCCATGTGAATCACGGTCTTATGCACACAAGCGAGATAAGCTCATTCTCTTGAGATATTTGCAGAGAAGTATCACCATCGCGCCCGTGTTTACGTTGGGTTCCCTCCTCCCCATCGCCAAGCGAATTCAAGCCTTTATCCAAGAGTTATTAATTAGTGGGTACGCGGTACCTGGGGTACCATGTTAATAGCTTAGACCTCGGTCGATCTTGAGACACTAAGGGAAAATGGCTGTCTGGATTTGACGTCTCATATAATTTTTGGTCATATCTATTATACCTATATCTATTATACCTATATGTATATATACATATACCCTACTATGCCCCAAGTGGCTTTATTCATGGCTGCAATATAGATACCCTATGCCAGTACGTCCAGCTAACCAATAGTTGTGTACATAAATTAAACCGGAAAAAAAAGAAATCTTTTTTTCGGTACCTACATAAGGCAAGTTTCCAGGAAGAATAACGAGAGACCCTGTATTATTCCAGTTTCTGCACGCGTGTTGCCTGGGACTTGGGCTCGCGTGGAAATTTCTCTTTCTTTCCACACTTTAACCATCCGGTATCCGATTGATCCAAAGTGCAAGGATATATACATGTATGTGCGTATATCTGTAGTGACCCATTCGGCCCCTACGATCTACGAAATCCCGAAACGGGATTTTTTTTCCCTCTGCCTCTTGACCCCAATCTTTTTTTTCGGGGGCTAGCTAGTTATTCGGACTCATATTGGGAGACCATCTAATCACCCAGAACGTATGTACGCGAGGTACGGGTCTTAAGCTTCCGGATTTTCTCTGCATACGTACGTACTTTCAGGTTTAACTGAGACATTCGATAGTTTTGTGTCCTGGTGTTACCGGAAATCCGTCGCCCCCAACTCTACGAGGGAAATCTTTGAAATCCACTGATGACATGGTGAACCTTTGACCAGGTACTGCCCCCCCAATCTCGTATACTCTAGGGGAAGAATCATATGACAGGTCGTCTCGGTTTGACAGTAGGTGAATACTGTGAAAATAAGCACTTGGTAATAAGATTAGTTCACAAATCGACTTTTTACCTAGCAGATATGCATCACATGTTATCACTCGGTGTTAAGATCCACCCAAATAAAGAACACAAATGCGCCCAATCAACTGTTGTCATGAATTAAGGTATAATCCGATAAGTTGCGTCGTAAGCATAAAAAGTAAAATAGATTAACTACTCATGCATATGCAGACCAACAGCAGGTACGCTGGAAATTATTCCTCCGGGCCGGGTCACACCTCTAAATGCTCCCGGCAATTAGTTTTAACTTATCTCCCCGAGTGGCCTATAAGCAAATTAATCAGGAGCCACATTACTTCCGATGTACCCCCATATACAGCAGTCCATATCTATGACGGATCCGGAGGTTGAGGTATCCATCCCCAGGCACCTGCCATACCCTGTATCATACCATTAAAATTAGTACAAACGGAGAGGGGAAAGGAAGGGAGAAGAAAAAGGGGGGGCATGCAAGTAAGAACTATAATAATTGGAGCCCCCACTTGAGTCTCAGACTTTAGAGATTCTTCCATTTCGCTAAGGTATATCACAACCTGCTCCTCAGATCCTTGGACGAAAATATTCCTACTCGACATAGGCCAACTAAAGCTTCAAGCCTAACACCTACTTATATGCCGATAATTCCTACCACCTAAGTCTCATATCTTTTAATGGGGGAGTTAGAAACTCAGTAGACTACCTCTTGGCATTGGAGATGAGTGGGTCAGTGGATTGAGAAGAGAACCAATATCCCACATTGGGGCTTTATCGATCCAAGCTGTCAGTTAGGGTACGTATTTCCGAAATTCTGTACAGTGGTGGGTAATAAGTGATGGAACACAGTGGTGCCTGTTTTTGGTAAAACGCCACCAACATTTGGTGTCTATACCTCAGGGCGTTCCATCACTTATTACCTACCGCTGTGCGGGGTAAGCTGGAGAAAGAGCATGTACCTCTGTTTCAGTCCTCTAGGCACTTAAAATCTTTGTATAATTCTGTAAATCGAGTTTAATCGGGAAGGGGAGTGTGTGGTCCCGGAAGGCTTGATACGATGATGAGTGTTGATTGTGGGATGAATGCTTATGCATGGTTCGTGTTATTCTTTCAACCGCCCTCCAGAGTGTCTCTTCCCGGCCATATTACTCCCTCGTGACTATAACTACATGCAATATTTCTCCATTGGTAAAACTTTATTCTCTGACCCAGTACCGCTCTGTTCCGGCCATTCTCATCATTTTATCCCCTCAGTATAGTCAAATCGACTACTCGAGCCGTATGACGACACTGAAACCAGAGTAGGTGGGCGCACACAAATGCATGTAGATACATGTATAGCTTAAAGATGCCGTATTAGGCGGTTTTATTTAAACTTTAGCTGATCAGCTATTGGGGCCTGTACTACCTCCTATATGCAGTTACATGTAATACTTATGTACATGTACATACAAGTACATGTACACCTATACATCTAATATCCTCCTCTGATTACTTTACCACCTTCCCCTCCCTTTTACCCCTCCATCTCTTCTTACATCCAACATCAACACATAGCACAATTTACCAGGTAGTTGAGGTAACCGGTACCAGTGTGTGTGGTATGGTGCCAATTACTCTTTAAACCTCGTGTGAAACTGGATAAGATTGCCGGCCGAGATCTTTTTGTTTCAAACCAGGGTCGTGGGTTGGCTGCATACAAGGTTTGACGCACCACGTTCTACTGCACGAGCCATGAGCGATCACTCGGATTAGAGCGAGACATAACGAAAAAAAAAAAAAAAAAGAAACCATTCGATGTCGGCCTCAGTTTTGCACGATCCTCCGGTGCCACTAGCTGATCTTCGATCTCATCTTTAGGATAGAAGTATTAGAAGTGTACCGGGAAGAAAAAGCCGGTTTGCCGAATGCACCTTGTCTTATGCCAAGCTCCCCTAAAGTACCCCCGTTCACTAATACATTTTCCGCAGCGGAGGCTTACGACGAGCTTTCTTAACTTCCTGACTCGCTACAACTAAATCATACGTGCCGAGCCGATGAATATGGCCGCCAAGTCCTGTCGGCATTGAACGGATAAGGTCACTATAGGTGCAGCGTGGCTTCGGAATCCACGGATCACACAACCTCGCCGCCGTGGGGTCGTGAGAGCAGTAAAGAAGCTGGGGATCAGTCACATCTTGCTCTTAGAGGTTGTGGACAAGGGATTCTCTTCGCTATATACATACCTTGGTGGGTATTATGAGGTTAAGCGACCAATATCTACATACATGAACTACATAGGCACTTCTACGTCTTACGCCGAGATTTTAAAGTGCAATCCGAGCTAGTCCATGGGTCTGCTTGCATGTCTACCTTACCAGAGAAACATTAACTCCGGCCATCTGCGACCGGATCACATGGCTGACAAAAACGGAGTTGTAAGTAGATCATATGTAGTTCACTCTTATTGCTGGGGCGCGCTCTTCAAGATACCCAAGTACCTACATACCTAGCCATACAAGTGGCTTGGTGCGTGGAGGAAACATTAGTCTCAGGATCCTTCAACTTCGAACTGTTCTTCAAACACCTATTGCTCCAAGATGGTGGGATATCGTTAGAGAAGAACCTACTAACAACCTATCCCCCTAAAGAAAGTTTTACTAAATGCTTATTCTAGGTACATGGCGGAAATGAAAATTCAGCGTTCAAAGGCCAGGCTATGCAGCTCCCGCATGGGGATAATCAGCCTTAACGAGTTGGGCTGGCTTAAGTTTCTTTAACCTAATACCCTCCTCCTAGGAACCCTTTGCCACCACAAACCCTAACTTAACTACCCCACTTTGCTCCACTAAGCACCCATGGCGTCCCACTAAAGGGAAAAGGAGGGGCTATGCATGGAGGTTACGTGCACATAATTTCTAGGGCTTTCGGATGTCTGGAATCACCGACTGTCACTCGCAATATACTGTGTGATAATGGCTAAGCTTCTGTAGAGGGGCCCGGGATAGTCGGATAGGCCCGCTCTTCTTCCCGGACAATTAGTAGCTCCCTTTACATCCTCTTATCGACCCCAAATATTACATTCACCATGGCGCCATTAGATACAAGAAAAAACCTAATACCGGGCAGGCCTACAACATCAGATCCTCCCAGCGAACCCGTGCCCGGAAAAGAGAAAGAAGTAAAAGGAGACAAAATACAGCCGATAAAACATCACATCTGTGCTTTATCTCCCAATCCCTTTCTCTAGGACATGTTCATGACCAGCCCAATGTAAACATTCCACCCCAGGGCCACCATCGCGCCAAAAACCGTCCGCCTCTCAACAGGGATCAGCGTAAAAGAGATAATCGCTACCGCCGGCCAAAGCTTCAACGACGCAATCACCAAAGGCCAAAAATCCTACATACCACATTGCATTAGTTCAGCACCTCCCTCTCCCTCTCTCCCTCCCTCCCTCCCTCCCTCTCGACATGGAGCAAGAAAAGGAAACCTACCGTTTGAACCGTTGCGATAATTTCTTCCCTTGGGAGCCCCCTCAGTCCCGCCATCCCTGCAATGAACAGCACTGTATTAATCGGACCCCCGACCGACTGGTCTAGCAGGAATTTCTTCGCTGTATTTGCAACCGAGAGCTTCTTCTTCTTAGGATCCTTCTCCTCTGGCACGGGAACCTGCGACGGGAAGGCGGACTCGAGCCATTCTTGCCAGAGGATATTTGGCGGTGTTGAAAGCAGCGCAAAGATACCAAAGTTGATCAATGGGGTCGTGTTTAGTGATAACGGGACCTAAATACCAGGCACGTTAGCTCTTTCCTTTCCTATCGGGGTTGGGGTCCGGGGCGAGAGAGCTTGCATTCTTCTGGTATGCCTGGAGCAGCTGCGCAAGGATATTTGAGAGTACGTTCAAGAACACTGTCTGCAACGTTGCGGTCAACATAGGCGACATTTTCTCCAGCGGTTTCGTCTCTATCTTTGCGATGTGGATTTTCTGTCGACTATTGCTTATCTTATAATGTCCAGAGAGCTCCTCCTGCTGCTGCTGGTTAGTTTTGAGAGTGTTGGTGGCTGTTGGCATTGGGACTGGCAGTATGCAGTAACGTTGTCAAATGGGTGTTGCGGGATTCAGATTATCTAAGCCTCAACCGGCACTTTCGAAATATTCACCTGTCACAAGAAAGAAAGGTAAAAAAACATCCTGTAGGGGAATTATTTAAACGATTTCAAGAAGCCACTGTTGCTCTAATTTACTAGCTCTACTAGCTGCTCGCTACATCTCCATCGTGCCGGAGCGGCCCCGGCCTCTCGGGCCTTTTTTCTTTTTTTTCTTTCTTTCTAGAGTACGGCGCGCGCAAATCAGCGAACGCACCCCTGCAAAGATGCTGAGGGCACGAGACCGATTGGCCCCCCAGCTCTAGCGAGATTTAACGTTCCGTACATAGAGTACCTACTAACCAGTATCTTGGGGCGCCGCCATCTGTGGGGATAAAGCAAGCGCACCAATCTACCGTTAGTATCTCCGAATCTCGTAACTGTCGGGGAAACGGGAACGGTGCCGGTTGTAGAGAAGGTAGGTACATCTTCCCCCCACTGGATTATATAGAGTTTGTTTGAAGACGTCGAAATTAGAATCAGTCAATCGCGAGGTAATGGATTAGCTAGCGAACGCGACCCCCACCACCACCACCACCTCTTACACCCTTGCAGGCCAGGCAAAGTATTTTCCCGGAGCTTTGGAATATGCGAGCTCTCGAGGTCTGATAGATATCTAGGTATTACCCTAACTGACGTGCAGATCGACGCCTCCCTTCCTCTTTACTGAGATGATCCTCTTCGCGAATCTCGCCGTGATATGCATTATGTTACAAGGAGAGTATTAATTGCAGGAGATGGAGTTCCTCCGGCTCCCAGGAGAGCGGCTGGCACTTGTAGAAGAGTGAATGGTATCCGCTGAATGCGATGACCCGATTGGGGGGGTAGGAGTTTTGGCCGAGGTCTTGAAGAGTGTTCATGGTCATATTCTGTAAGAAAAAAAAAAAAAAAAAAGTGAAATAGGTACAGTACACACAAAATCGTCCCGAGTAGGGTTTTTCACGCCAGCATACATGTATCCATACATGACATTTGCAAAAACCGTGTATGTTCAAAGTGATTGATCTCCACCTAATTAGCCGATATTCCCCTATAAAAAGACCAAATGCAAGTTATAGCGTTGCTTGGCAGTGACCGTTCACACCCCACGAGTAGGTACAGATTCTTACATATGTAGAGAACAACCGGCCGGGTGGACTCCGAGTTGCCTGCCCATTGCCCATTGGCTATGCAGCGATGCCGTCGATGTTGGATACATGGGCCTTTCAGATGCTGTATCTGCCATGGATTGTATGTAGGCCGGCCGGTATTTAATCTATCTGTGTCTGTTGATCTTTGACACTTTAACACTCGTTGTGTCGATATGGCTAGATGTAAGTGCATTTATATGCCATATGTAGTCCATAGCTAAGTACGTGTATGAGCATGAGCATGAGCATGAGCATGAGTATATAAAGTATATACAGCTCACATTATGTCTCTCCCACACTCGTTTTTGTTGTAGTTGTGGGCTAGCTGACAGGTCGTGGCGCCCCCGGGCCTTCAGATGGAACAGATACACAATTTATCCGTGGGTGTCGAAACATGTCGTCATGAATACCATATACACATTTACGTTTAGTTAGACTCCTTAACCAAGCCGTTCAATTGGCGATCTCGTTCTCCCTTTTTCTGTGGGTGAGGAGACATGGGGATGTGTGCAGAAGACCTTGAGTTGGCTGGCTTGCTTGCAAGCTTGCATTGGCTTGCAGAGTACATGTATGGATCGTGTAGGTAACCTACAGAGGGGAGCTTCGCTGCTCTTCTATGCCAGTAAATGCATTTTTAATATGCCTCCGATAAACCCCTAGCAGAGCATTCGCACAGTAGCCAAACACCCCCACCCCCCTCTTCCTTACTGTAATTCCATTGCTTCCAAGTGCAGTAGACTAGAGTGCTTAGGACTATACACAAATACTTATGTGACTGTCTTATACGGCTATATAAGACAGTGCATACATTCGAAAGCCAAAACACGGAACCCCACGCTGTAATCTGGCGCTGTAAGGGGGACTGGACAGTACGAGGTTTGGTTTTATTGACTGGCTACAGGACAAGAGATCTAGAGCTGTCTTACATACTTATCCATAGGAGACAGTCACATATTATACCAGGCAAATACATCTAGTCCTCGGCCACTAAAGCCGACAGTGCTCGGGGGAAACAACAATACGGAAAGCGAGTGATTTCTGGTGAACACACACACACACACACACACACAAGATATCGGTCTTCGGACATCTCCCTCCCATTGCATGGGGGATAAACCTTCATTACTTACCCGCCGGCTGTTCCAGACAATAACAACGCCCTACAGCCCTCCGGTAGATCACAGCCGAACCAAACATCAATGTTGTGACCCCCACTTCGGCCATGAGCCCGTGGTCGCATGACAGGACAGGAGTGCATCAAAAAGCTTATCCCAACCATACCGGGGAATATTTTTTCTGCTGCTGCTGCTGCTGCATGCATCCCGGCGGCTCTCCGACAATGCACCGCCACAGGGGTACCGACGACACCGAGCTCTGGGGTGGGGGGATATTGTAGGTACGGATCCTCGGTGCGGGCTTCCGCTAGTGCCCACCGACCGGTCGCTTACTGGCGGAGTTGGCCGGCATAACATATTGGCTCGTGGCAGAATGGGGGGGCAGTTCGATCACGAGTTGTTCACTAGATGTAGCTTTTCGCTTTTAAATCTTCGCAATTGGAACTTTCGTAACTGATGGGTAAAAAAAAAAAAAAGTGCTTAAACACAGCAATTACATAAAGTTACAATAGTTTTCGTGAAAAGATCATATGATATAGAAAAAAAAAAAAAGAACGCCCTATAAACCAAAGCACAGGAGAGATAAAAAAAAAAAAAGAAAAAAAAAGAGTCTACATGCATACACAACAAGCCCGCTCTACCTCTACCAGAATGCAATAAATATCAGGGTTCCGATGGCATACGACACGAAGAGTGTGTTTCCTTGGAGAAGGCTGGTGATTTGCTCGGCCGCGTTGGGGAATATCATCTTCTCGCCCTCCTCGTCGAGGAGGGGGAAGGTAGGTGCTCCACCGACTCCGTGAGAGGCAAGAGCGACTCTATCGGGAAGAGTGAGATTTCCGGGAACGGTGACTTCGAGTTTTTCAACCATGACTGTGGGAGGGACGGTCAGCGAAGCTCAAAGAGCATAGTTTGTATCTTAGAGGATAACTTACCGTCGACATATGGGAACTCAATCATTCCTTTCTTGGAGCACACTTGGTATCCGAAAAGGACGGCTGTTTGACTGTAAAAGCCATAATATCGCAATTAGTAAATGCCTTTCTCGCCCAGGTGGAAATCATGGGGTGGGAACTTACGCTTCCTTTGCATTTCCAGCACACTCCTTCAGTCCGCACTCAGTTATGGCCTTCACATACGACTTGTGTGTGCACACACAACGGGAAATCTTGCGCTGATCATCCTCGGACCAGCCAGTGGTGTTCATGCTGTTTCCAACATATTTCTCATAAATGGATTTGCACTATGAAACTGTTAGAAGTTTTTCCATCTCCAATAACCATAAACAGTATACACACCTTAGGATGAATATCCTCCTTATACTTGTCCTCCGTAAACATCCCCACCTTTGTCTTATCCTCGTAGCATCTCTTCACGCACGCCGGCCCTGAGAAGGTGTTGAGGCCAATCTCGTACGTTATCTCGCCCTCCTTCTTTGCCGTCGTCGTGACTGTCGGCGTTGCTGCACTGACCGTCGTGGTCAGCGTCACAGGGCCGCCGGTGACGATTGTCTGCGTGTTTGTGAAGTGGGTCGAGACGGAAACGGACAGCGAGGTGGCTGTGGCCGTCGATACATGCGTGGCAGTTGTAGTGAAGTTTGCAGTATTGGTCACGGTGGCTGTGGCGGTCGAAGTGCGGTCTTCTTCGGGCTTGGGGAGCCATCGTGGGGGTGCGTATCGCTCGGGGATCCAATTCTTAAAGAGGTCATGATCAACCCCATGCGGGATATATGGGATGTCTGCCATGAGGGGGGTTGTTAGAATATCTGGAGAGCTTGGGAGTGAGAGAGGGAGGAAATGCTTACTTTTGGGACTGAGGAGGTTGATGCCTCGGGCTGCGCAGTGCTCATATCCCCATCGGCCGGCGCGGTAACTGTAGGGAAAGTGGTAAGTAAATCGGACGTGTATGTCTGGGGTTGGTATATATTCTCGGAAAGAGGGGGGGTTTCATACAACTGAGATGGTTTTTTACACTTTCCCGGGCGTCAGTATAAAAACCCATAAGTACAGCAATAGGAAAGCACTCGACTCACGCTATCAATTACACATTCCGAGAACCCCTTCAAGAAGAAGACATCGTTGCAGAAACAGTCCGCAACGTCCTGGTCTCTGATAAAATCCCGGACATCAAAGCGGTCAAAGTACTTGTCCGGAGTACACTATCATCATTTTTCAACCATTAGTTCCCGATCCCTAGAACTAATTGAATGTAAAAAGAGTAAGAAGGGGTCCACAAACATGCGGGAGGTCCGATCGGTCCATACGATAGATGCAGTCCATCATGCAGCGTGGAATGTCCTGGAAATGGTACCTGGAGATCCCCTTGAAGCCATCGCCTTTCTCCCACCTGTGGTCGTGGGCCGCCAGGGCCACTGAGAACAGGGCAAGCTGCGATATCGCCTGGATGAGAGTAGCCCGCCTCATATTTGCCGATATATATAAAAACGAAAACGGGAAAAAAAAGAAAAAAAATGGTAAGGTGAAATGAGTGTAGAGAAAGGAAAAAACGAAAAAACGAAAAAAAAGACAAAGATCGAGCCAAATGAGCGACAGAGATGTTGAGTTTCCCAGAGCTAACCAACCCCCCAAAACATGAAAGCTGGCGGGCATTAGTTATATAGACATGCACACTGTACTGCACTGCACCGTACCGACGTCCGCCCAGCTAGTATTCCGGTGATGCGGTTCCGGATTTAAATTGGAGTACCCTGGAGATCATGGTATGTGAGGTATGTATATACCCTATATACTTGCCTACACATTCATCATTAATGCTGCGGATGGGCGACCCCGGTGGATATGTTCGGCGGCGGAGGCTACATTTCTCTCATAGAGAAACATCACCCCCCAGAACTACCCCGGGGCCTCATTCCGTCTAAAGAGGAATGGTATATATCGGAAGACGAGATATTCCTCATCCTCACCCTCACCCTCATCCTTTATACTGTTCTATAGTCTCTACTTACTTTATTTCGGCATGTAGGTAGGTAGATTCGATGTGGCTTGGTAGCCGATCAAGTTAGTGGCGCGGGCACCAATAGCATGCACTACGCGCATCTTCTAGAATTATTTACTGAACTTTGAGTTCTTTATCTCGCAGCGCAGTACTGTTTATCGGTAAGTATGATGTTTTTCTCCTCAGATGTAGAAACACCGGTGTATAGTTATGGCTGGGCACTGATAATTGTCATAACATGGTGAGCTCGGTGAGGAGAGTATTCGGGCTATTTATAGACCGTGAATGAAACATTCGACGGCGCATCACCAATGAAGGCTGTCAGATGCCCAGCTTTTACAAGTGAGCTCGTAATAACTTAAACCTCTTTTGTATTCTGCTAACAGAGTACATATATGTAGATAGATACAATGTTATGACCGCTGCGGTACTTGGGTTAATTAATGGTTGTAATAAAGTACATAATATCATATATATAATCAATATCTGATCGAAAGGGCAATTAACTTCCTAGTTCGACGTCCTGCAGGCACACATTCACACCTACCAGGAGGACCAATACGCTCAAAGCTACATTTACTCCTATGCAATTAACAATTGCACCTCAACTTAAATCTCAAATCATCCAAATACAACCCCTGCGCCGCCCCAAAGCGTCCCCCCGTCCTAAACGGCTGCGACCCCACACTCAACACCAACTTCCCCAGCTTCTGCCACGCCCGATCCCCCCTTCCAGGCTGAAAGCTAAACGGCTTATCCAGCGTATCCGGCGCATGCGGGGGCCTCTGGACCTTCGTCAAGAGGGTCCCATCAGCGCCATAGGTGGTGAGGTTAAACTCCCTGCTGTCGATGGGACACAGGTAGTACCTGAAGCTGACGACGTCAAACTGCGGGCGCGGGCACGCCTGCGTGGGTGCCACGGTGATCTCGACGGTCGGCGCCGGGTACCGTACTTCGAGGCAGTTGGGCGACGAGGATGCGCAGGCGACGGCGCGCAGGTCGTCGCGTGGTTGGATTGCGTTCTTGTTGAGGAGCTGAAGGAGTGATTTGTCCCACGTGGAGGGAACGGGCGGCTGCGTGAAGGTGAAAGGGGTGTTGGGGTAGGTCCAGGGGTTGGACAGGTCTTGACGGCCTTCGGGGGCGGAGTTGGTAAGCTCGTCGAACTACATGCGTGGGTTAGTAGGCATGGTGATGGTGGGGAGTGGGAGTGGGAGTGAGAGAGGGGCTTACGGTTAGGAGGGTTTCAGAGGGCTGGCAGGCACCGCGGCCTTGGACATGGGGAAGGGCCAAGAGGACCAAGAAGGAGAGGGCTGCTAGGAGGCGGACTGGAAGCATGGAGAAGCCCATGGTGGAGTTTTTATGGGGATAGTTTGAGGTAAATAGATTCCCTAGATGAATCCTTTTGACAGTGCTGCACTGTAGAATCGAATTGAGGCCTCAGAATGCGGACTGGGAAGGCAGGATATATATAAAAGGTTCGACAGTTTGGGTTGTCAGGGCCAAAAACCTTATTTACGGTACTTTCCCAGCCCGCGAATTAAAAAAAAAAACACTAATACGCTACAGCACCTCATGCTCACACGCGTGATTGTTGTTATTGTCTTTCTTTACTAAAGAATATAGCACACATTGCTTGGCTATATGATGGTTACTTGGTATATGACGATTGTTGGAATAGCTGGAACAGTATTGACATGGATATTGAAGGTTCCAGTGCGTGATAAATTTAGAACTCTCGCTAAGTAGACCAATTGTATCTACGCCAGCTGATAAGATTTTAAACTTTAAGAAATTGACGTAGTACCCCAAGAGAAAAGAGGCCGAGAATAAGGGCTTGATGGACGACGATACGAAGAAAAGTTAAAAAGCAATATATACGGCCCCATAGGGATTGTAGCACCACGCAGAGTTGCACAAGATGCTATTTTTATACTCTACCGTACGTGCCAAGACACGGATGAGCTTAAGTATGGTCATCGTATATCACTCGGGCCTTGGCACCAATCAAAAGTAGGATATTGCTGCTATTGAAAAAAAAAAGGAGGGGGAGGGGGTGAAGAATATTGGGGGTGCAGTCTGTGGTGGCGGTGATGATGATGATCGCCTACGGGTTTTACTAGGCCCCTTGATTTTGGAAATACATGTATATAGATCAGTTGCGCGCCGGGGGAGTAGAGGTCGTGGGCCAGAGGGAATAGTATAATTTCCAGAACGAACCCTAAACACTATACAATAAAACAGAATGGGTCAGCAAGATTACTTAATCTTGGTGATTTTTTTCCCTGGGGGCAGAACCGGCCTTTAGTTAGAAAACTGGCCTGGTTTCATTGATTCCGCCGACGTAGATTGGGCTGCCCGTAAAGCTCACATTCGTTTCCCCCTTCCATGAGAGCCAGAGCTTTGCCAATGTTGGTGTGTGAAAAATCTGTCCAGTTCACAGAGTGTTGAAGGGCTACATGAGGTTCTAAAGCCCCACCGAAACTCCCCATGGTGTTTAGTTCCATTGTTGGAGCCACATCTTCGAGCTAGGAGTAATAGGATACGTATACAATGTACATACTAAGTATATATACACACTTACACAATTACCTCCATTCAACCTTTTACCTTGATAAGCTATAGAGACCCAGTCTTCATAAACACCCCTTCAGAGAACCTTAATCAGTGTACATACACCTCCAAATCGCCATGTTTTCCAACCATTCTCCCCCCGTCAACTCCTCTTCCTCTGCCTTGACTAAAACGGGCGGGGACAGGCTCCTTGCAAAGATGTTCGCATCATCCCGTTTCATACCATCAAACTCTCGCGGGTACTTCTGGGACGTTGAGGAGATCCGTCACCAGGAGCATCTACGTCGTGTTTCCCATGCCCAGCATCTCTACCGGCACCGCCACGACTCAACCGAGGCGGCCAAATTGTACAGAAGCTTTATGGAGGAGCAGAACGAGTGGATGAATGAGCAGGAGCGGATGAAGGAGATGGAGCTGAGGCTATCGGTGAAGGCGTATCAACAGCGAGCCTCTAGATGGGAGGATGAGTGGAGGAGGCTGGAGGAGGGGGGTGATGTGGAAGAGATTCTGAAGGTATGTAGACAAACTTGCAGAAGTCGACTACGGGACTCTTGCTAATTATGATTACAAAGCCACGTCGGAAAAATACGTTGCTGGTGACTGGGTCCTTGCAGTATGGCCACCTGAGCTTTTCGGGCGAGGAAGGTAGCACCCATGGGTTGACAGACCTTTTGGTCAGTCCCAAGAGTATCAGCTCTCTGAATCTCCCTAGTCCACTTCTTTCGCTTCGGGGGTCTGCGCACCTGCTTAATCCTGGACATGAGAATACAATACAGCAGATGGATGGGGCCCATCATACAAAAATTCAGAGGGGAACCAAGACACTAAGTACCCCTAGATTCTCTGATCCTGGCGCTTTGGATTTGACGAAAACCTCGATGAAAGATGCATATACCTTGGTGCGGCCCCGAGAACTTAGAAGTGTGTTCAACTCGCGATCTGAGTCGTCTGGGTCTGGAGAAGACCCCGAGAAGCCACTTTCTCTTTACTCTGAAACGACGTACGACCCAAAAGACACACCGGCTTCTTCACGGTCACAAATTATGTCACCGGAAAAGCCGCAATCACCGGGCTATTGTGTAGAAGGCTTGGGATCACATCGTTATGTCATCAGCCCTAGTTCGAGTAGTTCCAACTGGTCGCGAGTGATGCCCCGCTCTGAGTCGAAACAAGAACAAACCCAGAAGCTACTATTTGCTAATGGCGAGGTCCTCAGGATCATAGCCCACAAATTTCAAGATAGTGGCAACCTCCTTTACCTAGTATCTTGGAGACCGCAGAACTCAGGTATACCACCAGTTCAGTGTTGGCTTGGGGTCGCGGATTTTTCTGGGGGCCTTAAAAAATTGATGCTAGAAGAATACCATCTTCGAAGCAGCCTAGGGCCTATCCGTTGGCCACGAAATCCGCAAAGACATTTGAGATCTTCAACGAGTTTCGGTGTTCGAGAGATAAAAGCCGCTCTCGACGAACGCAAACAGGTGCTAGCTGAGCGTGGTGCAGATATTTTAGAAGTTACACGAGAGCTGGATAAGGAAAGATGGAAAATGAGAGATGATTGGCAGCGTGCAGGCCGTGGCTGGGGCTCGGCAATTATGGTAGTTGAAGACAGAAAGAAGGCATGGAAAATTGCGGACTTGGAGGCTGAACACAGCTTCGTCCGTAAAACCCGAGTCTCTCCCTCCTCACCTACAACTCCTTCAACAGTCGGTTCTTATGTAACTATGTTGAAAGCCGCCGGGATAATCGATACCACTGACTCCAGGGTGTCTCTAGAGCTAAAGACAGTAGACCAAATTTTGCAGAGAGAGGGTGCGGCACCTTCTCTCAAGATCTCAAATGAGCAGCTCGAATCCCCATTTGGTGGTGACTCTAATTCAAGCAATCCCGATGAGTCTGTGGAAAAGTTTGATCAATCGAGGATTCGGTTCATGAGCACTATTGAGGATGAAAGAGAATGGAGAAAACATTTTGGCTTAGAGCCAGAAGGCACCAAACCAACTGTATGCCCATCTTCTAAGATTTCGATAATTTGATATAGTGGTGGACCTAACACCACACCAAGCATGCATCTCATAGTACTCGAGAAATCAAAATTTCGAGGGTACAATCTACGCTTCGCAACTTGCCAAATACTTTAAATCTTAATCACGTGAGGGCAAAAACACTGCCACGGTTAGGTAAAGGAGCGGAACATCTCCAAGTTTTAGATTATGAGTATCAAGAACCGGCTGGTACAACTGACTCGACAGGCTCACTCCCGTTAATACAATCTTCGGAATCAGAGTCACAAAGCTACTTAAAAGCACAACGAAAGTCCCTACTTTCACGCATATTATCTCGCAGGCGAACCAAAAGGGAGAATCGCAACCAAGGTACTCTTTACAACCTTGATGTCCGGGCACAGGGAAGTTGGGAGCCGTTGCTATCTACTGCAAACAATATAGACCCTTTGAGGCTTTCTAGGAGCTCTGTAGAAGCAAACCAGTCTAATCACTGTGCGCTATCCGATCAATCCTCATATGTTTCATTTGATGGTGCTGCATTGGAAACGAAGACACAGACAAAGAAGGGTTGGAAAGAGGTTATGTGGGATAAGTTCGCTTATTTTCTAGCCCCTTCAAGCTATAATGCTAGCTCCCCTTGGAGAAAAACCAGTGGGATACCGAGTAGTCGAAGGGCATCGGAGAAACTGCGGTCGCCGAAAAATGAGAAGATAAATGACCCAAAACCTCAAAATAATGCCGTTGAAGACCTATTTGAATGCCAAGGTGCTGAAAGATTACTAAATATAGATGGGGTTAGTCTTCCAGGACCTCTGTTAGTCGGGACTATCACGGGAAGAACCGCATCCTGGGTGGCCAATATATTCCCTCCTCTACGAAAAAGTAAATCTGAGGAGCCTGGAAGGCTGAGATCATCTTTTGAAGAGCTAGAATATACCGCTCCAAATGATGGTGCAGATGAACTTGATATCAACCAATATACACTACAGGCAGACACTGGAGGAGGGGGCGCCTCACATGATGTATACTGTAGCGGGAGCTCCAAAGAGACTGAAACTGAAAGGCTTAAGGGTAAATCTAGATTGTTGCCCAATCAAAGTCCCAGATCTGTACGATCTGTAACTCTTACCATAACCGCATCCCAAGAGACATATCTGACCAAGAGACAAGCCGAAATGCAACTTCGGCGCAACAAAGCACTCCTGAGAATCAAAAGTAGCATGAAAACACGGAAGGAAAAGGCCGACCAACGTGCTAAGGACCTACGAAGGTTTGAGGAACTGCGCTCGAAAAAATCACTCCCGTTTGGCAAGTGGAGGAAGTCTAATCAATTAGAGCTAGAGTCATTGGCAAAAAAACTTGAGATGGGGCCTGATGGAAGGCCTATAAAAAGGGTATTGAAGAATGCGACAGTAGGTGACATAAAGCATATGGGGAGGTCAGTTGTAACAACTGCGGGCGCCAAAAACCAACCAACAGGGGCTTGTCCTGTTTGACCCCTTGGTTCCTACAGCTCTTTTTCTCAATATTTTCCTGAAGACGAGATCGAGACCTCGAAAACAATACTCTGATTCAGTGGAGAAGCAGAGGTTTATAAATCTAGTGTAGGCATCAAGAGAATACAAGAACCCAACTTTTTGTCACTGATGAATCATTGACATCGTTGCAAATTAAAGGAGCCATTGTCTCCCCAACCGATATGAAAAATGCCGTGCCTATCTCTATGCAACCAAACACTGACCCGCCACTGATGCCGTACCCACTTTCCTCTGTTGTTTGGATAATCGTTTTGTTGGTTGTGTGGTCTGGCCATTACTACAATATCACTTGTAACCCCGCATTGCAGACACTTGCTCTTCCCTCTTCCTCGTTCTGATCATCAGCTTAACATAATTGAATAGTTCCCTCGGTTCGCTCTCTAAGAGGTATTATTCAGCTTATACCTAGATCTACTTATAAATTTAGGTACCGTTGCTAAATAATATATCTAAATCCTGCCGCTCTTGCATCCTCGCCCTGTCCGGCTCCTGCCCCTTCTTCGTCCTCTCGCTCCTCCGCCAACTCCAGCTTCACATTCTCTCTCACCAAGCAGAACCTCACCACGAGCGCCATTCCCGCACAAGCCAAACAGACACCCGCCGTTGCACTCCCGCCCGCAAGGTACCTCGGACTATCTGTCGACGGGTACATATACCTGCACAGGTCTTGGTCATCAGCAATCACTCGTACCCCGTGTCAGCATGAAAGAGGGGTTACTCTTTTATTTATTTATTTATTACTTAGAGGGGTTACTCACGGCCCATAGATCGACGCGATGTTCCCGAGCATATTCACAGAGGCCACGCATACTGCTCTTTTTCGTGCTGGCCTCGGGAAGCTGTTTGCTACCCACGCCAGAATCACCTGGAACGCCGGCAGAGCGCCCATCGGCATCAGAAACATTGCAAAGAACCTTGCGCCGGTGTTTGTTGTTGATGTGACAATCACGTTCCCTATGCATGCCACCGTCATCGGGATCACAATGTGCCAGGTGCGCTCGTTTGTCTTTGAGGCGTGGAGCGTCACCGCGAGGGAGATGCAGAAGGTAGCAAACCACACGGGTACCGTGAGGAGCAGCGTGGTGACGCGCGGGTATCCGAGTGTGTTGACGATGGTGGGGAAGAAGTATGTGAAGGACTGTGAGAGCAGGTTGCAGTGCTGCAGGAGAATGAATAGGTACAGGCGGTAGTCCGTGAAGCTGAGCTTGATGGCTTGCAAAATCGGGAGGCCGTCAGCGTGGTCGGCCTCGCCGGTGTCGGATATAAGACGCCACTGTGCATAGTTCTGCTCTTCGGTAGTGAGCCACTTGGTAGTTGCTGGGTAGTCGGGGAGGAGAAATCTGCAGACCGTTATTAGTATCTCTAGCCATTCGCAATGGCATTAAGGGTGGCCTGGGTGTCTACATACATGGAGGTTATCGCGATCCCAATGGTGATGACACCCTCTATGATGAACAGCCACCGCCATCCTGAGATTCCATGAGTACCCTCTAGATTCCCCAATACACCCGCTGCAAGGAGCCCTCCAAACATGTTTGCCAACGCGGACCCGGCATAGAAGAATGCATATCGATGCGCCAACTCGTCTCTCTTGTACCAACTCGACATCAAAAACAGGGCGCCCGGAAAGAACGGCGCTTCGACAACTCCTGAGACACTCGGGGGTTTGTTAGATTTATGAACGGCTTGCTAGCCCAATTAGAAACTGACCGAGGAAAAAGCGGGCAACAACAAGGCCAGAGTAGTTGTGAGCGCCAGCTTGGGCTGCGGATATGGCGCCCCATATTGCCATTACCGTGCCTAGGTATATTGAGGGCCTGAGCCGCGTGAGGAGAAGGTTAGAGGGGAGTTGCATTAATATGTAGCCCTATTATATTGACCGGAGGTTAAATTGAGATTTGGTTTAATCACGGTTTCAAAGAAAGCTACTGACCACAAAAAGAACACTTGTAGCAGTGTTGAAATCAGTACCACTCATCCCCAGATCCTTCTCTAACGTGCCCAGTCTTGCCTGCGCCAGATTTCTTTACACCAATTAACATATGCCCCCATGGCCAGTAGAGTTTCGACCACTGTTACTTACGTCCTGTCCAGAAAGTTCAATAGGTACATCATCACTAATATAGGTAGTAATCTGGTATCCACCTTCCTCAGCAGCTGCTTCGTCATATGGTCGTGCCATTCCTCATCCTTGGATGCAAACGCTTGATATATCTGCGCATCGTTCTCGTTCAGATTATGATTCTTCGCCTCGAGGTGGTGATGGGTTGGGTCTTTGGCATCCATGTTATCCTGTATACAATTCGTTAATAATAATAATAATAGCAATAATAATAACAATAGTAAATGTTGGCTGAAGTTGTGGGACTCCGGGATTCCGAGACCCGGGTTTGTAAATTGAGAGAGGGTGGTTTTTATATAAATCACCTACCCTTCGGTATATATGGGGGATCTACAATGCAGCCAGGATTAAGCGGGATTAAGCGAATCCCATACTCTCCTCCCCCTCCTCCTCATCGTTCGGTTTCTATCCTACCGACCTCCCGAGTCGATTGCTGGGACTACAGTCGATCTGATAAGTTTTTTTTGCGGGGTACTGTTCACAGTTGCTTATTCGACCCCCACTACTACTCTACTCCTGGATCTTGGCAGTGCCAAAGTTCACTGACATCAATGTGTGTCGTTAGTAGGTTAGTAGGACGGTACATACCGGTACAAAAAACCAACCAACGCTTCAACTCCACTCACCAACGGCAATGCAGCATACAGATCCCAGATCCATCCTACTCAAAAGTAGCCCAACTGGACTTGGTAGCCGAACATCAAGTGACAATCCAAACCTCCTTCTAGCTCTGCACTTTAACCGGTCCGGAGAGAACACCGATCATGTGGGAAGAGCACCTCTAGATGCCATATACGCGAGAGGAAAACATTGTGGGGTACCCTGCGGGAACCTAGCTAGCAAATTCATGGGGGGGTTTCAACCATTGAGACGTAAGGAGTCGGCACGGTACATACTGAACTATTAATTGCTCTTGTGACTATCACGGAGCCAATTGCGTCTGGAGAAGAGTAGAGTATGGCGCGTCATATCTACGGTAGCTTGAATCACCCCCAACCCCGAATAGTATAACCACCAAGTAGATTAGCGACCGGGGAAAACGAAAGCAATGAGACGATTCTGAGACGCTTGAACTCTGGGGGCCGTTTTGACTGGTACATGCGCTAGTAGCATTTCTAGCAACGACCGAAAACCAAATCCTCGTATAATCGAGTGACGGGCTGTGACCTGAACTGGGCAATGATAAACACATTTCATGCTTCGAAATAAACATCCAATTGTCCCCCTAGGTCATTAAATACATCTTAAATCTCCATACCCCTCCAAAGCTGTTTTATAAACTTCAAATGGTGTACGTAAAGTCTTCGTGGCCCTCAAGGGGCTTGGTCAACGTCCCTTCCCTGTGCTGCCTATTTTTCCTCCGAAAGTACAGAGTGAAGATTATCAAAAGCACGATAGTGCAAAACTGGCATGCCATTGTTGCCCACAATCCATTAAGGTACCGCGGGAGATCCTTCTCCCTGAATACCGTGCTGGCATAGATGCCCCCAACCCCCCCGAACCCAATTTGAAGGGCGGACCCAACACTTCTTTTTGAGTTTGTCCTGATGTTATTGGCTTGGTATGCAAGCACTGCTGGGATGTTTGATTGGGCACCCGCAAGACCAATAAAAATCCCTAGGTAGCGGACTCCGTTGTTCTTATGGTAGGCAGTCATGGAAAGGCCGACAATAATTAGGATGTTTCCAATAATGATGAAGGGTGCACGGAGACGGGTCTTGTCCGACAGCCAGGCAAGCGTCAACGCAACGGCAACGGCAGAGATGTATGGCGGGGCGGAGAGGATTTGGGCCATTCCTGCAGTGTAGCCCATTCCAATCTGGAGGATGATGGGCGCAAAGAAAGGGAAAGCGTATGAGGCAACAGTGGCATTCATGAAGAGAATGGAGCTGTAATAGTTGTTAGAATTAACGGGGAAATTTGGGGGTAGGTAGAGTGCAAAGCAGACACATACTAGAGCCATAGTTTCCAGTCGGAAAGGTGTAGTCCCACTTTTGCCCATGTAAGTGGATCCGCTTGAGAGTCGTCTCGATCACGGTCAATCCGAGCTTTGACGAGCTCAACATCTTGAGGTGACAAGAAGGGTTTCCGGTGCTCGAGGAGCTTGTCCGGGAAATCGATGATGAAAATATAGGCGCCGACTGCGCATATGCATGTGATTATGCCCTCCTATCGATTTGTTTTAGCAAGTTTAGACATATAACCGATAATGATTGGGGGGAATATTGATGGGGAAATACAATGATAAAGATCCAACGCCAGCCGCCAAGGCCTCCGAGTCCATCCATTTGCATCAACCCGTATGCCAAAATCGATGAGAAACCTCCGATCATCGAGGAGATGAGGTAAAATGCGGCGAGTCTAATCATCTTGTCAGCATCACCTAAGTTTTGCTTTATGTAGTATATGCATATTACTTACCGCTTCTGTACCTCATATCTCACATACCATGATGAAATAAGATACACACATGCCGGGAAGAAACCTGTTGTCGGATAAGCAACACCTCAGCTAATGAAAGCATGCAATTAATCTACCTGCTTCAAACAGTCCTAGAATCGCTCGACACCCAACCAACACTGTCCAATCATTAACAAATCCCATCCCGATCATGACACCACCCCAAAGCATCACTATCGTGCCCAACCACCGCGCAGCGCCAACATGACGAAGCACAATGTTACTCGGAAGCTCGAAGAGGAGATACTGAAAAATGTTAGTCACCTGCTTGATATGTGTGCTGAGTTTTGCAGAAAGAGCTTACAGGAATGAAGAAGATCAGTAATGCAATCGAGTACCGGTCCCCGACTCTCAGTTCCAATTCTTGTCTCATACCTGCCACTGCAGCGTTCGACATATTTGTGCGGTCAATCAAAGAGACCGAGTACAAGATTCCTAGGATAGGCAGAAGGCGCATATCGATTTTCCGCCTATAATTTACCCACGTTAGAACCTTCTTTGGAGGCAAGATTGTAATTGTAAAAGACTAACATCATCTTCTTCTCATAAGCAGGGTCGATTCCGCTCTCGACATGGTCGGAATGACCCTTACTGTCATCAATGGCATAGACCTCTTTATCCTGGCTGGCCGACATTGTGGTGATGGTGTGAATTTGATATCGGAATATGGATGAGGGGGGGAGAGATAGGACTCCCAGGCCTAGGGACTATATATATACTCGACCATAGATCCAATTCCTGGAGGGAAAGTCCCCACTCACATGCCTGAACAGGTAACATAAAGAAATCTGGGGGAGCGTGAGCGGACCGCATGGATACATGTCACTCTAACTAACCCCACACTTGACTGGGGTTGCCTGTCCCTGGACTGTATGCTAAGTATAATGTTGCCTATTAGGTCCCCATTCTTTTCAGGCGGAAATATCCGTTAAAAGAACGTTATCTGTGTCTTGCATGATATATTGTTACTACGACATTACCTACCAATATAAAATTTCTCTATAGCTCGAAGTTTTAAGCATAGATTATCCAGTACATATCTGTTGCGCAATTGCGTCTTTTTTTCTGTTGTTGCTGTTGTCCAGCTGACATCAAACTATTAGAAGAATCAAACCAACAGTTTTTTCTGGCATCTCCTATAATAAACCAGCCCATCTCTATCTCAATAGTGGCGGTGGTGATAGTGAATGGGGGCGGGTATTCATACCTCGGCCCTTATATCAGTGCTAATATCGCCCGATCACCCATGCATGTGCGATAAAATATCCTACAGGGAGGATTGAACAGAAACATAGTTAGTATAGGTACGGACGTTTTTACGACGGTGCCCGAACTGCTCACCTCGCTAGCTTTACATGTAGATACACAGTACTGGTGGCCTCCATAGCAAGTAAGACTTGTCTAGCCGTATTTAGCTATCAACCAAGTATTCAAAGCACATATACTTTTCTTTAATCTATCTTTACTTCAGTTTCATATATGCCCTCTATCAGAGGAAATAAGACGTGCCCAAGTTATACTTTGAGATCACTAGGATACCTTGTATATAGGCCTATAGTCCTAACCATTAAACCCACTTACCTGGTACACATGTTGCTGCTACTCGGGCACAGCACGCTATGCAGTACTGATCTATTTAGAGATTTCCATAATTTCCCGATTTCTCCGATTGACACAGAGCGAGGGGTGTTAGATCAATCTAAAAAGATACCACTATGGTATCTTGGGTTGGGGGCTGATTTGCACAGTACCGATTTACCAATCCCCAATGACCGGTTATCTAGATCTGGTGTCACACAGCACCAATATGTAGTCCATATTTTCTTTTCTTTATAAAAGCGAATTCCATTCCGTCCCATGGCTATCTCATGAAATTTAGACTGCCCATACATATCTACTGTAGCTTAGTTAATTATAAATCTTACTTGTAATTATATATTAAAATAACTAGTAGCGGGATGGCTTATGTTCTCCAAAGGTTTTATTTTAACCCCCATTGACAATATTTACCTCAAACTTATCATGACAACACTTGAACTTCGAGTTTCTACGAAACTGATGGTTATACTGACCATGAAGGTGCTGTCGCAATTGCAAGGGTAATGATTTCCAACATGCATGCAGTGAGCACCCCTGACCACGCTAATTAACAACCGAGGCCCTAGTATTACCCCATACCCCACAACTTCAGACAAGCTTAAGAAACCCTTTGGTGGGGTTACACCAATGGATCTGCCCACCATGGAACTGCCAAACATATAAGCCTAATTATTTGCCCAGAAATCGCCCCCCCCCCCCCCGCACCATCGGACAACCGGCGACTAAGTGGAAGAGAGGCAGAAAATTTTCCTGCTTGGCTGGAAGTAGCACGGTACCCCAAAGACCTCAAGTGCTGCTGGAATTCATCTCTTTTTTGAAAGATTCATGTATGTATAGCTAGAGACTCAGGTATTCCAACAGCGAGGTCTCATGATATGAGATGAGCCCCCAATCCCAAGAATGGGCCTAAACATTTCCAAGACGCCACATGAGGGGATTCTAGCATTCCTAATCTCTCCGTAAAGTACCTACACCCCCATTAGACTTGTCTCCACAGACCTTCCCAGCCTCCAGGGTCCAATCCTGGAAGGCATTCGCAACCACAGACGTCAGCTAAGAGTCCAGAGCTTCCTGATTTAATGCTCTAGGCCGCACCCCCCGTTTCCACCGAGGCAAAGTTAAAAACCTCGGTACCGAGGGGCAAGAAACCTCGGCCATCTCACTTTCCTTGTGCGTTTTTCGTAATATCACATTGCTAGTCGAGGTTACATGTATTTATCCTGAACCCTCTTTCCTCCTGCATGCGCATGTTGCATGATGACAGCCACTGCACTCTCTGGTATCAGTATCTAGTACATGAGTCATTGCTAGAATCACCAATATAATGTAAAAACTCTCACCTCAATTCAAGTTCCTTCTCATAACTCGTTCTGATGAGCATAGTTCTGCCTATACACACCGCACGCTTTGAGCTGGTCTAGGGTCTGTCTAACAAGAGAAAAGGTCAACGATTCAGTGCTACTCAGAGAAGCCTTGGGAATTCTGTACCTGATTTTGAGCTTGGTAGGGGACGTATGTGTACCCACCAATCCCCACAGATCGAAATAGAGTAGGTGCTAGTCCATACCCCTTTGCCGTAGTCTTACGAGCGCATGCGCAAGCCTGAATTGTAAGATCGATATCGCGCAACGTGGGCGTATGCACAGCTTTAGATATGTGACTAGAGTACATGGCCTATTCTGCTTTGGCATAGATATGACCAGCGGGAAATTAAGCTTAAATAACATGGTCTGGCTATCTATTTACAATGCCCCAGATGGGGCCCATGCAAGTAAGTTGGTGATACAGCCGATAGGCTATATATATGTCCTTACATACGATGTATTCACTTTACAACAGATTTCCTCAAGTATCCTGGGAGAGAGGCTGAGATTCAAGACTCCCTAGGCTTTTGTGACCGTTTAAAATCGACAGCTAGGCAAGACAATGACTCAAATCCCGAGTGATAATTCATGATGAATATCAATGTCATTGCATGGCCAATATGTTTCAAACACAAGCCAACAAGATATTATATTCATGCTATAATATCTACTGTCTTAAATTAATTAGCTAAAGGAAAATCTTCCAAATCTCTCGTCCTTAGTTCTACTTAGCTGACTAGTTGCAAATAAATGACTACATGTAATTTTACCACCAGTGATGCAACACTGAATTTCAGCCCTTGTTCCACTTTTGACACAGTTATATATTGTGTTAAATAAGGGTTTAATCTGGCGAATTTTCTGTTTCGATGAAGGAGATGTGAGATCTAGATATAGGGTATTAAAGCCATCCACGG
The DNA here is from genome assembly GCA_024713865.1 of Morchella sp. 2016-72. Lineage (NCBI taxonomy): Eukaryota > Fungi > Ascomycota > Pezizomycetes > Pezizales > Morchellaceae > Morchella > Morchella sp. 2016-72. Next base: position 2,633,562 of record JAMJEY010000003.1, read on the forward strand.
AACTCAGCTATTAGGGTTACGCTACTTGCTCTTGAGGCCGGGAATGGAATCTCACAGGCAATTTACCACCACCGCTAAAGCTAGAGAGAGATACCCTAGTCCCCTGCCTCTTTATATTAATTATTACTTCTCTTTCCTTTTTTGTATATTTTCGTACACGCCCTTTAAAATTACACCTAACCTATATAAATTATGGATATGGTTTATAAAAGTTCTATTTATTCCCTCCCGTTTAATCTATACAAACACTACCACTCTCAAGCCCAACATCAGGTATCAAAGGCCGCCTCATGAGCTCACTAAACCACTCCGGCCTTCCCAACCTTCCCCACAGCGCCTCCTTCTCCAAAGAACCCCTCTTGGATATTATTGATCAAGTTGCCTTCGCTCTTTGTCCTAAATCTTCCCACCACCGGCCTGGTAGCCCGCACCGCTGTCGGCGTAGGAAAATCACCGGGGTAAAAGGTTGTCGCTACGGAAGCCTGAACATTCACCGGCGCCGTCCGGTGCGGTGGGAAATGCATCGGATTTTCCGTAGGTAAATACTGCCCAGGTGGGCCCGTTACGTTTTCGGTGGTTATTTGGGTGGTGTGAATGATGCGCTTCTGTATGTGGATGGTTTTGCTAGAACTAGAAAAATGTTAACATGAGCACTATCACCATCATTGCAGTCAATGGCGAGCCGGCAACGAATAACAAATGGTACAACTACATGCAATAAACATAATACTAGTCGCGTGTTCATTAAATGGTCGAGTTTTTGTAACCAGATACATACAAAGATTCCGGCCTTTTAATGAACGCGCGAGTATAAAAAGTACTGTTTACGTTACAATTGCAGTAGCATCAAACATTCCTCTTCCCTCGCTATCACAATCTCCACCCAAACAAGTATTATACAATTTACATTATCCCCATCTCCAAGACAAAAAGTATAACAAGAAATAAAACCGTTACTCACGCGTTAACCTCTCTCTTCGTCTTATCCTTATAATCTTTACAAGCTTTCTCGATAGCATCTGGATAGTATCCCTTTAAGTCGTCCGGAACGGTGACTGTACCGATCTTATAATCGACGTCCTCCTGACCGTTACTATAGGAGGAGCTGTAGCTAACATTTTCGTCGCCACCGTCTACTGCGTTCCCGTTGCCGTTAATATTTGTGTTTACGTTTTGGCGAGCGAGCATTTGTGCTATATTGTCTGTTAACTGAACACGCCGATGACGGTTTAGATGAACTGAGAACATACCAGGGCCATATATATCCCTTTTCGAGTCTTTATGAGCTAATAAACTATCGCAGAAATCTAATATCCTAAGTCCTAGTTCACCTCGATATCAACTAGCAATATTATCTAACCTTCATGTTTTTTGTCCTTAATTACACCCAAGGCTTTATTACTGTCCCCAGAAAGCTCTTGCCTGGGTTCGAGAGGAGATCCTAAGTATTTTCCCCATTAGCCACTATAGGAGCGCTATAATGGGAAGCTATATCAATATACTCACCACTCACGACCAACCCCAATGCCCCAATGACCGCCAGGTAGGATAAGAGTAATGTAGTATGCATGATCAGATTCTTTTCCAAAAATTTCCGCAAAATTTTCACTAGAAGAGAGGGGGATGCTGTAATGGAGAGAGAAAAAACGAGGAAAGACCGCCGGTATTTGAGTGTAAAATCCCCCATGCTGACTTAGCAACATAACCGCCACAATTGACGTTTAACGGCTAAGGGTTAATAATCGGGACATAACCGCTTGCCACGTTCTCCTAATTTGGTACATTGCCGTGAACCCATAGCTAGAACGTGACGTAAATTGGGGTGCTTGAATTACCTCATATGAGGGTCTATCCCACCTGCCCACCACTTCTGTCGTCTGTACTCGTGCAAAATCAGACTCTGGCTAAGAACGGCTGTCGGTGGTGCAAGAGAGGCCCACTTTTCATGGTGTATACTACTTATCGTTAATATTGTGCCTATCACCACGCAGCCCCCCTCCCCCCGGCAAAATGCTGTGAATCGCGGGAACAGACGAAGACATTGAAATTGGTGGAGGTTGAAGTTGAATCAATTGTCCCATAGGTACATCCAATCAGGTACCGCAAGGACTGGAGTACTTCCTAGGGGTAGGCCACAGAAGTTTCCTTTCAATTAAGGTATATAGCACGTTCTTAGAGACGCCTGCCTTTCCCATTACCTTCTCCTCGCCTCTTTTATGTAGCTAAAGTGCTGCCTTACCTCTTAGCAAAGCTCCACTAATAGTATTCCATCAATCGGGACACTTCTCCCCTCTATATACTTTACTTTATAAGGACAAAAATGCCTCAGGGCCTCATCTACCCTTCTAGGTTACAGGACGAGTGCGAGCCTGTGATGCGCCCTCAAGTTAGGTGCTTGCATGTACTTGCGTTGAGGATAAGTTTCCGCCAAATTGTGTGGTTGCTACACAAAAGTGGTGTCGGGGACTTATCCTCGCGGGAGGTATCAGCTAGGATACCTACTCTATGCTCTGAGAATCACAGAATCGCACTCGATGAACCCCGCAAAACCTTCCGTCCTATTCTAAATACAGCCGGTTGACGGCTGTGAATCAAAAATACTCTACGATGGACAGTGATTTCAAAAGACATGTTAGCTAGACTCAAAATAACAAAATAAGACATTTAATAACAGCTCAAATTCGGGGAAATTTTATGGTTAACATACTCGCATTCGAAAAAAGGCAGAACAAAACAGTTTAGTAGTGTAAAATGAATGGTATAAAAAAAGAATAAAAAAGACACCCTCCCGCAACAGTTTAAAATGCTCGTCTTAACGTTATCATACCACCCCCCATGCAGTAGTTCTTCATGATTTAAGAAATTAAAAAGGAATGTTACCCGCCTGTTACTTAAAAAAAGATGGAAATGAAAAAATAATAGACTCAGCAAATACAAATACAATCACAATTTAGGTCGTCCTTCTGCGCCGGTTGGGAGTTCTTCTCCAAAGACAACCAGACAGTCGTCTCCTGTTCTATCCTCTACTCGTTTCTCTTCCTCTTCACCCCCTCTCTCGTCATCCCAGCCCCAGATGCCGCCCCTCTCTAGGATCCATCGCTTCGCCAGGTCCGTTGCAACACGGTCTCCGTCACGTCTGGCATCCATAATAAGAAGGACACCACAGATGACCCAGCCGAGTCTCCAGAGAACAGCCCTTCCGGAACGGGTGAGCTCCTCCTTGCTTCTTGTGTCCAGGATGTTTTCAAATTCTTTCCATTCCTTCCATAAAACAATTTTGCATCTTTCTAGGATCTCTCCAGCTTCCCCGGCTCTTCCTCCACGCCCTAGGTTCTCCTCGACGAACTCATTAATAACCTCCCATGATCTTCCCTCACCTCCTGCTCTGCTTGTTCGCTTTAGAACACCAATAAGATCTGTGATGAGAACGTTTGTTGTTCCTTCCCAGATAGACAAAACCTGCGTGTCTCGTAGTAAACGGGCAATGTTCATGGGCTCTTCGGTCTCATTGGGCCCAATTCCACCAAGGCTTTCAACAGATTCCGATAAAGTTATCATAGCCAATCGTGCAGTGAGCGCTTTTGTCATTGGTGTAAGTATACGGAAAAGTTGAACCGCAGAGGCCGATGAAGGGACATATAAGTATCCTGAGTTGATGGAGGTGGGGGAATCAGCGTCTTCAAGGAGCGAAAGAAGGTGGACAGTGAGGAAGGTCAAGTGTGCTGAGGCCCTGTGCAGTAGCTCCAGGCCGGCCAATGTTCGCAAATGTAGGGGCATTGTCCATAGTGGTCGGTTCTTCGCAACAACACGGGCCTTTGCATATGCCTATTCCAATCAGCATAGTTCTCCTGTGGAAGCTTTAAATCATAAGAACATACCTTGGCAATCGCCAAACCTCTCCTCATAAAGCTCACCGCTGTGACAGAGTTGTGGACTCTGCTAATGTTTAACACAGTGTTTATTTCTCTGATACCTTCGCCCTCTGCTCCGATCAACCATGCCCGCATCCCATTCAATTCTAGCTCAGCTGTAGGCAATGCCACTGCTCCTGTGTTCTTCTTCAACCTTGCAACCTTAATTCCATTCCTATCACCATTAGGCAATCTTGTTGGTGCATAAAAGGCACTCAACCCACTCGCTGTCCTTGCAAGTAGAATGGTCATGTCGGCATCTGTAGCCGATGTAATGTATTTATAACCATCGATAATCCAAGGGCCCAGTTCATCAACATCATCAAAATTTGAGGGTTCCGCAAGCGGGGAGTAGACTGCTATCGTCTCTCCACGGCCAACCTCTGACCCTGGCGGACGTTCAGTCATCCACTGGCCGCTTGTCCATCTGGTTGATTGATCGCGCGCAATCAGGCGAAAGTGGGCATTTGCAAAAACTTTACCCTGTGTTGAAGATGGTGCTTTCGGAATTTGCTGTGCCAGCAGACGGGCGGCACCGTCGGTCATAGCAAAAGGGCATGTCGTAATAGCGGATGACGGAGACAGAATGTAGTACCTACGATTGTTAACTCCGGACGGTACAATTAATGATGTAAACACACACACAAAAAAAAAAAAAAAAAAAAAAAAACTCCAGACGGTTTCAAGACAAACAGAAGACACATACTTTGCGAACTGTCCGATCCTTCCATATCTCCCTTCGTAACCTTCGGCCACGATTCCCTCCTGAGCGCCGAGCTCTGACAGTTTTCGCCAACCTACGGATGTCCGGAGATTTTCGTTTCGGTTGACAAACGCGTTGTGTGATTCGAATGTTGGTGGATTTATCTCGGCATCGCGAAGCCAGGCCAAAACTTTTGGCGAGAGGGCTGTTGATGCAAGAGACTCAAGTTCCTTGTGGAGGGGCTTTAGGAGTACAGGTGAGAGATACACTTGTTGACAAATCTTGTTAGCAGATTGAACGAACACCATGTGAAAAGGGGGCGTACGGGACAGAATTCGTTGGATTGCGACATCATCTTTGAACTGGTTCTTAAGCCTTGGTGTTTCTTGGAAATAACCAGTGTCAACAGATGAGGCCTTCGAACTCGGCGGTTTTGGACGGGTGGTCTGTTGCTGGGTTTGACTTCTTGATCCTGATGTGGTGGAAGTCATGATTTTAGAGGACTGGTAATACAAATTCTTGGAGAGAGGGGGGGTGTTTGTTGCAAGAAAAACAACCGACAGGGCAAACAACTGGAAAGAAATATGAAGGAGAAGAGGAAGAGGAAGAAGGGCAAAAGCAAGAATTTCCTGGTGTCTCCCATCAACCTCCACTCTTACTCAATCGATCACTCAATCACTAACCATCGCTAGATCATATTATCACCAATGCCAGCCTCACGTTATCTAGGTTACGTGCACTCCACCCTGCCTCCACGTCGAAAAACAGAGACTGTATGCGTGCAGCGTGTCTCTTTACAGGGCCCGGACGGTAGGGGCCCCGGCAGCCTGGGTGAACACAGTTCGTTGGACTACACTCGCTGTACATACTGACTGTTGCTGTTGGTGACAATCAGTGCGTGGTTAGCGGGTGTGTTGCCGCTTCGTGGCTCCACTCAAATTGTTTCATTTGCGGGGGAGGCTGAGATTCCCGCCCTCCAGTAAGCGAGACATCGGTATTCTGGAACGCGCAGCTGTAAAGCTGAACATTTCGGACCTGAAGAGAAGAGGGGCAAGCATGAGCATGAAGTATCAGAATATCCAAATGTGTCTAGTTATGAGTATAGAAGGTAAGTGGAACACCTATGGCAGGTGGAGTAGAGGTACTAGAGCGCAGTTCAGAGTGGTAAAGTTGATACCCGCTGCGCTGCATTACCACTTGATAGGTAGAGTGTAGTACGTCCTACATGATACCATACATAAGGGCTTTGCAAAACTGAGAAAACTGTTGGCTAACTGGGTAGGTATATCCTGCGCCGTCCAAACGCAGGAACCCTGGTCCAATTGAACTGAGATGGATGCCTTTTCTCATAATGGTTTCTGGCGGAACAACGGCGCCACGGCGCAATCCATGCAAGCTAGAAATTGGTGTCTATGGTGAATTTCCAAAAAATGGTTTGACCTCGAGGAGTTTTCCAATTAAACAAAAAAAAATATAAGCCATGTAAGGGCACGTCCCTCAGTATCGTGGTATCACAGTCACTGTGTAACTACTTTTTGAGCTGAACTGAGTCTGCAAAAAACAGCCCAAGGCGGGAATGCTCGTGCATGGTCATCTTGTGGAGATAAGTAAGTTTGGACTCGAATACATGTAGTATGTTACAGAGTAGCAGCAGAGGTGACCTGTCAAACACCACCCTCCTTCACCACAGGAACATGTGCCATACCCGACCCATCTGTTTTCGATCAAGACATTTACATAGGCATTCCTTCGATGTGAAATCACTTGCCAGTTGTTCCCAAAAGTGCTATAAACAGGATTCTACCATGACCTTTTTCCTCCCGGGTCTTAGAGTTAATGTCCACGCGGGGGTGCGGCACATTGTTCAACTCAAGGTAATTCTACCCGATTGAAGAAGATCCAACGCTTTGATACTCACTCGCGATGGTGGAGCTTTTTCTGTTCTGGCCGTTTAAAGTGAAAGGATCCAGATTTATCGCAAAAGAAGGATTGTTGTGGTTCTAGAACGCGCCGCCAGCAACGAAACTCGGTGTCATGTGATACCGCGCTCCCTTGAAACGACGCGTGGTGTTTTCTCCTAGCTATTTACAACGTGACGTGACGTGACGTGACGTGACGTGAATTACAAGAAACACATTAATTAATTCGTGTCTTCTAAGTGGGGTTAAAATAAAGAGACTCCTATTTAAGCGACACGAGAGACGGGCCGGGGTTAGTGGGGATGAAAATATTTCCATCCCAGCTGGCGTACCAGAGCTGGAGTTTTCGAATCCCAATGTATTATTAAGTATGCAATTGCACGCCTCTAAGCTAGAAGGCTGTAGCATAGCATAGAGTACCCTTTGCAAATGGGAGTCAGTACCTATTCCCTAAGTTGCGAGGTGTTCGATATCATATCTAGATATGCACTCGTTATACCTGAGACACAAGGGCTAAGTTTTTCTTTTGAAAGCCTAATGCGAGTGATAATTCATGATACACGCGTGAATGGGACCACTCCATGACCAACCGTCAGAACATATCCAATCACTAAATTCCTCTTCGGCTCTTTTATTCTGCTCTGCCTGTGTTTTACGCACCCTTACCGCTGATGTAGGAGGATCAGTTACGGCAATTCAGCGAATACCGAGCGAGAGATGCTCCACATTCTGCACCACGCACAATTGAGAATATGTAACTAGTTCCCGGGGGAGCGGTCAGGCGACCGCCACTGAGACGGCACCAGAGTCCCTCCGGTTCCATGCATATGGATGGATGGGGTTGGGGTAACGAGAAGCAGCAACAGAAAGACAAGTCGTGCGTGAGATGATCCGATAATGATTGTTCGAGCTCTGCCGCACCGGACACGGCGGCTGTAGATCAAAGAGTTGAGTAAGATACACTAGCGTATAACGGGAATCGTGGGGTCTGTTGGCCCAAGACGTGGAGCTCCCTCTGGTCTATGAAATTTATTGGTGGTTTTGGTACAGACCGCATACACAGCACTGCCGAGCCAAGGTGTGAAGAAGCGAAGCTCACACGTAGTAAACAGTGTCTGACACTCGGATCGTAATCGGGTATTAACGCAATTATAGTAAAATCCGAGAACATGGTCCAATTGCAGGTACAATTTCGTGTTCAGTAGTTTATCGAATAAAGGTCTTCTTCATCTTCGCCTCGTCTTCGCCTTGTCTCTATCGTTCTATCCAGAACTTACTGGTGGGATTATTCCCACTTCATCGCCTTCTTTCAGTTCCCTCTCCGCATCCTCTTCGATATCCACATACTCTAGGTTCACTGTAACCATACAAGAACCCAAGACCTTCGCCTTTATCCCCGAATACTTTTCGTTCAGAGCATCAAACAACTTTCCCAGAGCTAAGGGGGCCGGGAGAAACTCGCTATCCTTTTTTGTGATGGTAGTGGCGGAGGAAAAGTATAGGACCTTGAAAGTTCCTGGCGGGGCTTTTCTCGACGCCATAACGAAAATTCTGTAGATTTGAGACCCTTTCGGTTGAGATTAATTAGTGAGTGGGGTTAGAGGTAGATTTAAATCAGCACGTGGGGAACACAAACCTTTCGTAATTTCCCGTTGGAGAGCTCCTATGTTTTGTCTGTGGTTGGTTGATGGCTGAAGCACAGAGGCGGAGCTTCCAAAGGACCCTCCCCCAGAGACATCAAGGGTGCGCCAAGACGCAGATTGGCAAAAGCCTAAATCCCGATACGCCGCCGCTGGAAGCTCGAAAGGTGGGGTGTCTTATCACATAAGAGAAGGATGTTCCAACTTGCTTATCCCGGGAAAATCCGATGCATAGGATGATGATGGTGGATCTGCACGTTTGCGCGAATATTGGAGAGGGATAGGCTCGAGGGAAGCAGAGAAAATTGTTTCTGTCTTCGCCATCGACAAGTTTTGCCTGTCGGGAAAAAACACTGACTATGTGCGTCTAGAGAAGATTTGCTGCACAACTAACAAAGAATCTTTTCTTTGCCGCCAGCTGCGGGTACTTTCTCGGTTTAATGACTTGAATCAGGAGGTTGTGGGGGTAAATGACGAAGGAGGGGTTCTTGGGAAAAGAGCCTCATGCATGCGGAATCTCGGTAGGTTGTCCGGAGGATTAATACATGTACATACCCGGGGTGGATTTCCGCAAAAATATTTGCTTGTATCATACCTCGGAGTAAGGGTTGACATGGAAGGAACTCAGTGCACCACTTGCTACATTCATGTAGCAGGAGTACGTGTAGCAGATACAGGTATTGAGGGACGGACTAGGAAAACCCTAGCCCTTAAGGCCTTATGACGAGAGAACCGAGATATATGGTGTCTTTTATATCAGTTATATTATAGACCTTGGAAGATTGCTCTATACGGTAGCGGGTTGTGGAGCTCGGTCGGGCGTTTATGTTGCCAGGTGGAAGTCGAGTGATATTGTGTGCGTACACTGCTGCGCTGCACAGTATGGTTACTGGTCTGGATAAATCAGCCCCTTAGAAGTGAAAGTGAACTTATAAGCAATAATTCTTAATGATATAGGGTTACTGGTCTTTATACATATCCATAAGGGGTCTATGGTCATTGGTTTGCGAAAACGCCGCGAGTTCCTGTCTTGGGACGAACGAGGTTGGAATAAGCTCAATCATTGACTCAGATATTCCCTAACGTGAAACTATAATTAGAGTTTCTTAGGATCGAACCCTACATATCTTATCATCGCTAGTCCTTACCAGGATCTAGATGTTATATGTTTGGAATTGTCCGTGTTACTGGAACCCCGGTATATACTCGCATCGCCGAAAAATCTAGGAGTTTTTGCGCCGTAGGGCAGTTTTAGTGTTCCACTCCACTTTTGATTCCATCCCCGAGGGCCCTGACGGAGGGTTTTCACTGCTAATGGTCATGAAGACTTATGGGCAAGATGAATAATCAAAAGAGACTTACCATAAATCTTTCAAAGATTTAACCCATCCGACAATCGAAAGGATTCTTTAGTGCTGGACGTTTTAAGGCTATATCAGGCCGCAAAGCTTTAAGGGCTAGCTGGCCTGATGACTACATGTACATGTACATGTACACAAAATATACCCATAAGCTCTCCATGATACATGATGTCCATCTTATTTCGGGAGCGACTAGCATTGCAATATCAAAGACATCCTTCCAACGGATAGACCTAGACTTAAGTTCACAAACGGCACACCTTAAATTCAATTAGGTGATAACAGAGCAAGGATGAGCGAAAGAGGGAGAAGTCTCACAATACAGATATCGTACTTGTCCTTGATTTTGACATACGTCCGTTTGCTTTCCCGCAACTTCAGGTATTCCACGACTAATCAAGTCGAAGAAAGAAGAGCACAGTTTAGGCGGCTAGTGCGATCATTTATGATGTGCACCGGCCGGGAGATGGCTGCATGCGTTCAAACCTGGGTCCAACACAGCAAGCGAGCTGCTTTATATTTGTGAGGCATTATAAGATTTGACAAACGTAATATCGAACACTTGATCGTCGAAGAAATGACAGATCTAGCATCTTTTTAGAGGATATTCACCCAATAATAAGCCCTCTAAAGCATGAGTTTTCTTGTAGAAAGGTCTTCTCTAAATTGTTAGAGATGTTGTAGGGATGTTTAGCTAACAAGGGGTAAATACATGTATCCTTGTTTAGTTGTCTTACCTCGGGGCTTTCTAGAGTAAAGAGGGATTTTGCGGGAGGGCGCATAAAGATCAATTGTCGATGAGTGCGCTCCTTTCAACGGGAATGAAAAAAAGAAAGAAAAGCTTGCATTCATTCCAATTGGAGGATTGTGTTTCAATCCTGGGACGTCACTCGGCCTTGGTTACTGCCGGGTGTAACAGTCCTCACCGAGAAGTACTACATCATATCCTTTGTATGTAGCCATTTTATCCCCATGAATTTGGTTTCTTCAGCACCTTAAGTACATACTTACATGTAACCATGAATTTAAAGATAATCTTAGCTATTGATCAGTTGCAACCCAGGCCCGGTTTAGCCTTAGAATACTTGTATATATCCACATAGACTAATTGTCATTTAGTATGTAAAATACTTTTAATAAAGTACTCTAGGCGCGGCCCGCAGAAGCTTCATCCTCTCCTACATAGGTCTTACGCGTCGTGAACCGGCCCTGCAGCTGCGGGCTCTGCAGTCCGCAACATACGCACCAGTCCGAAATCTTCAGCCCATCCTCGAGTAGGTCCAGACAGGCCATGCCAACACACCTACCTGCCAGCACATGTCACGCACTGTTGATAGATTACAACCACGGTCCCTCTCTCCTGAGTTCTGCCACAAAATGAGAAGGAAGCTTCAGATAACGCACGGCCTGGTCGGGCTGGAAGTTAATATTGGAGTATCGGCACATTGTGGCTTTAGCTCCGTTCCGTGTCTGCTTTCCTGCGGGTAGGGAGGCATTTTGCGTTCCCGAGAGGCAAAGATCTCGGAATAAATGCAAAAAAAAAAAAAAAAAAAAGGAAAAAGGCGTCCTGTAGGTGGTTTGAAAATGGAGAGGCTCTTTTGGTGGGATGGAAACCGTTGTATGGGTTGAAAGAAAGTGAAGAGGGGTCGTTTACAGTTGGCTTATTGGCGGGGTGCCTGTCGGCTGAGACACCGGTTTTTTTGCCTTCCCCCCCCACCTGCGGTGGGTTTACCCATATCCCTGCAGGTTGGCTGCAGCCACTGCGTTCCTTGACCACGCGTTGCTAATCTTACTCTATTCGGTTGCCTGCTGGATAGCAGCAAGAAATCTTGGGAGACTCAACTTGTTTGCATTCAAAGAACAAACATTATGAAAACAGACATGTCAACTCGAAAAAAATTGTAGAGAAATCCTCAATTGGGATACTAGAAAGAAGACGTGAATATATAGCTATAATTTATAGCTCTGTGTGCATACACATTGCTGCAGAAAGCTACATGTATTAAGCCAATTATATGCGTGGAAGCAAGCATAACCTGTATCTCATTTCCAGCGTCCGTGTGTGCCTATGAGCTTTGTCCAAGAAAGTTAGCTGCTCGTTTCGTCATCTTGGTCCATTCCGAAATTCATCCCCTCACCGTTCTGGGGGTTCATAACGTCCACCAGGCTTTCTCAATTCTTCCCTACTTCTACTACTTATTCCCCTCCTCCTCATCATCACCGTCCTCCTTCTCTTCCCTTCCCCTGCAACATTCAGCAAACCATCATCTGCATCATCGATTTCTCAGGACCCATCTCGTCCTTCTTCACCCTATCAGTGGTGAGTTGTTTTACCCTCAATCTGTTTAGGCAGAGATAGCTTTCCCCCGCTTTTATCAGTACCTATCGATTTTTCGCTTTTTATCGATCTATCAATAGTTACTAGCTGGTTTTCATCATGCCCGTCGTGTTTTTAGAGGCATTTTGTTATAATATAAATGCCTCTAGTTCCCTATGGTCATGATTGATTATCTACCTATACCCTTTTTATTAGCGGTGTTCATCGTGAAAGCTTTCTAATGTTTAGTTTTTTCCGCAAACAGAAAAAGCCTGTCATCGTAGGCAAAAAGTCGGTTGCCGAAGTCCAGAAACCTGTTGTTGAAGTTAAAAAGCAGCCAGCTGTTGCAGTTTCAGTACCCGTAGAAGCTCCAAAACCAGCCGTCGAGGTACCCAAACCAGTCGCCGAACCAGCTCCAGAAGTCCCAAAGCCGGTGGTCGAAGCTCCGAAGCCAATTGCTGAACCTACTCAGCCAAGTGTTGAAACGCCCAAACCAGTCATCGAAGCCTCCGAGCCAATAGTAGAAGTCCCCAAACCGATTGAAAGTCCTGAACCAGTCGCAGAAAAAATACAAACCCCACAGCCAGAAACAATGACTTCATTCAAGAACCTTCCTCAGCGCCTTTTCCCCCAATCCAGTGAAGGGGGTCTTGGTGTTCCCCCGCCCAGGAGACATGAAAAGTCTCAATCCGCTTTCGTAAGTTGTCCCAACCAACCAATGGCTAATTAAAGCTAACATTGATACCATTTTTTTAGGCTTTTGACAACACTTCCACTTCAGTGGCTGCCAGTCAAATGCGAAATGCCTTGAACAAGATGGCCGATGGTGTCAAGGACCCTGTACTCAAGAAGGTATGAGATTATCACGTTACTAAGACAGCAGCTATGACGTCAGAATCTAATAATATTGCTACGATAGAAATTCGAGACAGAGATGGACAACTTTTTCGCTCTCTTCAGGCGCTATCTGACAGACAAAGCTAAGGGTACTACTCTGTAAGTCTCTTTAGCAACCTCTATAATTTGGGTAATTACTTACTTTTTGCTATAGTGACTGGGAAAGAATTCAGCCTCCTCAGGCATCACAGGTTGTTGCCTATGACACCCTTCAAACTGTCGAGAAGTCATCACTTCTCGGAAAGCTGGCTGTACTCAAGCTTAATGGTGGACTTGGTACTTCCATGGGCTGCGTTGGCCCTAAGTCCGTGATTGAAGTCCGTGAGGGAATGTCCTTCCTTGATCTTTCTGTCCGACAAATTGAGTACCTCAACCGCACATATGGCGTAAACGTTCCATTTGTCTTGATGAACTCCTTCAACACCGATGATGATACCCAGAACATCATTAAGAAGTACGAAGGCCACAATGTCGACATCTTGACATTCAACCAGTCCCGTTACCCCCGTGTCCTCAAGGATTCACTCCTTCCTGTCTCTAAGGACTTCGACTCGCCAATCTCCGACTGGTACCCACCTGGTCACGGTGATGTTTTCGAGTCTCTTCAAAATTCTGGTATCCTTGATGACTTGCTCGAACGCGGCGTTGAATACCTTTTCCTCAGCAATGTCGATAATTTGGGCGCCGTCGTTGACTTAAACATCCTCGAGCACATGAAGGAGACCGATGCTGAGTACATCATGGAACTCACTGATAAGACAAAGGCTGATGTCAAAGGTGGTACTATTATTGATTACGAGGGCACGGTTCGTCTTCTTGAAATCGCCCAGGTTCCTAAGGAGCATGAGCAGGACTTTAAGTCTATCAAGAAGTTTAGGTACTTCAACACCAACAACATCTGGCTCAACCTCAAAGCTATCAAGCGTGTTGTCGAGAACAACGAGCTTGAACTCGAAATTATCCCCAACTTCAAGAGTCTCGCTGTCGACAAGAAGGGCGAGTCTGATATCTCTATTGTCCAGCTCGAGACTGCTGTGGGTGCTGCCATTCGTCACTTCAAGAATGCACACGGTGTCAATGTTCCCCGTAGAAGATTCTTGCCCGTCAAGACCTGCTCCGACTTGATGCTTGTCAAGTCTGACCTGTACTCTATGAAGCACGGTCAGCTCGTCATGGACGCTGGCCGATTCGGTCCTGCGCCGTTGATCAAGTTGGGAAGCCACTTCAAGAAGGTCTCGGACTTCCAGAAGAGAGTTTCAAGCATCCCTAGGATTATTGAGCTTGATCACTTAACCATCACTGGTGCCGTGAATTTGGGTAGAAAAGTTACTTTGAAGGGTACCGTCATTATCGTTGCCAACGAGGGCAGTACAATCGATATCCCCAATGGAAGTATTCTCGAGAATGTTGTTGTTCAAGGATCCTTGAGGTAATACTTTACCGATCCCATGTCTCTTTCATCCTGAGTATTGCCTACAGAGCTAACCATTGTAATAGATTGCTTGAACATTAAACGACAACCACGAATCGTTGTATAATGTGCATTTCCTTTGAGATTGCACCTTTTCTTGTCCGAAAAAAGCGCCTACATGTTCTAGCGGTGTCTACTCTTTACCCTAGGGAATGGATTTGTTCCCAAAGTTTCATTTTTCTAGATTTTCTTACAATTTTTGTTTGGGGATTTTTTTCTATAGCTTGGGTTTCTTTTTTGTAATATCATGTGTAGTGCACTTCTGTTCAGATGATGAAGTTATGTGTGCCTGTGGGTAAACGTTCCCCATCTGTGTATGTCGTTTAGATATCAGCAGTAGATGAATTGACAAGGAAGTGAAGAAGCAAAATTTATTTGCTAAAACGCAATGCTCCCCTAGTGAACAGTGTGCTGTCTAGCCTCAGCTTAGGTATGTATCCGACTCGATCTCCTCCATATTAACGGAAGTGGGGTAATAGAGCCCGAAGTCTGATACACTTCGGAATTCTCAAGTTGACCAGAATGTTATGCAGTATCGTGGTAACGTATTGGTAGGTTATTAAGTTGTTTGCCATCATTATCAGGTTTACCCAGCCATGCATGCATGTATGGTTAATAGAGTTTAGGAGACGCCTCGTAATTACAAGGGCGCAGACATCTTGGGCACAAAGAGGAATCAAAAAATTTTCAGTGCCCCTAACGAATTCCTCTAGAGTGCCGGTGGGAGCCTGACGTCTAAACTCGGTCGCACAGAAAATCGATGCATAACACACATAACACAAGTGATTATCCGGGCCAATGACCATGTACATACAATGTAGAGTACCCTTGGAAGGGCCCTAGAGTATTATTCTCACGCATATAGCGCAGTTACATACATGTATGTACATAGTAGATGCTCACATCGATACTATACGCTAGCATCGAGAACGGATCATAGACACGGATTATCTCTTCTGGTTCCGGCGCCGGGTGTTTTTTTTTTTTTTTTTCAAGGTTGCTCTGGAGCTTGGACCAGGCGCGAAAAATAGCCGAAACCCTGGCCCAAACCTTAGGAAGGAAGCTTACATTTTCGTCTCCAACACGCGCTCGCATGAAGGCCCAATAACGGTTAGGGTGCTTGGTTATCTTGAGCAGATTCGCCCGCTCCCTTGAGGGGGGGATCCTGGGAGGAGAGCTCTCTTTGAATTTAGGGTTAGGTTTTAGAGTAATTAATTAACTTTGCCGCCCAGCTAGACAAGGACGGGGAGTACAATATTTATTTTGCTTCCTACACTTCTGTTCGTAGATGGGTGAAGCGTGATGTTCGGATGAAACATGACCCCTTGGTCATTTCCTTACACCGTAGAGTATTGTAGTTTGATATTGGCCAACCAACCAATGAAATTTTGAGCGCTCACTCACTTTAAGGGAAGCAAATACTACCTAACCTGGAAGCAATGACGAAACTGAAAGCGGGAATTTGTTTTATATTTAGTTACGTATCATGTACATACCAAAAGTGGTAAATTTTACCGCTCTTAATCTTTGTCAAGATAGGTTGCGCAGCTCGGTTCAATCAATACCTGTCGCGACTCAGCGGTGGCCTAGAGTAGAGACTCGAGACGCCAGCGGAGCAGGAGCAAGTGTTTCTTAATGTCTTTAAGCAGCGATAGATAAAGAAAGAAAAAAGTATATATCAAGATGCTGCCTTGATGACGCGGATGACGAGCTCGCTGTGCCTCTATAATTCCCAATCAAACAATTATTACCAGGTTTCTATTCTCTGTCGCGTGTTTGAGCTAACGATGTTTATGGCTCGCCTCGTCCTGTGGCGGCGCGTGGAGAAACCTTGAGGCTAAAAGAATCATGAGGCTGTGCTCCCCGCCGTTTCATGGGCGCCAAGGGGAAGAGGCCGCCTCAAAATGGAAGGGTTTCATGCAAGGTACGAGAAGAAGTGTTGTCGCAGATCTGCTTGACGTGCATCTGATCCTTCTCTCTCTCTCGCTCTCTCTCTCTCGAGTCGAATAGAGAGTTAACCGAAAAATAGAAGCCTCCCGCATTACCCCTCCTAAGAAGTGCCTGCGATGGTGATGCTGTATCCAGTGTATTGGGTGGTAGTAATTAGTAGTGGTGGTATGAAAACTAAGTAGATGTATTGTTACACGCGCCGCGCGCCTTGTAGAAACGTACCAGGGAGAGCAAATGAGCGTATCTATTCACGAGTATCTAGTCAGAGAAGCAAACTCAGGGTCTGCGGGGAGGGGGAGGCAGGCGGGCAGGGACCGTACGGTTAAGGATGACCCCTCATGACGCCGTTTCAAAAGGAGTGGTTTGGCTGGTGTTTATTATTATGTTGCTCCCGCAACGTCGTTTATACCTGGGTAAAACTAGTGGTCGAAGCGCAGGCAGGCCACATGGTAATACCCCCAACCCTACATGTAGCTATAGGAAGTACATGTTTCTCGGGAGGGACGTGATGCATGTATGTACTATACTATTCTCACTCATGCGTTACCCGCGACCGTTGGCGGCTCGTGGAGCACAGTCCAGTCTCGATATTTGACTGATCCCCTGTGCGTCCGTCAAGTGCTACTGTAAAACATAGGATCGTCATTCTCGCCCAGTTTGATAAAACCTTTCCCAAAGATATCTAGTTGAGGTCGTTTCGGCCAATTGCGGTGTTGAATCAGAATGTCTTGGATATAGGGAATCAACGTTAATTCTCCGTGATCGACAGGCGAAACACTACAATGGTACCGTGCGTGTCTATTTTCTGCTGGCCTATCAAAATTGAAACGGGTTAAATGTGTTAGGCCGCATATATGCGTACACTCACGGTTCTCATAGCGACTTCTTTCAGGTTTAATAAGTATATATACTTGATTTCCACCCCCCATATACACCTCTTTTTTATTCCTCATCATACACAAGCAACTCAGATCAATCGAGTTTCCTTTTCCTTTTCTTTTTTTTCACTTCATACGCTGGTCGAAGATCTTTGATAGATCCATTTTTTTCTCTTTGTTTTTTTTCCTTCAGTTTTTTCCTTTCTCTTTTACGACTCTTCTTCCTATAAGTTTACGAAACGAATCATTTTACAAAGTATATTATACAAAACTATACAAGAAAGACGCAGATATGAAGTTTTCCAGCATAACCGCAATCCTTGCTACTTTTGCAGTCACTGTCCAATGCCACAGCTGGGTAACTTTCCCCATTCTTCCTTCGATATTACTATGATATTAACCTACTTTTCTAGGTTCAAACTCTCGAGGTCGTTGGTCTTAACTCCAACCTCAGCAGCAGCGGTGTCAAAGATGACAAAACCCCTCAGCCCGGTCTAGGCTACATCCGTGCCTACTCAGCCCGCGCTGACGCCGTCGCCGTTAACACTATCCTATTCCCCAACACCGACTTCGCCTGCCGTGCCTCACAGCGCACCCAAACCCAAGACCCTAGATTTGTTCGTCTGAAGGCCAGCCCCGGCGATACAGTCCAAGGCAACTATACCGAGAACGGGCACATTACACTCCCAGCTGTGGGCCAGTTGAGCCCAGGAAAAGTGTTCTGGTATGGGACCTCACAGCCTAAGGCGGACGAGAAGCTCGCCGATATTAGGGCCTGGACCAGTGATTGCACCGGTGGAGATGGGAGAGGTTGTCTTCTAAATGTGACTCCATTCGACGACGGAAAGTGTGTGGAGAAGTTTGATATTGCAGCGGCAAATGTCGGAGTTCCGGGGGGAAGAACAGAGGAAGGAGTTTTAAGGCTTAAGGCGGCGCCGGAAGGGCTGCCGTGCTCGAGTACATTTACTATCCCCAATAATGTCCCAGTTGGTTCCGTGTACACAGTTTACTGGGCATGGGACTACTCTGAGCATTTCGGACCCGAGAACCCGGATCCAGCTGTTGCTAAGGAGTGGTATTCATCCTGTATGGATATCGATATGGTGGCCAAGGGAGCGGCGAAGAGGAGGATGGTGAGGAGTGCAAAGTTCAGACTTTATGATTAGATGATCTCTCATGATTCTTTGACTTGTTTATTACTTTCTTGTGTGAATTCTTTATCCATTTTTACCATGATACCCTGTTTATACACCTACGGACCTACGGCAATGATTCTCGTTTTGTTTCTTCTATTATGATTTTCCTTTACTATCTTTTTTATGTTCACGTGTACTATTTTATATTTGGGTTTGCATGGCTGGTTTATGTCTCCCGTTTTGTACTATGGCATGGTTTTTCTTTTATCTCTCTTTCTTTCTCTTCTTTACTTTAGCATTATCATACATATAGCATTCTTAGGAGTTGGGACGTTGGTGATGAGGAAATGAGAATAACAAAGAGAAGATGTTGTTATGAATTGATTGGTTCGCTGGTGAAATTTGAAAAGAAAAAGACCGGGATCATGGGTAAGCACTCGGCTGATTGATAGGCGTGTGCAGTTACTTAGTATTCTGGCAGGATTTGCAGCAACCAACAGAACCCGGGATAGTAATAATAGTGAGACATGCTGCTATATATATAACACAAACAAAATATTCTTCAAGTTCAGGTGTTAGAGCTGCTGAATCGGTCGAGCTCGCCAGACCATTGAACTTGTGACCTGACCGTGCTTCTAACACCCGAGCCGAGATACCGCGTTGCTCTAAGACACCAGAGCTACGGTACATAACAGGGCACGGGCCAAGTGGCCAGTGGGGACCATACAGGATCCCGAAAATTAAGCCCCCAGACCTCTTTCATGTCTCTTCCTGCTTCCTCTCTCCCTTTCAAGGTCAGCCGCCCCGCAGAGCCCCCCCCCATATATGATCGATCGTTATTCAGCATAGGCGAACACAGCATCAAAAATACCCCAAATTATTCGCCAAACTCACAAAATTCTGGCAAATTAAGACAGTTGACCTGGTCCGGCGAATTTCCATGGTGGTTGGTTCGCTCTCTCTCCCTATCTCCGTGGAGAAATGCCTTTCCACTGAAAAAGGCTTCTTGAGCCAGACCTATCTAACTATATTTGTCCTAGCGTGTCTTACCCGAGAATCATGGTTTATCACTCGACATGCTCGGTTGTGTAGGGTCAAACTGCCGTCACAATCGCTTCTATTAGTTGGGGCTCGGGGCTGAACATCTTAAGTATCGCCTGAGACAGAGAAATGTTAGATAAACTTCTCGCTTATGCTAGCTCATTTACGCCCGACGGACGACCAGCCTTAATTGCATAGTCATAGAATAATAATAAGAGGAAATGTAGCTAGTGATTGCAGGTCTAAGTCATGCAAAATTTATTAGATCTACCTCTCGGTGTTGGGAGCGCTTTAGGTAGGCATTCGATATATAAAGTAATATCTATAACGCCTTGAACTCGTCGATCTCTTCCTTCTTTGTCCCTGCGACTCTAAATCCCACATTCCTTCCTCCAATAACTTTCCACCTTTACCCTCAATTGCCAAAGCACATCTGAAAATCTCGACTGACTCACAGAGCCCTTCACCACCCACGGAATCGGCGTATCCAGTGTCGGGTCCGCCAATATATGAAACAGCTGCTCCATGTCTAGCACACTCTCGTTTTCCAAATGCCTTAGGCACGCTGTTTTTATCTCAAACGAATCGCGAGGGTTGAAGGCCTCCTCTCCATTCTCCTGGTCGAAGAACTTTACACTATACCACCAACACCGATAAAATGCCACCTCGAACCGACTGCCTCCTGGTACCATGTCTACAAGAAGTGGGGTACCGAACATGAATGAGGCGGGGATAATGCTAAAAGCACTGGAGGTAACAGCGTCACGACAGATATCGATTTTTCGTTTGTTGAGGACCAGCTGCGCAGCTTGTGTTCTGCCTATCAAGCTGTTGCCCGAGGATGGTAGGTGGTATCGCATCAGTCGTAGAGCATCATCCCAGGCCTCCGGTCGGATCAGCCTGCGTGTGATTGACTGGCAGATACCGTGCTCGTTATGTTTCCAGGTGTTGTTGAATGCTTTGGAAGCTAGAAGGGTCGAGCGAAGGGTGGAGAAAGAGTCGAGAGATTTTAGGATGGAAACGAGAATGTCGACGGGAAGTTGGTCGATTGAAACTGGGGCAGGCATGGCTGTGATATTTGTGGTTGGATTGAGAGTTTGTTGCTAGATCTGCTATTTGGATTGTCTAACCCCACTCTGTTCAATGGTATCTTGAGGTGTACTATGAGGGAAGTAAATAGTATTGACGTATGATATACCCGTAGTCCAAAGTGTGTGTATGGGTTTGGGTTGACTGCAGGCTAAACAGAAATCTCGGTATGGTCCTTCGAATTCTGGGTCCTTCCTGAAGCCAGAGCACGGTGTTTCTTTTTTCTTTCTTTTCCGGAGTGGGGGTTTCTGTGACTAGATTCTTCAGTAACTAAGGCTACGAGAAGCATCACTATATACTCCCACCAAACCGATCTGGCTTGACATGCAGCAACACAGTTTTCGGGTCACATTGTCTCGACTACCGTTATTTATCGCTCGTGCCCATCAAAACACATGAACCCCTTCCCTTTCTCCTTCCCTTTCCCTCCTTCCCACACTTCCTCCCACGCACTCTCCTCCACTCCACACACCACCCTGCGTTAAGCGAGGCTCAGGTCCCGAGTATCATCCTGGGTGTGGATCGCTTAGGTGCCGTAACATTACGAATGATGACTTTGGCTATTTACTACACAATAAAGTAGGGTTAGGTTTTCTTATTATCGTGCGGGTTTCCGGTCTGGGAAAGGGCAACACCCACTAAGCGATGACCCAGCCTGAAACAAATTTGTCACGGCGTTACATACCATGTTGTTACATCTAACCGAACTTCTAGTTAACTACATCATCACTCTTACAACACCAGTTCTACCCACCAATACATGGCATGTGTGGTGGTGGTGGTGTCCGTCCCTGCGCTATAACCGAAGAACCCGCCAGAGTTAACTCTAGCCGTCTATTTGAGAACTTAGCTGTTCCTCTCTTGACTACTCTCCCGCATCGGGAGTAGGAGTGGGTTGTCTTCGGGGGTCTTACATGAAAATGGCGAGATATTACCTTTCTTTCCAAGCGAGAGGGAGAAGGTATACATACATGT
Source organism: Morchella sp. 2016-72 (assembly GCA_024713865.1). NCBI lineage: Eukaryota > Fungi > Ascomycota > Pezizomycetes > Pezizales > Morchellaceae > Morchella > Morchella sp. 2016-72. The sequence goes on from JAMJEY010000003.1 coordinate 2,654,850, forward strand.
ACAGAGAGAATGGGCTTTCGGATCCACGGAATAGTGTACCGCTAAAACTTGAAACAAAAAAAAAAGTTCCTCTCCAAAGAGGTTTGATTGGTCTGGGGAGGTCATTGACGGGTCATTGATTAATTGCAGGTATGCATACCATTAATTATTAATTATTCTGAACTTCCGCATCAATCACACATAGCTTTAAGCTTATCCCATCGAGTGCCTAATTGATCAAGGAATACTTATTACAGGGGCTACTCTCGATTAGAACTGGTAATTAATCAATATAGTCCTCGTCGGAAGAAACCAAGAGGAAAAATGGAATCTTGCATATACAAAAGCTGCATTTCTCCCCTCGAGCGCCTACACGTTGCACTTCTTCCATTCATATCAAGTTACGGCCGGATATATGTCAACGGAAACCAAGCCTATATACGTACCACTGTTTCAAAAAAAGCTTTCCCCCCTTACCAAGCCGGGGATAAAAGGCACAGATGAGTTGAACGGCCCTTATATCATTAGATACTGATTATACAAGGTCTTTTTTTTTTCTTTAGAATATCCAACCCGCGGATATTGCGTCTCTTCTCCATCGATCAAGGCAATCGAGGAGCTCTCACATTCCTCGGGGTCATAGATAAGGAGTGATAAAAAAAAAGAATTCAGATCAGATCTAAAATGACGTGGATCAGGACTACTTAAGCACTGGATACCAAAACCATTCCCCTGCATCGCCGAGGCCCGAGGGGGAGCTGCATTTGCATCGTGGTACGAAGCTATGTATTATGTATATACTTCCTTACCCATAATCTACTCACCGAGCATCGAGGGCATAACTAAAGAGGGGAAAGCTCGGGATCTCAGAAGTAGCTGTTGCTTTACCGTCGGGCAGTAAGGGGCCGAATGGGGGGGCTATATAGCCTGAACGCAGCCTCTCTTATATATATATATAGCCAATGGCTAGACAATTCATAGGCTTGCAGGTTGCAAACCGGGAATCTACTTTGATCTACGCTGAAAAGTGGGGTGCAGACCATCATCCTAGTACTGAGACAGATTCCTCCCTTACATGCCGGTGCTATACATATGTGCCCTATCTTCATACCGGAAGATGGCTAGTATTAATGTCGTGCACTTATGTTTAGAAACCGGAAAACGGGTGTTTCTATATCTAATATAACGCCAACGTCTCTAATACTTTCCATACGGAATTAAGGCGTGCATAGGTTTACCTAGGGAAGATCTTGAATCTGTCAGTCTGTGCCACTCCCGACCAGGGAGTGACATCGGGAGAATCGCGCCCCCGGGCCAATACCAGAATCCACCGCCCCCACCCCTCACACTGAGAGATCCAATGATACAAGCTTTCGCTCTAGCCCGGGTCAGGCTGCAAGTTTCTGCACGCAAAATTGCGTCATTTACTGATAAGAGCTTCTCTACCCGCCCACTGCCTTGCTTACTGCCGCGCTTGTCGACTCCGTATGTCTTGAGATCCGTCACTAAATATCACTCGACATACAGGACCCGGTAACACCCCATAATTCCCGCTCTCTGGGACGATTCGTACGCATTCATGCGTACGCAAGGACGTGGCCCCTTAGAACCGGATCGAGGGAGAAAAGGCTTGAGTTGACCTCCGAAATGGCTACAGGGTGTATGTAGGGATGCGTGGGTTGGAGGGACGGAACTAAAAAGGAAAATGATTATACGTGTATAGACACGTACTTACACATACGTCTTATACACACGAAAAGAAAACTAGGAGTGGAATTTAGTGATTTTTGTATGCTGGGATTCTAATCTAAAGCTAGAAATAGAAACTCGCTCTATTTTTTATGCAACCCCCCGGCCCGGGCCGACCCCGCCCTAGCATTTACTGGCATCCTTTTTTCCGATACCGATAGCTCCATGATAACTCCATCATTAGCTACCCTACACGTGTCCGATATATGTATAAATGCGTATATGTATGAGCTGTAATACCTATCTCTCGGGTTTGTGGGATGGGTGCGGAAGCCCGGTGGTGTGGGGATGTGGGTTAGGAGTGGTCGGTCTTGATGACTGTGTTTATGTGGGACTTTTAGCTTCCGGAGGCATGGGTTTTAGTATTATATCTTTTGGGGAGATGAGGGGTAATTTATTGGCGGGCGATTGAATGTGGTCATACAGGCCACTAGAATCATAGAGGATCACTCGTTACAAGATCGGGCCAACCCTTTATTGTATTGTGACTGCTTTATCATGAGCAGGTTTTCACTCCGTTACCCTGTTATGTGCACGAGAAATTAGATTCTCTAGGGATAAGGTGGAGAGTTGCTACGGAAAAAGTTACAGAAAAATGAAAGATGAAAAGAAAAGAAAGAAAAAAGAAAAAGAAACAAAACCCTATTCCCCTGACCCGATAGTGACATGTTACACGTATGCGCATGACTCTGACGATATTCAGTCGGACTTGAATCGTAAGTATTGCGTACAACCAGAAAGGAGTACGACAATGGAAGAGGGGGAAAAAAAGGAAAAAGGAAAAAGAAAAAGAATCCGCAGGCCCATTCAAATGATCGAACACACAATTCCAAATAACCCTTGCTCCTAATCAAAATCGAGGGTTTGAACACTTAGACAAAAAGGTGAAGGAGCCTGAAAGACTATCGGTGGGTCTAACAAGAGAATTTCAGTCTCTTTCATGATCGTCATCTGAAGAGAATCTAGGTTGGAGCAAGGGCTGACTCGACAAAGCGCTGCCAGGGGCCTCCTTTAGGCCGGTCATGCTTTTGGCGCCACGGAGAAAATTTGGTCTATGCAAGCCCTTTCCCTTCTTATCGGGGGTTTGTAGTGAGACGGTACTTTTGTAGGAGCCCTTATTCTTTGCCCAATGTGCTTTTGTTGGCTTGAACACCTTTTCGAAGAACTTCTTTACCGAAAGAAAGTGATTTGAGGTTTTGTTCTTCTCGTATTCTTCTTTCGGAACTCCGACCAAAGTAGGGGCGTGAAACGTATTGTCGTCAAAGTGTAATTGGGTGTTGTGTCTACCACCGTTATGGCCAATTCTATCATCTTGGATGATTGGCATCACATTATTCTCTGGCTGATTCATAGTTACTTGAGAAAGATCCAAGGTCGGCTCATCAGCAAATACATCCGGAACCGATGGAATGAGACTATATCGCCTTGACCTGGCATTACTGGTGTCAATATCTCCTGTGTACCATGTCTGTGTCTGCTCATTGGACGAATGCTCATCATCCTCCAGTTCACCGCTCGTACAACCTTCATCCTCCCCAAGTTCCAAAGTGTTTCCATCTAAAACTTCTGTTGTACCATACCAGGTGCCACCAATGCCACCTATGTATTCATCGCTCGGGGCTTCACTTGGACCATTTGATCTTCTTTCATCATCTCCAGTGGAAGGAAGTACGGCAGTGTTAAAGTGCGGGGTGTTTCTCCTTCCCCTGCATGTTGTCCGCCTTTGGTCGCTTCTGCTAACACCATTCTTGTCGATTTGGTACATACTGGCAAGACCATTAATGAATGCTGATTCGCGGCTGGCGTTAGACTGATTTAAAGCTTCACCAGACAACTTTTCTAGAGCCTTCCGCCTACCCTCGAGTTTTTCTTGCAATGGGCACTCATCGCTTCCATCAGATGATATTTGCGATGTTCTTTGCAGTTGGGTTCCCGACATATTCTCATCCAGGCATGGGGTACGCTCCCCGGTAAGCATCGCAAGAGTTTGACCGGTGGCCTCGTTTCTGCCCCCATTCGAAGCCTTGAGACCGGAGGGACCGATGTCATCTATTTCTTCGTCTAGTGCGGGTGTAGGAACAGTGTTGAATTTCCTTGGGAGGCTTTCGAGGTTGCTAGATTCTCTACTATATCTCATGTCCGCCTCCTCACTGTCTCCATCACCATTTTCACTGTCGCTATCAGCCATTGCGAAATACAGGTTTCCGGTCTCTATACGATCTCCCTGCTCCCAACTTATAAATAACCGACCTTGAAAAAGATCACTTGCCCAAAGATGGGTGTATACGCTGGCCTTGAAGGATGGATTTCCTGTGGCAATTTTCAAATCAAGGAGGAGTTTATTCTCTGCCCAAGGACCCCATATATTGTCGGAATGAGTTATTAGAACCCTTGATCCATGGTAGTGGTCAGATCCAATCATAATAAATTTCCCTTCATCGTTGTCATGGGAGAACAGAGTTGTATGAAAGATTGTGCCAGAACTAAGACCAAACATTACCGGCTGCAGTCTCTTGACGCCGAGGGATGCCTTATGTTCAGCAGAAGATCGAACAAAGTTTCTGCCGTCCCAAAATGTGTAGTTCCGGGGGGAAAGATAGGCTCTATGTCTGTGGGGCACACGACACAAAAATATCGGGCAGCTTGAGGGGTCTTCGTTACTCAACCCAGAATCCTGGGTCCCCAAGAGGTAAATATAATCCCCGCTGATAATTGTGGCAATGTCTCCCCATTTGGGATGTGTGTGCTGAGATTATTTGATTAGCTATCATGTTCTGCTTTCTTTTCCCCTTTAATAGGCATAAGGGATTCATACATCGAATAGAAGACCACCATGGCGTCTAGCCACCGGCATAACCGTTTCTAAGTCACCTTCTCTACCCTTCCCTTTACCAAATGGCTTCATTCGAACTTCCGCCACACCTACGCCGTAGTGTTTATCATTTCCCATACCGTCACCATTTTTCCTAGTCTTTGCGAAGAAGACTACACCAAAACTCCCACTCATTGGAAGCTCCAGTATCGGGGAGCGGGCCCAGAGGTAAAACTTGTTTCCTTTGCCCTCACTCTGCGATTTGGCATTGTGCTTAATTTCTGAATCGGTGAATGGGATAAGGTCAGGCACGTTGTGAAACGCGCTGTCATTCCTTGGATAGGACCAAGAAGTAATCAGTGGGTTGATATATGATCCCAACGACGCAGCGGACGTAGCGATATTGATAAATTTACTTTCGGGGCCAGGCTCTTGTGCGTATACATCTCCAAACAAAAAGACTGGGATCCCTCCTAACGTAGAGGAACAACCAAACCTTCGTGGATACTCATTCCCATCGGACTCCACTAGCCTACCGATAATCTCACCGTTAACTATGGTGGGTGGGAATACCGCACGGGGAAAGATGGTTTGGGGTATTGGGCCGTTATTAGCTCTAATAACGGATGACATTGTTGTCGTACTAATATTCGCTTTCGAATATCAAACCGTCTGGTAGCTCTCTAGAGCCTATAACTTAAGGCAGTATAACGCTTTCTGGTTGTTGCTTTGGTACGGAAGATGTGTATGACGGGAGTTCTAGTCCTCTTGACGTAGAGGAGAGTAACTTATGAGAGACTGGTTTCAAGTATAAGTGGAGAAAGAAAAAGTATTACTTCTAGAAGTTGGGATATCAGGGTAGATTTTGTTGGTGCGGGGAGGTAGAGGTAGTGGTGGTGGTTGGGGTTGGGTTGGGAGGTGAGGTTGAGAGGTGGGGTTGGGAAGAGGTTAAGAGGTGAGGTTGAGAGGTGAGGTTGAGCGGTGTTGGCTAAGTTTTGTCAAACAGAGATGGCCATATTGATATTACACACATGAGGGGAGTGACTCAAGGGGGATTAGGGATTCGACAATGAGGCAAGAGTAGCATAGTCGAGTGATAGCTTATGATCCGGCTTGGCTTAATATATCTTCTCCCTTGATACCGTTTGGATGGAGCCTGATCCGAGGGGAGGCGAGCAAAGCCAATAAGCAATGGTCTATTATTTAGGTGCTACATACTATGTTAGCCCAGATTGGTAGGTCGAAAGGGCTCAGTTTCTTTTGGTCGTATGCGAATTATATGGAATCGAATTAGGTGTCAACCCACGAGATTATTTTCGATTCACGTCCATAAAACTCCATAAGAATCTTTGAAGAGCTATGAGATAAGAGTGTGTTTAGCTGTACCTGGATGTAAGCTACTGTCAGAACTATGCCACCCAGACGCAATCTTCATACAATATGTGATAGATATAATTAACTATCTTCGCCCGTGAGCATGATATAAGGGGGTGTCAGGGTGCTCTCATGGGTAAAAATTCGAGATAATATCTTCAGTCATAGTGAAAGTCAGGGAGTAATTAATACTGAGCTTTAGACCTGGACCTTGGTTGGGCCAGCAAATCATTGAACAATTCCTGACACTACTTGATTCTTTGGGAGTCCGTGCTTGGGCGGCGATAAATGAAGGGCCGTGATGTACATATGCATACGACATAAGATTTACAAATGTATAAGCAGGAAGATGCAGCCTGAGAATATGATTTCTAGTATCAATGAAATTCTTTAATGCAAAGATCAAATAACTTTTTTTAACAATGCAATATAAACAAAAAAATACGTGCTAGACTTGAGGTGTACTAAGGGGAGAAACCAAAAAGATACCATCTCCTCATGATCGTACATTTGTGTAAATACCTCACATTGCATATATCCAAAGGAAATAACAGACCAGGAAACGCTAGATGACAGAAGTTACCAAGAAAAACCTTTAAAAAATACAATACGCTCAAACTGCCACTTTTTTTCCCCCGCTTCCTCCCGCTCGTGCTCGGAAAACGCCACTTACCGAGCTCTTGGAATGAAGCTGTGTTTAGACACCGCCATAACCATTCAACGATCCACCAGGCATTAATGTTGGCTCCGCTCTCTCTGCCTCAAGACCCAGTCTGAATCTCTTAATCTTTCTTCCTGTCCTCCAAACATATAACACAAGTGCTATACCAACCACCACGGCGGCAACGAGCAGCCCAGAGTTAACCGGTCTGGGATCCTTGTGGAACACCTTGAATGTTAATGCGTCTAGTCCAGCTTGCGAGAAGTTGAATAACCCTGCAAGACATATGACGAGGCCATATATTTTACCAAATGTCTTGAAGCCAAACACCTTTGCGGTGTAGTCTGAGACCGCAGTGTAATAGAACGGTCGGTAAATAACGAACCCAATGATTCCGGCAATAGCTGCCGTGTATGAGCGCTCTACTAAACCGAGGGCACCAATGGTAGCAGCCATTGTAACAAGAGTGGACAGAACTGCGAGGGTTGAAAAACTGTCTAAGAGTAGGCCAATAAAGGGGACGGCGAGAACACCGCCGACTGGAAGTGCGACATCGAAGAACTCATTGATCTCAACGGCTTTTGAGTAAGAGTGGAAAAGAAACTCATACTGCGATCTGATTGTCGCTACAAAGTAATTAATTCGAGTCTATGCCGAATTAGCCTCTGTACTTTTTTCTAGGAGCGGATGAGAATATACCATTTGGATGATGGTGAACAAAGCTATCAATATAAACCACCCACTGGCTATTTGCTTCGTGACTGAACGTCCATGCATGGCGCCCCAAACACCGCTACTTTCATGTCTCTTTTCCCGCTTCCTCTCGCTCTCTTCCACAGCGCTCTTTCCGCCGAGTAGGCTATCGATTTCGCCAATGACGGATTCATGGTGTTCTCTACGCATGCGGACTTCAACCTCATCCTGTTCATAGTCGCTATCCTCCTCCTCAAGCTATCGACATTTGGTATTAGTGACTTTGGCCAGTCCATTGTACAGAGAGAACCGCATACCAATTCTTCTTCGACCTCAACCTGTCTTACCAATTCTACAACCGTCTTGTAGCTCCTGGCTGGCATCACAAGGACCTGCATTACAAAGATGAATGCTGGAACAATAAGATATCCTAAAAACCATTTTCGAAGTCCAATCCTTCCACTAGTCTCTTCATAGATAATGCGATATAATAAGAATATGGCGCTCGAAGAGTCAAATGCTCCTGTCAACATTGACAGGACAAGCCCTGAATGAGTCGGGAACGCATTTGAGAGGTGGAATGACGGGATGAAGATGAAAGGACCACCGATGGCTAGAAGGAAATATGCGATCGGATAAGCTAAAGTTTATCAATTAGTCATGGCATCGTAATAGAGGTACAGAGCTGGCTCACGATCGATGCTGTAACTCTGAATCTTATCGGCAAACCCAAACCCAAGACATCCAAGTGCAAAGAGGACCGAACCAATCACACCAGAAACACGGGGACCATACTGGTCAAGAATTGCGCCAACAAGCAGAGCGCAGACATTTGTAGCTACGGCGGCCATCGTAAACATGAAATTCAGCCTAACTCGCTGCTAGATCAGTGTGTCGCCCTTAAATCAACACCAAGGTTCCACTCACCGAATCTCCTGTTCAAAGCACACATGAACATTTTTGGCAATTTCATGCTCCGTACAATGCTCCCGATATATCCCCTCTTTAATCATCACAGGCTTCAATGCGGCATAGCCAAACACTATGCCAGCAGCCAGCAAGCAATAGATTGTCGCAACCCCAACCTGGACCGTTCGTATTGTCCTAGAAACCTCAAATGCGCCGACTGGAGGGATCTGCCCTGGTCCGACACCCTCATCATACTTGCCCCCATTAATGGTTGTGCTTTGCTGCTCCTGAATCGACGCGTGCAGTCGATTCTCGGCCACTGTAGGGGATTGGCTGGTCATTATGTTTGTGATGTTGACGATTTACGCGATGTCGCTCGCCTAGTAAAATCAGCACCCGAAATGACGTAATAGCCCAATTGAGCCTCCAACTGTGTACCGTGAATATCAACTCGACTAAAGAAATCTGAGAATAAAGCTCAATCGTGAGGGCAGTGGAGGAGCGAGGCTTTAAGAACCCCCTGAAGTGTGGGGCGGAAAAAGAGAGAAAAACTGGGATAAGTTGGGTGACTGCAAGACAGCATACCATAGCATAATAAGTCCACCTGATGATGCTCAGCACAAGAATCTTCAACTGGGTCGTGTCAAGGTACCAAACTCATTTCGGCATTCTGGATGGCCCTACGTTTTAGAGCCTGGACCACTCGAGAGGGTAAGAAGAAAAGTGTCTTGGTTGTCCAATCAGATTTACAGGTGGCGGAAGTAACCGGCAGGATGTCCTCCGAAACATGGGGAACCGACATGCAGAATACATGTACATACTTCATGCTCATGTGGACATCATGTTCAGTCACTCGTCTAATTCTTGACTGTAGCTTTCAATTGGCATATTTTACCTACATATCAGGCGCAGTAGCATAACTAAAGTCCATTGGGAATGTGTGATATGTAGCGGGTACCCCAGCGCTCGGCTCACTGGATCCGAGGGATGTCACAATTTACACCTAAGATTTCACAATACCAGAAGAGGTACTCTCCACCCATCAATCAGAGTGGTATGAGTGGTACTGTCGTTCACGGGGTATTGACGGGTACCGGGTGTTGACGGATTGCAGGCAAAAACTTGGCTTGGCTGTCTCTCTTTTGGCTTGTTCCGTCCGTCAACACCCAGTGTCCGTCAACACCCAGTGAACGACAGTACAGTCAACTTTGGGGCAACGACGAACCTGGGACAACGACGAAAACACAGATTTCGGTCAGCCAAGTGGTTGCATATGAGCCTGCAGGCCTGAGCGCTACTGCCTCGACTGACAAACACCCCTGCTCGTCGTTCAACCAGTTTCGTCGTTGCCCCCGGTGCGACTGTAGTGTACTACGACCACTGTAGACTACAGACTTACCCCTACCCCCGTAGTACAGACCAAGAGTTTATGCAACCACCCTAGCAATAACCTAATAGAGTATGCACCTGCCTTCACAATAAATCACTCGACAATCGGACCGCTAGCGCCATTTTAAAATCTTATATAAAATAAAATAGACTTCCCAGTATTGTTACGTGAATACATACATGTACTTAATCTATGCCTATTTACGCTACGCCATCTAAATCTAAAACGAACGGCTCATATATAGGTACAAATATCCACCTACGGTACTTATCTTCTAGGTCTGAAGTATGGATGGGTATGGGGTAAAGGGGCAGCTGACGGTTTCAAGGCTAAGGGAGTGGTACATGAATTTGCGTGAAACTTTAAATGCCACCAGGCAGCTCACTTTTATTCAAGGCCGAGCAGCTAGCTTGGGCTTCACTGTGTGCCGTCAGTTCTCAAAAGTACAGCCCAGGCACAAAGGGTAAAATATAAAATCCAAGCCGCCTGATTGCTTTACGTCTTGCCGCCACTTACTACTCTGTTATTTTCCGAGCTCTTGTTTCGAGACTTAACGGTACATGTAGTACTACTCAAGATAACCTGAGAATTTTCCTGAGCGAAAACCTGACCATAAAGTCCAACTGACCCTGGTCTACATGGGCCTCCAGTCCGATGACTTAATACCTACGGGTGGTGTAGAGGTAAGTCTGGGAGCTGTTGCAACCACGGGCCAATGTCGCCAGACTTACCCCTACACCCGTATTACAATGTTTTGTGAGCAGTCGCTCGGGGCTTGGAGCGAGTTAGATAAATGTATATGTAGCTGCTGTATTGTTAACGTTTGGTATCAAAAGTGTGGTTAAACGGATCGAACACAACCCTAATTATCACCCCACAACCATTAGGGAATTGGGGAGAATAGCTGTATATGGATTCCCTTTTTAGTAATAGTATATAGCTCAAATATACATTTATATATATGAAGATTGCTTCTTTCTTGGTAGGCGGCTTTTGGTGTTTCTCAATTAATGTTCGCCTGTGGCAGCGAACAATACCTAGGTGATTTTTGTTTCCTCACTTTTCTTTATAAGAATCGCATATAGTAGCCGTATGCACTACAGTTGTAGAGGAAAGTCTGTAGAAACTATTTACATGTAATTTGTTCTTGCAACAAGTATATGTAGAAGTACAATTAGTAGGTTTCGGCGATAGAGATGAAATGTGAGTTCCAAGGTAGTGGCTGCCCACGCCACACAGCCAAACACCTCTATGGAGGTACATACCTACAGATCGCTTAACTAGCGGCAACATACGCCTCTCTTCTAACCCCTAGCGTGGCCGGTTATTTCAACAGCACTTAATATCGATGTAGAACCTTTTCATGAACACGTAGCATGTTTAGGAGTCTATTTCTGTATACGATGTAGCTACATGTATCTACATGTACATAAATATATATAAAAAAGCTACACTACATCGACGACACCCTTCATGACTAAAGAAACCTGCGCTTGCCTTCCAACTGCTTATATAAGTAGCTACCATGCATATATTTTATATCGGTTTGCTATTAGGATCGACCCCAGACCCATCAACCAATGTGTTTATCAATGTTCTTAGAGCACTCTCGGGGCGGGGTAAAATTTCTCCGACCCTAGCAGCTTACTCAGGAGCCATACAACACTAACCCCTGCTTTTGAAGTAGAGTACCTATTGTAATCATACCTACATGTAGGTACTCTACTCGCCTCTGGGTGACCGTTGCGTGAGAAGAAAAATTTTCTACATAACATGTAGGTACTTACCCGCAAGGCAGAAATAAGCTCTGTGCCAAGTCGCCCTAGGCCAGATCGCAACTCCCAAGTTCTGAGCCCCATTGGTTGTTACTACATACTTACATGTACCAACCTAGTCTCGTTCCCAGCTCATACCGGTGGTAGTGGTGGTTGTGAAAGATAACCTTTGGAATGGAATATTGCGTTCCACAGTAGGGGGAGAGTCCGGGTTTCTAGATAACCCCCAAATAATCCCGCCGGGCTTTTTTCTGTGAAGAATGCGGGGTTTTGGGGCAACTGGACTTTTTTGGTGGGAGGTTGGGGGGCCTTTGGCATAGCAACCGAAAAAAAAAAAAAGGACTGGTACAAACTTTTTGGGTAAGCACACCAGACCCTTCCAGTTTGTGGAAATACTGCCTGTATTTTTAAATACGAACCAGTTAGGTCCGGGAACGAGACTAGTACCAACAATGATTTTGAATATTTATATTGCCAATAAAATAAATGAGGCTCAATTAGGAGGTTTGCTAGGCTGTGGGTGTTGTCAAAACGTTAAGCAGGTCATATATACACGCTTACCAGCAAAAGAACCAGAAAATGCAAGGGATTATATTTGTATGAGAGAACGGCGCCACTCCATACAAATTATCCTTAACGTTAACGTTTGTCGATCGACTAAACCACACATTCCATAAGAATAACAGCCCGATTTAAAAATGTCAGGACTTTACTACATGAAAAACGTCAGGATTTTACTACATGAAGTAGGTACCATGTACCAACTAAAGTACAAATCTGTGCTTTGGATTGATTGCTACTTTAGAGGTTCCTGGACTTCTTTTCTTCTGTGTTCAAGGGCTGTAAAGGCACAGTTACACACACCGCCCTTTTTTATTTTATTTTTACCGCTGAAACAGGAATGGGATCCTGGTGTTGTGCAACCGTATATCTCTCCAAATATGGAATAGTTCGGGTCAATTTTTCACGATCGAAAAGCGCTTATTATGACACTGACAGAAGTTAAAAATTTCAAGACTACATTCATAATCGGGTGATGCGTGTATAAGGAGATGGTATAATAGTATGTTCGATCTGCTAATATTGCAATTTGGGGACTACCAATTTCATAGGCCTCTCTAGCTACTCTTTAGACTAAGATTCATACATACACCTACATAGATAAGGGGGACACCGTGTGGGGCCGGCTGAGCCTCACTGTGGTCCCTGCCGTTGGGATAGGTTTTAGCACCCCCCCCCGCTGTAGAGTACCTACATCGTCTGTACTAACTCTTATATCGCAGATATCCCAGAGCTTCTCCCCACAACTCCTTCTTTTCGTTCGATATCTTCGACGTAAACTCATATATCTTATGGAATAGTTTGGCCTTTCTCATTGACTACAGTGCTATTCTAGGTACTTAGTCATACATCTAAGCTTTTACGGATTTATCAGCTCAGCTTATTACCCATACTTCTTCGTCTCTACCTGATCCCCAGGTTTTCACCTCTTCAAGGCCAAGGTGAAATTCACGGCTTAAGAATAATATGTCGAACCAAGGTTATTACGGTGGGCCGAGCGGCGGCAAGTACTCATCCATCCCCGAGGATTATGAAATGTCCCCACTCTTCCAAGATCCATCCAGTCCACCCCTACATCAGAGAACCGACAGCCAGGATACTTTGGTTGGGGGCCCCTTTAGCCCAGATATGCGAGGAAATCGAAGGAGTTACTTTAGTCCAGACCTGGAACCTGGGTTCCGGCTTCAGACTCGAATGGCGTCTATGACCCCGGGGGAAAAGAAAGCTCTCAGCAGCGAATACAGCTCGAGGCGCCAAATGCGCAAAAATCTTACGCATATGATTGCGCGTTTTGCGTTTTCTACAGCCTGTTGTGGTGGCATTGTCGGACTATTCAAATTTTATAGCAGCGAAGGCGTAATGGATAACGATAATAAATACATTTTCAATGCTATATACATAGGGATATCGATGATTCTTAGTATGAATCTGATTGTAAGTTGAATTTCTTGAAAGGGCTAGGGAGACTGGAGACCACGCTTCGCCAGACACCTTTTTTTGTGTGTGTTTTCTTGTTCCCCCAATCGCTAACCCGGTGTTTCTCTCGGGCTGATAGTCGGCTTTCAAATCTTTAGCCAACATGATACGATGGAGGCTGCTAGCTGCGCATGAGTTTACGCTGAGAGAGGCGAGTTTCTCCGAAAACCAAAGGATTTGCAGTCCAATACCCTAACAATATGCAGGTCGACTTGATATTAGCTCTAAACAGTTTTCAAAAAACGGTTCAATTGCTGTTTACACCATCCAAAGCACATTCAAACCTTGCGACCAAGTCATGGGTGTTTAGGCTTGGTGCAATTGCGTGGATCTTGTTAGGAGTGGTAATCTTACTATAAGGGCTCCTGTAATGATGAAAGAGTTTTTTTGGCTGATATATTTTAGGCGGCCCAAGTTGCAATTGCTCTCATCGGTTTAACTTATAATCACCAAACAGATAAAGCCACGAAGATGGGCATAGTTAACATTACTCAAATGGCTCATATCGATACCGAAACATATGATTTTTGGGGTACTCACATTGGCACTAGACCAATATCTGAACAGAAGTGGACTGCCCATATGTACGGCTCTAGTACGTTACGCAGTCTTCTCATTTGCAAGGTAGTTATGATATCTAACAATCGGGCGGCTTTATATAGCATCCTACTCGACTCTTCCAGTTGTCTTAGAGGATTCACCTAGGGCCCAGAGTGCTGATGCCGTTCTGATATTGGATCCTATATTCAACACCATATCATATCGTGTAAGTATAAGGGCCCGGACATAAATTGTCAATAACATTTAAAATAGTTATTTGGGCTTACGATTTATTCAGATCAAAGAATGGGCAGCAGCTAATTCCAGCTCCAACCAATTAAACGTAGGTGCAACGAATCGTTTAATAAAAGTTGGTTCGGTGTGTGAATACTATCCAATTGAGCAAAATATGTATGGTGATGAAGACACACCATTTACTATTCTGACCAAGGATGGCGAAAGTGTTACAATTGATTGGTTGAAGGTAAACCTCCCCCAGAACTTGGAACCTCCCTCCCCCCAAATTTTGGGTTTGCCTACCCCCCATTCTACCTTGGAAATCGTCTCGTTACCATAGCTGGTAATTATATGACCGTTGGCTCCTAAAATATTTTACAGACATCTTATAATGAGTTTGATTCAACGGAAGAATACTAACTATTTGGTCAGGACTCGGGACCAGGCCAGAAGTATGAACCAGCTATCGTTTTTTAGATAAGCTAATCTAATATTTTGCCTTCGTACAGTATTATCGTAAATCCATACTGGGAAGGGATTAGTCCGGCCTACATGTCATGCGGAGAGCGTTGTAGCCCAATTTATATTTTCGAGTTTTCTGATACCAGCAAACCCTCGTTTTTCAACTGTACCGTTGAAGTTGGTCTCGTTAGTAATATCACTGCAGAAAACCACCAAATGCCCGATGAAGTTGCTAGGATTTTCGCCGGATCCCCCGGAAGTGAAGGATGGTTCGATGGTGTTGGGCGGCAGATGGTGAGATATAGTACAGGGTATGTATAATAATGAAAAGATTTATATTATGTCTGATACCCGAGTGCTGATTTTTTAAATTTTGTGAGTACAGAAGCTACTGGGGTGTTCCAGATGGAATTGGGGAGCTTGGAGAGATATCAGCCAGCCGAGGGCTTTCAGTATTTGTGGCCGGCGCTATTGCCAACTACGACCAATATGGCCCTATGGTCGAATCAATAGGAAATCAGCGGTGGGAAGGCGTTAGACTTGAAGTAAAATGGAAGGAATTGGTATGTTGAACATCAATATTCTATTCTCAGAGAGGACACGGCCTTTATGCCCTGTGACTAAATCTTTGGGCTTGTAAACATTAATTAACACGCTCAAGATCTATTGCTAACAATCACACACTACTGATTTAGTATATTACTTTGGGCATGATTCTTGCGATAAATCTTATTTTTGGGATATTTATTGTCTTTAAGGCCAATGCCGTTTTTTGCAAAGATGACTCCTTCCTGTCAATAGCACGACTTCTTAGACGTAAGTAGATTGACCTCTCTTTGATCTAACAACTTACTAAAAATATAATAGCAATGCTGGAACGTTTGGGGGATTCGGGATCTCATCTGCAGGGTTGGCAGATCGCCGATACGTACGACAAAAAGGTCGTATATGGATATAGGGTCAATCCCCAAACCGGCATCAATCACCTGGATTTTGGGGATGATATACCAATTTTGGCCTCTGGCAAGCACCAGTCATTCCCGAACGGTATGTACGATTAATGTATGCGGATTCGCTTGAGCTATAGGTGGGTATCGCCCACATAAATGTTATTGTAGAATAGTTTTTTTATCTCATGATCCTATGCCATTTTACGAGCGCTTTGGGTTTGAGTGGTTTTTCTTTTCTTTTTTTTTTTAAAAAAAAAAGATCCATGTTGGGGACTGGATTAGCATACATACGGGAAGGGCTTGCAGATGTTTATTTATTAAGAAAACTCGGGTATTGGGTAAATAGCGAAGTAGTGGGGGGTCTCATTAAGAATCCGTCCTCCAATGTCATATATTTGAGCTCCATAGCGAGGCGGGACCGATGACTACGTCCGCAATCAACCCTCTATTTTAAATTACCAGCTGCTCTACGGCGGACATGTATGTGCCAACACACCCTCGATTTTTCCAACAGCGCAGTGAAATATACACCATGATATAAGGCTATTAGTTAAACTGTTGCAAGTTTGATAATAGCCCATATCTACTAGGGTGTTGAGAGTAAGTGATCAGAATATGGCAAGAGAAAGAAAATGTTGCGGTGAATACGTGCACGAAGCATCACTCGGTTCCAGTCTAAAATTAGAAGCCCTCTGATCATGGCTTCAAGCCTACATGTAGATAATTCTCGAACTTTCAATTTGTGGGAGGGGGGGTCACGTGGGGCGGAGGTTTATAGACCGAACCTTAAAATTAGGACAGAGAGAGAACTCTACCAATCAATTATAATGAAATGAGCAGATGATCATAACACCCTATTAGTGGTAATTTTATCCAGAGAGGCGTGATGAGTGATGTATAATTTGATCCTCACATTTACTACTCATATCTCATAGGTTGGAGTCAAAAGGACATGCACGCCGCGGATTAAGCAACAAGCTTTTCTATAGCGCAGTTTACCTATAGCAAGGTCTGGACTTGCTATAGTTGCACAGATTTAAGCTACGCGAATAGCCCTCGATACCGTACCAAGAAAAAAGAGAAATAGAAACACCTACAGCCCGCCGCAATACGCGTAGATGGGTCCTTTTATGCAAGTCTCTATGACCCTTAAGAAATGTGAACTCGTAGCGTGTGGCTGCATGTGCATGAATCAAATAAACGTGAAAAACGTCATGCAATGCCCCGCAATAAAGTCTCTTGGGGTGGGATATGTCTGTAGCG
Organism: Morchella sp. 2016-72; assembly: GCA_024713865.1. NCBI lineage: Eukaryota > Fungi > Ascomycota > Pezizomycetes > Pezizales > Morchellaceae > Morchella > Morchella sp. 2016-72. Next base: position 2,671,681 of record JAMJEY010000003.1, read on the forward strand.
TGATAACATAAGAGTCTGATGTAAAACTACATGTAAGTATATATAGGAACTTATGCTCGGCGCTCCTAAGGTGCCTTTAATTTGGCCGTCTGGGGCCGAGTGATCTGAATCGCCCGTAGATGACATTCTACTGTAAGTTGTGCCCACTCTCTTGCATACCTAGCGTAATTTGTTGGTCCCCGATCTTGGAGTGCTTTGTGATGATCAACATGTCACGATACGTACATGTAGTGGTTTTAGATGCAAACCGTGAGTTACAAATATGGCAATGGCCTACCCCCCGCAATTCCGACCAAGGGTTGCAAATCAAAACAATTTTCCAATGTCAGGTTTGAGCATTGATATTTGATCGTTTATTGGCCGATTGGGAAGCTAGTCTCGTGTGCTTCCCGAAACCACCGGTCACCCTCAGTACCGTGATTAAAGACATTGTCGTAAATAGACATCTTCAAGAACGGGGTTTTCTTCTATTTTTCCGTAGTTAATCTCTAGTGACAGATTATGTCACGCTGTGACACCACCAACCAGAGCCATGTGCCTATCGTATCTCTGTGCGACATGAGATGGCGACGTTAGGAATTCGTATCTAAATTTAGGTCTTTACACAGCCTCATCCATGTCTTGCAGCCGGGGCTTTAGCGTAAGTGCATGTGCTTTTCTATTCTTGGATACAAAAGAATCCCAGGAAAAAAAATAAATAAAGGGGATCTGATCTTCAGAATCAAGGTTGTGGGAGCTCGGAAGCGTTGGAAGAAGGAAAAAAAAAAAAGAGCGCTCGACTCCGGGAGAATGGGGATTGGAGAAGTCGCGGGTATGTAGGTGCAGAGCTACATGTACTCTAGTGCTGCCGTACTTTAGATGACAGACACCTACAGTTAGAACTTGGCCCTTCACAATCATCCGCATGTGAAAATAGAGATCGTGGAGTTATAGGCGTTGGGTTCCTGACTTCGAGTGCTATGTTTTGTAGTCTTCTAACGTGCGTGGACCTGGTGCCTTAAAGTGACGTGAGGACGGAATCTGCCTACATGTACATGAGCGGGTCTTGCAAGAGGGAGAGTAGAATACGGGAGACCGGTTGTACGGGTATGAGTTTCGCGGATCTCACGGGAGAGGAGTAGATCTCATGGGAGGAGGATTTTGGACACCCTTACCGAGTATCACCACTCTCGCGGGCCACTTATTCAATGTTTCCCTCCCAGAAGGAGTTATGATCTGCACAGGCGAAAGAACTGTTATGACCATCATGCAGTAGGGTTATAGTAAATAAATAAATTGCATAGCAGCTGGTAAAATGTAGAATCGGAGAAAGCACACTGGTCATTGCTATTGCTGCACCCCGCCAGAAACCCCTTACCCTCGCTACAATCGAGGGAATCAAGGGGTGAGAAGAAGAAGTGTGAGATTCAATCGACAAAACTACGCATGTACGACGCCTGGCGAATTTTGTTTGTTATCGGGACGGGCTGTAACCCAAAACCCCCCCGAGCTAGGTATGAAGGAAACGGAAATAATTCCCCACGAGATTACTAACACGTCGCAGAAACTGGGCCTCTGTCACTCCCCCAGCCAGCATCATCACCTACGCCGTCCGTTCACCCTTTCTGTCCTCGTCCATAATTTCATTGCTTCATACCCTTGAAGGGACTAGAGTACTCTACGGACTGTCTACCCTAAGCCTCAACAACGGTGATCCTTCTCCTTCTGGGTTCACTGTGGGGGCTTAGTTCTCTATTGCTTACTTCTCTAATCCGGATCCATTCGTTAGTTGATTTTCCCTTCTTTTTCACTCTTACCTTTGGTTCTTTGCACATCAAAGGGGGGGTTGAAGTATAGTCGTTTCAAGTGACTTTCACTGTATCCTGTCGCCCACACATTCGCGACATACCCTGATTGGAAAAAAAAATTCCTTTCGTACGCTCGTTCGTTTGTGGTCCAAATTACTTTTTTTTTTTTGTGATAGTAGCTTGTCTATCCAGCACACCACTTCCTAGCAACAATCACCTCTACCAATACCATCAACCATCGCGACCTACAGCCTATATACAACACCTGCGCGAGGGCGTTACTTTTCATCTAATTTTGGGGACTGGCCACGCTGCTTGGAAAGTTTCGTCTAGTGGTTGTCACTCAAGACTAAGGTGGGGAGATTGAGAGACTTATTTTATTTCTAGGGGGGTGGAGTGGAAAGGTGAGCTAGAGCTGTCTGGGGTTTGGTCTTTTCTGTATTGAAATATGTACAACGTGATATGCCAGTGGGCGAAAGATTTCCTACTGATCAGATGCTGTTCTCTTAGGTTTCCACACTCCGCGATCTAGACATGAACGACGTCCCCTCTTTGTCGTCGACGTTGCTGTCTTCATCCACTCCTCCCGAGTCGTCAGCAGTAGCACACCGTAAACGACGGTCAAAACACTGCCGTAATAATTTCGATACTCCGCCGATGCTGTCCCTGTTTCTCCTGGCAACCCTCCTTATATTTACCGCACCTGCCCGTGCGGTTCTAATCAACACTTTCGACAACTGCCTACGGAGGGATGTAAGGCTGTCACCATCTCATCTCCAGTTTCACCCCTTGCTAGTTGCTGTATCATTTTCTGTGGATGACCCGGAGAAGGTTTTGACTGTTAGAGTCTGGGGAAATGTTACGGGGCAATCATCAGGAAACCCATCACTTTCTCGGAGGGACCTTTTCGCTGTGGGGGATGCGCTTTACCGACCAAGAAGTGAGGAGGGATGGAAATGGTGGGAGAAACGACAGGATGCAACCACGGTGGTGAGCGCCAAAGTTAATGGTACCGATACACAGATTCCAGCTGGCTCTTGGGGACAAATCAGGGTCAACAATCCAACAATAAATGGGAGCGTAGACTACAGGACTACAGGGGAAATTGTGGATAAGGATGCCTCATGGAGTAGATATGCCACCACCTTCAAGAGCGCAATCGGGATTGCATCTTTTTCGGCTTTGAGCGACCAGGCATTTTTCTGCGCAGATGCTTCGCATGGAACATCGCCAAGTATAGGTGCAAGCTGCCCAATGGGTGCAGTCCAATTATCAAATCAGACAGATTACAATAATATAACACTGCTTATGAATGAATTGGATTCATTTACCTATAATACAACCTTGATATCCGAATATCGTTTTGCAACGCTTGACACTACTTTCAGAATCATCTCTGGGGACAGCGCAGCAACTACCGTAGGATGTGTACATATCGAGATTACCCCTTTGTTGGGGGCCAGCATTAGTGCAGCCATAACCTGGGTACCTGCGGGTTTGCTGGCTCTAGTTGCACTAGGGACTGTCCTTGCAGCGATACTAAATCCGTGGGTAGGAACAGTGGATATATTCAGGTGGAGCAGTAATTTCGGCATGGACGAGGATATGATTCGTCTAGTTACACCTGGATTTGCAGATTGCCTTCAGTGGTTACAGTTTTTTGTTCTGACGGGGAGCTTGTCACTGAATTATCCAGGCTTCTACCAGCCTACAATTGCAAGGATGGCCTGGAGTTCTTTGCTATTTAATACTAGTTTTTTTACCCACTCACCGATCAGCGATGAGAGCTGGGCTGGAGACGGCATATACGCCCTAGATGCTGCGGCTTATGGACTTGAGAGGATAGCTCAGGCTGTTGGGCTACAGGATGTCAATGATATCTGGGTTTGCATGGCAGCATGGTTCGCAGTAGTGTCTGTTGGTACCATAATAGTGGTGCAGGTGTGGTTTGGATCTAGGTGGATCATAAGGACAGTCCGAGGGGTAGAAGAAGAGGATTTGACTCAAAAGAATGTTCCATTTACTTTGGGTATGTTAGCTTTCCGATAACGAATGCTTACAAAAGGAATGCCTGCACAGAATACAGTACACTATACTAACCCTAACAAAACTCTGCGCATATCATAGGCCTAATTAATCGCATCACATTCACCTACTTTCTAACTCCCATTCTTGCCATATCTGCCTTTCAAATTACAGTTGCTAGCCATACGAGTACGGCAGTTGTAGCATGTGCTGGCGTAACTATTTTTGTTGTTCTAACAACTGCAATCGCTCTCACAATTCGCATTTGGAACCATAAACCACGGTCAACACTTTTTGACAATCTTCCCACTTTACTAACATTTGGAACATTCTATAATACTTACCGTGAAAAGAATTTGAAATTCTTTATTGTGCAGCTCTATGTCAATATAGTTCGAGCGCTTGCATTCGGTGCTTTACAGCCAAGTGGGATAGCACAGATTACAATTCTTGCTATCTGTGAAATTGTGCTCGTCCTCACTGTTTATGGGATCAAGCCCTACGCACCTGCAACATCAATGAATGCCTGGCAAGCAATTTTTGCAATGATCAGGTTACTAACTATATTACTGATGATGACATTTGTGCCAAGTATGGATGCTGGCGGTGCAGCAAGGGCATGGATAGGCTATGTCATCTTAGTTATACATGCCTTGGTACTCATCTTTGGGTTCTTCTTTATGGCGGTACAGACCATGCTAGAATTATTTATCCGCGGTTGTGGCGGCGCAGACGATGGTGAGGCTGCTAGAGGAGGACTTGCTAAAGTAAGTTGGAATGTTCTTGTCTCCCCTGGATTACTGCGAATTGGCACGCCAGAGCCTAGGGTAGATCTAGATGAATGATGCACTTGCACCCTTATATCTTTCGTTGGTGTCATGAAGAGGAAAGTCTACTAGAAGAAAGGTAGCTCCTCAATTGAGGATATGCCGTTTATCATCATTAAAATGGGTTTTTTACTTTTCATAGTAGACATCTTCTATATCTACTTTTATGTGGGTAACGGGAGGACGTTTAAGAGGGACAAGTCATCATTCATCTATTTCTAGCCTTTACTGGACTCTCTCTCTCCCCACCTTCCCCCACTACTATTTTCTTGCTGCCTATACCCTATGACGACTTCTCGCGAATCCTTTTTACTAAGTGCATTCGTATCAAGGTTTTCGGAATGCGCCAACTTTCGCGCCGTAAACACAAGAGCCACCACGGTTCGGTTGACCCTAGTATTATGACAGCCAGTGCCCACGACGAACGCAATATTTCCAGTATGGGCCATAATCGGCCGGGCATGGGCCCTCATTCAAGATCCGACAGCTCGGCTGTATTGCTTGGACCTGGGATGGCTCCCACACCAATAGGCCGAGGTGATATTGGCCACGCACACTCGGGAAGCGGAAGTACAACATTTACACCAACCACACCAGGGGGTGCAAGTCAATACTCATATCTCGGCACAGGTCCTGGAGTTCCATTAGGAATAGACACAAGTGGTGTGGCGGGGCCTTATTATCGTCCGCCTAGAGCGAAGGGTCTACAGCAGCGGGCAAACGGAGAAGGGAGCGCAAGCGATAATTACTCTCCTGGTGCACGTAGCAGAGGTAGCTGGGCTAGTGAAGGGTGGCCTACAGGAGCCGGCATAGCTGGGAAACATCGGGGATCTCAACAGAGCTCTCGTGGAAGCCAAAGTATTTTCAATGCAGAAGGAATCACTAATGCCACCGGCACATCCGGCCCAGGAACACCACATGAAAGCGCTGGTATGGATATGGGCGGATTCCCGACCGGGGCTATTATTCAAGGACTAGCACATAGACACACGGATTCATCTTTGACCGGGAGTGCTCGGGCGCAACCTGATTATGCAGTAAGAGAAGGAGACTTTTATTATGGTGTTCGTGGCCCCGCCTTGTCAAACCAACCTGCAAGGAGGTTAGGTACTGGGCCAGCGGATCCAACAGGGCCCGTTTCAACTGCAAAAGGGTGGCTGTGGAGGAAGCTAGGGTTGGGAGTGAAGGAGGATAAGGGATTCACTGTTGTAAGGAGTAGTAGAGCCCCCGAAGAGCTCTTGGATGCAGAGAGAGAGGCAAAGGGGATTGGGATGGCAATCAGTGCTGATGCACCTGTAAGAGCGCAGGGTGATGAAAGCGAGAGTGAAGCGAGTGACGCGGAGAGTGGGGACGATGAGGTTAGGAATGGCGGGAAGGGGGTAGGGAAACGGCGGGCCGCCGGCCCAGCTCCGGATACGGATACCGAGGATGAGGAAAACCTTGATTCGACCACACCGGGTCCTAGCACAAGGATGTTAGAAAAACAGCCAATGCTCGACGACACAGATGGCGCCGGCATTGAACTCATGCGACAAGGAAGTCTCAAACCTCAGGTTCCACGAAAATCTTCGAAACGAAAAACAGCTAGCTTATTAGTTTCGCCAGTTTTGACAACTCAGCTTCAGCATCAACTATCGCAACATAACATGGCAGATGAGGAACCAGACAGCCCCATAATGATTCGAAAACCCGACCAGCCATATGACCCGCATTACTCGCCTACTAATTCCTCACCAAACCGATATCATATACCTGATCCTCAACAGCTCCATCCATTACGGCACAAGCAAAATCTCTCCGTCGGGTCATCCGCACGACTTCCATTTACTAGCCCTAGTAGAGATGCGAGTCATTCGCGGTCAGTGAGCACAAACAGCAGCATTCTCGCGCCGCCGCATCTGCCCACCGAAGACGAACCTGGGAGTAGGCCAGCAAGTGTTGGGACGGTACAAAGATATCGTATGGAAGACAGTCTCCGCACTGTACCAAACGGGGAAGGCGACTACCTGGGTAGCCAAGCAGAGCTAGTGGAGCAGAGCCGCAGTGCAAGCATGGGGAGTCAAATCACTAGGCGAGAATCCCAGATGAGTCGGGGGGGTGTTTAGGGGTTTTATGCACGGGATATTGAGAACGCTTTTGTGAATACCAATTCTTCAAACCTTCCCCCCTTTTTTAGTTTATAGGATGTGTTAGTGAGGGTTCGAAATAGTGGTTTCCTTTTTTTACCCCCCTCACATTTTTGTAGTAATAATGTCAGTTTGAACGGCCCCCCCTATCATTATTGGATTGGCTAAAGTATCTATCTAATCATTCGCTTTTTTTTGTTTGTTCCTTTGTTTTAATGGGGGTGTTTTTTGTTTTCTTCCTCTTTCGTTTCATTTTGGTTCCTTTTTCTACCTCTGGATTGGTTGGGTCGGGTTTTCTTCTTTCCATTTTCCATCGCTTTATCTTATTTTCTTTGCTGTCTAAGCGAGTGAGTATCTTTTTTTGTTTTGGGGAATGGGAGAACTGTCGGGAATGCAACAATGACCCCACTGTAGCTGTGAACGTACGATAGTCCGATGGATGGATTGATGAAGAATTGGGTAAATAGAGATTAGGAGGTTGGGGGCACTGTGTTTTACCAAAAAAAAAGAGGCAAGCAACGCGTAGAAGATCGAATACTATATTCCTGAACATTTCACACTTTTTCTCGCAGTACGATCATTACCATTTTCAGGGTCATGCAGTTGAGTCTAACTAAACCCACACTCACATATCTAGCGTGCTTGATTTAGAATTGGGCCGATTGTAGTTAAAATTGCGAACCATGGTTTGCACTGGATGGGAGACCTTGGCAGGACATGCAACATCTCTGCAAGTAGCGAATTGATTACCAGCTGACTACACTGCGATATGCAGAACGAAAATAACGGCCAACCAAGCACCTATGTATGTATATCTCCAATTATATCCCCCCTTTCCCTCATTATTGAGTGGTTAATTTTCCATTTGCCTCCCCCCCCCCCCAATGGAAAGTGCAAGTCCCAGACAACGAATAAAAGAAAAGCTATTCCTTAACCAATGCTCTTCTCTACCCGGTAATATGTCAGAGGTGACACATCCCTTCCCGCGCGAGATGAATGTCCGAGATCGATATCAGCAGGAAACACGTGTTTGGATAGGACGTGTGCGTCGGATTTTAACGTGACGTTGAGACATCATGGAGTGGCCGGTTTATAGGACTACATGTACATACATGTAGTGACATGGCGGAGAATGTCTTCCTATAGGCAAAGTACTTACATACATGTATGTTTTATGCAACCTTCTTTGGAATCCGTATGGCCCGAGTGTATGATGAATAAACGGATGATCGCGCCAAAATGTAAGCTTACCGTTATTCTTTTTTTTTCTGATGATATCATCGATATGTATCCGGACGTTGAGGTATGTGCAAAGGGTTTTGTCCTGCACTGGGTGGGACCGCGTGCATGGGCCTTAACCCAGGGCTCGTACGTACTGGTAGTGGCAAGGTCATTGGTGAGAGACTTCGGAGGTTTGTCACGTCTTTTAAGTACAGGATACATGTAGTTACTGGCTACCCTTAATTAGAATATTACCCCTAGCCCTAGAGTGGTGGTTTTGACCGCCCTTTGTTGCCGGGGCACAGGCCATCCGCCCATTGATCAAGCCAAATTCTTACCCCGAAGAACCACGCAACTAATAAACTGCAGATCCTCCTCAAGTTCAACGAACGAACCTTTGTAAGGGTCGACCCAGGATCACATTAGTTGGAGTCTACAGCTGGGATGTGGTCGTGGACGAGTGAGGCTGACCTAGCTCTCTCTATATATATACCAGACCCTTTTACCAGACCAACACGTACCCATATGCAGCGAACGTATCCCGGGCCCACGATTCCAAGATCTATCTTTCAATGCGCCGTGGGCAGTTAATTCATCGCTTACTCGGACTTGAGATGAGTTGCTTTGCTTCTTCCCACGCCGCAATGACACTGGCACTGTGGTGGGGCTGGTAAGGGCGCTTCCTTAAAGCCCAGGGAGGAGAGAGGTGTTTCATTTATAAAACCTCTGTCCTGGGGATATGCCCCACGGTGCTACATGTAGTCACAGTAGCTAGTCATTTATAATGATGTAAAGACTCAAAGAGAGCAGCCACAGAAGCAAAGATGGAGGGGACCTTGAGATCGAAATCACCCCCAAGCGCTCCATTACAGCTTATTTATACCAGCTGTGCTCCCGGGGGCTTAAGCAAAGCAGGCCCGCGACAATGCCCAAGATCTCGTAGCGGCGCCCCCGGCCCTCAATTCGGGGGGAGATCGAGGCCCATCCCCAAAGAAGGCCGCTGATCATGATATATCACTCGTCCGCCAAGAAATAATTGCTTTGTAGATCTTGATGGTCTAAACATCAAGTCTAGAACTAGGAGCATTTGGTGTAGACTACATACATACCAACGCGTATCTATAACTAGATTCCCCAGCCCCGAACGAGCTTACTACCAGCCTAGCTGGGCCTATGTATGTACATGTATGTATGCGGCTTAAAGATTAAACCAGGCCCGCCACTGTAAGAGTAGCCGCTCGGTGCTGGCGCATGGCCCGTAGCGCCTGCGCTGGTGTGGCCCGCCTGTATGCATGCAAAGCGGGTATACAGCCCAGCGTTAATTCAGCCCATACAGAAAAGGGGTATTTCATAAAGTACAGGTCTTTTGTCACGGGTATTGAACGCTGGCTGGCCCCTAATTATCTATCCGCTAGCGTATCTTGTTTATATCACCTCGTAATTATATGTATCCCTGGTCCTCCTAAAAGACTCCCAACCCGGCGCCATCTCCAACGCAGCCCCGCGAGTGATACCTCATGATCCAAAAACAACACCCACCAAGTATTTCATCAATAAATTAAAACTCCATAAGCTAACCAATAATCGATACAAATAAAGACCTCAATGGAAATAAAAGAAATAGAGAAAGAAAAAAGCACCAACTAACTAGTTACAGTCCCGTGAATCCCAACCCCAATCCCATTATGATAATCATCCCTACCCACCACCACCACCACCACTCAAATCCCCACCTAGTCCTCCCGCCAGAAATTACATTAAACAAAGTCCCGCGTCACCGCCGTGCTCGTCACCGGGCGCGGTGAAATGACAGCCACGACAGTCGTGATCACGACAGTTGTCAGTGAGCCCGACCCCGACCTGGACGCTGACTCGGTGGCCGTAGACGTCAGTGTTATCGTCAACTCTGGGGCTGCAAAGTAGTGGTAGCCGTGGTTATTGCTACTACAGGTGTATCCACCGCCGGCGCGGTCCTTATCGGAATAGGAGTAGGAGCCGGTACATCTATCGGCGCGGGCGTCCTCGTCACCACCATCTTCTTGGTTACCGCGGTCGTTGTGTCTATAGGCACTGCCGTCAAGCACGTTGTAAGTGATGGCGACTAGATAATAAATCAGCACATATACCCCCATCACACACACCTTACTCCTCAGGCCACTTTATCAAAATCGGATACTTATCGCCTGATCACCGATGCTCCCTCCGTCGTTCGGCAGCTGGTCACATCCAACCCTGATATTATGCCCTTCGCACACGCCATTCTGTATGCCTCGCGGCCGAGGCGGCCGGGCCCGTTGGCGCCGACGGCAGAGGGGCAGTCGCGGCTGGCGGTTTTTGAGGGGAATTCTTGTAGGAGGGCGGGGAAGGGGAAGACTCGTGCGGTTGGGGACTGGGCTGTGTGAGAGGGGCGAGGAGGTGGGGGAGGTGGGGGAGGAAGAGGTGAGGGGGAGGGGGAGGGGGTATATGTAGGTGTTGAGGTTAGTGGCATCGTGCTGGGTGGGTAGGTCAGTGGCCAGTGCTAAGGACGGAGATTTGGAGTGGCTAGGACGCATTAGATGGAGGTAGGTAAATGATCGTACTGACAACTGATGTAATCTTCAGGGCGTGATACTGGGCAGGGAACGAACAGTAGATAAGGAACGATTAGAGCAGGATGTAACCAAGCAAGTGAGCGAAGGACAAGAGAAGCCCTTTAGCCAACAAGCCAGCCAGCCAGCCGAGGATTCATCAGAGCCACGGGGGGGTTCAGGATGTTGGAAGGATATAAGCTCTTCAAGTATTCACACATCCCTACAGAAGCCGAGACAGTCTGTGCGATCTGTGCGACTGTATCGTGGGGTATTCAATAGAGTAATTTACAAATCTTGGATTGTAAATATAAGTATAAGGAGGGCTGCATGATAAGACGGGCCGGTCGCCGACGAAACGGTTTTCCTTTGCCCGTGGAGCTGTTGCATGGACTGGAGATATGAGAGATGTTGCTTTTTACAATGCAATGCAATGTAACAATGATTGAGTTTACGGGTTTTTACACCCACACTGTAATATGCAATTAGAATTTATACCTACTCTACAAAAATATTATATACAAGAACATGTAATTACATGTACTTGTACTTTGTGCACATGCGCGCAAGAAGTATTTAAATGGCCCCGAACGTGCTGATTCTTTGTTTATTCTCAGGTCCGAAAGCTTAACTACATGTACTTACCCACACTTTCCCGCACGCAACTATCCAGCCATCTCTATTTAAAAGGTTGAATAGATCTAAGCTAGGCTACTAGTCGCAAGTGGTGTTTCCAGAACACGGATATCATATATATGTATTCGCCCAAAGGGGAGTTCGACATTTTGCGACGCCCCAGGTGTTTCATCCCTGACATTGAAGTCAATGCCATCCCCGATCCTTATGGCTGGGGGGCTGCTGGTCCAGATGTGGTATTTGCTTATTCCGGGAGGACCCTTGCGTTTGCCGTCTCCCAAGGAAACGGTACTCCTATCTGGTCCAGCTATGATATAGCTAATCATAGTATCTACACAAGTCCATATATGTAGAGCTACATAGCTACTCTAGTTGGTACATCCGGTAGAGTAATGGAGGTGGGGGGGGGGGGGCCTTCCTAATAGCTTCCTACCCTGTTTGAATCGGCTCTGTAAGGCGGTGTCCATCCGATGGTGTCCATCCATCCACATTTGTTTCCTGAAGGCCAAAGAATAGGTAATCAAGTTGTCAGGGGGAGCGATCGGCTTGAGGTTGGACCCTGCCTTCGTTTAACCTCGTTGCGTTAGACAAGTGTTCTTGGCAGTGTGTAAGATCACGTGTGAATTCCTCTCTCCCCCCGCGCTGTGTTTCTCCCCCGGTGATTCAAGAGAGAGAGCGAGAGTGAGAGAAAGTGTGAGAGTGAGAAGAGTGAGAGAGTGAGAAGAGTGAGAGCGAGAGAGCGAGAGAGAGAGAAAGAGTCTCAGCCTCTTCTTCTTCTCTACCGACACCCGAACACATCGCCTCTCCCCCCTCAAATCGTAGAATCTACTTTCTACCACCACCACCACCACCACCACCACACCCCCCCTCCACCCCTCATCACTCCTCCCCCACACACACACCCCTTTTAGAGGCACTTCTTTCTGCAGTCTGATCAGAGAGAATACAAGAATACAGAATACAGAGCACCCTACTTCTAGAAGCTATCAAGAAGCCTTGCTTGCAGTATAAACATACTTGTTCAGCACTGCTTGCTCGCGTGTGGTATCGGGTGACGGCAGTCGGGTTGTTTCGTTCGCAGCAAACAACAACAACGTTCTTTTTTTTTTTTCTTTCTTTCTCTTCACCGGGAAGACACTCGTTCTGTCTCTGTCTCTGTCTCTCTTCCTCCCTCCCACCCCACCTTCCCACTCTAAATTTCCATCTACATACTTAGGAACTTAATATTATTCAAGAGGGAACCGTTCTTCTTCTCCTCATCATCCTATCTCTTCTCCTTCTTCTTCCATCATCTTCTATTGAGTGGGCGTCGAGGCTCTGCTGTAGTGATATCGCTCGGCATACCTCATTTGATTTGATTGCTTGTAATTATTACACGGAATCAGCAAGCAACAGACCTCTTCTCACTGACTCGATCCCCCCCCCCCCACAAGTGCCACAACCTCCACAACCTCCACAACCTCCGCAACCATCTCCTTCTCCTCAGCAGAAAGGGGGACCCTCCGCTTACATTATTTCCTCCCTTTTATTCTACTCTCCCTCCCCTCATTCCTCTTTCTCCCCTTTATTCTCTCTCCTCTGTCTACTCTCCTAGAAACCAAACCTCCCATCGATCACAGCTAGCTACATAGCTAGCTAGCTACCTGGTACTCGGCATAGCAACAACAGTATCAACATCGGCGATAAGCCACCACCATCCATCCAACCATGGACACCCAAACACAGACACATACCCAATCCCCCGCGACCCAACCCCGCGATCTCCCCCCACTCCCTCCCGGAATTCGCCCCCGTCCTATAAGCAACACCTACCGCCCCCCCAGCACCACCCGCCGTCCACGACCACCGCCGCCCCCACGCCAGATTAGCGATATAGTGCTCCCGCCCTGGCAACCAGACTCCAGTGTGGCCAATTGCCCGATATGTAGCTGCGGCTTCACGTTCTTCAACCGGAGGCATCATTGCCGGTATATACCTACTGACTACACACTAGTTATATAGCTATGGCTAATTAATCGGGCTGGTGCAATAGGAAATGTGGGCGCGTTGTGTGCCAGGGATGCTCGCCACACCGTATCACAATCCCAAAGGCCTTTGTGGTCCAGCCGCCACAGAGCGCCGGGTGCTCGCAGGGGCTGGTGCCGGTGGTTGTTGGGGGCGGTGCTGGTGGCGGAAGCAGCAGTGGTAATACTCGAGCCCATAGAGCATCATGGAGCCCAAATGACGGGACTGCGCTGCTAAGGAGGCAGTCGAGTGACAGTGAAGACGATGGGTTATTGGTCAGGATGTGTGACGAGTGCTTGGGGCCTCACACGAGGGTATGGTCTTCATCCTCCTCCGCTTAGTTAATTTGGAAATTCGAGGGCTAACCAACCGCGGCCACCACAGACGCAGCAAAGCTACCGCGCGTATTCACACCATAGCTACAACTTCCAGCGCACCCCGCAGACTACTTCTCCACACCACAACTCCCTCCCCTCCCGCCGCCCCCCACATGGCTACTATCCTGTCCCCGCGCGCCGCGGCGATCTCCCCTCCTTCCAGCAGCCACCCCAACCACATCTGAAGGAGACCGACTATTGCCCAATCTGCACGTCTGCCCTGCCCCCCATCCGCCCAGACGGCTCAGAGGAGGACCGCGAGGCCCACATCTTAAATTGTATCCGTCAAGTGGAGCAAAGTGTCTCCCCCGGCGGCGGTAGTGCGCCGGGCCGGGTTGGCGGTGGGAGCGCACCGAGGCCTGGAGAGCTCGGTAGGGCAAGAAGGTATACGGGGGGCGGCCGCATGGTCGTGTGGAAGGCGACGGAGAAAGATACATGGGCGAGTGTGGATGACGACGAGGTTACTCCAAGCTCGACGCCACTGCAGACCCCGGCAATGACCCCGGCGCCAGGAACAGTTGCGGCCGAGGACCTGACGGAGCCAGCGGAGAGCTCTGAGAGCGCTGAGGGAAGTGGAAGTGGGTCCGGGGAAGCGGTAGCAGAGGGGAGTAGCGCCGCAAACGAGGATGAAAAGGAACCCCCGAAGAGGGTGGTTAGGAGAGAGAAGGCTGAGTGCGTTATCTGCTTCGAAGAATTCGAAGAAGGCGATATAATCGCGCGGCTTGAGTGCCTGTGCCGGTATCACAAGGTGTGTATTGAATTCGCTAAAAAAAAAAAAAAAAAAAAAAAAATACGTATTCTAATCAAACCCCGGTAGAAATGTATCCGTGCATGGTTCGACCGACGAGGCAATGGAGAGTGCCCGGTGCATGCTGTGCATGAGTAGATTCGCAGGTGCGAGTAGAATAGATGGGGGTCACTATAGCTAGGTGTTTTTATAGCCTAGTTATAGAAAGCGGGGGCACTACGTTGGAGTTAGATTCGGTGGAGTTTATTGTCTTTTTCTCTTTTTCTATTTTCCTGCTGTGGTCGTTCCTTGGCTTGTTTTTTGTTGCATATGTGGTTCTAACTCAGTAGCCAGTCAGTCGGTGTCCGGTGGAAGTTTGGGTATTGACTTCTCCTTTATTCTCTTCTACTACTACTATTACTACTACCCTATCCCGATTCTTCTTCCCTCTTCTCCTCTACTACCTTGCATATTGTGGGTTGCTTGCTTCTCATGGCCGGCCAGGCGGTCGGTATGTTGGCCTTTCCATTCTCTCCCCCTTACTCTCCCCCGTCTCTCCCTCCTCATCCGCCTCCACCTTTCTTATATTATCTCATAGCGGAGATTTGTGCTTTTTATTGGCCTGGCTTTGGGAACCTCTTTTTCGTTCATTTGTGGTAATCTCTACGGGTTCGGGCTTGGTCCGGTTTGGTTTTTATGGTTCGGCTTTTTTTTTTCCCTTCCGTCTTTCTGGTGTGTGGTGTGTGGTGTGTGGTGTGTGGTTCGGTCTCTCCCCTCGAGCTTGAGCTCATCCTCAACTTCCTCCTCCTCATTATTCCGTTATATAAAGCGCGCTGTGCTGTGGTGTAGGTAGTTTTGAATATAAAGATAGCTCGGAGTATACTTTTGTAAATTATTGTACATGGCGTGGTGGTGTGATGGTGATGCGGTGATTCGTCATGGTGTGTCACTCGGCCGTAAGAAGGTCATTACGTCGCAGACAGTTCAAAGGATGCTTTGTGAGCAAAAATGACGCGCGAATAAGCTCTGCGCGCAGTAATACTGTGGTAGGCCCCAGTCTATAGCTATCATGCAGAAGGGTAGTTTGTCAAAGGCTGATAATACAAAGGGAAACGGGAGTCTGTGGCAGTGGACTCGCAGGACATACCTGGGAGGGGTGGGACGCAGAAATCTCATGGCGAGTGAGAATTCGTGACCCAATATAACCGCAATTCTAACAGGCATGCTATCAATTTTTGCTGAAGCAAGAAACCCGGGTGGTGCTGTCCAATGAAGTAGTGCCTGCGCCTTGGCGTCGTCGCTGTTATCTGATTGTTGATAAGGGCTAATCGGATTGGACTGTTTTAAGGTTATCGGCCACCTAGCTGGAATAAGGCCTTGGCAGAAAGCAGTCCCTTTGATCCAGTTACAGGGTCTGGTACACGTATGTAATATCTGCCATGTCAATAAGGGGTCGTAGTCCAGGCACTTTGCTGACTGCTTACTACATGATACTTACATCCCCAGTAGAATTCCACTGAGGCTCTTCGTCTGATTAGTAACTATCAGTGAGACGGGTGGACTAGCCCCATATGAAAACCTTGGCGCAAAAGTTTCCCCCTCTTCGTCCTATCCTTCGAGACTTCACTGCTACTCTTTTTTTTTTTTTTTTTTTTCTTTTAGAAGACAGATCTCCGCTCTCTTGCTATCTCCACCCCTCCTCCTCCCCCCCCCTTCCTCCCCCTCTCCCTTCCTCACCTCCCTTCTTCTCCCACCTCTTTCTGCTCTTCCACATCTAGAGTTCTCTGCCCGTCGTTTCCCCTCAGAGGTCCGGATAGCTTACAGGGCCCCCCTCCTCTAGGCGCTTGATTCGCCAAAATCTCCACTCAGCCCTTTTTGTTGTGTCCTCTTTCAAGTTGTACAAATAAAATTCGCTTCTGCTTTCTAAAAGTTTTTTTTTTTTTTTTATTTTTTTTACAAAAGTTTTTTTTTTTCCCTTTTGCCCTCCGTTAATCATTTCTCCCCCGAATTTTGTACTGTGACAGATGCCCGGAGTCCTCGAGTCCTCGATGGCATCCTTATCGCTTGACCTCGACATTCCCTCCAGCCTTGCTGCTGTCTTCACAGCAAAAACATCTCAGGGTTCTCTAGATGCCTCTCTCGCTCTGTGTTCAGCCATCAACGCCAACCCGGCGGTGGCACACCACTATCTAGATCAGTTGATCCCCGCACTCGCCAAGGCAGCCAACGACAAGAAATCCGGCACCAACCGGGAGTCAGCGATGATTGTTTACGGAGCTTTATACGAGACACTCCCGATAAAGTCTCCTATGACCGAGATTTTGTTGCTTCGGTCGACCATTGGTAATGTTTTCGATGGGTTGGCCGATAAAGGTTCTGTCGTTCGTGAGAGCGCGCAATATGCTATCGATGCAATTTTTGGCTTGTTGAAGGAGGAGGGTCTTGTTGTTGGGCTTGTCCGTGTTCTCATGGAATACCTAAAAAGCCCAGGTGCAAAGTGGCAAGGTCGTGTTGGAGCGTTACAACAGTTGGGAAAGGTTGCAGAGAAGGCCGCTGCGAGGGATGGCTTTTTGAAGAATGTCATGGGCCGTGAACTTGAAAGGCTCATTCCTGTTGTGGAAAGCGGCATGCATGACCTCAAGAAGGAGGTCTCTGCTGCCGCTGTCAAGACAATGACTAGCTTGAGTAAGCTCCTTAGCAATGAAGATGTTGCCAAACACATTCCTACTTTGATCAAGACCATGAAGGAGCCCTCTAAGGAAACTCTCCAGAAAGCTATTCATGACCTCAGGTTTGTTCACACGTACACCCTATTGCGTCCAAGAGTCCCACCTAACAATAACTAGTCAAACAACCTTTATCGCCGTTGTCACATCCCCAGTCCTTTCCCTCCTCACCCCGCTCCTTGAAAGATCCCTCACATCACCTCAAACTTCTCAGGATGTCCTTCGTCAGACCGTGGTTGTCGTAGAGAACTTGACTAAGCTTGTCCACGATCCTGTCGAGGCTCGCGAGTTTCTTCCTCGTCTCCAGCCTGGTGTGAAACGTATCGAAGACACCGCCAGTTTGCCTGTCGTTCGTGCTCTAGCAAAGAGCGCAAATGCCACGATGGAGAAGGCGATGAAGAGCGGTGCTGTTGGTGTTAGCGAATCCAACCCCGAGCGTATATCGGTTGAGGATGTCGAGGCACAACTCAATGGGAGATGCCACATAAAACCTACCGAGATCGATACCTGGGAAAACAAGGGTGTTCGTAAATACGTAGCCAGTATGCTCAGAGAGGCTATTGTGGTTCGAGAATGGAAGCACATTCATAATTGTGCCGAACCTTACCTTCGCTACATTGTCGCGGCTGAAGATGGCGAGGCAGAAGCTAAGAGAATTGCATCTGATCTGGAAAGCTGGGCTAAAGAGGAGACTCTAAAGCGTTTTGGTGACGGTGTTGTTGAGGATGATGGTAACACTGAGGTTGAGATTGTCAACGCCGACTTCTCCCTTGCTTATGGTGGTATGATGTTGCTCAACCACACGAATCTAACACTATACAAAGGTCACCGCTACGGACTTTGCGGACGTAATGGTGCCGGTAAGTCGACACTCATGCGTTCTATCAGCGAGGGCAAACTTGAGGGTTTTCCTTCCAAGGAAGAGTTGAGGACCTGCTTTGTCGAGCATAAATCATCTGAGGAGCGTGACATGAGCATTGTTGAGTATATCCAGATCGCTCTCCGTGATGCTGGTGAGACCGGACATTCCGAAGATGAGATCAAGGAAACTCTACGCAGTGTTGGTTTTGAAGGCGAAAGAGCCGATATGATGGTTGGACAGCTCTCTGGTGGTTGGAAGATGAAGCTGGCGCTTGCAGAGGCCATGTTGAGGCGTGCAGAGGTTCTCCTGTTGGACGAACCTACCAATCACTTGGACGTTCACAACGTGAGATGGTTACAAGACTATCTCAAGACGCACACTGACATTACCTCCTTGATTGTGTCTCACGACTCCAAATTTTTGGACGCTGTTTGCACGGATATTATCCATTACGAGGAGAAGAAGCTTGTTTATTATAAGGGAAATCTTTCCGAGTAAGTTGACACCAAATCTGACTAAATTTTGTATTGGTATTAACCACTGTATAGATTTGTCAAAGTCCGCCCCGAAGGGAAGGCCTATTACACACTTGACGCCTCTTCAGTTAAATTCTTTTTCCCCCCTCCTGGCCTTCTCACTGGAGTCAAGTCCAACACCCGCTCAATCATCAAAATGACCGGCTGCACGTACACGTACCCTGGTGCCCCTAAGCCCTCGTTATACGACGTAACCTGCTCTCTGTCGCTTTCGTCGCGTGTTGCTATCATTGGCCCCAACGGAGCTGGAAAATCAACCCTTGTCAAGATCCTCACTGGTGAAATGGTTCCGCAGAAGGGCAAAGTTGAAAAGCATCCCAACTTGCGTGTCGGATACATGGCACAACAGTCGCTCCACCACGTGTCTCAGAATCTTGACAAAACCCCATCTCAGTATTTGCAATGGCGTTTCGCAGCCGGTGTGGACAAGGAGGTTTCAATGAAGGACACTCGTCTTCTTTCTGATGAAGACAAGGCGCAGCTCGAGAAGCCTATTGATCTTGGTGATGGGTCTGGACCGAAGAAGATTGAGGCATTGATCGGTAGACAAAAGTGGAAGAAGAGTTTCCAGTACGAAGTCAAGTGGTTCGGACTTCCGACAAAATACAACAACATGATTTCAAGAGAAACCTTGTTGGAACATGGCTTCGCTAAGATTGTTCAAGATTTTGATGATGCCGAGAGTGCGAGAGAGGGTATGGGCTATAGAGAGTTGGATGTGGCCAGTATCAGCAAGCATTTCGAAGATGTTGGGTTGCCGGCTGATATTGCAATGAACAATGAGATCGGTGGTCTGTCTGGTGGACAGAAAGTTAAAGGTTAGTTTCTGTCTCTACTCTCTGGAGGAATTCAACTAATGTTATGAAGTTGTTATCGCCGCCGCTATGTGGCCGAAACCTCATTTGCTTATTCTGGACGAGCCGACCAATTACCTTGACCGTGAGTCACTTGGTGCTCTTGCAACTGCGATCAAGGAGTTCCGTGGTGGTGTCTGTCTCATTTCTCACGACTCCCAATTCGTCTCTTCCCTCTCCAATGAGGAATGGCATGTCGAAGCTGGCCGCATGATAAAGAAGGGTATCAATGGAGCTCTTCTTGCGGCCCCGGTTGACTCGCAACCCGGAAGCAGTGCAGTCAGCAGTGCTCAAAGTAGTGCTGTCAACAGTGCTGTCAACAGTGACGCTGAAGATACTGGTGACATGCAGTTCAAGCAGAGGAAGTCAAAGAAGAAGAAGTTCACTAGGGCACAGTTGAAGGAGAGGGAAGTCAGGAGGAGATTGAGATATCTTGAGTGGCTAAATAGTCCCAAGGGTACCCCCAAGCCTGCCGATACCGATGATGAGGCCGATTAAGTGTCTGGTTGTTATAGTATTAATAGGCGGGAGGTTAAATAAGCCAAGTTTGCACGAAGAGATGACTGCTTTTATTCACTATTTTACTGATTTGTTTGGGATATGGGTTCATAGACGCGGGAAATAAATGTTTCCTTTTTTTCTTCCTTTCCGTTAAATATTCCTTATTTTTTGTTGTACGGTGGTTGGGGTCCGGTGGGATAGACGGGGTTATATCTTTCTCTGTTCTGGTCCTTACGATGTTTTACGATAATATTGGTAAAAAACTATTTTGGGGCGAGCAAGAAGAAATAGAGATATCTAGAACATGCGACTAAACATATATTAAATATTGTATTCCATGCGAGTTTGTCTTCTAGTTTAGAAATATACATACATGTAGTTGTCGCCATACCCATGAGTTAAACAAAAAAAGAATATGTATGTACATGTAGTTTACTGATGCTCATATATTCGAGTGATATTTTGTGATTATACTATATGTAGTACTACAGGAGACCACCCCCGAGGAGCCGCCGCCTTAGTGGTGAGGTACAACCTGTATTTTCCATTATTAAAGTTGTTTGGGTGTAACAGCTACGTACAAAGATACTCCTAAATTCCTGTAACAAAACCTGCGGATGTACTTTTTTTTTTTGTTTAATTCATTAATTGTATGCAGTTGCGGATATACTTAGTTCCTCATAACCCATAACATTATAAATCTCCCTATGCGCTCTGAGGTTTTGTTTAATCGAAGTGTTATCATAAAACAATTCCACAAAGGTATACAATTCCACAAAGGTATATAATCTAATAACTACTTAATTACAAGATAGGCTAAAGTGTCCCATCATACTCATCATCTAGCGGGATACTAGAGGCAAGTATCTGAGTATCTTCATCCTCTTTCCTCTCCAACTTTTTTGCCAGTGTTCCCAAAGCCTCAGCAACCCTCTCCACAGTCTCGTACCCCACAAACGCCTGTCTATCCACCACTCCCACCGCAGCTCCATACCAAACGGCCGCGATCCCAGCGTACGCCATGGCTACCTGTGGGTTATTATAACGCCTTGCAACACCCAACCCCTCACCGAACGTCTCCGTTTCCATATAGATCTCCACCCCTCTACGGACGTCGTCGGCCCCTCTTACCCCATGCAGCCCCAGCCGCCGATACTCATCCTCTATCTTCACGCGCATCCACCTCTTCTCTAGCCTGACGCTGCTCTTGGCGGCCCAGTTCCACAGGATCGACGTGACTGCGTACACATACCATCCAGCTAGGTCCCTAGAGGTGGGCATTAGGACATCGGCGGCGGCCCGAGCTAGCTCAGATGCCTTTGGGGTATCGCGCCAGAAGAGCAGCGCAATGGGGAGAACCCACACCGCTGAAGCTCCTGCGGAAGCACTGTCCGAGTGGGGCTGCTGCTGCTGCTGTAGAAGCTGATCAGATCTTACGAGCTCGAGGATCTCGGATGTCGGAAGACATCTCTTCAGGCCATCCTCCCAGATCTGCAGTACGCCCTGGAGGGCTTCGTCTGGGGTGGAGGGGATCGGGGAATCGGAGAAATGGCCCTCTCTCCTCCTCCACCTTATGTATTCTGCTGCTTGGTGACGAATATAGAATACTCCATCAGACCCTTCCCCGGGTTCAAGAGTGGAGTCGCATCCTAGGGATTGGAGGAGGTCACATTGGATCAGCGAGTTGGCTAAACAGAGGGCCAAGGAGGTTGTGGTGGAGAACCCGCCGCCGCCGTTGGCACTGGTGGCATATTCTGCTAGAGTAATGCTGATGAAGGAATAAATAAGTTGAGTCCTAACGTTCACGGTGTACATTGTATATACCCTATTTCACCGGTGCTTGCAGGGTTACTAATGCGGGGAATATTTAGCGGTCAGTTTAAAGTTTCACAAGCTAAATAAACCCCTCTTAAGCAGACTTGGCGTGAAATATCCTTTGCCAAGGCTCAATAAAGGAAGCATTCCAGAAATTCACCGGAAGCATCCAAATATCACCAACTTATTCAATTTTTTTTCAGAAAGCCTCTTTTCATGGTTAAAGCAAGTGCAGGACTTAGCAATCATACATCGCTGGTTCAGTTTCTCGACATATGCAACAATCCAAGCCGTGAAACCCGTAACCAGGCGAGTAATGCTGGTTGAGTAGGTTGAATATTGAAGTGACGTTTCGATCGAGAAATAGTGATAAGTGCCCCGGTATAGCAGCTGGCTCCCAGAGAACTAGTAGATCCACCGAAATACAGTTCCCATGATATGATTGTGTTTATCAACGGCAAACCTGCTGCAACCTCCTGCACAACAATCTCTTTCTAGCTGCGACTCCGGTTATGTCACCGATGCCTACGCAGCGTTTCAAAAGTACTATCCCAGTTAATTTACGCAAGGTGGAGCCGTCTATCATATTCCGGATTTCTTGATATAGATCACAACTGCATCCCGAGGTTAATCCCCCGCAGTTTGAGTTAACATGTGTGTCGTGTATAATTCTGTTTTGGGTAAAAATTAGTATATATTGCTACTTGCCTCGAGAATAAGTTTCTGTCACCAACCCTGTCTTGCAACAGCGTTTTCTCACACAAACTTGGCGGAAAATTATTCTCGCCGCAAGTATACTGACAATTGTAAACCATCTACTCGAGGCCTTTAAACTGGCACCTTGAAGTCTACTGCCGTCAGTTCTCGGGGGAGCAGCCCAGGTTCCAAGGTCAAATCTAAGCCGTTTGATTAGAGACTCAACTGTAATTGCATATACCGTCAGGCAGTACAGTACCTGCATGGTTCATAAAAAGAAAAATAACTATCGATCTGCTCAATATTACGCCGCCAATGGGCATCAAAAAGAAGTCAGGTTGTTTTTTTCCTCAGTTGAAAACATAAATGTATGGCTCAAGAAGCTATGGAGGGCAGGTGTGTAAACTTCGGCGTTTGCAGCCAATCAGTCTATAGAAATTGGGAGATCTACTCCCATAATTGTACTAGCGCGTAGCCTAACGGTCTAATTTCCATACAAAAAAGATCCCTCTGAGGTTTACACACCCACCCTCTATGCCTTCTCGCGCCATATGTCTCAACAGGTTGGACGGCAGTTGAGCTTTGGCAGCGGGAGGAGGCCAGGGCGCTGAGCCGATTGGCCCAATAGCCGAGCAGTGTCAATTAGTTCCGCGCTAATCCCTTTAACTAAACAAATTACCTGATAAGCTTTTTGTGCAGCTGCGACGTAGGACCACAGCTACATTTTTGTGGAAAATTAAACGGTTCCCAAGACAAACAAGATGCGTTAATTCGTATGTGCATCTTCATTCTTCATTGCCTCGGTGTGAATCCGTGTGGCGGCTTAAGAGTATCTATCATGCAAGTCGGAGGGTTGGAAAAGAGAGAAAAAGAAAAATATAAGACAACGTCGCTCCTTTGGGATTACAGGAGTATGGTCGCCCTATCTCCTCCATATCCATCTTTCATGCCACAACGGTCATTTATTCTTTGCGCGTCTCTCCGGCGTCTGTCGCTATCTTCTCATGGCGGTACACCGTTTGAGACATCAGTGTCACATCAGTGCACTGTGATGGGCAGATACGAGTGCCAAATTCACGAATCCCCTGAACGCCACAAAATTAAGCCATGCGAAGATCGCCTATGTTCACTGGATGTATGTGCTTCTGACTCGTATGCTTAATTGAACTCCCTATAAGGGGCTACCGTTAATTGCAGTCTCAATAGGCCAATGCGATTGTTTATATGCACTGTCTATAACATCTGGAGGTATCAAAGCCCCTGCGTCTTCTGCCGACCATTGAGTTAGTAATTTATGGCCCCCAAAATTGAGCTCTGATCTTCATGAGCCCAATCAAAGCAAAAAGAAAAAGTGGAAGAGGAAGGGGGAAAAAAATACAGGAGGGCTAGTGCTCTACCTACCCGCTTAAGCTCACTTATTGAACTGAATTGTGGTTAAAGTTGATTCATAAGTTACGAGCCCGACTAGAGTAGTGAGACGAAAATTGGCGATATGATCAACGGTTGAAAGGGTTTGATTTGGTAACCCAGACCGATATCTCTGAATTTTGAACGAGCACTGCACCTTGATGCCTTTCTTCGTTGGTCCGTAATTAATGTTCACATGTGAGTATTTACTTGTTATGTAGCGTTCTTAGCAGGAGATAGAACAGCACATCAGTTCATTACCAGATCTCAAATCCATTTCCATGGCATTGTTTGTACCCCCATGACTAATTTCCACGGCGAATGCCTTCTACCACGTGTGCAGGTACATATATGTAGATTGAGGGATATCCCGTACACGCACTTTATCCGCAATTCTTGCGACAGTCGTTTACGGGAGCGCACTGGAAGACGCCCTGAGTATCTCAGAACCACATGGGCAACGTGAGCTGCACATGGCACTGCATAGAGCGATCCAGTATTTAGATACGTGATCATCCTGACAAAAATGCCCTCCCGGTGCATATAGTTGATAATTATATACCCAACATAAGCAAATACGTCTAGATCCATGAAACTAGTTGTGGAGCCGTAATCTTTAGTTGCACTTATCATCATATTGAGTGATCTCGATCATTAGGACGTATCTATGCTATTGAAGGCATCATGCATCTATATCTGTTGGTGGTATCAGATTTATATGAAGTCTTGGCAAAATCACCAAAAACCACTCGCTGTACAATACATGAACGGAAGTTCGGCTGCAAGTATTTGGCCGTGACTACCAACAATATATTATCTACGTGATGTACTCTACATAATCACGTATGATCGGAGATAGGCGATTGGATATCAAGAAATAGGACTTTATTAACTTACATGTAAGTCCTAAAGATCATTTTTACCGAGATTTTGTCAACATAACTACATGTACGTACGTATATGAAAGTTTTCAACTCTGCTTAATTACATACCTAATAATGATACTCTTTGCGGCTTTCCTAATAATTTACTCCTATGACAAACGTTAAAGACCAGAAATATCGAGGGATACGTGAGATCAATGGATTTCTTGACACATCAAAAGTGCATAACCGAATATCCCTGCTTGAAGGAGAATTCATATCCTGCGACTAGGCGGAAATTCGGACTTGTTCAAGCTCAGTTCTGCAGTCTTGTGAAGGTTACATGGGTTTTGGCACTACCTGAACTCTGAAAGTACCCCCCTCACTTTCGTTGCATGTATTAATCAATTGCCAAGAAATACACTAAATGGTTAGTGCACAGTAGTAGAGCAAATATACATGTCGTAAGCGGATTTGAGGTTGCCCGACGACGTATGTATATAGAGAGATACTACTTATACATAAGTAGGCAAAGAGGCTGCTTTCGATATTTTGAGTGGGCTATCGGGTCGTATTCTATCCTCTAAAGCGTTTGCCTTAATTTGTAGGTTTGTGGGCCAGGCCTGGTAATATTGAACACCCCTACGCCCTAATAACGAATGAACCGCTGAGGCAATTGATCAAAGATACTTTAAGGCAGTTCGTAGGTTTGTTCTGCCGAAAGTCAAAGTCTCAGGTAGCTATGGGGTCTGATATGTGCATCACTAGAAATCCGGTAAGGTGGAATAGGTGGCGCTTGTAGTTGTCTTATTCTGAAGATGCTTAACGGTATTTGTGTGGTTGAAACCAAGGCTCCTGATAACTGATTCTCTACTAATCTGACAGCTGTCAAACACTGTCGCCTACATGCAGTTAACTTGAGGGGAAACTCACGCCCCAGCTTCAGAGGTCTCGGAGTTATCATCTATTCAGATACTACCTGATGGCAGGTGTCTCCTACCACGTACACAGCAAAAGCAAAGCTCATGTCTGTTTTGAGCATAGAAATTAGGGAGCTCAAGGCAGTGCTTGGGCCGTTGGAATGGGTCAAAGGTGACTGGTTTGCAGTATCTCCCATTGCCTTACTGGCCATGTTCGGATAAATACTAGTAGTGTAATACAACCCTCAATGACTTTTCCGCACGGACTAACAGTTGATCATTGTCTTGGCGTTGGCGTTGCAGTTGGGATTTTTGAAAGGGGGACGTTTCAGTTCACTTGCGGCACGACCCGAGCACAATACTCGTAGACATAACAGTAGGTGTACATACATACATGCCCCACACGACCCTACCTCTCGGGTTTCTGAACCATAGTTACTTTTTATGATTCAGAATAACATGGCACACGATTCCCGGGATACTTGCTGTGTGAGCAGAAGAAATCAGGACCGCCGGTCAGTCGGGTTTGAAACTTCGAGCTTGCTTTGACTCCTGGAAAAAGAAAATCTCAAAGTATTTTTACTCTACATAGAAGGAATTCAAGGGGTTCATAGCTATCGAATATCTCCTGCTTTCTTGCTCTTCTGGAAATATTTTGTAGGAGTAGGGGAGAACTACATGCAGGATATATACATTGATAAAGGGTAGGCGGTGTAAAAGAAGAGGTACCAAGTGTATTTACTTTACTGAAACCGTGGCTGGCTATAATCAGACTTTTCTGGAATTTATGAAAAGGAGTAATATCGGAGCTCTATGTATATACCTAGCTCAGATACATACCTCACTTCCTCGGGGTAATACATGTTAGGATTAAGTATTATGCCACGCACAGGCTCTACTACAACTAACGGTATTCCCAAGTTCATGAGCCAAGATGGACACACCAAGCCGGACCCAATCATACGTATTCCACTAACATTATGGCATGGGTTCAGGGAAAGAGGGCTGTCTAACGCTATCACACACACACACTAGGCTTGACATCTTTCCTTACTAGGACTCAATGATCTTTTTCCTAATCTGTCGGAATGATCTCGCTGGATACTCTCCGGGGAGTATATATATCACCTACTCCCAGGCGGAGTTGAAAAAAAAAAAAGGTCATCAGCTCCTTTCTGTCAGTCGCCGCTGTGAAAAAAATCCATTGAACTCTTTAACCCTTCCACATATCAACCTATTCCTACCATCAACATGGGCAACGTTATGGCACCCCATACAGAGGATGAGCAATCTTCAACCCCGGTCTCAGGTACCACTCATAAAAACCTTCCCAAAACCTGGGTTCCTGTTGTCGAGGAACCTCTCTTCGCTCCTAAGAAGATGAGAGTCGTAACCGCCGGCGCTGGGCACGCTGGTTTGATGGTTGCATATAAAATGCGGCATGAGATTCCGGTCGAGGACTTCGTAGAGCACGTCATCTATGAGAAAAATGTACGAACTTTCATACTTGTCTTTGGTTTTAGGATCACAAACTAACCCGGGATTTAGCACGATGTTGGTGGTACTTGGCTAGAAAATCGCTATCCAGGTGTTGCTTGTGATGTTCCAGCGCACATTTACACCTACTCCTGGGAGCCAAATCCAAACTGGAGCTCCTTCTACGTTGGTGGCGCAGAGATCCTTCAGTATATTAAGGACACGGCAGAAAAGTACGACCTTACTCGTGACGTTGTTTTCAACTCTAAGATAGTTGAAGCTATCTGGAACGAGTCACGAGGAAAGTGGGAGCTCAAGATTGATCAACAAGGGACTATCATCTCGGATGAGTGCGAGGTCTTTATTGATGCTTCAGGGATCTTAAAGTATGATTTATTCCCAATACTATAATAGGGCAAACTTTATACTGACTTTCTATTAAAGCAAGTGGAGATGGCCTAATATTGAGGGTTTAGGATCGTTCCAGGGACATCTTGTGCACAGCGCCCAATGGTGAGTCATATAAGCTCATTATTTGTTCCAAGTAATTAAAATTAATGGTATGTAGGGACAATGGGTATGACTTTACAGGGAAGAGAGTTGCTGTCATCGGAAATGGATCTTCTGCCATCCAAATCATCCCTCAATTGCAAAAGGTTGCTGGCCACCTTACAAATTTCGTTCGCTCTCCAACCTGGATTAGTGCCGGATATTCCTCAGAATTTACCAAGGATGGCAAGAACTTTAACTGTATGTTGGTCTTTGGTAACGCGTTGGAGTAGAACCATTACTAACATAGCTGTAGACACAGAGGAGCAAAAAGCAGAGTTCAGGGATAAGCCGGAGACTCTGACTAAATATCGTAAGGAGATTGAGAACGCATTCAACCACTTCTTCTACGCACTTATCAGCGACTCCCCGGAGAATCTCTACATCACTGATATGTATAAAAAGATCATGAGGGAGCGCCTTGGTGAAGATGAGGGGCTTATAAAACAGTTCATACCAAAATGGCGTGTTGGTTGCAGAAGGCTAACACCCGGCGAGGGATACCTTGAGGCGTTGCAGTCTAAGAACTGTTCATACACCTGGTCAGGAATTCAGAAGATCACTGAGAATAGTATTGTAACAGTTGATGGCGAGGAGACGCTGTTAGACGCCATAATCTGTGCTACAGGTTTTGACGTCTCGTTTGTCCCGCGGTGGAAGCTAGAAGGCAATGACGGAAAAAACCTCGACTCATGGGCACAAAACCCAGAGTCGTATCTTGGAATCCACGCCCCTGACATTCCAAACTACTTCATCATCAACGGGCCCAATTGCCCTGTTGGCCACGGCTCCCTATTGGCTGTGATGGAATGGACCGCAGAGTACATCCTACGATGGGTCAAGAAGATGGCGTCAGAAGACATCAAGTAAGCTATCTCTCTCCAGTTTATGTGTTAGCCCATTCTAACAAATATTAGGTCATTCGTTGTGAAAAAGGATGTATTAGAGGAGTACAATGTTTACACGCAAGAATTCCTGAAACGGACCGTTTGGGCCAGTGGGTGCAAATCGTGGTATAAGAACGGGACCGTTGATGGAAAGGTCACAGCGATGTACGCGGGCAGTGTCATCCACTACAAAGAGCTCATTGATAACATTCGAGGCGAGGACTTCGAATTCAAGTACAATGGTGTCAACAGATTCAAGTTCATGGGTAATGGTAAAGCGCAGCTGGAGATGCAACCTGACGCAGACTTGTCATTCTATATTTACAAATAGGCTTCTTATCTGTTCTTTAATTTGTTTTCTATTGAGGGCAGTAGCTAGCGGCCTAAGTTGTAAATTCTTTTTCCTGAAAATATTCTGTATTTAATAAATCACAGGATCTTTATGCTATACTACCCAACGTTGCAACTCTATTCACCTTGTTAGGATATGTGAATGTCAAAGTACAAGACTTTCAGGCAGCCCTTGGGTGATCATTATATGGATTTATAGCTTCCATGTCTAATTAGGAAATAATACTCCGCCAGCGAGTGCCGTGCGGAAAGCAGTGATCGCTCTGGTTATTCAGAGCGTCTTTTTTGCGCATGGTATGATTGATTGATTGATAATTCATACTTGCGCATGGTATGAGTTCCATGGACTGTAAAATGCTGACCGTTTACCAAACTTTTTAACAAGTTAATTTAGCCACCGACCAAGAATTCATTGCCCAGGACGACTCAGATCTTAAACTAGGTTGACGGTTTTTAGCTTCTGGACTATCCTTAGGCTGTCAGTGGGGTGCCGGCTCCCAGGAAAGAGCAAAAGTTTGTAACAGATCTTGTTACCCCCTTATCAAATAATTTATCTCTCGTGCAAATTCCGGTCCTCTATTATAGCATTGGCAGCTTAAGCTAATTAAGGGATATTACGTTGCCGTGAAATTGGTAGAGTATGTACTCGTACCCCGGGGGCAGTAGTACTGGCCACCATGCCCAAAGTTGGAAAATAATTTATATGGATCGATTGCGTTAGGCAGAGTTATATAATAAATAGTACATTCAAACAAAAATGAAAAGGTTGCCTGGGTATGTCTAGCTTTGACGGTTGCGACACCAGAGTACGTACTGAGCTCCTTTAAGGACCCCTGGCCATGTGGTGTTAGGTTCATCACTCTCGACAAATCAAAGTGCTGGAAACTTCACAGTACTACATGTAGCTACATGTAAGCAAGAAGCTCTATTATTTACACCCCTTGATGGGTTGATTGATTAACAACCATTTACACCCTTGATACGTGAGACCTAGAAAATTTCTTTAAGCTTTGGTACCTAATATAATATTGACTCCTATAGGACCGGGCAATTAATTTATATATATATTCATTGTACTAATATACATGTAGTACTGATCAGCTGAGCAGAACGTGGCGGTGTTGTTACGTTCTTGGTACCGGAGTACATCATTAAATTTCCGTTATAGTAAAGCAAAGATAAAAAAAAATAGATGATAGAAAAGAAAAGAAAAGCTTCAAGAGTTAACTTTGAATGCAGTCTCTATCTAAACAATAGTATTGCACGAGTTTTTACTGGCTGACCTCTACACCTTTCGGACAACCAAGTACATGCATGTACTTACAAGCCTAAAAACTGGCCGAGAGCCGACAAAAACGTGCTTGTGTGCTTGCCCGCCGCTCTCCCCACATGTGAACACAAATGCAAGATACCCACAGAAGGAAAAAAAACTCTCTTACAAGTAATTACATACCCGAGATTCGAATTACAATCAAAATATATCGCTCATAAGTCATGAAATTTGGACGTATATATGAAGTACTGGAATATAAACGAAAAATAAACACGAGCAGCCCAAAAGGATCGTGAATACAATGAAAACTAGCTTAAAAAAACAATATGTAGATATCTCAAGATTCCCAAAATAATCTTTAGGTGAGGTCCTATGTGTGGTATAAAGGAGTGCTATTATCAAGGAAGGCATCGTCATGTCTATAGGTGAGTTTTGGATCTACCGTGTCTCCTGAACAACCGGACTCCGTCCCATTAAAATAACCACTATCAGGCGAGAAGGAGGGAAACGATCCAAAATCCGGAGAATTGACTTCATCCCGAGTGTCTCCACAACTACCCCCACGAGTTTCCTCACGGGTGCTTGTAGCCGATCGGTCGGAGGGGGTTTCTGATAATTTAGGGAATAACCCATTTACGAGATTTATAAGCTTTTTGTAGCGATTGGGATCCGCTTCGGGGTCAAAGAATTTTGTTATTATTTCTTTGATCCTCATGGCCAGGTCCCCGTCGTCTCTGGTACTCGGGGCCATTGGGTTTTCAGGGATGTTTTCAAGTTCCTGCGCTAAGGCTAAGAGGCCATACATGTTGTCATACTGGTCTAAATCCTGGCCAAAGAGGCCCGGCTGAAGCTGCTTCCGTGTGTGATCATCAAGGAATTGTTTGTGGGCCCCCCCAATATCAGTAGAATTCGCAGGATAGGATTCGCCGTTGCTTGCTCTCCTCTGTGATGTTTGACTCAAGGATGTTCGGGAAATTGAATGTTTAGACACCTCTCGGGGGTCTATAGCCGTATTTAAGGGTTGCTGGGGAGCTGAATATTCGGGAGTCTCTTGGGAGGCTATAGATGTATTCGGGGATGGCTGGGGAGTTGGATGCTCGGGTACGTCCCGGTTTGGTATCCCTTTCCTCACTGTATCCGGATGTTAGTTTACACTCTGATATTAATGTTAGATAAGTGGATATTGTCTTATGACCCTTTCCAGGGGATTTTTGGCTATACATACCATCTGTCCCGTCAAGAAGGTCATACAGTTTCTTTTTGTTAGGGTAGAGCTCTAGGTCCAGCATTTTGGCGTCCTTGCACCGTGATATGCTTACGCCCATATCCTTAACATATTCCGGAACATTGTTTGGGTCCTCATCGGCTCGTTTGACCCGTTGTTTCTTTAAGCAAGAATCCATGTGACGCTTGCGTTCACTCTTTCTACCAAAGCGGTTGGTACATAATTCACACTGGATTGGCTGTATGTGTATTCGAAGGACATGTTCCCTAATAAAGCCATTATATTAGTAAATGAGGGAGAAAACCCGGATGTCAGCTAACGTACACCATTCCTTGAAAATTCTTAAAGGACTTTCCGCTACAGGCTGAGTGCTTGTAAGTCTCCTTATCCTCATTAACAAAGATTCTGCATTGGTGGTGTTGGCTCGGTTCCGGGTCAGAACCTTTTGTTCTCTTTCGGGCACCGCTCTCACTTTCGCTTTCCGAGCCGTTGTTGTCGGGCTGCTCGCCCTTCCCCCCACGACCCCGCTTGGACTTGC
This sequence comes from Morchella sp. 2016-72, assembly GCA_024713865.1. Lineage (NCBI taxonomy): Eukaryota > Fungi > Ascomycota > Pezizomycetes > Pezizales > Morchellaceae > Morchella > Morchella sp. 2016-72. The sequence continues at coordinate 2,703,457 of JAMJEY010000003.1, forward strand.
TGGAGCCTGTAGTCGGCTTGTCCTGCTGTTTAAGTAGATTTCGACTATTTCCGGAGCCATAAGTTTTGGTTCCCGAGTCGCCAGGACTCTGCTTGAAGTCCGAGTCAATTGGTATAACATTTGTGTTTTGACCCTTAAGTGTTGTCGTATCGAGTACGGAGCACAAACGATCAACATCGCTAATAACTTGAGATCTCTCACGCTCTCTAACCAATGATTGCTCTGAGTGAATGCGTGCTGGAAGGTTTAGAACGGGACTGTAGGTGGTTTCGCAGAACCAAGCTTTGGGAGTTGAAAAACGAGGCTAAATATCTCTAAGTTAGCACCTACAATAACTCTAGTTCAATAATGTTAGTACAAGCTGGGTATCATACCAATTTTTCTATTTCACTCGCCAAAGCATGCCGCGAAGCATTATTGGGCACAGGGATGTCTCTAGCATCTGATGCCTGGAGCCAGAGATTGGCTGTGGGACATTCCCTTATTGGAAGATTTATACATTTATGCACAGGAGACAGCTCTTGCTTCTCTAAAGGATCTTCTTGATGTGGTTGGGATGGTAGTGGAGCATCGTGGACAATCGTCTAGACAAATAGTGATTAGTTCGTTACTTGTAGGGTAGTACTTTATAAGGTATTGATTATGCTCTGTTCTTACAGGTGAAGCTATGGCCCCCGCAAACCGGAAAACGTGTGCGACATGAAAATTTTCGTCGGCGTAGGTGCTATAAATGATAAAAAATTAATAGGAGGAATGAGGTGGGGGCAGTTGTGAGATATTATACATACATGTATTTAGGATGTAGGTGGCTTTGCCGCTTTGATCCGAGAAAGTGGGTAAACTGGATTTCGTTCACGAATTTTTGCCAATAATCGATTTTCACTACCAACGTCAACAACATACACATATCGCGCGTAGCGATGGGCCAGAGGCTTACAGTAAAGGTTGCCATCTTCAAAAAAGCTCTGGCCGCCGAATTTCCAACTTTCGGTAACAATTCTTTGAACCAATGTAGCATTTAGTTGCAGGTGTGAGATTTTTTTGACAAGAACAAGAGGATTTCCGACCTGTACATTCATGCTTGAGTAAGTACATGTACATACATGTATACTATGTAGTGGCCAAAGGTGGCTAGGCTAGCAGAGAGTTTTGAAGCTGCCAGTTCGGGAAACACAAACCTTACTCCTGCTCTCTACCGAGCCGATCTCTGGGCAACGATCTATATGCTGAGTGTACATAGAATACTAGGTCGAATAGGAGGTTGTGATCGGAGCGGTGTTTAAGCCCTAAGTTTTTTGGGTGTAGTGTATGGAATTAAATAAGCGAAAGTTCTTGAGGAGCGATTCCTCGTCCGTGGAGTTTGCAATTTGAGTCGAGACAGGGCGAGAGGTAGAGGCCCTAGTTTTTATTATGAGTTCAATAACTCTGTGCACTTCAGCACGAAACATTTGTACTTCGCGTGCCATTTCGCACTCCTTGGCTGTGGCTATGGTGTCAAGGATAGGGACTCAGGATGGGTACGTGTATGTACTGTATTTACGTGGCGCACCGCCTCAATTTTGATGGTTGCATGCATTTGAGACATAAAGTGGCGAGTGATTTTTTGTGATCCTAGAATTAACGGCAGAGATTAATCGCTACATTGTAAAGATTATAATTCTGAATTGCCAAGTTGGGATTTCACTTATCTTCCTCATTCTTTGTGGTAAAATAATTCGTAATCGATATTAAAAACTAACGATGTGGCGAAGTTGGTTGGTTGGTCCATTTGGGAATTGGAAATGGTTGGCTGAGTCTGGGCGCACCACATCTGGACAGAAAAGAACTACATGTATACACAGCTGAGCCTAATAGACTCCTTTCCGTCTCTCATGGAAGTAGTTATGACGGGCATGAGAACTGTCAAGAGATTGATAGGAGCTACATGTGGTTGGGGGTTTTGACTCCCCAGGGTAAAAGTTGAGCATGAGGCACACTAATACGCATATATATATTATCTTAGACTGCGCGCCTTAGATAAACGGGCCAGGAAGCTCGGGATTTGTACGAGAGATATTTAATGTTAGTAAAAGCACAATTCTCTGTTCGGAACTGGGTGTTTCGAAACTTCTACGTGTTGGCCGAATAAAGCAAAATGGTGTGTTGGAATTACATAGCCTCGTTCTGAGCGTCCATTGCTTAAACATCACATATTTGGGGTAGTATACAACCCACGATGATATTAAATATTCAGAATATACGTATAGGTCTTCGTTTAGTAGTTCGCGCCGTGCATCGTGCTTAACGAGTGATACTTAATGATGGTTATTGACGCGCACTAGTCCACAGTCGTACTCTTGGCCTGATATAGTAGCCAACTGACTGATATAGTAGCTAACTGAGTACTGACATAGCATGTAGGTTTTTACAATCGCGAGAAGGATATATATCTCAGTGGATTTCCTCTAATATTAACGGCAGTGGGTCCCTATATATCTTTCCAGTGGATCAGGTTTATGGATCTTAAACCTTGCGTGTTTCAACTGTATACGTAGATTTAGGCTGAGCCTAAACGGTATTGGACAACAATAAATTTTATCAATCTACAAGTGCATAATAATACATGTAAATACTGTACTGTGAGGAGTAATTTCCTATATATGACCACTGGTGATATGACTATAACTACAGCACGGGAGGGTGGGGTGTAATCATTACAGAAATTAGTGACGAACACTGAGTGAAACGGTATTTTAGGAGGAATACCGTGCTAATACCGCATTGACGAGAACACAATAGTGAATCAGAACCCCTTTTTTGCAGGTACTGCATATAAACATTATACTCGTAACTGGGAGAGGTCATATGCACATATGCATGGACCAGATAAAACAGCTGCCAGTAATTCACTAAAATCGTAATCATTGGATTTGGGACTTGATTCGTTGGGGCTTTTTTTAGGGTACTCAACGCTAGTGCATTTATACATGTACATAGTACGTACATGGTACCTATTACTATGTAGCTGGGTTAAAGCGCGATAGTTTCACCCTATAGGCCGTCCACGGAAGACCCCAAGCACCAGTCATTAGGTTATAAAGGGTGATAATTATTCTGCCATAATGGCATTGAAACAGCAGATCTTCCGATTGCAAGATAACTACCCAAGGTATCGAGCAGATATCATTCGTAGGAGGTAGGTGCATATAAGAAGTAGGTACCCCACATACTTTTGTTGGTAAGAAAACTCGCCAGTTTGCCGACTCTCCCCGTAACCACTACCGGGTCCTATACCAGAGTTTATGGGTCACAACCCGGGTACAATGCGGCTCTTATAGGCTCTTTATCCCGCCCGGGGAAGAATAGGACACCCTGCAGCGGGATTGCGGCCCGACCAGCCTGTTGCCGTGTCTTGGCCTCGTCATTTCTTATTAAGGCTGTTATAATTTCAAGAATATATTCCCCAATCATCCAGCCTCTGCCCGGAATTGTTTTTCTATTTTCTTATGAGCAAGAGCCAGAGAAAAATGGTGTCAAAAATCCGCCGTTCGTCCTCAGATCGTGAGGAACTATTAGCGAAGTCAAAAGCCTTCACCAAGGACACATCAAGAGTCTCGATTGATTCATACCAATCAACCGATTCAAGCTACCCCGAATATGGGAAAGAGCCCAAATGGTTCGATTCATCTGCTAGAGACGCATATGGGTTTAGAAAACGCAATAATGGTAAAATCTCTTTGAGGAGGATTTGCTTGGGGACAGTGGCGGGTGTTGTTGTTCTTGTTTCTGTTTTGGCAGCATCAGGAGCTATATATACAACTTGCTTTGGGCCAGAAAAGTGGGAAAGTGAGGGCTGGTATCCAAGCCGTAAGTTCTCTTCCGTCTATAAATTGTTAAACGACTACTAATTTTTTGATTAGCTAAGGGTGGAACTATAAAAAAATGGGAGGGGTCATACAAGAAAGCTGCTAAGCTAGTAGGGCAAATGAGTCTGGTCGAGAAGGTTAACATTACCACTGGGACTGGATGGGCGCAGGGGATGTGTGTTGGTATGTTTTACGCTTATAGTCTTTGATTTGGTGCTACTAGGCCTAAATGAAAGGTGCTGATTTGAACTTAGGAAATACTGGTTCTGTTCCTGGTGTATTCCCTTCTCTTTGTCTTCAGGATGGCCCTCTAGGACTTAGATTCGCAGACCATGCTACAGCATGGCCTGCTGGCCTGACTGTAGGAGCAACGTGGAATAAAGAATTAATGTTAGTACATCTATTTACCATCCGTGAGAAGTCAGAAACCAGGATTCTAACAATGTTTTAAAACATAGGGAGAAGCGTGGGGAGCTTCATGCTCTTGAAGCCCGACTTAAGGGCATTCACGTTATTCTTGGCCCCGCAATGGGCCCTCTAGGGCGAATGCCAGCCGGAGGAAGAAATTGGGAAGGATTTGGATCTGATCCTTATCTCCAGGGTGCTGCCGCAGCTGCAACAATTAAGGGCATACAAGGGCAAGGTGTTATTGCGACCGCAAAGCACTTTATTGGTATGTTCCTTTCTTATTGGTGATGTGAAACCTGTGCTGATATATGGATGCTGTAGCAAATGAACAAGAACATTTCAGACAGGTTCACGAGTGGGGAATGCCATACGCTATTAGCAGTAATATTGACGATAGGACCATGCATGAGATGTATCTCTGGCCGTTCGCCGATTCAGTAAGAGCAGGCGTTGGATCTATCATGTGCTCATACCAAATGACCAACAACACCTACTCTTGTGGTAATAGTAGGATTCTTAATGGACTACTTAAAGATGAGCTTGGCTTTCAAGGGTTCGTCCAATCAGACTGGCTTGCACAACGTTCCGGCGTCGATTCCGTCCTTGCAGGACTTGACATGACTATGCCCGGAGACGGAATATTCTGGGCTGACGGAGACTCACTTATGGGCCCTACACTCACACGTGCAGTCCTCAATTCCTCAATCCCTATCGAAAGATTGAATGACATGGCCACAAGAATTGTCGCTACGTGGTACCAGATGGGGCAAGACGACGAAAGCAAGTTTCCCCCCGAGGGGCCCAACTTCTCCAGTTGGACAAATGAAGAAGAGGGACTGCTGCATTTTGGTTCTGGAGAGGGAGAGACTGGAATCGTCAATAAATTTGTAGATGTCTCAGGCGATCATTATAAAGTTGCTCGCAAGATTGCTGCCGAGGCTACGGTTCTGGTGAAGAACGAAGACTCCGTGCTTCCCCTTTTGAGAGGATCATGGGGTGGTAAAAGAGTGGGAATCTACGGCGAGGATGCAGGCCCCGGAAAAGGAGCGAACTTTTGCAAAGACCGCGGTTGTAATCAAGGTACTTTAGCATCTGGATGGGGTTCAGGTGCCGTCGAGTTCCCATATCTTGTCGACCCACTGTCCGCACTTTCAAAGGCCTTCAACACTTCTCAAGATGATATGCCCGAGATAACAAGCATTTTGGACAACTATTCGCTGAGAAAGACTCGCAAGTCAGCAAAGGCGCAGGATTTGTGCTTAGTTTTTGCCAATGCTGATGCCGGTGAGGGTTTTATCTCTGACCTTGGCGTTGCTGGTGACCGCAATGATTTGTACGCTCAAAAGGGGGGCGACGAGCTCGTAAAGACAGTCGCAGATAGCTGTGGTGGACCCGTTATTGTGGTCATCCATTCTGTCGGTCCGGTTATCGTCGAAAACTGGGCGGATAAACCAGCTGTGAAGGCTATCATCATGGCACAGCTTCCCGGCCAGGAGAGCGGAAACGCTCTTGTTGATGTCCTGTTTGGTGATGAGAACCCCAGTGGAAAACTTCCTTACACAGTTGGGAAAAGTTTGAAAGACTACGGCCCAACCGCCGGTGTCATGTACATTCCTAACTCTCTTAGACCGCAGCAGAATTTCTCAGAGGGGCTCTTGGTTGACTATCGGTATTTCGACAAGAATGGGATTACCCCGCGCTATGAGTTTGGATTCGGTCTTTCCTACACTGCATTCGAATTCTCTGATATCAAACTTACTGCCAGGGCACCAAAGACTGCTCTTCCAGCTCCTCGTCCTGATGGACTTGCTCCGCCTACATACGATAATAAGCTCCCGCCAATCTCTGAGGCGTTGTATCCTAAAGGATTCAACCGTGTCAAAAAATATATCTACCCATATTTGAAATCAGTCGATGAGGTGCGCCATGATGGCAATTATCCTTACCCACGCGATTATCATACAGTCCGCCAGCCGTCGCCCGCTGGCGGTGGAGAAGGAGGAAATCCTTCGCTTTGGGATGTGATCGTTGAAGTCGAAGTTACCGTTAAAAACACTGGAAAGCTTGATGGTAAAGAAGTAGCACAGTTATATATATCTCTTCCAGAGAGTGTTGAAGGAGCACCAGTGAAAGTGTTAAGAGGGTTTGAAAAAGTCAGCTTAAGGGCCGGTGAAAGCAAGAAAGTAACCTTTGGAGTAACACGAAAGGAGCTAAGTTGGTGGGATACGGAAAGACAAAACTGGATATTGCCAACTGAGGGAAAGATCGGCGTATCCGTAGGAAGAAGCTCAAGGGACTTACCTCTCAAAGCTGAATTTTGAGACGTCGATTAGGTGAAGAGATAGGAAATTTTGTTTGGATTGGTGTAGTTAGTAAGTTGAACGAATTTATGAGATTCTACGAAATAATTATTTTTTAAAATCCTAGTACCTTGGGCTAGAAAAAAGGTACTCTTAGTGAATGAGGGGATCCTTGGGTGGGCTTGATCTTATCTTAGAAAAAAAATTTGTGTGCCGAGCTTGTCTGATGAGATAACAATATATGAGCGTTACTCAAACTTTCATTCTATGTGAGCTTCTTCGCGACTTTTTCATTGTCTCAGCCCGATTGATTTCCACTCTATGCCCCACCACTCTATGCCCCACCACTCTAGCACTTCATGCCTACCTACCCTTTATGATCCACTCCAGTTCATGCACCACCAACATTACCTATCTCTTAATTACCCCAAATATCCAGATCTCAACCCAGCCATGAATATGCCCAATAATCACGGAAATTTGCCTACGCCTCAAGAGAGTGCCGATCCTATCAACAGTCTCACAGACTGTCTCCGTAGGTGTACCGCTACCGGGGATTTTCAAACCCAGGAGTCTCTGACAAAAATCATCTTGAGTGCCACCGCAACTGCTCAACGACTTATCTCTCTCAAAGAAGAAAAAATCCCAATTGACACCAAGCTCAAAGACCTCGAGCAGGCCAACTCTGACAACATCGAGCAAATCAAGTTACTTAACGCGAGGAACCGGGCTTTGAAGGACTCCAAGCTTGAATTGCAGCTTAGTGCTAACTGGTATAAGGAGAGACTTGTAGAGTCCCAGCTAGCTGAAAAAGAACGCTTTCATGCCGAGAAAATTCTCAATTCACGGCTATCAAAGGCATTGGCAAGGGAGGAAAAATTAAACAAGAGCCTCCAGGAGGTCAGGCTTTCTTTTGGTGATTTTGTCAAGAAGCTAGCCGAGATTTGCAATCATTCTGAGATAGAAGGCCTACTCGATGACAATCTTCGGGAATGTATTGGTTTCAAGGACTTCGGTGCTGGCACATATGAAGAATCTTTTCCGGCTGAAGAGAACATTCAGGCCATTAATGATCTATCAAGAGAGAGATTTCAACCATCGAGAACAGGGATGAGAGTCCCCAAGGAGTAAGTTTTCTTTTGGCCTTTCCAGTGTGTTACCTGAGGTTATATCTGGCTCTTCTCCTCTTCACTCTAAGGATGGTTCGACTTGTTCTAGGCGCATATGCTCTCTTTTCTAGTGATGAAACTGACTGTTACGTTAAGAAGTAGATCCGTGATCAGCGTTCACACAACTCACGCCAACCATCAATACACGAAGCCTGGCAATGTAAAAGCCTCTTTGGGTTCCGCCCAGGACTCTGGAAGCGGGTCCTATTATCAAAATCCGCAGTGGACAGATTCAGATGACAGCGGTGGACAACACCGGCCCGATGAAGAGAGAAGTTACTCGAACGGGTTCCGTATCAACAAGCCTTTCAATAATCATTCAAAAATCCAGACTCAAGGACAAATTTTCAACAACGGCCTCCGGGCGGGGGGCATGACGGAGGGGCCTATCACAGATCTTGGCACCCGGGTACGTCCCCGTACGGCTGGAGAAATAAATCCCACTGTCTGGAAGGCCAATCCAGACGAAGTACCAGGATCTTGGAACGATGTTCCAACCCCACCCGAGTTGCTAAAAAAGAAAAACGTCGTCGTCAAAAAGGAGGAATGTGGAAGGGTTATAAAACTAACTCGCCTACCAATGGAAATCACCACTGCTATGCTTTCCACTTTTGTTCGAGGTGGTAAAGTGGAAGAGATACGTATTATCGCTGCCGATAAAAGCAGCAGCTACAAACAAGCTCTCATCACCTTTTGCAAGCCAGAAGCTGCTACAAAGTTTTTCAATTGGGTTCAGGAATACCCCGGTAGTCTCGTGGTTGACGGCCTAAGATGTCATGCCATGGTGGGGGTAACTACTGAACCACGAGCATATAACATGGAAGTTAGGGTTTTGGTTCTATCACGTTTGCCTGAGGTAGTCAACTCCATCAATAAGCTTCGCGAATTCGTTCAACAAACTTCACATGACGGCAATGGACATCCATTTACTATTCAGAGCCAAAAGCTTTACTTCAATGGGGGCGGATCAAAGATCTCGGCTTCTGTCGTTTTCGATAGCATTGAAGGAGCAATTCATATGAAAAAGAAATGGGAGGTTAGTTGGGGAATGAACATCGAATGGGGCCGGGACGAATGCGAGGAAGAAAGATTGCTTGACATGGACCCGCAGATGAAGCTTTTCTGGTTTACCCAACCCAAGCCGTCTGGTTTTCAGTATGATTAGCTAGAAATGAAACTCGTGGGATTCTTGGATGAGAGTAGAAAGGCTATTGGCCTTGGATGTGTGGACAGAGTAAGAGCCAATGTGAAATAGTGTAGTAACAGTAAGTCACTAAATCTCACTCGCTGACTAATAAAGTGAGCCTGTAGTTGTGAGGCATGTGCCCGGTTCACTATCTGCTGGTGGCCCTATTATATGCTTGCATAGAGGGCCAATTTTTGATCAATACGGCTAGTGTGAATACCAAGACTTGGCAGATATCTTTTCTGGGTAGTTTGTAACCGCCTAGATGTCCTTTCACTTTGAAAATACACAACGGCAGCAATAAGAACTCTAAATTAACCAAACCGGATGGAACATGTTAAGTACAGGATACTAGAGATCATTTTCTTCCGTTTGTAGAGCAAACGGGCAATGTCTGTTTGCTGCTAGAAAACTCGGCATGAGAATTTGTACTTTTATGTACTTTATTTTGTATGGAGGATGATGGTTGCTAAATCGGGCTCTCCCCCACAATAGAGCTTTTATTCTACAAACATGTACTCTACGTATCTCGTTTCCATATTGTACTTCGGGTGTAGGGGTAAGTGAGAAGACACCCTTCATGCAAACTTGGCAGCTTGGTGTCTTCTCACTTATTCCTACACCCGAAGTACATACTAATCTTCCCCCTCCACTAAGCCTCTGCATGAGTATAATAGATCCTAGCTCTAGCTACATGTGTGTATACGCATACCAGATATCAATACCTTTAAGTACCCACGGGTTGTATAAAGGTACAGGCCAAGCGGGGCAAACATAGGACAATTATCATACAAGACAATCGACCAGGCGGCGCTACGATACATTCCTAAATACGTACCTGCATAGTTGAAGGCAATACATCCTCGGGGGAGGTGAGAGCTAGAGCCGCAGAACTGAACAGATGAAGCTATATATAGCTATATCGTTCTAGAACATGAAAGGGACCCGCGCAAGATAACTCTCTGCAGGAATACGCTCTATACCCTCGTGCGCGTCGCGTAGCCATAGGCTGGTGATGCGGGGAGTCGACCGTTAGATTTTAAGATTAGTTTCATGTAGCTATCCGATTGGCCTTATGAGCCGAAAAGAATCGTTCCTCGGGTTGATGGTGTATGTGCATTCTCGTTTTTGACTGGTGTTCATGGGGGTGTAAAGTTTGTTTGTCGGATACCCTCTAGATAAGCCTTATGAAAACAAGACTTCTTTAAACTTGACATATGGCATTGTAGTACTTTGCTTGTAACTGGAAAGGCTTCTTTAGCCGCTATGTTATACTAGGAGTGCCGTGGAGCCTTTTTATTTACCTCAATGCGGAGGAACATTACTGTTAGGCCCTTACCTCTGTAGCAGTGCGACACCAAATCGTTCAGGCCACTTTATCTTCCAGACCCGGTTCCGTTTTTGCTCACCGCATTTGTGCGATGCTACACTAAGGTCACAGTGCAACGGTCAATTATTTGTGAACCGGGGGGATATAAAGAGCATCGGATTCTTTATCCTAAACAGACTTAGAGGGTTTATATACTACTATAAACTTCTATTGATTACCGGCTGCAGATAGTGCCCTTTTAGAATTTAGAGCTCTCAAGCCGCTCTAGAAGTTCCCAAACAAAGAGAAAGATTCGGCCAACATCCTGCTACATACATGTGCTATATATGCCTAGGAAGACTAAGTAACAGGCGGGATTTAGACAGTATGACGTGAAAAAGGGTCTTGGACCGGAGAAATTAGGGTATTTGAAAAGCTATAGCAATTCCTTAAAACTTTACCATGCGTTTGGTTGTGTATAAAGAGAAAATTCGTGAGGGGTGTCTGGGAATTATTTTTCTATAGAAGAAAAAGAAAGATAAGATATGTAAGTATGCAAGTTCAAGACCGTTTCTCCTCAGACAATATATAAAACTGCGCCCGCACACCATGGACATTTTCATATCATATTGCATGGGTCCCCAAGAGCGATGACATAGGAAGATTACCACTGGAACGTCATTAGTGCCGGATTCAAGACAATCGGTAGTAGCATATGACTTCCAGCAACCGTGGCCATTGGTAATATCGCGACGAAATCCTTGATTCTCCAGTCGTGGGGTACGAAATTTCCAGTCGCCAAAACGATCATGCCGACTATCGCAAACATTGAGAAGGCGAATGAGAATTTAAAACGCCTGAGTACCTTAGGAACCTCGATAAAAAAGTTTGAGAACTCAAGTTCCTTGGCTGTAGCGCCCCATGTCATGTTGATTTCGAACATGTGAGCTAATAGTGCTTGAGATATATGCAAAGATAGACCACCAAGAAAGATTCCAAGGAGGAAGACCCATTTGAAGTTTTCAAAGACTGAAGTTTTCATTAGCAAATATTATATTATAGGGGCTTCAAATGGACTTACGGGCATAAAAGAAGGTTCTTTCCCCAATTCGGTACCTCATAATGGCTAACGCAACGTTGCCGAATAGGTTGAAGACAATAACAATTGAAAACCACACCTTCCATGAGTCGATATAGTACTTGTCAAGATACCCGTTAAACCATCCGATTGCAAAATAATTCGCAGTAGTCATGACCCAAGCAGCGCCAATAGCATAATAAGTGCCAATGTACGAAATAATAGTAATCTTGGAAGTCATTCGGACGTTCGAGAAAAGAAATTTGCGGAATAATGGGGTGAAAGGTCCTCGAATGGGCCAGAATCGTATGGGATGGAATAGAAGTTCATTGCATCCGTACGCATACTTTTCCCAACGAGCTAGCTCATCATAGACAGTAAGTGATACACCTTCCTTAAAACCTTCACCGGTATAAGCCGCAAGACGAATAGTATAGCCACAACATTGAAGGCGTAGAGACATATCAAAGTCTTCGGAAACGTGAGATTCTGACCAGAACTTATCATAGCCATCCTCATCTTGGTATGAGACTTGTTGAATGGCCGACCATCTTAGAATCGCATTGTGGCCGACAAAGGGCGCAACATCTCCGTTAGCAACTGTATAGCGAATGGCGGTATAGATGAGGTTCGTAAAGAATGTGATGCCGTTTTCAAAGTAGTTGTGAACAACTTGCATAACGCCAGACGAGTATTGCATAATGCCAACCTCGGGCGAGCGCTCCATCTCAGAGGCGGCGTCCAGGAGACAGTCAGAAGGGATACGTGTATCGGAGTCGACTGAAAAATCACTGGTTAGTCAAAATCTAATACCGACTCATATGGGATAGGTTCTCACTGAGTAAGATATAGTCGCCGACTCGGATATTCCCGTCAGCCCAGGCACGCCCATTCTCCTCAAGGACCTCCTTTAGACATTCCTCATAGGCCTGAGCTTCTCTAGGCTGGTCCCACTCGGCATCACGCTCGATCAACTCGAGCTTTTCTTCAACATTACAAGAGATCATGAGGCCGAAGTTCATGTTGGAGGCCTTTAGTAGAGTTAGCTGAGTCAGCTAATTGATCGGCATACGTTGCCAAGGAACTCGGCCGTTAAGTGGTGCGCTAAGACGCCTACAAATATTTTGATAGGACAAGGGTTTAGAAGTAATAGAGAGTACAAGCTAGTAACAACCATACGGAGTAGCTTCATGACAAACCGGACATACCTTCTTGAATTTTCCTTTTCTGACAAAGCCGTCCTTACCGTGGCCCGGCCTTGCGACCCAGCCAATATTATGGTCAGTGTAGAAATCAATGCGTTCCTTTCGCAAGTGCTCCTCCTCTTCTTTAAATAATTGGAGGCCATCATCATTAATGAATATATTAGCTGTACCTCCCTGAAGCTCGTAGGTGCTGATTGCCTGCTTGATAGACTTTATTGTTGGCGCGATAACACCCTGAAGACCCTCTTTATAAACCGGACACTGGATGGTAATATGTGGAAGGGCCCCGGTTCTAATACGCTGTGGGGGCTTCGCTGAATAATATTTGGAGTTCTCTGTCAATTGGGAAACAGGGCCAAAGCATTGGGCAAGACAACCGATAATTACTTGAGCGAAGAACTTTGGTTTTCACGTATCAGCAAAGCCCATCTCCAAAACGAGATGGAACATATTATGAATGAAAGGGGGGCCTACTAAAGTGAAGAAAACTTGGATAGGTGACAACGCAATAAATGCTAGTCTCAGCATGTTGCCATCTACCGCAACCTCTATGCCTATCTGCCTGTATCCAGCACCTAAGGTTGTAATGACAAGGGCCAGAGTGAAGGCAACCAAGATGGTGTTTAAAAGATTTGTCGGCCTTCTTTCGCGGTATCCGGATACTTGACCGGACTCTTCATCGATAATTTCTTCAATTTGCACACCCAACTGCCTTCCTTCTTTTGCCGCTTCCTCCTCAAGCGCCTCAGGGGTTCTCCATACCAAAGCCATGAGCTCATTCTCAATGTATTTTGCTCTGGTGATGATATTGAGTGGGTCATCATCCCAAACGATTAATATGGCGTCCTTGGCGACGAAAGCAGCGAATTGGTGCTTCCTTGCACGGGGAAGATCAGATATCGTGGGGATAATTTGAATTCGTAAACCGTTCATGAGCGGCACATCTACAGCATCTGGTGACCACTGCAAAAATGTTTTGATAATACGAGAGTTAACAGTCATAGCAACCTAGAAAGTAATTGTGAATATTGTTAGCAAAGAAGTTAAGCAACAAGCTAGTTGTATATATGATAACAATAGGGAAGTACGAACATGGACATTTAGTGCTGCACAAGCTTCTGAAAATAGGCTGTTATTTAAAGACTCGGGACAAGCTATATAGTGACCTTTACTTTTCCTCAGGACTACTCCTTCATCACTGCTGCTCGCTCCGGAAACAGGGCTGGGATTAACCCAGAGACTGCTGCATTGTTGCTGGTGCAAATAGTTTACCATAACTTCATGCTTTATATCGTCAATTATGAAAGCTGAAGACCTGGAAGACCCCACCCTGGAGGTAGACCCAGACCCAGAGCCAGGCATGAATGGTGGCCGGAGCTCGAAAGCGTCTAAAGGCTGTTGGTGAGCGGCGGGAACAACTGCAGAAGGCTCGGCTGGCGGTTTGGCACGGAAGTAGTCCTTGAAACTCATTGTACAGGTGAAGCCTCAAGAGGATTATTTTTGGGAGTAAGTTTAAGTTAAGTCGATGTTTTCGATTGATATGTAAAGAGAGAGATTTGTCTTAGGAAACGAGTGATGGATGAAAGACCAGTAACGATTGTGCTATGAAGCAAAATCCCGGCAAACCTCGTAGGTTAGATATTTGAGAGATGGTCGTTATAGTGAGGAATTGAGCCAATGGAGATGGAAACGTCTTAATGAGAGAATTACGGAGCTTAAGAGATGAATCAGGTCTATCTATCTTATTTCCCCTCTACCCTGAAGAACAGCAGCAGAGGAGGGTAAGATCAGATAGTTTGTCGAGGATGGACGACAGCCAAATGATAGAAGTTACCTCAAATATACCTCATCAAATTTAAGAAAGTTAACGAGAGTGGTGGTTTGATGGCCGAGAGATGAGGATGAAGAGGGAGAGAAGCAGGTATAAAGTTAGAGACAGGTGGTTATTCATTTTTTTGCTTACATATAGTTTAGGTCACGGCGTGCTGCATGATGAGTTTATTAGACCCGGGAACATAAACTTTACAGATCATACAGGCCAGAATTCTCAGCCTTGGACTCATACTTAGCTACTAGTGCTAAAGCAATTCTATTCAAAATATGATCTGTTGCACCATTACTTTATTTGTTAGTTGTGTAATAACTGGTCAGCGGGTCACAATCGAACTAACGATATTTTGTCAACTGCTCACAAGACTAAATCACCCCAGATTGAGGTCAAGTGTCTATGGCCCATGATATGCATGTATCTGTCCAGTGCCTTTCTCAGATGTCGCTCTCCTGAGCTTACATGTAAAGTAGTCCTAACCCTTCACGTTAACAAGGCGCTGTAACACAAACTTCCAGTTTAACACGTACACGATGTTTGTCTCCCCCGAGGCCTCCCCGACCCCGAGAAACTAAGACAAATAGAAAGCCGAAAAAATGCATTAGGAATATTAGAATCATTGTGCCACGGAGGCGAATACTTTTGGAGTGGCAACATGGCAACAAGACGGCCAGCAGCAGCGTCATCTCTCCATGATAGGATCTATACACACCTACTTTATGATTTATGTTGAAATAAAAAAGAGAGATCACCAAATTGTGTTACACTTGACCTCAACTAATGTGACCCGAGGGCGAAGAGTTTGTGTCCCTACGATATGATCTTCTCGTATATCAATATTACCCATCGTTGGTCCCTGAGAGAAATTTGAAAGAGTGATAAACAATAGTGATTAATTATATAAGGCAAGACCTATTGTTTTTCAGGTAATCACTAGCTGCAATTAAATGATATTTTTCTCCGAGAATATTAACACCGATTCCTCAGCCTATAGCTACTTAGCTAGCTCCGCGGTCTTTTTAGCATGCGGTGCACTTTTAGAGCGCACGGAGCTAGAGAGTATTTACCAAGTGTCAAGACCGACAATTTACACTTCGCCACATTAGAGAGTATTTACTAAGTGTCAAAATCAACAATTTACACTTCGCCACATTAAAAGGTGGTTGCCGAAACCGTCAATTTTAACCAATTTTTTGAAGCGGGGATGTACTATGATACGCCCAGATATGTTTAAATTTACTATACTGTGTGCAGTTCATATCAGGCCAGGGTATTTCACAATAAGCGTGAAGAACTGCTTACCTACGGAGTTTCTCCTATCATGCCTTCCATGTGTGGTTAATTAGGTGACTGAGGGGAACAGTCAACTTTGCCTCCCGCAACCGTTACTTTCAAAGTGTCAATTATCACTTAGTAAACACTCTCTATTGACGGCCGGGCGCCGTAGAGAGCTTCTAAATTAAGACAGCATTCCAACCAGGTATTCCAATCTTATCCTGACGTTTAGTTGTGGGCTACTAGATTCGTGGTAGTGTGCTCCGCCAGGAATACACAGGCTGATATGGGAAGTATCAAATAGTGACCCAGCTAAGGCCTACATTACAGGCCGAGAGGAGCTCACAGATATACATGAAGGAAATAAAATAAAGGTTTAGATTTATCAGCCCAGTCTAACTCACGCAGCTATATGGTATACGTAGAGTAGATTGTCGATGGTATTTAGCGATTTTTGTTTTTTCTCCCTCAGTAAGTTATTCAACATGTAGTAACTTTATAATTCAGATATAGATTTCATGCTGGTGGCTGCACGTCTGGACAGGGCTGCCCGGCCCACGAGTCTGCAAGGTATTCATATATGTATTAACCGTGAGCAAGCAGCACAGAAGGACGTAACGGGAGTTCCTGGCACGATCCACGTTTATGAATTATGAGGTAAAGGCGTTCTTTCATTGTTGCTACTTATGATTAGTGTCACTTTTAGAGTACTCCTTTGCAAGGCTCACTGGCACCATAAACGCGTGGTTTAACCAAGTAAGGGTCGGAGTTCAAGTAATTGGTTAATTAAGATACAATATAAATTAAAGTGTAATTCTCAATACAAAAGAAGTGTAAAACCCTAATAGGATAAACCTTGTTCTCCCTAACAACTCTTGGCTGTGGCTATCAGTGGGCGTATACACATAAAAACTTGGGCCTGTACTGTTGAGGTAGTATACTACATGTAGTACATGTATGTAACTACAACGGGGTTGAGGCATGCTCTCAGCGGGGACAAGGCATGGCGTCCCCATGCCATGGGTCCGAATTCAATGTGCCCCGCCCGAGACAAGGCCATAGAAGGCATATATTCTCCAAGAGCTAAAGATATTGTGCTCGATTATAGATTGGCGGTCACAGTGAAGATTCCCGGAATCCAGGTCGATCGCCTATATTTATATTATATGTAGTGATCTTTGGGTTTTAAATGCATGTCTCCTAGTATCTTGGTATACAAGATACTACATGTAGGTTTAGTGCATGGTCTACATGAAGTAGATTCCTGAGAAGTGTGATTTGTTGTCGATGAAGACATATAAGTACGTACATGGGTGTATTGATACATGTATATCTCGTTTCTGTTGAGATAAGGTTTTGTGCATCTCATAAGGGTAGAGAATCAAGCACTACATACATGTAAAACGTGTTTTCTATCTTTGATAGGATATTGGTGCATGTATCTACCGGAATTCTGGATCAATGGTAATGATGTGTCTCATGCGTTGTGAATATGCTTTCTTGGTTGTATTCGGGTGACCAAAGAGCTTATGTAGGTGCATCGTGCTCTTTTATATGTCTATCAAATCTCCGATTACACCAACGTCGTACGTGTTTGTATTGGCTACGTTGAGTTTATCGCGAATGTAATGATTGAAGCAAAAGAAAATTGAAGTCAGCTAGCCTAGAACGTCATAGCTACATGTAAGTACATGTACATGTAGAGCAATCAGTCAGTGGCTACATAAATTACATAAATACATGTAATGTTGATGACAGTCTTAAATTTTACGACTCCGTAAAAGTAGAGCAACACCCAAACTTCCCGAAGTGCCTATCCTATCTATTGGTTGCTAGGTGCTCCTAACTGAACTCTACCGAAATTGTTTCCTATCTTTCACTTTCGGACATCATAATGATCACCAATGGGCACCAGGCCCAGCGAAGTACATGCAACTACAAGCTTTTCGAAGTGCAATTCCAAGTCTAGGTATCCCTAGGTTGGGAGTCGACTCCGGCCTCATATTTCCATGTGCGTTTCCTCGAATATCACCACATGTATCATTCATAATCACCAACCCAAGCTGATGATATGTATCAACGTAGTAGGACCAGTAACACGGCAAAAAGCAAGCATAAGTGTAACAATTAAGGCCATTCTTGTTAACAGGTACTCGATATACGAATTGACATATGCCATTCTCCGGCTCTACCGACCAACAATGTAAGACAGTGCAATTACGGATGCTATGCCATGGCGACATCAATACTCGGTCAGCCGCCAGTACCCGCGACATCGGCATAACAGGGAACGAAAAGGAAATATCATTATGCTTTGGGATTTTGAGTATGTGACCTGATTACTGGATGAATTTTCAGGATCTGTCTGTTTGAAGCACAGAGTCGGTATGTCCATAAATCTAGCACCTAGACTGTGCTGAGAACTCGGATAACGAATTAGACAATTACTGGTTGTTGGCATTATCCGTTTGGGGGGAGTGAAAGCCATGTGCCCTAGCTGGGGGAGTTAGTTAGGGTTAGTTAGGGCAGATACAGATTCATATTCATTTGCTCTTGGCATAGTCATACAACATCTCTCGCCAAACCTGCCTGTAGCCATAGCTGTACCAAACAAACTTAATCTTCCCTTGTGTATCCAGAGCTGATATTACTCATATACAATACGAACGCATATCATTATAGTTAAGTCGCCTAAATGATCAAAAACGGTCTTTCTGCAGCAAAACACACCACAAATGTTTATACAATTCTTATCTAGGAGGATTTCAAATTGCTTTAGGGTGAACACCACTACGGTGTACTCTACCAGATCTAGAGCCTACTCTCAAATTATCATTGCTTAATATCTGTTGATTGTTTTAATATCCGCTCTAGCCCTGCACAAAACATAGCACGGTTATAGAACGGTACAAAACATTGAAATACCATGCTCCCATAAGACAGGGAGCTCAATTAGTGCTATATTGGTTTGGTATCGATAGCGATCAAGGGCCACTGTAAGTATAGAATCCCCCGAACAAAGGAGAATAGGCTCAAAGATTACACGTAGAGTTCAAGCGTATTCAAATTCAAAGTATTTGTGATACAAGAAAAACAAGATAGCAAGACACATATGTTCCTCAACAGGATCTTCCCAGATATTCATGCCCGATTGTATCTAAGTTATGTAAAAGTGCAAACTCGATATGATGCAAAAAAGAAATAATGGATGAAAGAAGCACCTAGAAACCTCTATGCCGGTAGGAAAGGAAAGAGAAGAACTAGATATTAGACGACCCCTTGATAGAAAAGAAGAAAAGACTCATCCATCATGTATAAAGCAGCTAGTAGTTAAGCTCCGTAAGTCCGAGGCACCACTTATGTGGTTTTTTCAGCCGCATTGTTGCCACATCTTCACGGTGTCAACAATCATATCACCGTTATTTTTCCATGTAGGAAGCCATTCTGCCCTGGCATCCCAAAAATCCTTCTTTGCATTTGGGCTGCCGTCAACCCATGGCTTCAAGTCTTTTCCGTTCTCAAACCATCCATTGGTGCCACCAACAGCTACATTGAGGATAAGATAGAATTTTTGATCGAACGGGGTGCTAGGACGACCTGTTTGTGACCAAGGATCAATATATCTAGAGCCATTCTGGCTAGCAACTGGGAAGTTCCCACGCTTCCAAAGGGGTTCTTGGAAGTTTGTATAGAGGACCTGCAAAAGCCTCGAGTCGACATATGTGAAGATATACTTCTCACTCCACTCGAGCCCAAACGTATGATACTTGTCGGCATAAGTTGTGTGGAGCGCCCTATGCTTAACATTCGTCCTCCACCATCCATTATTGGCGGGATCAGGCCCCCAATGCAGTGTGGAGGATACAATATCATTGCCACCCTGAGCATACCGCCAGTCGTTACCACGGGACTCGGCGATATCAATCTCGCCAGACCTCGGCCAAGCGCCATATATGTTGTCGACGGGCATCATCCAGATGGCGGGCCAGAGCCACTTGCCCTTAGGGAGCTTAGCACGAACTTCGACGCGGCCATATCTGATGGAAGCACTGTTTTTTGTGTGAATCCGTGCGGACTTGACAGGGTTAATGATGGTACCGTTGGTTATGTTTGTCCCTGCAACGCAGTCCTTTAGGACAGCAGAAGTGCAGATACCCATGGCAGTGAGGTTGAGTACATTGTCAGTGGTAATGAGTTTTTCGTCCTGGAGTGTTGGACGTATATGAAGACGACCGTCATCTCCGACAAATGAATTCTCGGGATTGTTCGTAGTATAGTCAAACAACCCATTTCTAAAAGAAAGAAAAAAAGGATATTAGGAGCTTTATATATATATTAGGGGATACGTAAACTCACCCATAACCACCGACCTGCACTTCTCTAGACCAGATATCCTCTCTGAAGCCATTGCTCCAATCTTCAATCAACACTGGACAGTACTTATGATTAACCACACTCGAAACCCCGTGCCAGATCAAGATCCCCGCAATTCCCAGTCCGATGAATAGTCCCACGCACGGAATAATCGTGACCCATTTCTCGCGTGGGTCCTTCTTTGCCAGCCATGGTTGTGATACTTCACCCCTCTTTACACGACGAGAGTGGAAGTACCTCGGTGGTACATTTAAACCAGTTGATGACGAGAACCCAGTTGTGGAGCCTCGTTGTGACACTGGCACGGGGAGCGGATGGGATTCATATGAATATGAGGCCCTTGTGTCTGGAACTGGATTGATGGAATCTTGAGATGGAGATGGGATTTCCCCCGCTCCTCCCAAGCGGTGAGTGGCAGTTACTGCCGGTTCAGAAAGGGTGCGGATTCCCTCCATGCCGTCTTGAAGATATCAGTTGATATCTCTTACTCTTTTGGTACTGTTAAGCTGCCTGTGCACGGCTGTAGCTTAGGCTGAGGTTGATATGATATTGAAATTTTATTTCTGGGGATGGGATCCCAAGAAAGAAGGAGGGGATGGTTAAGTTGGAGTCTGAACGAAGGGGCGCGCTAGAGTGCACCGCGGGCTCGATTACACAATTGCAGACAACAACGGAAGATTACGTCAAAGGGAGGGAGGTAAAAGAAGATGTAAGGTAATATCGGTCTTGCATAAAGGTCCCCAACGATGGGGATGTGGAAGGGTTGAAAAGGAAGCTGAGAAAAAAGAGCGGGACACTCACTGGTTTGGGAGTATAGTTGATAGTAGGGGAGTCAGGACCTGGAACAGCCTCACGGGACCTACATAAAGGCCTACGGTTACCGAATACAAACGATGTCCCGTCAAGCCAACTTTGGGAAGCTAAACTTTCTTTTCGCGCCTTCCTGTAAAGGGCCACACCTAAGAGCAAATATGTAGATTAAGGACTTCAGTATATCGAGTCCTGAACCCATGTCTATCTACATGTACATACATGTATCTAGAGAACGGTCTGGTACTGCTGACAGTAAAGAAATTAATTTCAATCCAAGAGGTGGGTAGGCAGGATCTTTGGGCAGTACTCGTAAGAACTCTCTACACCGCCTCTTTTTTTTTTTTTTTTTTTTTTTTTCCCCCAGCTTCTACTACATTCACTCATATCCCCTCTACCCCCATTGCTTCTCGAGATTTCTAGGGGTAACGCACTTAGCTGTACTGACAGGAAGGGACAGGGCCCGGATCTTCCACCTACACGCAAATATCTGACCCTTGGATCCTTCCCATGTAAGTATCCGCCACCAAAATAGAATAAAACTGATATTTTCCGCCCCACCCCCTATGTATCTGTCATCTTCCATCTCGTGTCACACTTGTGAAAGTGGAAGGGCAGAAAACTTCCGACTACTCTATCATATATGTGTTGCTGTTAGAAAAGATAAGTACCGGTATTTATCTTCGATAGTTTCACTTCTAATTTATTCTATGTAGGTTAGTTGGGGTGTGGGATTAGATTGATAATTATATAATTATGGGCCCGCCAATCAACGCCTGTGTATTTTGTGGGGGGCATTAATATTAGGCAACTCCAAATCGGGAATTTTAATCCCTACTCTACATAATCTCACCCCCCTGGACCACGTTCCTGACTATAAGCCCTTCCTGGAGAATCTTACTCAATCTGCCCCGAAAAGTGGCTTTATTTATTAGCCTTTGGCGAACATCGTCCCCTCACACGGTACTAATTACCGCGATTGATATATGGCAGTGTGTTTAGCTATAAAATCAAGCACATTCTACAGTTAGACCAGAGTACATATACCCGTTCGGTCATACAGCTCTGAGGCCTTGTACATAGATCCGTATGTCATGGCCATAGGCGAGTTTGGATTATAAAGTATGATAGGGTGCAGTTACACTCATCCCCAACGCCCAAAAACGCCTCTTAAGGGTCCACCTCGAAAGTACTGTTGCATACCCTCCACCATCACCCAAATCTTAACACCAAAAACCGAATCCCAAACTCGGCCTTGAATCTAGGAGACAAACCATCTATTTACACCATTTCCTTTAAATTGAGCTATGGGTTATTACATATTATGATAATAACTTTTGATAGTTTATATTGAACCCCAGAAAGTAATGGCAAACTCCACAGTTCCCCAAAGTATCGGACGACTCTATATGGCGAGGGCTTCGGCGACTCTCGATCTATCCTTAGTTGCACTCTGCGTCCCTGTATAGAGAAGCCCACCCGTATATTTATGTTTAATTCAAGCGAACCGCTCAACCACATACTCAGAAGCCCCTCTCCCCATTCTACCCGTGGCCTAGAACAATCTCTCACTCTAGTCCATGCCTCTGGTCTGATCAACAAAGGGCCGCAGACAATCACTATACCGATATCTCCTCCCAACTCAACCCCCTGTTTGCCAGCACAATGGACAACAAAAAGGGGGATCCACGGCGATAAACAGACTTCTATACTTCAACGCTGCTCCCACCTTGGAAACGCACTATCTTTGTAGCCCCCGACGGGACAAAAGTGCATATTTTACGCGAGCAAGGGAAATAGCGCACGGCGGTGGCGCGATATAGAGTACAGGTACATAAACATGCCAATGCAGAGTTCTCCAGCTTTCAGCCCATCGCGCATTTCGTCACCCCGATTATTTGGAGAGGAATTTGCTTGCTCCAAGAAGGATAGACTTGACACCGACCAGTTATGCTCAGCTAGGTGACTGGATTGTGACCTCTGACCCAAATATTCACTTCTTTTAGCTTGTAGCACAATTACTATGGCCAGGGCGGTAACCCCAACTCTCCTTCTCCTATCAAAGCATGAGATTCTAGATGTTTTTAATATTGTGAGACATCAGCTAATGTCTTACCAGATTTAGTTACTCTAGTAGTAGTACCATACGCAGTTCCATTGGTAACCTTTAACCATTACCCTCACGTCAATAAGTATCACTTTCAAGTCCAATCTCTTTTTCCTTAATTACAACTTACCACTCCAACTATCAAATACACAAACCCTAGCTGACTAATGTCTAGAAATCGATCGATATTCCGGTTGAGAGGTATCAAAAGATGACGTTTCTCAGCCCATCACCTGAAGGGGTTTCCCCCTCCGCGAGTGGTATGTGAACAGTACTAGGGATATATGTTATCGCAAGTGGCTGGACGAAACAGGCCACCTACTCGGGCCCCGAACCCTTGCCTTGATATCTGTTTCAAGCGGACAAGTCTAGCTTCCATAATAAAAATTGGCCGGTTATCTAAGTATAGATGAATAGCTTCCGGGGCCGCATAGGGGGGCCACGGCTATACGTACGGGCCTTTAACACGCTCATCGTTATCGGATGCCCTACCAGATCAAAATTAAAGGAGTGTGGTTGTCGCAGGACGAGACGATGTAAATAATGCTATGCTTACTTCCTTTTACGGCCGGGGAGGTATTCGAGGCTTTTTCGTCTTTTCACTCTAAGTTACATATGGCTATGTGGATGTGGATGTAATACCATCATATATGAAGATGCCAACATTTTAGGAGGCCGCATAGTGCACCGTGCACCGAAAATTCCCTCGGAAACACGCCGTCTGTATTTCTGAGAATGGTGGCGGAGGTGGCCCCTCCCCGCGTATGGGATGGGTGTTACCGAGTGATAACCCATGATGTAGCCAGAAAAAAAGTCCGTTATGCTTTTTTTGCGGTTGTTGATGCCACAACTGAATTCTTGGTCAGATCCGCCACTTGGACAATCCGTTTGTCGTCATTCAAGAATACTTATTACCGTATTGTGTGCTCTATCTTTCTCTGAAAAGACGTTTCTCCACTCACAGAACCTATGTTTAACGGGCCACAACTCCCCCATTCATGCCATGCTAACAGCACCACAGCTATCATAACTGGCCCATGGAGACCGAGGTGACAAACGCCACAAACCAACACCTTATTACGCAGGCACAGCCAGCCCCAAAGTCGAGACCATAACCTAGCAATCGGTTCACAAGAGATTCCTAGACTACAAGTACCTACTCTAGTTACCACCCGCTCCAGAAGATAGGACGATCCAGAAAGCGGCCGCGGCCAGATCTACAGCCGGCTCTCAATTCAGCCCATCTACATTATCGCAAGACAACAACAAACCCGGAGATGCTGTTTCGGGCTCCAAGCCGGCACACCACAAGGGCCAAACCAGAGGAGCAAGGCAGATATAAAAAAAATATATAAAAAAAACCCCCCATGGCTCCAAAATCTCGGCCGCATACCATACCTACAAGTTAGCACACCCATATCCATACCGGTGACACCTACCCACAACGACAGTAGAGCCCAAGAAGAATCGCCGAGAAAGAAAAAAAAAAAAAAACCAGCACCGGGCCGGTCCCTGCTAAGCTGGACATTGCAGCAATCCACGTCAGGGAATCCCCTATCACGGGCCGCTGGCTGGCTGGCTAGTTAGTTGACCCCCCCCCCCGGGAGAAACACCCCGCCCCGTAGAACGCAGCAACGCAGTGCGTGTACCCCTCTTTTTTTTTTTTTTTTTTACCTTTCCTTCCCTAGTTACCAGAACGCATACCTATCCTATAACCCTAAAACCCCACCATTAGCCCAACTCCACAAGAACAAAAGCAACAAAAGATAAGAATGTACGCCACACACACCCCCCACACCCGCACGACACCGCACAGAGACGGCGGGGGGGGGAGGGACAAGACGTGCTCCACCGAGCAAACGTTACGCGGGGTTTATTCTCCGCGCCAAGAGTGAATCGTGCCTTTCAATGGGAAGAAATACAGCGGCAGATGCAAAGAGGGCGCGGTTGGGTATGGGTGTGGAAATGGAGAGCGGGGCTGGGGGGGGACTTACGGAGATAGTGGTGTTTGGGCTGGTTTGTTTGTTGAATGTTGTAGAATTGGCCCTTCTCTTCGGGGGGTCTTTGATTGACTCTCTGATCATGTCATTGTTGGGTGCTGGTGGATGAGTAGAAGAGTGGGAGACTGCAAGTGGGGGGGGGGGGGGGCTTTAAAGAACCCCATTACCCGGCCATCCTTGGCGCGCGAGTGATCCCCCGTGATCACAACCACATACACATTTCCAGAGAGAGATTTACGAGAGATAGAAACATATTCAATTTTTTTTTGCAGTCCAATCCTTTGCAATCCTGATATCACACTGACTGATCTTGTCAATCCCTACATGTACCCACATACACCTAGCCCTTCATCGTTGGCATACCACGTGAATCACATCTAAACCCAAACCCGCCAGCCTAGAAGTACATCCCCCCTCCCCTCTCTCTCTTTTTCCCGTAACCTGAAAAAACAACCTACTACAACTACAACGACTGTTTTACATTAGCGGCGGCAGGAAGAACGGATAGCTGCCGTTCTTCTGCTTAAACAGGTTCATGAGGAAGCTGAAGGCGGTGAGAAGAACAATGTTCCAGATGACGATGGCGGCCTTCTGCCTGGCAGGGTCTACAATACGCGGGGTCTTCATGGCTAGCGAGATGGTCGCGAAGCTCAAGATTGCGTCTACACTCGCAGTTAGCCGTCAGCCCCATCCTACCCATACCCTACCACCACCACCAAAGAGAAGAACTCACAAATAACAGCAACAATCTGCGTCTCCAGACCAAACTGGTTACTGAACCCTCCGGCGATATAGCTGACGCCTCCACGGCCATTGTTGGCGACGTAGGGGACACGGCGAATGTGGTTAAACATGTGGCCGCTAGTGAAGAGGAGGATGGCAATGAGGGAGACTGCGGCCCAGAGGTTACGGCTGTAGAGCATAGGCTTGAAGAACGGGAAGGCGAGCTTGAGCGCGGTGACGCCAAACAGGAAGGCGCCGACGGTGACACCAAGTTTTGCGTAGTTGAAGGGGCGCTGGACGACGGGCGAGTGCGACGAGTGGACGCTAATGAAACGAGCGACGGCCTCGGCTTTGGTCTGCATCTTGTTGAACTCGAAGCGGTAGGGGGTGTCAATGTGTTCGGGGTCGGCATTGGGGCCGACGCTGGGTGGGAAGAGGAAGAGGACGGGAGCGGTGGTGAGTTGTAGCTGGTGGTGGTGTCAGAGGAGGGCATTTTTAATGGGAAGTGGGGAGAGGGGGGGGGGGTTATACCTTCTGGAACGTGGTGCGCGCGTTGGCAAAGTCTAGCTCGGCGAAGAAGAGGCCATCTGTGGGATTATGATCGACAGCCCAGCTCTTTGCGAGCAGGTCGTACTCGGGACCGAACTCACGGCAGAGCTGGCAGCCGATGCGTGACTCGAGGGCCGTCAAGAGGACAACGGCAGTGTAGTTGCGCGGGCCGGTGGTGAGGTCATCGTAGAGGGTATCTGTGAGCTGCAGGTGGCCACCCTTGTGCTTTGTGTTAAGGAGTGTACTAAACTTGTTGAATTTCTTTGATACAATGGCGTCGGTGGCGGTGGTGGACTGTACAGCGAGGGCGGTGGGGAGAAGTGAAGCTGCTGAGGCGAGGAGGAGGGAGAGGGGCGTGAGGACATGCATTGTGGTGGTGGTGGTGCTATCTAGTAGATAGATAGCTGAAGGAGCTGTAATTGAATATTTCTGTGGTGTTGATTTTCCAATTGTTGTTAATTGGGGGATTAATGTTATCTTTTTTTTTTGTTGTAACAGAAGACGAAGACGAAGACGTCGAAGAAGAGTGTGCGTGTAAACGCAATGTGGTCACTTTGGGGGGGTCGACGCAACGTCGCGTTGTTACATAACCGAGAGTTCAGTTGTTGCTGCAGGGGTCTTTTCTTCTCTTCTTCTCTTCTTCTTCTCTTCTTCTTCTCTTTTGTCTCTCTCTCTTTGTCTTTGTCTCTCCCCTCTTCTGTCCCTCTCGTTTGTCTTCAGGTCAACAAAGAGACACACGGGGAGGGGGCACACGTTTTGCTGTTTATTATCATTGCTATGTAGGTGCATGGACAGCTAGACCCCCGTCAACAGCCTCAATCATCATCAATTCGTCAATTCAGTCAATAAATCAATCGATATCAACTATCACGACCCTGCCCCTCCCCTCCTCCTCCTCCTCCCCCCTCCCCCCCTCCTCTTCTCTCCCCTCTTTCCCCACCAATCTCACCCCCACACCCTCTCCACCCTGCTCTAGCCTATTCCCCACATCACCTCCTCTTACACAGTACCTATATTATTGCACAGTACACAGCACAGCGCGTCCCAATGGCAATCGACCGCGACACTGCCCCCGAGCTCGCCGACGTACTTCCCCCATCCCCCTCCCCCCACAAAAACCCCTAGCTGACCCCCCCCCCCCTCCAGCTCCGGCGTCAACTCGCAACGGCCCAGTCCCTCCTCTCATACGAGAAAACCAACCACACAAGTACGCGCCTTGAAGCCGCCGAGGAGCAGCGACAACTCCGCGTGCGCCTCCTCCACCTAGAACCCGAATACAAGCTCCTCCTCGCCGACTACAACAGCCACCTCACCTACACCACAGAGCTCGAGGATGCCCTCGCGGCCACCACGAAACGCATGACCTGGTACGAGTCTGCCGCCGCCCGCGGGACCGCGCGCGTCACCAGACTTGAGGAGAAGCTGCGGGAGTCGTCTGCCCGCAACAAGGCGCTGGAGGATATGCATAAGGGTGTGCTGGAGCGCAGCAAGGAATTGGAGGAGCGGCTGAAGGGGCGCCTGCTGGAGGAGGGGACGGCGCAGGGCGCGCTAGCGGCTGAGGTCGAGGAGCTGAAGGGGAAGTGTGCGGAGCTGGATAAGGAGAATGCAGAGCTCAGGGAGGCCGCGCTAAAGAAGGCGGAGAAGGCGGCGGAGGTCGTAGAGGATTATAAGAAGCTCAAGGACGAGCACAAGAAGCTACGGGCCTCCGTGAAGGATGTGGAGCGTGAGCTCAAGACCCAGACCGCCGCCGTGGACTCCCTGAACCAGGAGAATGAGGCCAACAAGGGCACCATCAAGGCTCTCACCACCGAGCACGAGCAAGCCATCAAAAAACTCAAGAGCACCCACGCCGCCGCCCTCAAGGCTGCCGCCTCCCCCGAGGAAATCGTAGAAGCCCGCGCGACCATTGAAACCCTCAAAGACGAGCTCCAAACCCTCAAAGTAAAACTTCAAGACCATGTCGACCGCCTCGCCAAATCCCTCACCTCCAAGGCCGCCACAAAGGCCGCCCTCGAGTCCGAGCTCGCAACCCTCCGCCTCGAGCTAGACGATGCCCAATCTACCACCCAGAAGGCCGTCGACGATGCCACCCGTGCCGCAAAGAAGGAGATTGCCTCCCTCGAAAAGCAGCTCGCCTCTCTCCGTACCGACCTTGACGCCGCTCGCAAGGCCCCACCACCACCAGCAGCTAAAGATAAAGACACCGTAGCCGCCCTTAAGCGTGAAACAAAGCTGCGCGAAAAAGCAGAGTCAGAGCTCGCGGAGCTCTCGGGGCAATACACGGCCCTCACGGCTAAACTGACATCAGCAACCTCACTGCTAGAGTCCACACGCGCAAAACTCGCAGCCACAAAGACGAAGAAGGTAACGCTGCCGGAAACAGACAACAAGAAGCGCCCTGGCTTCACTATGGAGGACCTTGAGCAGTCGACGAAGCGCGTCCGCAAGGAGGGCCCCAAGGTCAGCGACTTTAGCATCACGCCGTTCCTGCGCAAGACCGTGCCTGTTGTTGGCGCTGCGGCGAGCGTGAGTGAAGATCCGGCGACGCCGACCATGGCGGGCGCAGACACGATCGCGGAGATGGACGCGACTGAACAGAGCGTGCTCTTGCCCGCTGTGGTGGAGAGTAAGGAGCCGACGAGGCTGCTACTGGCCGGCGCAGCGAGGAAGAGGAAGATTGCTGCTGAGCCGGCGGTGGAGGAGGAAGAGGAAGAGGCGCAGAGCCCCGAGCCGGAGCTGGTGAAGGTGAGGCCGAAGGCAAAGGGGAAGAAGGCGGCGGCGGCCGGGAAGGTGGTGGAGAAGGTGGTGGAGAAGGAGTTGGGCATCTTTGATTCGCCGAGTTCGATCCCGGTGCCGGTTAAGCCTGTTGCTGCTGCGAAGCCGAAAAAGACTGCTGCTGAGAAGAAGGAGAAAGTGTCGGGAAAGGAGAAGGCGCTAGAGAAGGAAAAAGCACCAGAAAAGGCCCCCGCTGCCACAGAAAAGAAAGCAGCAGCAGAGGGCAAGAAACCCGGCAAGGGCAAGGGCAAGGGCAAGGGTATCATGCCCACCGTCTTTGACGAGGACGACGGCACAGGACGCCTCGTCATGAACAACTTTGGCACGCAGGACCAGCCCCCCCTGGGAGGTCCAGCGGCGGCTGGCGGCGGCGGCGGTGCGAGCAAGAAGGTGATGCCTGCGGTGGGTGGGGATTCGGGGTTGATGCTGGTACCGGTGGTCAGCGCGTTTAATCGCGACATTAGCCCGGCGAAGAAGCGGCCTGATGCGCTGAAGAAGCTATTTGCGGGGAAGAAGTAGCGGTGGGAGTTTTGTAGGTGTACAGGTTTTCCTTCTGTCTATTTGTTTTTGTAGCTAGGTGGGTAGTTCTTTGTAGTTTGGGGGCCTATGATAATTAGTTTTTGTGTGAATTTGGTGATGATGATGCTACAGAGTAGAGATTGTAAAGGCTGGCGGTGGAGTACAAGCGGTTTGGTTTTGGTGTTCTATTTACTCGTGTAGGTACATAGTGAATCAATAGCAGTATGTGACGTGGTTTACAGCATGTGGTTTGCGGTCATGGGGTGTCACTCGATCCGGCCTGAGCAGTCAAGTTATTGATTTCAATATGTATTGATATACTACGAGGCGTCCAGTCCATGGCCATCGTGGGCGGATAGAAGATATCATCTCTGGCGTGTACCTTCTCTGTCGTATCTCTGTCTCTCTGCTTTGCGGGACGGGGTAGTACTACATGTCTATTTCTATTATGTACTGGATTACATCCCTTTTGAACAGCTGCACTAGAAACCCAGGAGAACTTGATATCCATACTTCAAAGTAGAGAAGCACGGCCTACAACCGGCGGCCGCGAGGCAGGAGTACGTACCGTAGAGAGAGGATTAAAACTTACACAACTCGCGGTCACGAGGTGGTAACCCCCCCTAGTCTCTGGCACACAGAGCACCCAAGGCTAAAAAAAAAATAACTAAATAAAAAAAAACCAGCAACAAAAGACTTACGTGAGTGAGTAATCATCCCTCAAGAGCGTCGCTACCATATTGGGCATTCTCATCACTGCTCCCACCAGGGTTTGAACCTGTCGTGGTCATATGACGAAGCCCAGTGTATTACCACTAGGCCACGCCACGATGCTTCTGTTTGTGCCGTTGTGGCTTATGGGTGGAAGGATCCTTTCCTTGGCAATGTGAACTGAACTGCATCACAGGGAAATGAAGGCGGGGATTGGGGGGGGGGGAGGCCGAGGGCCGCCATATGGAATATCTAACTGGCAGGAATGGGAATCATAACTAGAGTACATGTATATGTACCTACCATATAAAACCTACATAACTCGCGGTCGTGAGGTGGTAACCCCTAGTATGTATGTACTCTACAGCCACAAACGCACCACCGGCAGCCATACCCCCCCGGAGTCTAGATTGGCGGGGGGTTGGTTACCTCTTCTTCTCTCCTCTTTTTGAGGAAGCGAGATGCCGGTTACGGATAGGTCAGCCAGCCCGCACACTCAACACGCCCTGCTATTTAGGGTGGGGCGGGATGCGGCGAGGTGCAAAACGGGATGCTCGGCTCTCTATAGCACTACCCTCCTCCGCCGGCTTACATAGCTATATACATGTAAGAAGAAGGGATGTTTGGGGGGAGCAGGCCGCACACCGGGACGTTTGTTTTTCTCCCTCAGGGCTCACCACTGCTACGATGGTTCGCCCGTCCTACTTTACTTTCGAGGGAGTGGGAGTGAGGTTTGTACAGAGCTCCCGCCCCCCCCTCCCTCCAGAGGGTGGCAGGGCGGCATCGGGTCGGTGGCAGCGTCGGTCACATGACGGAATTGGCAACCGAGTGATTTCTGGTGATCCGTCTTCTCCCACGACGCAATAGTTTAGTCTGTGTTATGGATTCTTGTGCACAGGCCATAGTAATAACTGCTGGGACTTTTGTGAGCTGGAGAGGAACTGTGGGTGGTGTGGTGGTGCTGGGTCATTGTCTATCACTCGCAGCGCCCATCAGGTTCGGGGCATTTATCACCCCCCTATATTATTTACACTATATACTGTACTATCCTTTTTTTTTTTGCTATTTATTTCATTTATATATAATATATATATTTTTTCAACAGCCCCTAGTCGAGAGCTGAGGCCTGACCCTCCTCAATCGCCAACACCGACGGCTCACCCTGCAGCAGATTCCGCAGCTGACTGCCCCCGAGCTCCTCCAGGGCGTCCGGCTGGAGTATTTCCCTGGGCAGCTGCGCTATGCGCGCCTCGACCTCGCTCCACTCGGCGGGATATGCGTCGTTGGCCCACTCTGCGACTTTTTCCCTCATGTCGTGGGGGGAGGTTGCATATACCGTTCCAAGCCTGTAAAAAGGGGGGAAAAGGTTTTTTTTCTCCTTTTTAACATTCTGCTAGTTTGTGATAATGAGTAGGGGGGGGGCAGCAACTCACAGTTTCACATCGGGCTTCACCCCATCACTCAGCTCCATGTCCCTGGCCAGCCTGAAGGCCTCCTCGAAGTGCTCGCCCTTGCCCAGGGCCTCGATGTAGGCCCTGTAGTTCTCCACCGTGGGCTTGACGCCCATGGACCTCAGCTGTCCCCACAGTATCTTTGCGCGGGGCGTGCCGTCCCACAGGTTCCCGCACGCCTCAAACACCACGCTGATGCTCTGGTAGTTTGGGCCCTCGGCGCTGCGTTTGACGTCCTCCCAGAAGCGCAGCACGCGCGACGGCACGCCGCACCGGTTGTACGCGTTCATGAGGGCGTTTGTCAGCGCCGTGTCCAGGTCGAGGCCCTGGTCCAGCTTGAGCGCGTTGTGCACGACCTTGAGCGCGTCAATGTCGCGGGCGTAGGCCACGCCGCTGAGCGCCACGATGTAGCCCTGCCGGCCCGGACGCCGCCCGGGCGTGCCGCGCATGTGCTTGAACACCATGGTGCCCATGTCGCTGCGGTCCTGCGCGAAGAAGAGGCGCATGATGTCGGTGCGCTGCCGCACGGACAGCTCCGGGAACACCTGGTACAGGATCTGGTATGTGTCCCAGGCCGCCTCGATCGGGGTTGTGCTGCGCCCAATGTGCTCGCCCATCTCGTGGATGATCTTGCGGCGGTCGCCCGCCGGGTATGCTGCGCACGAGGCGCCGCTGAGCAGCGCTATGACGGCGCTGAAGTCGCAGTCGGTCAGGAAGCGGGTGAGGAGCGCGGTGGTGGTCCCAATCTCCAGCGGGCTGTTCCACTCGCCGAGGTCCACGTGGATGCGGTTTATCAGCTCCTTGTCGGGGGTTGGGTCTCTGCACAGGGCCTGCAGCAGGAGCTGGACAGAGTGCGCCGGGTACGAGGGGGGCAGCTCTTCGGCGCGCAGCTGGTCGTAGACCTCCTGCGCGATCTTGATCTTGCCCGAGAGGACCAGGTACTCGATCTGGAGCTCGAGGGTTCTGCGGTTCGGCGTGAACTTTCGGTGGACGGCGAGCTTGTGGTGCTTCCGGGCGGCCCTGTAGTCGCCTCTGGAGATTGCGAAGCGGATCAGCTCGTTGAAGGTCTCGATTGTTGGGTAGATGTTTGTCGTGGCCGCCCTCCTCACCATGATTGTGAGGAGCCGGGAGATTTCATTACTGTCTTTTGTAATGACGTCCGCCCACTGGAGAACGATATCCCAGGCCTCTCTGGATACTATTCCTCTGTCGTCGCCGCCGTTTAGGATCGAGTTGATGATCTCTTGGGCCCATACGCTCTCGCCCTTCTCCGCACACAGTCGCAGTATCTCGACATATGTCTCGAGCTCCGGCGTCAGTCCCTCCTCGTCCACCAGCTTCCCATACCATTGCCGCGCCTTGTCCACCTCCCCGCGCCTGCAATAGAACCTGACGACGGGGCCCATCATCCCGGCGGTGACCACGGCCACACTCTCCCTAACATCCTCCCACATCTCGAGCACCTCCCTCTCCGCCCCCCCACCGCCGCCGCCCTCCTCCTCCCCCTCCAACCCCCTCATCACCATCTCCCAGCACCTCTGCACCGCCCCCTCCTCCTCCCCCCTCAACACCGCCCCCTCCCCCGAAAACCTCCTCACCACCTCCGCCGCCTCCCACGCACCCCCCGCGCACCCCGCAAGAACACCCACAAACACCTCCACATCCCCCGCCGCCAGCTCCTCCAGCCCGGAAAACAGCAACCTCGCCAACCCCGCCACATGCAGGCTCCCCCCTCCTCCCCGACGGCGCAGCGCCCGCAGCGCAGCCCGGACATCGTCGGCCGGTATCCCGCCCTTGAGGTGCTGGTACGTGCGCGCCAGCCCGTGCGCGTGCTCGTCCGTGATTGCGCCCGGGCCGTGCACCACGTCGCGGAACGCACACACCAGCGTCTCTGCCGCCGGCGGCCGGCCCTCGTGCGTGCTCAGCGTGCCCACTAGCTTCTCGATCGTGTTGATCCCCGGCCCTGGTGCCGCCGCCGGCGGGGGCGCGCGGCGGCTGAGGCCTAGGAGGGTTCTTTGCTGCTGCTGTGGGAGGAGGAGGGGGAGGGGGAGGAGATGGCGGGGGAGTGGTGGGGGTCGGCGCCCCCGGAGGAGGAGGTGGAGGAGGGTGGGGCGCATCTCTTGGGTCCCCGATATCGGTGGGGGGTCTGTAGATGGGTTTTTATGTAGTATGTAGGTATGTAGTTTGTAGTTTGTAGTTTCTAGCTCTGCTCTGTTC
Organism: Morchella sp. 2016-72; assembly: GCA_024713865.1. Classification (NCBI taxonomy): domain Eukaryota; kingdom Fungi; phylum Ascomycota; class Pezizomycetes; order Pezizales; family Morchellaceae; genus Morchella; species Morchella sp. 2016-72. The sequence continues at coordinate 2,737,296 of JAMJEY010000003.1, forward strand.
TGCTCTGGTGAGTGTTGTTTCTAATTGTGATATTCTGCATTACATCGAGTCGAGTCGAATCGACCCCTCCCCCGCCGCAGAGACATCACAACTTCACCTCCCCCCCAAACAGAACCGGAACGGCGACAAAACTACGACAATCCACAGCCGCCGTCATGCGAAATCACACGGTGCAAGACAGCGTCACGGGCCATGATTCGGCGGTGTGCCAAACCTGCCTGCTGGCTTGCGGGTCAACATGATGTAATTGACAAAACACCACGAAAGGCGCCATTGCACAGTCCAATTGCAATTCATATTATCCACACCTTACATACTGGCACAGCGGAGGCAGCCCGGAAGCAGTGCTCAGGAGAGATGCCATTGCAAGGCGTAGAATAAGTAGGGTAGTAATAGAGCAACAGAGCAGAGAATTCCAGAAAGCCAAACCAAGCTTCATAAGAGTAAATGATAAAAAAAGAAAAAAAAAAGACCCAGACTACCCATTGAACTGTGAGAAAGAAAGGAAAAAGACAGGGTGATTCTATAGGATTGAATAAAGTAGTAGGTAGATAAAAGTATAAAGAAAAGGGCTGCAAATATTATAAGTAGCCAGCCCTGATCCATAGCCAAAAGCGACCATTAACACCGCACATTCCAATTGCACCTACCATCGCTATACCCTTCAAAAAAAAAAAAAAAAAAAAAAGGTAGCAATCATCTCATAAATAAAAAACTAAAAATAAAAAAAAAGGAAAATTAAAAAAAAAAAAAAAAGAGGGCGAGCTCGACAGGCAGCTATATCCCCTCGGGTAGCTCAAAGCCCATCAGCTCGCTCTCTAAATACGCCACCAACGCCTGCGCCTGCGTCTTCAATATCCCCAAACTCCCGCTCCCAGCAACACTGCTCCCGACGCTCGTGCTCCCCGCGCCGCCACTCCTCGGCACGCTGCCTGTCCCCGTAGCCCCTGTCCCCGTAGCCTCCCCTTCCTGCGAATGCAGGCTTGACGAGCTGCTGTTGTGCCTCGTCGGCTGCTTGGGCCCAATCAGACACAGCAGCACACCGGGAACCACAACCTGGATGTGCAGATTGTAGTCCGACAGCTCGAGCGTCAGCGATTTCAGGCCCTGCGCTGCTGCAGAACCTGCGGCGGGGGTGGTGGTAGTGGTGGGAGGAGGAGCTTCATCGTCGCTGGCGGGGAGCGATTGCTCGATCACGCCCTGGATGGCGACCCGGTCATAGGCGCTCCAGATGTTTGCGGCGAGGGCGGAGTAGGTTCGCGATTTGCGGGCGTCGGGGGCGGTCGGGGAGGTGCCGGTTGCGAGAAGAGAGCCGGTGGGTGTGAAGAGTCTGTGTTTAGTAGTGGTAAATGGGTTAGTATATGAGTTTGCGAAATTGTTGGGGATGAGAGAGAGTAATATGTGAGAGGGGCAAGACTTGACTTACAGGGCGGAGGAGACGTTTGGGGAGATTGACTGGGAGAGGAGCTGGTTGAGAGGCTTGGTTTTAAGCATGTTTGTATTTTTTTATTTTCTTTTTTTTTTATATATATTTTCTTGGGAGCTGTTGGCTTGTCTGGCCCGCTGCTGCTTGCTGCTTGCTGCAGAAGAGGGAAAACGAGTGTGGAAGGTGTGGGGATTCGAAGCTGTGCGCTGTGTGCTGCTGCTGCTGCTGCTGCTGCTGCTGCTGTGTGAAGATCGTCTGTGGTACGTTGGGTTTGGAAAGCTGGGGGGTGGAAAGATGAAATGTGAGGTGTCAAGGTTAGCTAGTTGTATGTGTGGGTTGGGGTTTCTCTTTTGCGTTCTTTATTTAGGTTGTTGGGTTGATGATTGAAGGTGATGGAGTGATATATATCTACTACTGTGGTAGCAGTAGTGGTAGTAGTAGATTGAGTAGATTGAGTAGATTGATGATGATGATGATGATGGAATCAGATCCGAGTGAGTGAGCACTGGCGACGAAGAAGATGGACGATGTCGTGCGTTCGATATTAATATGGAGACGTATACCGAGACAGGTACATGTATCAATAAGAACCCCCCCGAATTGAGAGGGAAGGAAAACAGTGAAGAGGTAAAAAATAAAATATAAAAAAAAAAAAAAAAAAAAAAAAAAAAAAAACTCCAAAGGGGATCCGGAGAAGCAGACAGACGATGAGCTGTTAAAAAAAAAAAAAAACGATCGGTTAAGGGGGAAGGGGGAAAGGAAAAAAAAATAAAAAAAAAAAAAAAAAAAGAGCTGAGCTCTTAGCTGCTACTAATGTATTCTCTCTTTCCAGTACTTATTCTCCTTTCCACTTACTCATTCCACCACCCTCCCTCGGATGTTTATTTATTCCTCCTATTACATATATAATATACATAATACATACATAATATAATAATAAATCTTCTACGCTCTACCGAATCCTCGCCGTACATACTCGCCGGGTGTGGGACCACGTTCAGAAACCAGAGACCTACGAGAGGATTGAGATGAGAAAGACCAACAACTCAACCACTCAACCAAAGCACTCAAGCGGTAGTTATATGTACAATTCCCGAGCTGGCAGTCGCTCGCGAGGAAGTGATGACTCTCTGTAAACCCTTCAATTCACTCATTAGGTACATATTTGCTCTACTCACGAAATAACGGGGGTCAATGAGAAGAAGAAGGAAGCAAGAAGGGGGGAAGAAAAAAACAATATACGCGGTTAAATTCCCCCCCCCCCCCCCTCTCTCACCCCTCACATGAGACCATTCAAAGAAAGAAAGAAATTTGTTCAGGAATTTCATCGCTAGAGACATCGAATGGATAAAAAGTCGCGCACAATCAAGCAACAGGTGCGGCACTTCCAGATCTCACTCTTGGACCTGGTAATGGTAGTAGGGTTCCCCATGTCATGCAGCTTGTGTGTGCGGCGACGACGGCACATTCAACCCCCGTACCTACACTGGCACTCACACTGTTTAAAAAAATAAAACAAATCCCCCGTACCGTCCCGCAAGCAAAGCTTTTTGCACTGAGAAGACCATCTTAAATGCCAACGCCCGCCCAATCAAGTGTAACCAACGTCTCCGAAAATCTTTAACCCAGTTCCAGGCACAGAGGAGAAGTCCAATTTAATTAAATTAATCTGTAGGCTCCATTAACATTACTCCCTCTTTATCCACCTTTGACTTCTTCTTCTGCGCAATTAGGTAAGCTTCCTTCGATTCCTACACATATCTGTTTAACACCACCACCCCCAAAATACGGTTCAAGATAGAAGAAAAAGAAAGAGAAAAAATAGCATTGAGGTAACATACCGGTCTCGAGGCCTCTGGCTTACTTATAGTAACCTTATCGTATACCTGTCTGAACTTTTCCCTCAAGAGCTTGGTATCCCCGCTCTGGTAAAACTTGCACACAAAAGACCCACCCGGTTTAAGCACATCAATGCTAAAGGCAAGCGCCTTATTACAGAGTCTCTGTGCAATCACGTGGAACCCGTTAATAGATGTTACCAACTTCAAAAGTACAAAAATTAGGTGAGAGAAACAAACAATACTCCCCACTTGATCCCTCAACGTATGTCCAGAGGTTGACATTAACCTGTGGGGTAGTCTTAAGCTTGTCTTGGTCATTCCACCATGCATTGGAAAGGGCTCTAACATATCGCTCAACACTACGTCGACAGAATTCTCCCCACCCTCTGTGGCCCCGGCTTTCGCCCATTCCTCCTGTTCTTTCATCAATGCCCGTTCATGCTCAATATACGCCTGACTCGCTGCCTCCACTTCCCCCTTCGCCGCATCACCTGAGCTGATTTGTGGCCTCAATGGCCGCCCACGCTTGGGATTTGAAAGAAACCTCTTCATCTCTTGCTGGACCCGCTCGCTGGTAAAGTCACCCTGCATAGCGGAGGCACCCCTGGGGGGCATCAGGGGAATGATATCAATACCGAGAACACGGCCAAATGGGGCAGTCAAATCTACTGCGACCTAGAAGAGCAACTGAGCCCTCAATCCCTCGGCCCAGAGGATGATATATATATTTACCTGTGACCAAGCCCCTGGGGCATATCCCTACGTTCAATTAGTCTCTTCTCTACTCCACATCTCACGGAGGAAGCATACTAAATCGACCACTGTTTGGCCACTCCGGAATATTCCATATTTCTTGTGGATATCTAGAAGTTTGATACCAGCCCTACTTTTTAACCCCTTTAACTCTGCCTCCCTCCTTGCAGCGTCGTTCATTTGTCGAATCAGCCATTGTTTTGAGGACGAGCCTGAACCATACCGGACTCCCAGCGGTGATATCGATGTACTTGTAGCGATTGAAACAGCAGGCACACGTTCAGTAACATGCCATCGTAGGCTAGGTATAACGGCAGAACATATGTTTCGTAGAGTTCGTTGAGATCTCATATTTTTTTTTCGATATCACGAATTCGGTGAAGTTGTAATTGTAGGGTTCCAAAAACTTTTTTTTTTCATGTGACACATGCGGCTCTGTGCAACATGCAGCAATCCCTGCGAAACCGCTAGGGCTAGCGTACCGTAAATTCAACCAACTACAGCAGCTGCAAATAAACAGCCTGCCGCGGCGGCTAGCCACCAAGGTGTCGGCGGCGGGCAAAATTCCGAGACACATAAAAAAAAACCCCCCCCATGACAAACCCAGCAGAAGCAACAGCAGTAGCAGCAGTATAATAATATTATCGTGACCTTAAAAAAAAAAAAAAAAAAAAAAGCCCCCCCTACCCCTTTTAGAATTATTGCCCAAAAAGAGAGAGCACAAGTATTAATTTTACAACAACCCCATAACAACACATTAACTCGTTGTTAATTTTATTTTTGTTTTGATAATGTGCTATAAAATTGTTATACGCCGGTAGTTGTCCCTTTTTTTTCCCCCCTTCTACATCTTCCATCAACATCCATCCACCGTCTCAAGAATGGCACGGGGTCTCTTCCCCTGCACGGGATAAGCAATAACAAAAATACTGCGGGGTATACCCGGATATTATCCCTTCTTCGGCGCACCATCAGTATTTATGCTCAAGGACCCTTTCCCATCATCCAACTTAATTATTATTCGCCGTCATTCCGGGCGAGCACATAAAATAGGAAAGGCACCTAGTTCAATCAGCCGTATGCAACAAACAAGTTTACATTGGCAGGATTTGTAGGTGTGGGGGGAGGGGGGTAGGAAGAGGGGATGAACGTGGCCTTATGCAGTCATTCTATGGCGGACCCCCCCCCCCAATAGCTCGAGTGATAATTGGTGAATATATGTGGATCTGCTGCTGCTGGATACTCCGGCAGGACTCATATTCTGCGGGAGGGCCCGAGTACATGAGATGTGACGAGCGGCGAGGTGATTGGTGCTAGTGATTGGCCATAGTATGGTGAAGACTCAGAGGAGGGGTTGTGTAAGACCAACCCTCTTATGCTCATTGGACACCGCACCGGCCCTATGAGGCGCTGGGAAAGAGGTGCCGGACTTATATTTCCATGGATCCTGCGGTTTCACTTGAAGGAACAGAAGGTGATTGAAAGATTTGGCTTGCTCCTATCCAGTGTCTTAGTTACGGCACATGTACCCGTGGGGGAGCGAACGCAAGAGCTGACCTGCAGGCAGAAGCTTATGCGAGTGATGGTTCATGACGTGACTGCACATCCAGAGTAAACCAGGTGATGCCTCAGCGGTGCGCATAAATGCTTTGAGAATGGACAGCCTTATCCCCCGCCTAAAGTACATGGATGTATGGTGCTTGCTGGGTTGAATGCATCATCGGTGGCTAACCTGATGTACAATATATACCTAATACTATCAGCGAGGTTCGATTCGTACCATAACTAAAGGACAGTGTCAGGTCAAATACATACAGAGTTTCCCTTAAAACTTTTACCAGTTGGTCAAAGATAGTACCTCACAAACGCGAGACTCATTCTCGCTTGAATTAGTAAACCCTATAGCCTAGACCTAGATTTAGACATAAAAAAACTCCTCCCTATTAATATTCCTGTTCCTCAGTCACTTGACCGAGTGTCAAGCATTTCTTTACCTGTTGTACCATGAATCAACATCCCTTGTCAGCCCTCACGTAACTTGTACCATACCTTTTTCCGGCCGTCAGCAGTATGGCCTGATGGAACTGACAGTAGCTCGTGATGACTCCAAAGTGCAGGTGATGACTCTTACTCAAGAGAAGCTAGTGTCCTCTCGCATATTATAATTATCCTTGATTTATACGTATATACGCGTATGCCGCCCTCCCGGTCCTGTCCCAAACTGTCCGTACCATGGAACTTTCCCCGAATCAGCCACATGCTCAGCCACGTATGTACATACACCTGTGCATTGCGCACACTTACGTGCATGCAAAGGCACCCAGCGATTGAACACCAATACCGTACGTGGGTGGATAAGGGGAAAGCCGGTCAACGGGTCACCTGACGGGGCGTTAGCCCATCCAGCCAGCAGTCAGTCGTTTATTAGTCATCACAACCCTAAACCTACGCACTGGGGCTAACAGCACCCTAAACCCATGGTCATTGGCAGGATGTTGTGGGGTTTAGGCGGCGATTGAGACCCGAAACCCATTTTATATCTCACTAGAAATAAACCGGTGGCCACTGTTAAATGGCTTTCATATGTATTCATATACTCACATATGTATTTGTATACCTGAATATTCTTTATTATGTCGGGCGATTATTGGCCTCTGTCTTGCAAGGCGTCGTCGCTGGAGTTTAGGCGACGACGATTGAGCCGTACCCTAAACCCATCCTATATCTCACTGGAAATAAACCGGTGGCTACTGTTTTAATTAAGCCAAATGGCTTTCATATGTATTCATATGTGTTCATATACTCACATATGTATTTGTATACCTGAATATTCTTTATTATGCCGGGCGATTATTAGCCTCTGTCTTACAAGGCGTCGTCGCTAGAGTTCAGGCGACGACGATTGAGCCGTACCCTAAACCCATCCTATATCTCACTGGAAATAAACCGGTGGCTACTTGTCCCGGCGTCTTGGCAGACGGTTCATAGCTGCAAGATAAAACAGGCCTATGTACAGAAGATGATTGTTATAGCAGGATTTGACGGAGTGAGACGATTTACGACTACAGTGATTCAAGAGATTCTACTACGCTACTGGATTTGTAATGATAATAGAATGGAATGGTGAGGAATACGGGCGCGCATACAGAGATTCTGCGCTCGACCGAGATGAATATAGCTACAGGAAGGCTGTTAAATAGAAATGTAAGTCTTCTCTTAGTTCTTTCTTTCTTTTCTTCGCCTCGCCTTCCTGTCATCTCAGACATGCGAATATACTCCTATTCTTCGAATCATAGCTTGAGATCCCGTAAGTCACTTCGATCATACTTTATCATCATCGTTTCGCTGAGGTCCATCCGATCCTCACTTTGTTCGCTCGCCTCGCCGCCCGAGCCTTTGCCTCGCTTTGCTTTACCGCAGTACTTCTACGCCAAGAAACCTTCTTCGCTGGCCCCGCTGTTTGGCCGCGTTCTCAAGGCCATCATCATCGCTTTTCCTTCTCGCCAAGTACTCTCCACAACGCATACGTAGACGGCCATAGGAGCCGCTTATTTTTCCTACCCACCAGATTTTGCAGACGCATTGAGAGGGCCAAGGCCTTCGACAATTTAACGCAGAATTTTATCATACTAACTGACGACTACAAAATTTAAGACTTATCTTACCATATACTCAGCACTGCGCCTAATTTTTGATAACCACTTGGTTACAACGATATCCGACGTTAACGCACGAGTATAATATAGTAAATATAATTGAACTAGCTAAATATTTGAACAGAATACTCCAAAATGCAACGAACATTGATACCAAAACACCGAATCTACAGTGCACCAAATTCGGAGCATGCCTCCCGCCACGGTAAATGTGTAATCGATTTAACACGATCACGATCGCATACTCTACAGCCCATGACGCTAATAAACCGAAATGAGCCTTCAACGACTTCCGCAGTCAACGCCTCGTTTCTACCTTTCAGAAATCTCCATCAATCAAGATCAGAAGATTGATTCTACCATCTAGACTCCATCGATTGCCACGCTACGGTAAGACGGAAATTAATTGAGCTTTCCAAATCGCCATTTCTTTCGACGGCGGTTTTGATAGCTGATTCAGCGAAGACAAGCATCTTTTAACATTAAACGATTAATTAAGGCCATCTGTAAGATTCTCCGATCGTAAGCATTTACTCCTCTTTAGTAATGCGCCATGACACGCTTATTCCTTTCTATACACGCATTAGATTGTTGTTTTACCTCGGCCTTCTATCACGGCAGAAACAGATTTTGGCCAAGTTAAGAGTGATTAGTCGCGATTCTTCCGTTTCGTGACAAGGCTCGGTTCGAATAGCGCATGGACAGTGATGATTAGGCGAGCTACTTGATCTCGTGATTCTACGGCTGCATACATTTGATGAGTCATCAGCAGATACAGATATATAGAGGTTCTGCTCGCTCAGATAGTTTCTTCCTTTCCTCTTCACGCAACCTCCTATCGCTGCGAGCTGCAGCCCTTAAATCTATCTCTTCGACTGCTTCGCAGTTCGATCTTCCTCCCGGCGCCGATCATCATACCGCCTCGCCGCCGCTTCACTTCGCCCGCCGCCGCCGCTTCACGCCGCCGCCGCTTCGCCGCCACCCCGCCAAGATCTCATCGCCGACTCGCGCTACCTCGCCTCTATTACTCGCCCCGCCAGGTTGCAGACTTTACCGCCTCGCTTACTTCGCGATACTGGCGCAAGGCCTTCAACGCCAACTCTACAACAAAATCAAGAACGTCCCGCCATGACACCGATCGGCGACACAGCTGCCCCGACAAGCCTCAAGACCTTCTTCGATACCAATCTCCGCCCTTCCCGATCCCGGTAATCCGCGAATGAAGCCATATACGACCTTATTCAAACGCCGGGCCTGCAACAATACGCCCTGACTGACGGCGAAAGCGAGGACGTGATGAAGCAAAGAAAGTTTCTAAGTCGATTAACTCACACCGCTCGCAGCCTCCGCTCGTAGATCACAGTCCGGCGAATCCAGGTTACTAACCTAAACCCAACTCGCCACGCCAATCAAGCCACGCCGGAAAACGCCCGCTGCTCACATCGCGCCCCACCACCAACAACAACCAATTGCTCTCCGGCCGCCCATCGCCAAATCGCCTCCTAGCGCACCATCTACGCCCCGCCTCAAGGATCGAAAGATCGGAAAAGCTTCCGACCCGGAGAATACCGCGCAACAGGAATGACTCGCAGCTCAAAACACGTTGCAACTGAAACTTCGAACGCCGACAGGTACCACTTCACGTAACCAACTAATTTACGCCATCTCGCCTGGCGCCCGCCACCACCAATTTACGCCTACATCACGATCGCAGTATCAACCTTCCTCCACAAAGGTTTTTGAAATTTTAAACACAGCATTTGTGATCCGGACGTGCAGGCACCGCCTCCGCGCTCGTAAGAATCAAGCAACTCGCCCGCTTCTTCAGAGATTTCGCTGAAGCCACGATATACGGAGGCCGGATGGTGAAGTTCGCCAACGCGAAGCTCTCGCTGGCTGACCGAATGGCGAACTCACCAAGCTCATTGCTCACGAAGAAACCCCGCCACCGCCATCGAACTCGCCACCATTCTCCAACGCCTGACAACAAGCAGCAGATAATCACCGCCCGCCACCGCCTCGCTATCGACACCGCACCCTGCTCGCCGGCACTTCACATCGCTCCTGCCCCACCCGCACTCGCCCAAGTTCTCGCTACGCCCACACCCAGATTCAAGATCGCCTGCTCGCCTCGCTACTGCGCCTGCTCACCCAAAACCCTCGCCCATCCGTCCCCATACGCCGAGGAGGCCTGGACCTATCGGCAGGACGCACGTCCGACCTCAAGAGAGAGCCCGGCAGACAGGCTTTTTATTGGGCGAGGCCACCTAGTGAACGCCCACAGGCGCCACTCCCAATAAGAGTGCTGCACAGTGACTGCGAAGAAAAAGAAGAAAGAGCAAGAGGCTTCGCGATAAGGCTAAGATTTTTCCCTGACTGAGCCACCACCTGCGACGGTTTGACTTTTCTGTGATCTCGGTTTCTGGCGGTTTCGAGAATGATACTGGATGGAATCAACTAGTCAGAAGTGCTCTATTTCGCAAAAATAAAGATTCTTTATTCCATCATACGCCTCATCGATACACGCTCGTGATACGCTGCTCATGATAGCGACTTCAGATGCCACCACAAACTCAAAACTATTCCCTTATTCTCCTCGACACATGACGCAATAGACGGTAGACCTATTGAATCGTGAAAAGTCACTCATAAGGTTATTCTCGCCTCAACATCAACGGCCACAGAGATGACGCCCTTCTTTCAGAACTCAACTCGATTACCCAATAGTGACGGGCCTCCTGACGCTGGCCACGCTGTCACGGTTCTTCCGCAGCTAACGAAATACACTTCGACTCTCCAACTGCATTACGATCGCTCACTCAATCATATCAAGGTCATAAAGAAAAGGAATCTCGATTGAGCCCTCCAACAAACCCACAACCAACATCTCTGGCCATCGCCTCCTACGCCTTTCACTGCACTCATCAACAAGAAAAGAAAAGGGATGAAAATATACTCCACCACTCTCGACGATCTATTGGCCCAGACACCCAAAGACCTCGAACGACGGTACCCAAAGAACATCATCAATACTTGCACCGCTAATGAACCCGACGATCAAAGCCTTCCTCCTCATCAGATCGAATACGACCCATCTATCGATATACGCGAAGGGAAGACAAGCACCATTCGACCCACGTACGGAATGACTTTGGAACTTCAGACACTCGTAGATTACTTAGCAGAAAGACTATCCAATGGGCCGGATTCGCATAAGACCTCCCCGCGCGCTCTCCCAGTATTATTTGTTAAGAAATGGATTCTCTCCGACTCGCTGACTATAGAAAGTTAAACGCGTAACGGTGAAGAATCGACACCTCTACCATTAACACCAGAAACCTTCACGCATATCGTCACTAAATATTTCACAAAGCTGATCTTCGCGAACGGCTTATCATCAATTGAGAATTGTAGGCGAGATGAATGGAAAACAGCCTTCCGCACTGCTACGAGACTTTCAATACACTGTTATGCGCCTTCGACTAACCAACGCCCCGCCGCATTTCAACATCGGCCAACGATACGCTGCGCCCTTATCTCGATCATTTCGCCACCGCCTATTTGGACGACATTCTCATATACTCCAACACTCTTGAAGAACATAAGCGAATACGCGACAAAGATTTGATACTGGACGAGAATCGGCTCACCTCAAACCCGGTAAGGTGAATGCACGCCAAGCGAAACTACGATCTCTGACGGCGCCACATCGAAGGAATCAAGACGACAAGAAAGCGTCGCTACCATCGTGAACCTTAAACCCCAAATTGTCTGAAAGATGTACAGGAATTCCTCGGTTCGCGAACTTTTATCGACGATTCATCTACGCTTACTCGGCGCAGATCTCCTTCGACCGCCTAACAAAGACAGGAGTGGTTTTTTAAACTGACGATAAAACGGAAAAAGCATTTCAAGACCTTACGAAGATTCACCACCGCCCCGATTCTCGACATTTCGATCCGCAGGGAAATCATAGTGGAAACAGATGCCTCCGACATGCTTTCAGCCGCCATCATGTCACGTATGACGACGAGGAATTCTCCACCCAGTCGCCTTTTCTCCAAGAAACACACGCCTGCAGAATGCAACTACGAGATATACGAGCAAAGAAACGCAATCATTCGTGATTTGAAGAATGGCGCTACTTTCTGAAACCGCTTCATATCCTATCAAGGCCCCTAACAGATCATAGAAACTCAATATTTCATGTCAACCAAATTACTAAATCGTCGACAAACTCGCATTTGGCCGGAATTTCTATCTCGCTTCGATTTCATGATTCAATTCATTCCCCAGAAACAAGCGAGGAAAACCAGATGCACTCACCAGACGATCGCGATCTTCCTAAAGAGGGGGATGAACGCCTCGCCAGATCAAGATCGATCGCGTTGAAAAGAAAGCACTTTGACAATAATGTTTGTTACGATGGCTTCAAGAACGAACCCGGGCGAACGCCCATCGCCCAAGAGCTTATTTTCAAAAGCTTACCAAGAAGACAGTTTCAAGTAGCGACTCACGATGTTAAAAGACGGTACAAAACAATCAAGAAATCTCTCTCACGAACGCGCAGAAACGGCAAGACGACTTCTTCTTTATCGCCGCAAACTCTTCGCACCAGAATACGGCAGGAACTACAACTCAGACTTCTACAGCGAACATCACGACAAACCATCACGACATCCAGAGGCAAAAACCTCGAATTACTTAGTCGCTAATACTACGGCCGGACATACGCGAAAGTACACCGATCGCTACGCCACGAATCTGTCACATACGTCGCCGGAGCAAAGTCAATCGTAACGCCGCCTGCGAGTTCTTCGACCACTATCAGTACCTAAGGCACCATGGACAGATATCTCAACGGACTTCGCCACCGACTACCTCTCAGAACGGCTATAACGCACTCGCCGCTGCCGATCGCCTTACTAAATGGTAGACACTTTTATTCCACGCACGTAAGAATCCGTGAGCCAGAGACGCCGTTCGAATGTACTTAGAAAACGTGTGGAAAATACATGGTCTACATCGGAGAAGATAGTCTCGATCACGCACGCAGCTTCACCTCCGACTTCTGAAAGATCATGAAATAAGCCGGAGATATCCCCACGCTTACTCCACCGCATTTCATCCGCAGATCGACGGCCAAACCGAAGCGATCAATGCTGTCATTACGAACAATATCTGAGGGTTTACGCGACTATCAACGCGATAATCGCCACTTATTTACCCACGCAGAATTCGCTACCAATAATCACGCCTCCGAATCAACCAAACTCTCCCCTTGAGTAAATTACGACGACATCCTCGCATTTAACTTCGTCCACTACGACACGGCCACCACAAACGGCGACCAAGCAAACACCACGCAGCGACACGCCGTAAGTATTCGACTTTCTCCGAAATGGAAATGCTTTTACCAAAGAATCTGCGAAGTTAATCACCAACATGAATCTGATCCCAAATACCACCAGATATCATCGGAGATAAAGTGATTTATCCACGCTGAAATTTATCGACCAAACGACCTTCAAGAAGTTGGACTCAAGCAACCTGACCTTATCGATTTCTCAGATTGTCACCCCCACGCCTACGAACTTGTTTACCAGATCAACGGCGCTCACCTAGCCTTTTCACGTTCGCTACTATCACCCGCCGCTAACGACTTCAGACTGACAAATCCAACCTCCCACCTCGCTTGAGATCGGCGCGAACAAGAGAAGAGACGGCATTCTAGACTCTGAAACGACGCGCAGAGCGAAAGATCTCGCTCAGATATGCGCTACGACGAAATTTCTCACAGAACCTTACGCGATCTAGATAATTCCTCCAGCTTGGTTAAAGAATTTCATAAACGATATCCCCATGTTCTCAAGAGTATGACTTAGGATGAACCCAATATCTATCACGCAGAAACAGATTTTGCAAGGCTGGTTATGAAGAGTGATTAGTCGTGATTCTTCCCGTTTCGGCGCTTCGCGACAACGCTCGGTTCGCAATAAGGCGCATGGGGACAGTGAGGATTAGGCGCGGAGTTACTGATCTCGTGATTCTACGTGCTGTACAGCGTTACTTGATGAGTCATCGGCTTCAGATACAGATATATATGCTCGTTTCGCTGTAGATAGCTTTCTTTCCTTTCCTCTTCACGCAACCTTCCTATCGCCAGAGCTTGTAGTCCTTAGAATCTATCTCTTCGACTGCTTTCAGTAGTTCGATCTTCCTCCCGCATGCGCCGATCATCATACCTCGCCGCCGCTTCACTTCGCCTCGCCGCCGCCGCTTCACGCCGCCGCTTCGCTCGCCGCCACCCCGCCAAGATCTCATCGCCGACTCGCGCTAGTCCTCGCCTCTATTACTCGCCCCGCCTTGTAGACTACTCGCCTCGCTTACTTCGTGATACCTTCTTCACCTCCTCAACGAGGCGGTTTCCCTCAATATAGACCTTGAACTTTCTTGAGCCCACCCCCTTAGACTCCATTAGCCCAAGATATCCCGGTACTGTTTCCGAGGAGGCGTAGGTCAACTCTGTTTTGCCGTTCTGTGAGACTGCAAAGCACAAGACCTCCATATCGCCTTGGGATGCATACGAGCACTATATGCATAATTAGATCTAATAGTTATTGTTCCAATTGCTAGTAGGTATCTTACCGCTCTCCTCAAATCATGGACAAGCCCGCGGGAGCCCTCTCGTTCACTCGCCATTCGAAATAAGGTATCCGTATTCTTTGCAATATCTTCAAATTCCTTCTTCCTATCCTTCCAATTTTGAGATACCCATTTGGCGTAACTCCCATCGAACCCCCTCTTCCCTAGTGACTTCTTCATATCGGGGGGGGCTTCGTTCGCCATCTGAGATAGTACAATATTCCATGCTGATGGCTTGAACTTTCTCAGTCGGTGGATGAAGGGAGGTATAGTGAGGTTGAGAGTTTCCAAAACCATTTCAAAACTAATTTCATGCTCGCAGCAGTTTCGCCGCCATATCACGGCCAGGTCGTTGACGGCCTCAGCCACGACAACGCCGTGAGTTTTCCGCGACATTATTGTAAATTTTAAAGTTCTAATCGACGCTTGATTGACGATCAAGCCTCTATGCGAGACAAGATATTGGCAACTGAGAGGAATCAAAAGAGGCCTCCTAATACTTGCTTAATTGCCGACATTTCATATAAATCATATAAACGAAGATAATGACGCATACTTGTACGTATATATACGCGCTTGCTAACACGGTTGAGGAATCGCGCGCATGACCTACCCATCTAACATTACAATACGCGACGCTTTCAGACGCCCAGAACACGTAAGACAGTGCTTTTCAAACAGGCAGCCAAATTAGGAAATTCTAATGAACTGTCCTGCTCAAGACGGGTTCCGACAGCGGTGAGGCTGAGAGTATGACGGAATGAATCATGTCAAGCATGACGGAGGTGGAGATAAATGACGCCATAGATTTCGCGGCCATGCTACGGATTTGTAGAATGTAACAGATGCAGGCGATGAATGGCGCTGGTTGTGAGGCTTTACGATTCGGCGTAATATGCTCATAGCAGACTAATGAACGCTATAATGAGCGCATGGTCCTTTCCTGGGCTTCTTTCTTTCTTTTCTCTCTGCCTCGCCTTCCCGCCTTCTCGATATATGCGAATATACTCCTATCTTCTGAACCATACTCAGATCCCAGAACCCTGGCCGATCTATCATCAATATCGCCATCGTTTCGCTGGCGCCCATCCGATCCTCACTCTCCTCGCTTGTCCTCGCCCCTCGCCTGCCCGCTTTGCCGCTTTCGCTTTACGGCCCAGATTTGCCCGCTGCATGTCCTTTCTTCGCTGCTCGCTCGTTCTGCGTTTCAGCCTCTCTATCATCATTGCCTTCCTCTCGTCCAAGCATTCACATGAACCGTATAAAGACTGCAATACACGTAGCTTTGGGAAATAATTATAGAATTGTACGATCAGACTTTAGAAACTCGATACATGTAATGCCGATAGTGAAGAACGTGATATACGCCGCATATTACACGATATATGACGCTATATAGCGCCGATGCTCCCACCTATCACGCTGCCTCTCGATTACACGTGAAATACGATCCTCGAGAAGATTGATACACATACATACATGTATTTCTACTTCTTTGAACGTGGCAAAGTGCTTCTTACATACATTTAGGATACAATTTGATCAATTGAATTGATCACCTCATTGAGATCAATGCATTGATCATACCTGTATCTATAACTACATGTATAACCTCGATGAGGGAAGCTTTGCTACCTAGTCTTAATTTCATCAAACCGAGTGATAATGAATGATTCTAGTTTTGGCTTAAGGCTTGAGTAACTCGATTGGTTGTACCGGGATTTATACAATTGGTGTTTTAGATGTCGGATAGTAGCGTATGATTTCATACGCCGCCATATACGTACATGCATTATGCATCAGGCTGCTTTAGGTAGAAAATTGAAGACTTGAGCCAATTATAATTCATATGCTTTCATACTAATACATACTACACCATATTAATACCCCCCACTTTTCCCCCAGAAAAGGTAATAACCTATTGACCTTATGATACATGCATAATATCGTGCTTTCAGGCTTGACGCCAGATAATAAGGCGATAGCAAGAGATTATCACGTATATCAATTTAACGGCAATGCATGAGAACCAATTGTATTCTATATATCAACGTAGTCGTGGTAATTTACCTCCTGTTGTTTATTTTAATTTAGATGCATAAAAATTCACGCCAGATAAGTAAATAATATCCCCTCCACGCGCTGAAATGACTAGTAAACATAAAATGTTGGTTAACTAATCCCTAATCTTTACAGCATCGCCGCCGCTTATTCCAATGAACACGAGCGGGTGGGTTAAATATGATGCCGAAGCTTTCTAGTATCTCTTTATTATCCCGTTCATCATTGTCCATCAATGGATTCCGCTCCCGTGCGCAGAATCGGAAAAGTAGTGAAGCAATTCGACTTGCCACATCTTCTCTGTTGTCATTATCGCACATCATTCATATTGTCTACCGAATCCTCCAGCTTGTTTACGCTTATTCTAAAGTCAAGAAGTGCCGAATCAAGATCAGAAATTATAACTAGAGCGCTCCAAAGATACCGCGATTGAAGTCCTTAAACCAACAGACGAGATTCGAATTGGCCAGATTCTAAGAACTCCGCAGAGATTGTTGAACTTATTCTTATCGCTTCCGCACGCCGGTATGCCTCGGCGCCTAGGTCCCAGATACTGCCGTCAGACGGGCTTCACGATCAGTTTGCTCGATTTTGTGGGACTACGACGGGCTTGATTAAGACTTTACGGCGCTTACGGGGCCTTCCGAGGTCCGCAGATACCCACTGCCTCGCTGGAGATTTCACAGATACACATACCGCTTCCACCTCTTCTTCGACAATAGTGATTTGTTTTTCGCCATTCAGTCAGACGTGAAACCTCCCCTGTATTTCTTCTCGCTCGCGTGTCCGACGACCTGCCTTAGAAATACCTCCTGATTTGATTATGTTTTCCATTAATACATACCTGGGGCTACATATACATACCCTTCGCATACTTGAAACAAACCGCTAGAGCAATTTTCGACCCCCTTTTCAAGATAAATAGACCGCATTCAAGACTTGTCATACAGGCTTTGAAATGGTGGTCGTTTTGAATCTTCAAGAGCTTGAAGTCGATCGCAGAATTCACGAGCGCCGGAGGCGAGTCTGGCCGGCCATTTCGCCATACGATTTCTGCATTTAATTATAAGATACGAATGTCGATCATGATCCGAAGACATACGGAGATACATACGATCAACATGGCGATAAATAAATTTCGCTTCTCTCAGATTTAAAATACCGCTTTAGAGAAATTCAAAGTTTGCGATCCGAAATAAGATACTGATACATATAAATCAAATACGGGCGCATAAATAAATTTCTCGCTTTCCTCTCGAGTGCAAAAATAACTCGCTTTGGTAGGTAACATTGGAAGTTGCTCACGTACAAGATTCGGCCATTACATACTGACCAAAGATACGAAGATGTAAACACCACACCGCCGCGCACCACGCAAATGATGAGAAAGATATTACCAACCTAATTCCCACGAAACCTGTTCTCTCATGCGCTAATAACCACGCCACCCAAAGTTAACGAAAGAGTAAGATATTTGCCGGAAAGATTCCAGACGCCGCGAAATTCGGTAGAATCGGAGATGATACTACTATTGAACGTCTTCAAAAAAGATAAGATGACAGACAAGACGGACGCAGAGGAGACGCAGGAAAGACTCGCAGAGCCTAGCCTCGAGATCCCCGCCACAATGAGTCAAGACTAATCCTATACAGACGTCGTTGTTCTCATTACGATCTATACGACGCAGACAACGGCGCGCCTCCGACCCAATAACGGCCGACGCTCATTACTTCAGATCACGTAGACGGAGCAGGTCTACAACCTGCGCGGCCGGCGAATAGAGACGGCGAGCCTGAGAGCTGACGACGAGACGCTGAGTGAGCCGGCGGCGGGCGGCGGCGCGACTAAGCCGTCGGCGCGGCGCGCAGACGACGATTGACTTATCCGGTAAG
The DNA here is from genome assembly GCA_024713865.1 of Morchella sp. 2016-72. NCBI lineage: Eukaryota > Fungi > Ascomycota > Pezizomycetes > Pezizales > Morchellaceae > Morchella > Morchella sp. 2016-72. The sequence continues at coordinate 2,755,570 of JAMJEY010000003.1, forward strand.
AAGACATCGAACCACTGAAACGGTAAGTCAAGAGATATATTTCTGGCGACCATGCCTCCTAAATGATAAGGCCATGCAAGGTTATGAAAGAAACTATCTACGCATTTGCAACGTAACCTCTATATATACACCACACGCCACCGACGACTCATCCGAAAGAACTCGCAGAACCCCATAATCCCCAAGATCCGTAGAATTCGCGCTATCCCTATCCCCTAATCCCGCGCCTTATTACCGAACCGAACCCTCACACCAAACTTCAAGAACATGAATCCTCGACTAATCCTCTTCCCGCAACATCGCCTGCACGCCTACGCCGCGATAGATACAGGTTCTCCTGCGCCAAGCCTCTGCGCCATGGCGATATCGCTTATAAATTCTTTAACCAACTCCTGGCGAATTATCTAGATCACCGTAAGGCCGCATGCAGGCCATACCAGATACCGAACGGTATACTCCACTCGCCGCTGCTTCCGGTAGTCTAGAATACCGCCTACTTCCACTTTGTTCACCTCGATCTCCACCGACACGTGAGGCTTGAACTTGTCTGCGACGCTATTAGCGCGCGCGAGCAAGAATAGACACGAAAGACGCAATAACCTTCATTGACGCCAGAATTTTAAGTCAGAGGCCAGAGGATCGACAATACGAGAACTGACAGGTCCGATTTGCTTCACCAACTTCTTCAAGCCGTTTCATTAATAAATTTCGCGCGATAACCATACTTTATCTCCAACGATATACCGCATACTAATCCGATTCACGCTGGCCGATTCTTCCCGAATTTTTCACCAAACATTTCCGCCGGAGAAGTCGAATACTTCTGATACGCCCTCGCTACTGTTTGCTTTGGCCTCGCTTGCGCGACGTCAGAGCGACCGCTCACGCGGCGACGTCATCCATGGGCTTGCCTAGAGCCGGCTGATTCGAGACGCGATTGTAGAATTCTGCCACAGAATAAGTACCGCTTATCCCGCTGATACCCACGAGCTTCTCGATATTGTTCCACGACAAGATCGATCCTTTCGGCCACCGCACGAATGCGCGAAAGAGCGCGAGATATCTCCAAACGCCGCAGAGCGCTTCCAGAAATCGGAGCGAATCGCGATCACGTCCGAGACTCATCTTCTCCCAGACTACGATTTTCCACACATTTTCTAAGACATTCGAAGAACGCCTCTAGCTCCCGATTCTTCCGCATAACGGTTGCCTCATTTTCGTAGCACGATCGACGCATTTACGCATTTAATCGCGTTATAGCATCGGTATGAGAGTCCGCGACGGTTCCATTGAGATATCTGTCCACACGCTTAGATCGATAATGGCCGAAGAACTCCCGGGGCATTACGATTCGCTTGTTCGACGATATACGCGATAGCTTCACGACGAATGATCGCACAGATTTCGCACGTCCGACCAAGAAGATTCGCGACTAAGAATTCGAGGGTTTTGCCCTACCCGACGTCCCCAATACGGCTCACGCGACGTTCGTAGGTTCAGCTTGTAGCCTCGATTCAGACGTAAGAAGCCATATGACGATAAAGAAGTTCCATCTTCGCTTTCGCGATTCTACGAGTAGATTTGCTTCGATTGTTTTGTACCGCCTTTTAACATCGCGAAGACTTACTTTAAATCGTCTCTTGCAGTTTTGAAAATAACTTTGACAATGCCTGCCTTCACGGCTCATTTGCCATGTTAACCCGCCAACAAACTTAAATTTTATCATTCAAATTCTTTCTTTTCAACACACCGACATCGATACGCGAGACGCTCATCCCCTCTTTAAAGATCCCCGATCGCCTCAGTGAGTGCATCTGGTTTTCCTCCTCATCGACGGAATTGAATCACAAATAAACGTAGATAGAAATTCGACCAGCTTTGTCGACGATTTAGTAATTTGGCTGATACGAAATATTCAAGGTTTCATGATCCGTTAGACTGATAGGGTATGGTTTCGTAAAGTAGCCATTCTTCAAATCCCCGAACGATCACAACATCTTTATCGAGATATCTCGTAGCTTGCATTCTGCGCGCTGCTTTAAAAGCGCGACGAAGAATTCCTCGCCATCCTCTCGCGACATACGGCAGCTGAAACATAGTCGGAGGCATCTGTTTCACTACGATTTCGTTCGGCCGAAACGTCTGAGACCCATGCTGGAATGCTACCTTAAGATCTTCAAACGCTTCTCCGCTTTATCTGTCCATTTAAAACCACTCCTGTCATAGAAATGGCCAAAGCGAGATACTACCTCGAAAGATGTATTTAATCGTCGATAAAAGTTCGCGAACCCGGCGAATTCCTCGTACATCTTTCGCATAATTCGCTTTAGCCTCACGGTCCGCGACTTTCGCTTCGGCCCATCTTGATTCCTTCCGACGCGAAAGACAACCGAGATACATAGCTTCGACGCGCCATTCACACTTCGGCTTGATAACCCGATTCTCGCCCAAAGATCCGGCATTTTATCCACGTTGCTCTCGCGTTTCTTCAAGAGCCATGGAAGATACGGTAACGCTGCCCAAATGCGCGCGAAACGATCAAGATAGTGACGTAAGACGTCGCCGACCCAACGTTGAAACGCAGCGCGCTTAGTCCGGCGCATAACAAACAGATTCAAAGCCGCTCAGAACGCCATGGCGCTGTTTTCCATTCATCTCCTTCTAATTCTCAATCGACGATAGCTATCATAAGATCCAGCTTTCATAAATATTTACCGACGATACGCCCACGGCTTTCTGGCGTTAATTGTGAGAGTCGATTCTTCACCGCTACCGCGATTTAACTTTCTATACCAACACAGAAATGGAAAACCATCCGCTTTCTTAACAAATAATACCTGAGAGTGGCAGGTGCATGCCGAATCCACCCATCGATAGTGATCGCTAAGAATCTGAAATCATTCAAGTTCCAACCAGCCATTCCGCATACGGTCCGAATTGCAGATCGTCTTCCCTTCCTCAGATATCGATGATGATCGATTCGCACGACGTGAGGAAGTTTTGATGCGCGGCTCACAAGAATGCAAGATTGATGACGTTTTTCGCATCATCGCTCGGCGCTGTCGCCAATAGATCGCCAAGAGCTTTTAGAGCATGAAAGATATTTTCATCCCTTTTCTTTTCTCATTGATAGCGAAAGCGCAGAGGAGCGATGACAGAGATATGGGTCATGGGCGCCAATTGAGATTCTCATATGACTGAGCATGATTGAGAGCAGTTTAACGAATGGCGAAATGGTCAGATTTCATTACCGCCTGAAGCGATCAGAATCGCGCGACGACGCATCCGCGGGCGCCCATCACTATCGGATAACGCCCAGCTGAGCTTACAAAGCATGAGCGCCCTCTCGCGTCACGCTTGATACCGAGAATAACCTTACGAGAACTTTTCCCGATTCAATGCGCCCACCGCTCATTACGCCTCATGCTTTATAATAATAGTTTTGAGAGCCAGCAAGATACTAAGTCCTTATCTACGAACGCGATCCTGAGCGCCAGTATCAATGCAGAAGATACGATGGAATAAAGAATCTTTATTTTCATGTAAATGTAACACTTTACTTACTCACTTGATTCCCATCCATATCCTTCTCCAAACCGAAAACCCAGAAAGATCCTAGAAAGCCTCTAAACCGCCCCCTGAGAGCCACTCACCAAGTGAAAATCTTTTAACGCCTTATCGCCAAGGCCTCTTCCTTTCTTTCTTCTTTTTCTTCCCGAGCCTATCACGCTCTTATTCGTGCATACCGCATTCCTCGACCAGCCGACTCCTCCACAATAAAACACCTATTTTCTACCCGCACGCCTTCTCTCGAAGGTCCGGACGGCCACGCCCCGCCGATAGATCCATGCGCCACTCTCCGGCCAGATGACGGATACCGCAGGCGAAGCGAAGGAATCCTGACGACGGTGAACGAACGGAGGCGGAGCTGAGCATCGGCGCGACGAACGGAGCTGATAACGGCGCGCGAAATGGAAAGAGGAAAGAGCAGAATGGCGCGCACGCGAAATTGGCGCGCGGCCGATAACGGCGCGTAGCGCCGCGATCATCTGCCGCTTGTTGTCCAGACGCTGAGAACGGTGGCAGCTCGATGACGCGGCGTGCTTCACGAACTACGAATGGTGAGCTCGCCGGCCTTCCACGCAGAGCTTCTACATCGGCGTTTTCCCATCCCGCCCCACAGATCGCCGAATCCCACAAGATTCGGTATGCGACTGAGCTTGCCTGATTCTTCTGAGGCGCTGACGCGGTGCCTGCCTGATCCGGCCCCAAACGCTGCTCAAATTTCAAAACCTTTCCATTATGGCTGACACCGGCGGTCGCGACAGAGGCAAGATAAACCTGGCGCGCGGCCTTCCGCGCGAGATGGCGAGGCCGCTTGATTCTCAGAGGCAGACCTGTCGGCATTGCCCAAGAGCTTTAAGCGCAGAACATGTTTTGAACCGCGAGTCCCTTCCTGTTGCAGATTTCTCCGGCCTTTTTTCCGATCTTTCACCCTTGAGCAGAGGCAGAATGACGCTTCTGAGGCGACACGACGATGGAGGAGGAAAGAATTGATTCGACTATCGGTGGTAAGCAGCAAGAACGCGCCGCGCGTGTTTTTCCGATTTCAGAAATGGCACGCATGAAGGGGCTTTCTGCGCGAGAATCTGCCTCGACTTGCGATCCGCCTTGAAGGCCAGCAGCTGGAATGCGACCGCTTAACGCGACTTCCTGCGCTTTGCTTCGGCCCCCATCCTCCCTTTCTCGCCCGCGCCCGTGACGATTGCTGCGCACTTCCGACATTTCGCGATAGCGTCAGATATGGCTTCATTTCCGCCTGCCGCACGACAAGATTGCAGATCGAAGCGTGATCGGCGCCATTGCGCAGCCTGTATCCACCCTGGCCGGTATCCACATGGACATTCTGCTTGATTTTCTGTCAGAGCGCATACGAGACGCAACCCAAGATCACGCTAGACGAGCGAGAGCCAAGGTCTACAACCTGCGCGGCGAATAGAGACGGCGAGAGCCTGAGAAATGACGACGCTGACGAAATGCGAAATGGCGCCGTCAAGCCGCGTGAAGCGGCGGAGGCGTCGGCACTGCGTCGGCGCCGGCGCGGCGCGAGACTACGATGATTGACTTATCCGGAAGAAGACCGAACCACTGAAACGGTGTCAAGCAGATATATTTCTGCGACTACAAGCCTCCTAAATGATGTGAAGGCCATGCAAGAGTGAAAGGAAAGAAACTATCTACAGACGGTAACGTAACCTCTATATATACACCACATGCCACTGACGACTCATCCGAAAGAACCCCAGACAGTAACCCCATAGAATCCCCAAGATCCGTGAACTCCGCGCTATCCCTATCCCCTAATCCCGCGCTCTTATTACCGAACCGAACCCTCACACCGAAACTTCAAGAACATGTAAGAATCCCCGACTAATCCTCTTCCCGCAACATCGCCCCGCACGCTTACGCCGATACATTGCCTCAGACAAGTTAAGATACAAATTCACATAATATAAGAACCTTCAAGAAAATTGAGAAGATTGACGCTGGCTTCACCATGCATCTACGCCGACTTCAAGATTGCGAATGCCCTCTCCAAGAAGTACAAAATGTACACGTTATATCCTTCGGGGGGTTCAAAACCATCCCATATCTCTATTGCAATTGTGGGAAGCGTTGTGCTAAGCTCCTAGAGCAAGGCCTCTTCCCATCATCACCGGTAAGGCTACGGTTTGTCTTCGAGATTTCTTTTTTGCAATTATTTCATTGTTTATCAATGCGATCATCTTGCATGATTAGCGCTGAGAGAAATGAGAGATTTATGCGAGAATGAAGACCTTCAAACTCTACCGTGCTTCCACCGAGTATGAGGCCCTTCCACGCGGCCAGACCTTTATGCTTACATGAGATAGCTCAAAAACGCATACCATAGGTGGAGAGCAGTGGTAAGCACTGCGTCATCTAAAGCTCTCCACTCATTGTGTGATGGAGAGATGCTAGAGGATCATACTCTAGTCAATATGTGCCCTTCGTGCTTCGCTTTTTCAGATATGGAAAGGGAAGAGGATAAAGTTATATATGTCGCTATGGACAACACGCAGCACTCGCTATAAGGCGATACTCACGTTGAGATGGCGAGCCTCCTGTTAAGAAGACTTCATCTTAATAAGACTATACGTCTCTAATAGCTACGACATTCATTAACGCCGAATTGCCAATATAGCCTTGCTTCCGAGTTGAATATCACTCATCCTAGTGGTGATGACGGGGGACCATGCAATCACAATTTCAAGGCTAACAACGATTGGGGGCGCAAGGAAAAGGAAGGTAGGTAGTCTCAGATTCGAGGAATAGCCACAAATAAATTGAATCTCTAGGCCATTTGCCCAACAAGATCGGACGGTGTTTTTGGGATGTTGTAAAACATGGAATTCTACTTAATTCTTAATACGATAATGGGCAGAGTGAGACTCACGCCAGCAATTTGTAAGAGTTGCACCGGGAGTGCAGGGACGCAAAAGAGTATCGTATATGCTACGATTTGGCTTGCCATCTAGCCCCAGCTGTAAAGGTTTGCTAGTTCACCTCTCTACACGATATTCGCGCCTCGCCTAACATACGGATTATCGTCATATCCCCACATCAGCAGCTCAGTCTTCCGCAGAGGAGATTTCATTCAGACACACGAATATACAGACACACGCGAACCCTCTCGGTGCCGTGGCACAGATGACAGAGAGATGGAGTTCAGACTGGTCGCGATGCCTCATATGGCTTTCCTCAGATAGCCACGCCATCTCCTCGACGACTCAGCTTGACGACCACGTACTTTTAGAGTGACTCAAAACAGCTGCCTTTCTACGCCAAAGGATGAGAGAAGAAGGCCCATCGATATTGAAACATGGTTGCTCAACAATCTTTGGGACATAACTACCGAACCGCCATTGCATTCTCGATTATTTGAAGAACCAAAGGCAACTTCAAGAGGATTACTTTAGAAACTACAGGAAGCCAAGAAGGGACGAATTAGAAACAGTATTCGCGTTCATTGTGGAGGAAGAGAGACAAGCTTACAATTGGGCACTTCAGAGGTAGCGTTTCACATTTTTTACCCCACCTGCGTTTGCTTTCACTAATATCACCAAAGAAAGACAGAGTGAAAGCAGCTACCTGCCCACGCTAAGTTAACGCTCAACCACTCACCTCGGCGACGTTGAATCAAAGACGCCATGCAGATATTAATTACTAAGACACACCACCGATGATTCTTGGCCAGAAACGGAACTCCGACATTTCCCAACGGTGAAAAATATTTGAAGATGGCGATATACAGCGCTGACCGACTGCGTTACGGCAAAAGTCAGACACGTTATAACATCGCTAAACATTCAACTCCACCAGATTCGAGGATTCGGCGCTACAGAAATTCTTCGCGCCATGTAACCAACTAACAAAGAATGGACTCAGCTCAAACAGTGGCCAAAAGATATAACAAGCGCTGCCGCAAAGTTTCGAGGCTGAAGAGAAACCTCCGTCCGTGAACACTCCAAAGATCCGACGCCTGAGCCTCCTACAGATCTTGAAAGAAGTTCTCAAAGAAAGCGAGGACGCCACATTCCGTAAGTACGCGACGGCATCGACGCTTATACTAAGCGCAGGAAAGACATGGCGAGCAGGCATCAACACCACCTAAGACGGCTACCAGAACGGCTTCAGAGGAGGCCACTTAATCATTTCAAATGCCGAAGTTTCCCCACAACCGAAAGATCCAATAACTCGCTTGTTTTCAATTCACTACGATATAAGATGGCATTGGCGGCTATTAAACATCAGACGCAGATCATCCTTCAAGAAACGACGCTCGCTCATCGTTTTACGGAGACAAATCTACTTTATTAAAGGTTTGAACCTCCGGCGCACGCCCTAAGATATCAGAAACAGGCGCTAGAAACCTCCCTGCCGCACCCTTCTGTTCTCGCTCCGGCCAACCCCTACTTCTCTATCGCCTGCTCACGGCCAAGCGGAACGCATGATGAAAAGAATGCAAGATGATGTAAGAGAAGACGTGGCTGCTCATCCCTGCGAGGACGAAGTTTTTGCGAGATTCGCTCTGAACGATATACGCATCGAACACCGCGAGAAGGAGTTAGATGAGGAAACACGCTGCCTCGCGCGACACGGCGCGAAATAAATCTCGGCCGCGATCCTAAGATGATACACGTATGACTTCGACCACCAACGGCGACGGCACACCTATACGCCAACGGCTGCGCTTAACGCCGATAATACCTATATATCAACTCGATTCGCGTTGAACCGATATACGGCCAGAAATGCAGATGTTTCATGTAAGAACGCGCTGTAAAAAGAGGCGAACTGCAATCAATATCATATGCATTAGAATCTGGCTACGGTAAACTCATGAGTCCATATATGAGTTAATATAATTTCATATCCCGTGGAGGGAAAGTGTCCCTCTCGCAACTATCAATTTTGAAGTGCCAATTGTCAGAATTGAGACAGTGAATACGCTCTAATATAGTACCAGTTCATACCAATTCATACCAATTCATACCATTTCGCGCGCGCGGTGCCACGAGAAATAATATCTAATTATATGATGACATGTTCAGGGGGATTTTGTTACTATAATCTACAAGCCCACTACCCCCCCGACCACTTTCCCCGCGGCGAGAACTTGTATCGACTCTCCGTGGCTGCGTGTCATTCATACGAAGATATTTCTGATTAACACCCATACACACACCCGGTATTGATCTCCGGCCTCGGCCCCTTCGCTTGTTTCGTTTTGGTTCCTTGAACTTCACACGTCCTCATATGAAATCATATGAATTCATCCAACTATTTATTCCATGACCTTCCTGGCGAGCAAAGTACTAATCGGTATAGACAACCTCATACCCACATTCTGATATTATTACAGTTTCCTCCGCAGACGTCTAGCTAATAATATTAAATATTTATTTCATACCATGCTTTCGATTACCAATACTAATATATTAATCGTGATACCAGCTCTCTAATTATTTTTAGGTTATGCACTTATTGGATAGCAGCTCAGGAGAGGGGCAGCTTGTATAGTTAATTTTCTAGCTCCCCCATTATATTATTACCACCGGTTAGCTAGTTGCCTTCCGGCCCCGTATTGCTTTTATTGTCCTTTTCTGTTTCGCTCCTAGTGCTCTATATGGCTTCATATGGTTTCATATGATTCCATATGAACACACATAACTACATATTATAGGAGTCCAAAACCAAGACACACAATCTACCATATAGTAGTGTGGCCGTTTGCTGCGCCGAGCACACTAAGCTACTGTATTCATTTGAATCATATTAGTGAAATCTCTACTCCCCCACGCGGAACAGTATATAGGATGTATTTCGCACGTCGTCGCCTACGTTCCAGCGACGACGTCTCTATATACATTGGAATAATAGTTGTGTATCTATAACCCGCCGAAATATGTGATCATATGAAAACATATGAACGCATACCATGCGGAACAATATATGTCGCCTACGTTCCAGCGACGACGTCTCTGTATACATTGGCATAATAGTTGTGTATCTATAACCCGCCGAAATATGTGATCATATGAAAACATATGAACGCATACCACGCGGAACAGTATATAGGATGTATTTCGCACGTCGTCGCCTACGCTTCCAGCATATATAGACCAAGAGTGCGTAGGTTTAGGGTTGTGATGACTAATAAACGACTGACTGCTGGCTGGATGGGCTAACGCCCCGTCAGGTGACCCGTTGACCGGCTTTCCCCTTATCCACCCACATACGGTATTGGTGCGATTGAAACGCTCAGTGACAAGCGCCACAGACCTACCTACATGTATGTATATGTACCCCGCGTACCAGCCATCATTGATGTATCAATCAATCAATCAAGCCATCATTGATCACAGCACATCACTCGCAATAACTCTGAGCATTGAACGCACAGCCGGGGTGTAGAAGCAGCCAGCGGACCAAGTTATATCATTACTGTACCCTAACAAGCACAAATCCCGATAGACCCTGTACAAAGCGCCCGCAATTCCCGCGCATCGTAGCAAACAGATATGAAAAAGAGCCAGAGAGAGATAGGAGAGAGAGAAAAAAAAAAAAGAAAGAATGAAAAGGAGAAGCCATTAAGACGATCATGATCTTCACGCCACCTCCCCTACATACTCTCCCCCTCCCCCCTCCCCCCCCCCCTCTTGCTCTGTATATGTATCATCTACCCTACCTACTTTTACAGTCCCCGGGTCTTTTTTAGTTGGAAACAGAAAGAGTCGGAAGAAACGAAAAAAAAGAAAAGAAAAAAAAATATTCATCACATCAGATCATAACCATTTGACACTTAGCAACCAGACTATCGACTCCCTAGTGCCTGCGCCTGACACTACCTGCCCTTATCCTGAAGGGGCTTCTCAACAATTTAGGGGAAAGAAATAAAGGGAAAAAACGCAGGGGAATATTTATCATAAGAAGAGAAAGTATGGGGAGGGAGGGGAGGAGGCAGGTTTATGGTAGTAAAGAAATAAAAAGTTAACGTTAGAAAAGAAGGGGATAGTTCATAAAAAAAACAATACAGCCAACCAAACCAACCAAACCCAACCCGGACCCAGACAGAAATACAGAAAAGACAGACGTAACCCTCAACCCAAGCAAAGTAATGATATATCAAACTTGTTGAGTAGTCAATGCTGAAAGTAATGAAAATAATCTCCAAATGGGTGAACTCCGCTTAACAAAAATAATACCCCTAGGACAAATCTTATGTAAAAAGGAAAGAAAAAGTCCCGTTAAAAAGTAGTAAAACCGGAAAGAAAAACACCTATTCAGAAAAAGAAATAATAAACCCCTAGTAGAGGGGCAGAGGGGAGGTAAATCCCAGGAATATGCACCCTTATTTGAAAGAAAAAAGAAATCAAGTACACCCCTCATTTTTTTTTGGCCCCGAGTTGAAACAAAAGGAAAAAGGAAAAGAAAAGCATGAGGTAAAAAAAACCCTCTAACGCAACTCTTCATCCTTCCAAAACAAAAGGAACTTTGACGGCAAGCAGGACCTGGAATCCGCCCAGAAATTTCTCCGTTTCTCCAAGAAGCTGAACCAAAAGATACCTCATAACACCTCCTCCATCCAATCCTCCTGGCAGTTTTCAGCTTCAGCAGTGTTGCAAACCCCCATATCTTCATCCTCCGTAGCGAGAGACGAATCATCCGGGCCCCACAGACCTTCAAATATCGTCGCTGCCGCTCTCTTTCTATCGATAATCCAGCGCAATTCGCTTCTTGCCAAGAGATTGGAAACCGTTGGTCGATCATTTGGCTTAGCGCTTATCATCCAGGCAACAATCTTCTCGAGGCCGCCATCCGCCATGAACTGGGGTGGATGAACAAGATCTCCGTTCCTTGGGTTGTGGAGGAGAGATCTACTACGAGACTTTCCGGATGCTTTAGACTGTTGTCCGGATGACTTCTTAGAGCGGAGGTACTGTGTGGTCGAAGAAGAATCATTAACTTTATCGTCATCTTCAACCCCAAGTAGTTCGGTGGATACTGGGTTTCCTCGGGCGTCGCGATGCACAAACTCTCCGGAAGAGCTGGTAGACAGCTTTGGGGCTACACTGATATCTCCTTCCCTGAGCCTTCGCCAATCAGGCCCATTGGGCGGAAGATTCTCGTTCCCAGCAACCTCAATCATTGTAAGGCCAAGGGCAAAGATATCAACAGGTTTATCGTATTTAGCTGAGTTAATGACCTCCGGTGCGATGTAACCACGATCTCCTTCGCGTTCCAACCCTTGAATTGCTGGGTACCTCGCGGCCATTCCAAAATCACTGATTTTAAGGCTTCCGTCGAAGGCGATCAGAACATTAGCAGGCTTGAGATCTAAGTGCATAAATCCAGAATTGTGAATGTGTTGGAGGCCCTATTATACATACTTGTCAGCAAAGCGCATTTTAGGGTCATGTCAGTACCTAAACTCACCAAGCAGAGTTCCACAAGTATTTTCCAGACACGGAATTCATCCAACCTTCCCTTATGTCCATGTTGAGACAGAAACTTGTCCAAACCCCCATTTTCACAGTATTCAGTCTGAATATAAAGGTGTCCGTTTTCCTCCCAAGCTTCCACAAATCTGATCACGTGATCATTCTCCCCAAGTTCCCTGAGAATCTCGACCTCCTCCATACGTCTTGCCCTTCCTTGGGTGCTAAGAACCGCTGACTTTGATTTTTTAACGGCATACATTTTTGGCACAGGACCAGTAGCCCTTAGGGGTGATGACCCAAAGGCAGAAGAGCGACTAGGTGTGGCCAATTGAGGCGTAAGCGGTGGATCCAGTGAATCGATAAATGGATGTCTTCTATGACCATCCCCTTCTCTCTCCACGACTTGATAGACCTCCGAAAACTCTCCCGATCCGATATGTTTCACTTCGGAAAATCGCTGAACAAAATCATCAGACACTTGAATAGTTTTGCCATCTATGGACTGTACTGAGTGGGTAAGAGGGGAGGAGCCAAAACCAGCACTTGGCGAAGAATTGGAAAAAAAATCTTTAATTGGACTAGGAGTAGCTGGGGAAATGGTTTTACTCGCGTTGTTGGCACGCCCAGAAATCGACAAGTTACTGGGGTCAGGTGGGACTATATTATCTTTCGGCGTATGCGGAGAAGACGAAGTGGTTACGTAGCGTCCATGTAACCCGTCAGCTGTGATGGGTTTATTAGTGACTTTATGTGGGAGCTCACTATCGTCTTGTGGACGAGAATAGCTATTATACTCACAGCTAGTATCAGTCCGTAAGCGTTTATTTGCAGTAAAAAACACGCTCAGGTTGCCATGCGTCTTTTTTGTAGGAGTTGGGGGCAGTTCGTATTCGCCAAGATCATCCCCGTCATCGTTGCTCATGGTGCTATTCTTTCTTGCTAATTTCCTTCCCTTAATATACTCTGCGGGGGTCGAAGAGCTCGAAGCAAAATCGGTCATGGTCATGGACAACCGGCCTTTACCCGTAGTTCCCTTGGACTGGACTGTAGACTGGGAAAAGAAAGGAGCAGTCGGCTTCTTGCACGGTGTATCTGGCTGAGGTCCATGCACCTTCCCTACGGTGTCGAGGCGTCCACGTTTTGGAACGAAACCAGTTGAATGGAACGCAGCGAGAAATGGCTTGGCAAGCTTATAGTTCTGCGGGGTGCAGAGACCCATACTTTCCTGGTTTGCAGATGGCTCCTCGGAGCTAGGTTGGGGCAGCGCATGAGACTGTTGAGCTGTATTCCCATTGAAAGGATGACTGGAGGCACTGGGCAATGGATCGGGATTGTTTCCAAACGGCGAATCTCTCGCGGCATTCGAGAAATTCTCAACCGAACCAGTACGACGTAGCTTCGAAGCTTCGGATGGAGGGAGAAAGTCCTGGTTTCTCGCCTGGGGTCTCGTTTTCGCAAAGTTTGGTTTCTCAGTGAACAAGCCACTGCTACCCATGCTTTTTCTGGTAGCGTAGCGCTTTGGTGACGGCGACTTTGTGGAGCCAAACGACGAGTTCCCGAAGACAGGCTTCGCAATTCTGAGAGGCCCAGACACAGATCTCCCCTTCGCAGCGGGCGACCCTCGACTGATCTCGTTGAGATTCATTGCCCCATCGCTGCGTTTGAGAGGACTTCCGGTAGCTGGCTTGTGAAGTTGTTCCTTATTCTCGACACCAATCCCTGCGCGGTTCTGTCTCTGAGCAGCAAGCTTATCACGTGGATTGGCGGAGCGAGCTGGGCTCGATGAGCTAGATCGCAATGTCATTCCGCTTGAATTCATGTTGTTATGGGTGGTAGTTGTGAGTGGCTGAAGTTTTGAAGGGCTTTCCGGAAGCAAAGGAGACCCCCGGCAATTTGCAAGTGTGGAGCTCTGACGACGAGTTGCACTCCTAGTTCGTGCAGCAGCAGTATTTGCAAGTGCGAGAGTGAAAGGTGCAGAGAATGTGGGTAAAGCTGACAAAACGGGCAAATCAGGTGGCGTGGGGGAGATGAGTGGTGATTGAGAGTGTGCGCGCGGGAATAAACTTGCAATATCGCCGTGCTGGCGATGGGGTGAACAAGACGCGACCATGATACAGCGTCTGTCCAAATCGCAGCAGCGCCTGCGATTAGAGGTCAACGGCGTATGATGCGGCTATTAGATGTACTGTCGGTATTGTTGTGGGTAGAGGAGGCTGATGGATGACGATGTAATGTTTACAAATAAGGGTCGGGGGTGGTGGTGGTGGTGGTGTGGTGGTGTGTATTTGATTGAAGGGTAGGAGGTGGTTGGTGGGTTGTTGTGAGTAAGGGAGGGGTAGAGGAGGGTTAGCTAGCCTGTTGTGTGTGATGCGGCGGAAGTTTAAAACGTTGATAAGGCGCGGCCACCGAGCGGGCGATTTGGTGGTGGTAGTAGATTTGAGGGTAAGGTGAAGGGAAGAGAAGGGGCGCGATGTAAGAGGGCGAGCGGGAAGCAGCAAGCAGAAGCAAAGCAGAAGCAGCAGCAGCAACAACAGGGTTGCACCCGTTACGTTACGTTACGTCTCTGCTTGCTTTATCAAAACTGCTTGAAGCGGCGACCACTAAGATTCGCTGCTTAGTTATAATAATCGTGTTTTGACTGAAGGTCTACTATTGAGGGAGAACGCGTTAGCTGCTATTGTTGCTACTGCTTTTTTTCTCTTTTTTCTTTTCTTTTCTTTTCTTTTTTTCTTTTCGTCCTTTGCCCTTTCAGGGGCGGGGAGTGGTGGTCGTGATGTGATGTGAGCGTGTATGTGTGTGTGTGTGTGGAGAGAAACTGAGAAAAGCAGAAACTGGCGATCGGTTCAGACAGGAAACAACCGCTGCCACAGCTGCTGCATCACCGCCAAACCCAACCCCGAGAAAGAAAAGAAGAAGAGAGGAAAAATAGACCATGCAAGAACACTGGTCCGTGATCCAATCACCGTCCTTCTTTGTGCTACCTTATGCAGCCCTTGTGCAGATGCTATTCCTCTTCTTCTTCTTCTTAAACTCTCTTCTGCTTCTAACTGCAGGCAGGCCCTACCCAAACCACTCGCCAGCCACAACAACCCACCAGGTCCACTTGACTCTCTCCAGTACCAAACCAGACCAGCCCAGTACCTGCCACTCACGAACACGAACCACGAACGCTCCCCACAACAACAAACGACAACGCGCGCGGGACTCACAACAAGCTCACCTGACCACGTGAAGGAACTCTGCTTCACAACAAAAAACGCCGTTTCGTTTCTCGTTTCTCGTTTCGTTTCAATTCCCCCTCCCCCACCAACCAATGCTTCAACAACCACAACCGACCGGGGGAAACGGGGATATTGGAATTGAAAAATTTCTCCCTCACAACCAAAAAAAAATATATAAAATGCTCACCGGCTATTTATAACAATTTATGCAGTGGAATTGGTTTTGAAAATCGGACTTGGAAAAAGAAAAAAAAAAAGAAGAAGAAGAAGCCGTTTTGGTAATAACCGTATGGTGATAACGATCGAGTCAAGGTGACTTCATCCGAACTGGGGATCTTCGAATAATGGCGATATAAAAAAAAAAACCCCGAATCTAGACGGAACCAAACAAAGAATAAAATCAAACAGACGGCGCTCCACGCTGCTGTCACTATTCCAGCCCTGTCAAAGGTGAGATGATGATGCTGATGAGGTTCAAAAATGAGTGTTTCGAACAGGAATAGGTGGGATCTCGAATGCTGCACAGCAACAGGTAAGCTCCAAAAGGTATAACACGATAATAATAGCGGAGGAGGAATAAGAAGGAGAAAGAAAAGTGAGGAGCCCGAGAGCCGGGAGGGAAGCGAAGAGGGAACGAGGAGGTGTGGGCCGAGGAATTAGAGCGAGGAGTCAAATAAGTAGTAGTAGATGTAGTCGTTCTCTCAGAGTGACGGAGGTATCGCCATTCTCCCCCTCCAATCACACACTTTCATGGTGTGGATTGGAAAAAGCTGGAATGCAGGAAGTAAGGAACCTTGCAATCGAGACTGAGGATGGACGGAGACTCGAGAACGAGCTGTGATGATCGCGCTTAAGTGCAGGCTTCGGCAGACAGGCAGGAATAGAGAGAGAGAAAAAACAGAGTCTCTGAAACAACTATGAATGCTGCCGTTGCTGTTGCCTAACGCTGCAGCTACATTTATCTACTTCTCATATATACTCCGCGCGCTTCAAGGGTTATAAGAAGTACTAAGCTAATATCGGAGAATTAAATTGGGCTTGCAAACACTTATGAAGCATACAATCCACTCTTAAATTATTACAAGAGGAAGTATTGTATTGCGGGAGCTAGGGTTTCAACTTCTCATAGATGATGGGGCGTATACAAAGCATTATGGGAATGAAGATGGCACTGCCTGAGCTGCTGCTGCCGCGACTTAACCTAAGCTGAGCCCACATACGATATCGTGTAACAGATTACTGGCTCTGATCCCTAAAGACAGACTGCACTGCGGGATGGCATTGCTTCTTTTCCTACAAAGGTGCAGAAATATTTCTAGCGTGATGACCTAACTACTAGCCGTAGTTCATCGTTTTTATCATTCTTAAAAAAAAAAAAAAAAAAAAAGACACAAATACACCCCTGCACCCTACTGTACTCTAGGCGCGGGGTAATCTGCCTTACGATTAACGAGTTCTGTGGGGAAACAAGAATTCGGGCCGTTGACCTAATATGCTGCAATTGATCACGTTGGGAATCTACCGGAATGTTCCCACTGATGATACCAAACGATTGATATCGCCATTTTACGATTATATAATGTACAAATTACAGAGAAATTCTATGGCTTTATTATGGAATAAACCTCACCATCCAGTCCAAGCCCTGTCCTCCAATAAGCAATGAGGCGATCCCGAATAGTTGTCTTTTCGATCATTGCTCGGCGATACACCACATATATGTGCTCTTCTAGCTATAATAGTACCATTAAATTATTCGTCCGCGCCACCACAGCGTCACATCAAATTCTTTATTGATAATCACAAATCAGGTGAATTCTTTGTTTATAATCATACCCCTTCTTTCTACTATGCACATTCCACGGTACCCGTCATCTCGGATCCGGATCGTGATAGCTTGGCAGGAATGGACGAACAGGCACCGAGTGCCTGGAGCCAAGGATGCGAGAACCGCGATGAGTAGCACCGCAAGGCTAAAGACAGTCACAATGGTATGTGCGCGCGGAAAGTTCTCTGCGGCACGCGTTATGTAGAGGGTGCCTGATACACTGGGATTGGGGTTCTTAAGCATCTACAGATGTAGATGTTTGTATTGATACACTTAGGCGAGAGAGAACCCCCTTGTTATAGGGGCGAAGAAGAAAATATTTGCCACCCTTTCTTTTTGATTTTGACTTACATACATAGGCATTTCTTTTAACCAGGCATTGAGGAGGAGCCACCATCGAGATCCTGGGGGCGTTAGGTACATACATGCCTACATGACATGTGCACGCAGTGTCAAATGTATGTATCCGAACTTCTTCCTCCTCCGGGCTAAGGCAAGAAATCGGATTATGATCAGCCAATCACCCCCGACCCAGAAGATCGGGAGCCCAGAGGATTGGAGTGCTGGAAAATGAGAACAGAGCAGTAACTTTTGGGGACCTCATGTATGCCCTGGATTACTCAATATTCGCGGGGTGAGTTACTGACAACCCGGCACGGATCCTGTGGAGCGATGAAGAAGAGATGGAGTGATGAGAGGTGATGAGGAAGAGCAACCAAGCACAGACAGAAGAACGGTTGGTGAGCAAGGCCAGAGGAGACTACACTAACTACACTCGCCAAGATCAGGAAATACGTCGCGGGATCCCAGCTAAACAACCGGGCCAAACAAAAAACCCGTTGACGAAAGGTGTCAGAGCGTGCAGCCAACCAGATGAAAGAAACTCGCCAGCTCAGAACGAAAGAAAAAGCCGGCATCATTTAGAACGGCAGTAGCAGCAACAGTGCCAGAGAAGAGGGGAAGGGGAAGCAAATGATAAGATCAATGTGATACTAACTTCTGCGTTGTCCATTCAGATGGCCTGGATCATGAGAGGGAGGGTGGGAAAGAAATGGTTTTTTTTTTTTTTTTCCCCTTTCTTACCTGGAGCAGAAACACGTAACAGAAATATCAGTAACGGAACATCGAAAACCGAGATTCTTGGACATGGTTGAGATATCGGTATTCATCGGAGACGACCATCGTTGAGAAAACCGAGGTGCCCAATACCTGAATACATGTTGGAACTTTGGTTTATTAACTAAACGGATCTGCGTAAAGGTAAATACATGTAAATACATGTATCAAACAACGGGAAAACTGCATAAGATGTAGCTCCTCACATGGCCATATCCAAAGATGTATAGTATGTACCTTTAGAGTAGAGACTTGTTCCTTATGATACACATCTTAATCTTGATTCACCCACTCACCCCTTCGTGTTTAACCAATTCCCAAGCCCTGAAAACACATCATCATCGTCCACATACAGCACCTTCCGCCTCTTATTCCCACCCCCCCCCCCCACTATTCCAGTAGACCACAGTTCATACCATGTTATCCGTGTAATCATCTTTCTACTCACCCACTGGCCAATCCCATCACTTCTTATCCTTCCGTCCGACTAGTTGTGCTCACGTTTTCGGTCACCGCTACGTGTATCACCACCTATCTGCTGCCTACATCGTACATTTATTCTTTCAGGGTTGTTTTACCTCCACCTGGCCGCCTGCAACTCGACAGCCCGCAGGTAAAACAAAACAAAAAAAAACACCTGGAGAGGAAGAAAAGAAAAGAAAAAGACCCTTCTACATTGAAACGGGAAAAGAAACAGGTTCAAGGGTTTCAAGTGTTGGAAGAAGGGGGGGGAAAGGAGCGGGGATTATTCTAAACTTTGATTTTGAAACCAATTTTTTTTTTCTCTCCTCAGAAAGTAGCAGGAAAAAAAAAAAAAGAAAGAAGAAAAAGGACTCTCCCTAATTCGTCAATACGCAAGGATTTGACTGGTTACATACCCGAAGCACGACAAACAGCCGCGAGACACAGAGAAAGAATCCCAAAATTGTTCCTTACTGACCGTTCACTCTTCCATCCAAAATTAAGGAAATCAAAGTAAAGAATTCAGTCCCTCAGGTGATTGCACACGTACATATACACACAAATTACAGCCCCCACGCTATCTGTCAGAGCACTTCTCTCGAGCCCTTTCGTCAGATTTGCTGTCTGCGACCGAACTCGACCGACCCAAGTAACTCTGGCGTTCCGCAAGCTACCTCACCTGCATCCGCCACGCTGACCTCCCTTGCGTCCGCCGCCCCGACAACAAACGAACACTCAGACTGGACAGGAGTTCCGGCGGACCTTTTCGAGAGCGAATACTGAATCCGATCCCCGTCCCTCCCGCGCGATACCTACACGGGTCATGTCGGCCACAAGGTTAGCAGTAAATAACAAAGAGCTCCCTGCAGGCGTCGGGGGAGGTGGAGGTGAGGTTGTAGGCGGAGGTGACAGCAGGAGGACCAGTAACACCACTAGTGGAGAGGGAAGGACCCACGAGAGGAACTCCGCCGATTTGTTGGCGAACCTCGAGAAACCCTCAAGAGACTCCTCACCCATACGCAGGAATCCCTCAGCTGCTGGTCCCATAGACAATAATCTGGCTCCCCCACTACATAACTTCAAGAATAAGAGGAGACCAGGCTCTGTAAGGTCTGTAAGGTCCGCCGCAGCTTCACGAGAAACCTCTCCAATACGTTCAATCTCTGCTGCGGCTGCGGCTGTGTTGAGAAATTCCCAACAGCCGGACCTCCAGCAACCACGTCCGCAACGGCCACTACCGAACACATCCCATTGGCCTAGCACATCGCGTTTAGGTCTGTCAAGATCGCCTCCCCCAGGTTCACAGTCACCTGCCCCGTCACCCCTCAAGAGGAACGAACCCGCTATCACCCCAGCTTCTCTCCCACCACCCACAGCATCTCTACGAGAGAAGGAGGTTGCGGTTGAGGATACTGAAGGTTCTAATCTACCATCCGGCATGAGGACTCCCAGAAGTAATGCCAGCCCCTCATTGGCGACGGTTGTGGAGAGCGTTTTGCCCAACAATCCAAACCAAGGGGTCACTAAATCGTTGTCAGAACAGGTGGCAGCCCTGGTTGCCCGCCAATCAAGCAATACCCACACAATTCATGAGGAAAGCGAATCAGAAGTTTCTGTCGAAACAGTCAAGGGGCGTGGCTCCAGAGCTCCATCAATAGCTCCATCAATAGCCTCATCAATAGCCCACTCGCTGGCAGAATCCGAATCTGAGTCCGGATACAAGAGTGAGGATAGATCCATCCATGGGAATTCCAGGGCACCTCCTCCATCAAAAACATTCAATCGGCGGCCGACAGTGATGGGTTCCGATAACTTCTCGGGGAGGATGACGGTGGAGACGGAGACCGTCACCTCCGTGCCTCAAGTTTCCCTTGGTGCTGGAGTGATGCCGGGCGGGGCTAGCATCAGGAGCAAGAAAAGCACTGACACTATCCGACAGCCGAAAAAGAAAGACAAAAAGTTATTGAGAAAGCCAGGAGGAGCAGGAAATAGTAACCGTATGTTATCCCCTGTATCTTCCTATATCTGGGCAAGATCATCACTAATATCTTCAACTCTCACAGTGACTAGCAAGGCTGATATATTTGCTGCAAAGATTGCTGAGGCTGTTGATGAAGCAAACTCCTCCGATTCGGAGGAAACCTTCGTTTACGAATCTAACCCTCCAGAACCACCAACTTCTCATCATCGTCCAAGAGGATTTCACCACTCCCGAACACCGAGTGCCACATCGATACAAGGGATGGACCCTAGAGGGCAAAGAGGGTCACTGCTATCGTCTATCGACGGTAATCAGAGTACTCGAGGGAAGGGGATGAAATTTGCCAATACTTCTACCAACAATAGTAACCTAGGGAACGAAGTTCCTGTCGGGGACGGGGCCGGGAATGAAAGAAGCGCAGGGAGCGGCAGTTCAAGGGCTGGCGAAGGGGTGATGGGCGGAAAGGACAGGGAGAATGGGAATATCAGGAATCAAAATGGACACAGGTCAATATTAGCTGAGGAGTCTCCGTTTCATCACCATCCATCCCGCAAAGGATCACGACACTCTCTTGCCGGACAACACAATTCATCAAAAACATCACTGCATTCTACTAGCCCGCTAAATGGTTCCGCATATAGAAACAGCAACGCCCAAAAGAGGATCCCTCGCGCCTTACAATCTTATGAGGCAGATATAGAGGCAGGCTTTGATGAAAGGGCACCGCTTATGTCACCTACTGGAAGGTCGGGCCGTCGCCGTGACAGGGATCGTCCCCACAGACCTGGTAGCGGATCACTTCTACAACAGGATTATAATCAACAACACCGTACGAGAGGCTGCCTCAAGACTTATATTGGATGTATTGTTGCCGTGGCCGCCGTGATTTTGATTATGACTGGCGTTGGGGGATTCCTGTTTGCAACTACAAAGGCACTGTTGGAAGTAAGGGTTCTTAACGTGACAGGAGTACTAGTATCTAAACAGGAAATCATGCTTGATTTGGTTGTTGAGGCTGTCAACCCCAACGCGATTCCAGTTACCGTTGGGAATATGGACGTCAACTTATTTGCGAAAAGTTCTTATGTGGGTGATAGGAAGGGGAAGGATGGAGAGGACCCTGGTGAAGGGGGAGGGGATGGGGATGGGGATGGGGATGGGGATAATCGCGATGGTGATGTGGATGATGGCAAGTGGAGCTGGTGGGGAGGAAGAGGAAGGAAGGGCAAGGCAGAAGAAACCGTCATTTCACAGACAGCATATGGCTCCCAGCTCTCGATCAGAGCACACTCGAACGGTAACGTCGACGAAGGAACAGATCCCCCCGAAGATCTCCCTGAAGGAGGGGACCGGCAAACCATGCTTCTTGGACGGATATATAGCTTCGACTCGGCCCTCACCTTCGAACCCTCTCCACTCCGGCACAAAACATCAATTTCTGTTGGCGAGTTGAGGCTAGCTAAGCCCGGAAATAAAACCGAAGAAGGCGGAACAGAGAGATGGGAAAGGGTCCTGCAACACCCTTTTGAATTGATTGTTAGGGGTGTGTTGAGATATCAGCTGCCGTTGAGTGGAAGGGTTAGGACAGCACCAATCGGGGCTTCCGTGATTGTTCATCCGGATGGATTGCTGAAGACGAATTTAAAGAACAATAATGAATTTCACGATGACGATAAACGACTGGATAAATAGGTATGGGGGTGTTCTTTCTTTTATTTTTATGGCTTGGTCTGTGGGGGTGGTGATTTGAATAAGTGGGTATTCTTTCTGTTTCTGTTTATTATTATTTCTCTCTGGTGCTGGATTGGTTTCTTTCGTCTTTGCTCCCTTATAAGTATTTCTATTTTCTAAATCTCCTACTTTTCATTGAAAAAAAGAACGAACAATACGCGAATTGAGATTGGTTTATTCGTCATAGCATGGTAAATCAGACCGCTGAGATGGAATTAATCGGCAACGACTGTCGGGAAAAACAGCTGTTCGATCCCTATTTGAAGAAAAGAAAAGAGGATTTTGTATGTGTATTTTTTTTTTGTCCTGTTTCTTCGTTAGAGGTGATTTGGAGTGTGTTTTTAGTCTTTTTTATGGCTACATTTTACGTTTTTTCTTCCTCCAATGTCGTTCGATGGTTCTTATCATACCCTTTTTATTTACTCTGGTATTCCATTTTTTTTTGTGTGTGTCGTAGCTGGATTGTTTGTAATCTGGTCGACGGTTCATGTGTACTAGCACGAGAAAGGAGCATCCTTTCGCCTTTCTATACTTTAGGTTCTTTAGTTTCTCTATGAGTTTCATAACCTTCACTTTATTCTCTGCCTCTTACTACTTACTGAGCGCGTACAAGACATAGTGTAATTTGTGAGTGTGGTGTATGTTATTGTTTGAGAATCAAGAAAGAAGTAAATATCACAATCGAAACCGTTCTTTTTTTGCAAACCAACTTCAATGCCATGACTCGTACCTGGGTCGGCCATGTCCGCAGCGCTGCAAGGCACGGCGTAAAGTTATAGTTTCTCAAACTATTTCGGGGTGTATTACCCAAGGGACAGCCTGGACAGGGTAGGGGCCATGGATCACCCAGTCACACAGACCCAACCAGCCGGGACATCTCTCACAAAAAGTCAAAATCCAGGGGACCTGGATGGATGCGGGAATCTCAGCTACCTACATGTACCTACTTTGACTTGTGGGCCTATCTGAGACTTCAGATCATGGGACGTGTGGCCCGCGAGGCGGAGGGGGTTGTGTATCAGGAGATCGAGAGTCATATAGAAAGTCCTGGGCTGAGACCCAACTGATATCATAGTCATCATTATCGTACGCCTCACTTGCGTAGTAAGGAGTTGACTAATATCAATGGTGTTGATATTCTATTCAGGATTACCTAGGACTGCGCTCCAGGAGCAGCACTTTTGTGCCGGGCCATGCAGCGTAAGCTCTAATATAAGAAAACGGAATGTCCCGGGTCACAGTTAGTCACTCGGGGCTCTGTGCTGCACCAAAAGTGCCACTCCCGGCAATTTGCCTTGAGTACCGATCTCGACATGTTTCTCTGGTGCCCAAGTACGTACATGAATGAAATGTACCCATAGTTTAGACACTGGCAGATTTGTGTGTATGCTAGTAGCCCACCACCCGGAAATGAATCTTGTGGTTGGGATTAGTGCTACGTAGTACTTAATTCCCTCCATGCAAACCATGAATCAATTGGTCCCGTTTGCGGGCGAGTATCCCGGGCCCCTCAACAATACAAATTAAAAACGGTTCCTTTAGACGCCCGGGTATCTATTTTACTGGTTTATGCCTCAGTACCGTTTGACCGAAGATGCGTGGGGTATGGTTAAGGTTGCTTAATTTATTCCCACAGAGCCTCCAGAACAATTTATTAACCAAATAAGAGATGTCGTATCAAGCTTGTCATGCATTAAAAGGCTTAAGGATTGTGTAAACGCCCACTACTAGAACAGGATAGCACATAAAAAAAGACACTGCGCAATTGAAAGAAAAAGAAAAAAAAACTCAGCGAAATTATAAACCTGGCGGATATCTACTGCTCGGTCCTTGTTCAGGATCTAGAGATGTGCATGTGTGGAATATAAAGTGAAATCCTAGAAGACTAAAACCCTAAGGGAATAGCCATAAATACATGAGCACGGCCCACAGTTCCGCTATAAGTTAATAGTCGGGACGTGGGCTGCCCCACCTTGCCGGAGGTGAGCACTCGAGTTACGAAACAAACTCTGCCATAAAAACCTGAGGTGCGACAAAAGTTAGGCGGGTTTGTAGGTTAAAGGCAATGGGGTTCTGCTCACGCTTCACTTAGAAGTATCTCCATCTCCTTTTCTCCCCAATTCTGTGTCGGGAGAGCCTGTAGAAACATCATTGTTTCCTGAAAGTCCATCTTCTGAAGCGGTTCAGACCATTTGACCAAAAACGCTGCGCACACATAGAGATGAAACTCCGAAAATCCTGCTTGTCCTTCTGCCTATTTCTCGCGAGTTTGTTAGTCATACTCTATCTAATAGGGTTACATCCACAGGAGCATCCG
The DNA here is from genome assembly GCA_024713865.1 of Morchella sp. 2016-72. NCBI lineage: Eukaryota > Fungi > Ascomycota > Pezizomycetes > Pezizales > Morchellaceae > Morchella > Morchella sp. 2016-72. The sequence goes on from JAMJEY010000003.1 coordinate 2,780,249, forward strand.
CAAGTTTACCATATAAGTATCCCACATTCTGATGGTATTCTTCACGCTAAGCTCTCTCATTAACATGCAATTCATCCATCGAAAACTGAATTGAATAAACTCGACGCCTTGTTCAGCAAGATGCTTTGTCAACGAGTTATCAATCCGCTGAACCAAGTCTCGTAGACCAGCAACCTGTCGCTGGATACCAGGCTGTGTGTGTATATAATTATCCTGAATTCCATCCAAGAGCTTAGTCAGACACCAGAAAGAGTCTGCCTCAACAACGTCTAGGACCTCTTTAGGCAGGGAGTTAGGATTAAAAGTCTCCACTTCTCCATCTATCTAAATGTTAGAGACAGAGCTACCAAATACTCGGATAAATGGGCAGTACCAATATAAGCGGAAAGGAAGACCTGGAAAAATGGGGTCACAAGATCATTTATTCCTTGAACATAACCACTAGCTGGATGCCGTATCGCCCAAACGTATAATATGCGCTCTAATGATCTCTGGGTTGTTTCAAAGCCATAAAGTGGGATGTGTGGATTCGTTCTGGGCACATCAATGGATATTTGGTGCCAAATAGTCTGATCTAGACCAGCAGTACCTCTCACGAAAGCCTGCTTGACGCCATCTATAAACTCCTTTCTCTTTCGTTCCAGGGTGTTTATCCTTCTATCACTATTTGCAGGCAGATAGCCGAGCAACATTTGCCACGCCATGGGCCGTAGTTCATCTGGAATGCCATTCCAAGATATCTCGCGCAATTCATTTAAATCGACAGTTGAGGACTGGAGTATACGCTTGAACTTATTTATACGCTTGATACGAGAGTTGAGTCTCTCAATCTCGGCCTCTGTATGGGTGTCGGAAGATAACGTTGGGTGGTATATCATATGCAGGGAGTTACCAGGGTCTTTGCTTATTCAAATAAAAATAGGGCTTTCAGCTTATTGTACCAGGCATTGGCTCCATACTTTTCGTAAAGAAATTAGGAACTCACCCCTAACAAGGCCCTCGAACTGCGGCTTCAGTCCCTGAGTGTCTTTCCTCCTAGGACTTGGATATGTTGGTGCTCGGGAAAGATCTGTAGAGCTACCATTGCCACTGAGCTTAGAACTGACGGCTGGTCGGTGCTCGATGGACCGCGGGGGCTTTATTTTCTGTTGAAGAAAATCATCTGCGGTCTCATCTTTCACGTCCGCATCCCAATCATCATCCGTTTGAGACATGAAATCTGTGAAATTTCTCCCAGGTCGATGGGTTGGGGTAGGAAGTGGGGGAGAAGGTATAGAAGGTGGTGGGGTTTTGGGCCGCACAGAGCTACTATAGTAGTGAGATATGTGATGCTTTTAAGGTAGTTAACGGAGGGAAAGCATTACAGTGACTCAAATTTCAACATATCTGCATGGGAATAAGCAGCCCCAACAATTTTGGAGGGGTCTCGAGTCCTACAGCCATCCTTCCATGTCAGCGGGGAGGAGGCCCTTGGGAAAAGAGCACGGGGGTACCAACTGCGAGCTGTCACGTTGAGGGGCAGAAGTTGAGTTACTCGAACGACCTCTCCAGAAGGGCGAGGGTGAACTAGTTCACTCGTAGTGTTAGAAACACATACGGAAGGTGTAAATCTCGTGCTGCCACAGCAACAAGAAGCACATCATTGGGGGAATTACTCTGAACGATCTACACCCAGGATAACAATACGGGACATTGCATTAGCATATTGAACTTTTGGTAAGCTCCGAGATATTTATATTTTGGGTGAAAGAGCGTGAGCGGATGAGGGAGATGGACTACATGCCAACCTGTACCATTTCCTACGCAGTTCAATGCAAGGCGGGGCGTTAGCGGATTCGCTTGGATGTAAGCGAGAAGCATAGACAAAGAAGAGTAATATTGAGGAAAACATGAGGGCGAGGATGTTTATGCGCTTGTAGCATGTACATGTACTTGAGTGGTAGATGACGATGGTACAGTAGGTAGAAGTCGAGACTCCAGAGAGTAGCTGCATTGCCCACCAAAGCAAACATGACGAGAGAAGGAGCAAGTGCATACCTGTTGCTGTGGATCCTGCTTTGACTGAGACCATATTCCGCGCATCGTGAGAAATAAGCCGGGGAAGTCGGCGGCGGTGGGCGTGTGGGGGAGAGGGGTGTACAGGCGGGGCGGCAAGATGATAGAATGAAGCGAGACCAAGAGTTACTGTCTGTATCGCATGTATGTAATGCTACCAAGCAGATCGTCAAGCGGGAACGCCTGATAGTGCTCCCTCTCAAAAAAAAGCGTTAGTTATGTGTATTTGTATCACTGGAGTGATAGGTTTAGGCGAATGCTGTTTCATAGGCCCATGTCAATTAAATCTACTCCATCCGTTCAGGTATGTATGTATGGCACTTCTACTTTCAATGGGTGTCTTGTCTTGTCAGTATCACGAAGTTTATCCGTGCCAAGACTGTGGAGACCTCTCCATACAAAACGTTCACTCATCGCCATTCACGGAAGAGTCTCACAACTTCCTCCCCAACCCCTTTGGAACTTGGTTTGTCTGCGCGAACGACATATAAGAAATCTGTGCGAAAAGGAATATTTGCACACCCATACTAATCTATTGGCCGATTTCATAATATTGAACCTCGTCCCCTGCTAGCCGACTTTATTCTGTGTGCCTTGCAGACCTAACCCGCGTTCTTCGGTCCATCGCATCTATAATACGCCCACACTCCTTCGGAGCCTCCTTGATCTCACTTAAATCAACAACTCCCCTTCCGTCTCTCTTCCACCACCACCACCCTTGTGCCGACGTTCTAACACAATAGCTACAACCACCTTTGTCCAACCAGTGCCCCATTAACAAAAACTCTTAGCTATTCACAATGGAGGCCGACGAACTGATGGATGATGATCTCTTTGCTGATCTGTGAGTATCAATTCTCTGATCAGCTGAGCTGATGGCTTTATCTCGTGTGAGGCGCGTCATTGCTAACCCTCCTGATTTTATAGCTACGGCGACGATGAACCCTCAAAGACAACACAGGCAGAGCAATCGAAACCTGCACAGGCCCCTGTATCTACACCAGCTCCTGCGGTAGCGGCTGCCCAAGCTGCTGCCCCAATCACTGACAATAATGTGCAAGCAACCCCATATGTGCAAGAGGCTGCTCCTGCCCCTGCTGTTGCCCAAAAAGCGGTTGACCCTAGAGCCCCTCCCCCTTCTCAACCCACTCCTATTAACCAGCAGCCTGTCAAAATTGAGAACCCGTACGCTATTGAGGAAGAAGCTGACACCTATTCTGGATGGGATGCTGCTATGAGTGGCTCTAATGGTAATGACAATGGTGCTTACGGTGGATATGGGTATGATGGATCTGGTGGAGCAGGGGGTTATGGAGATGGACAGGTATCTGGAAGCCCAGCAATTAAGGAGGACGGGTGCGTATTTATATTAAACTTCTTTTTTTATGTTTGCACTGTGAGGGTATTCTATGAAGCGAGAGGGGGAACACAAAGGCTAGGACTGGTATTAAGGTATTCTTCGATGGAATTTAGCTGGTTAAACAAGGGCTCTGAGAGGAAGGTCAAAGGCATAGGGTAGATATGAGATAAAGGCATATTAGGAGTGGAAAGTACATACATCCTACTTCGACAACTCTACTATCTCGAGCTATAACTACTATATCTACCGCGGCGAAAATTTCGATAGAGGACCTTGGAGTACAGGGGAGCATCCTGCTTTGTCATCTACTACTTACTGCTATTCTACTCTACCTCTACTTCTATACGAGAACTAGCTAGCAGAACAGCATTAAGATGCACGAAGGATAGTTTGTGTACGAGAGCAAAAGAAAATGGGAATCAAAGATTGGCTTGGACTCCAGATACTTTTTTCCAATATCTACATCAACAAAAAGAATCCTCGAAAAATATGCCTTTCACCTTTTCACCTTCGAGGTCGCTAGTCCACCTCTTTGGGGAAACCGTTGTCATATCCCAACAGTGACAATGACTTATACCTAACCTACTCTCTCGCTTCATGGGGGACCCGAGTGCTTGAATTTTCGGTTATATTTGTGTTGCAGATAGAGGGTTGAAGTTGACTAGTGTTTTTTTATATCTGTGTAGGAAAATGTTTATTGGTGGCTTAAACTGGGAAACAACCGATGGTATGACCACACGAGACATTATCTATCACTCTTACCCAATCCCGATAAGTCCGCCGCGTTGTATTTGATCAATTGCTAAGCGTATCTTATGATCAATATAGAATCACTCAAAGAGTATTTCAGCCAATATGGCGAGGTTATCGAGTGTACTGTCATGCGCGATGGCCCAACCGGGCGATCCAGAGGATTCGGGTTCTTGACCTTCAAGGACCCTAAAACCGTGAATATCGTCATGGTGAAGGAACATTACCTTGACGGCAAAATAGTGTGTGCCCCTACCTCTTCCCTAGCCACAGTAGTCTTATACTTCTGGCCCGGTTTTTTTTTTTTTTTTTTTTACTAATAATGCAATGTTTAGATTGATCCAAAGCGCGCTATTCCCCGGGATGAGCAAGAAAAAACATCTAAGATCTTTGTTGGGGGTGTAAGTCAAGAAGCTTCAGAAGGGGATTTCAGGGAATTCTTTACACAATTTGGTAGAGTTCTCGATGCTACTTTGATGATGGATAAGGACACGGGTAGGCCTAGAGGGTTTGGCTTCGTGACGTTTGATAGTGAGGGTGCGGTCGAAAATGCATTGAACTGTAAGACATTGGAAATTTTGGGCAAGCCGGTTTGTAAACCACTTCACGAATATCTAAACACGACTCGCTTTATTAACTTTACTCCTTGTATGTAGATCGAAGTTAAGAAAGCCCAGCCCCGTGGCAATATCCGCGAGCGCATGAACGCCAACTTTGATGAACGTGACGACCACAGAGGAGGAGGAGGTGGTGGGTCTTTCCGTGACCGTACAGATCGTCGTGACCGTTTTGAAAACCGCGATGGTTCCGCAATTGCCCTTAACAATTATAATAATGGCGGTGTTCCCCCGAACCAACCCGCACAAGGTGGCCAACAGGGAATTTATGGCGGGATCCCACCACAGGTAATGGCACAATATTATCAGAATGTCCAGAGATACATGCAAGCAATGCAAGCTATGGGCCGAGGTGCAGCTGGGCCAATGCCTATCGCGAATCCGGCAATAATGCAAGCGCTTGGCAGAGGGACTGCTATGAACCCAGCAATGATGCAGCAAATGCAGCAAATGCAGCAAATGCAAGCCCAACAAGGTCAACAAGGTCCCATGGCCAGTGTTGGTTCACCTGGTCCCCCTCAGTCAGGCCCACAGGGAGGATATGGGTCCCCGCAACCACAAATGGGATATGGTGGACCACAGGGACCTCAAGGTCAACAGCAAGGCGGTGGGAACTATGATAACAGCGGTGCTAGTTACCATGAAATGCAACAGCAGCAGCAGCAACAGCAACAGCAGCAACAGCAACAACAGAATCAGTATAGGCAGCAGAGAAATTTCCAGCACCATCCATCGCAAAGGGATTACCAACCACCACAACCACAGCCTAGTTCGTGGGAGGGGATGTACGATGATGTGCCTCCGCAGCAGCAGATGATGCAGCAGGGTCGAATTGGTATGAACTATTTCCCCCATTTTCCTGGCCCTGTTTCCAACCCACCGGAGGTTTATCCTAACGACAAAGAAAACTCTTTTTCTGGTTCATTTGGTAATTCATATAATAATATACCCTTTACCTCTTCTTCACACTTTTCTCTCTCCCCCATTTCCAACTCTCAGGCCCATTTGTCTTTCACTAAATCTTGCGAAGTTGACCATGGATACTCTTCTCCAGGAGGTGGCACACCCTACAGACAGAATGGACAGGGTTCTGATGGACCCCCTCCCAATGCGCCTACGGGACCACGAAATGCAAAGGGTTCTGGAAGTAACTATAGAGGAGGAGGAAGAGGTGCAACTGCATCAAGGGCCAATGATAGGGGCGGTGCTGGATATGGCGCTGGGTATAGGGGTGGTTATCACCCTTACGCCAGGAACGGCTAGAGGTTTTGTCATACAGGCCTTCAAAGTTGGAGGTAAATGAAGATAATCCAAGCTGACGTAGGATAAGGCGATTAGGGTGGTTCCGTGTTTTTTCTTGTCCCCTTTTCTTCTCTTACCTATTCTTTCTCCCTTTTTCGCTATCGATCTTATTGTTTTTATGATCGGGCCTAGTATTCTCTCTACTTTTTTTAGGGCACTAGGGGAAGGTGGTTAATGAATGCATTGTATTTTTCCTTCTTTCTCGTCTTTCTTCTTTTTTCTTCCCATATTCTTTTCTTATTTCTGTTTCAAATGATTGTTCCTTTCTACTTTTATAAGATATATCCGGAGCCTACGTTGTGTTCATGACTAGGGGGAGGATGGCTAAATTGTATATGTATAACCAAAAAAACACTACCGTTAGGTTTCAGCCCGATGTAGGTAGGGAGTAGGATAGTGTATTACTAACTAATGTCCATACCAAAGATAGTAATGATCGTCTTTGCATTGATTGAGTGATGTTTTGTGAACGTGGTTGGGCTAATTTCAAGATTTATCTTACCTTTAATCTCTGATTTGCTTTTATTTCATGCTCCTCGCTTTATTCCACCTAACCTTGGAAGGGCTGTCCGCGGCCCCGTGCAGTGATGTTAAATGTGCGTTGAGATCAATTCTGTCTGTGTCCAGAGTGAGAAGCTGTGGCACGCTTGGACTTGTCTTTCTAGAGAATCGCCAAGAATTGACGTCAATCAAAGTCCCCGCCCAACGACGTTCACTGAACTGTTACGGTTACCCACTACAAGTTCTAAGGAATCGATTAAACAATAGCTCTCACAAATCCACAATATGCGTGCAATTGGTATCTCTAACCTTCTCCCAGGGGCTTTGTGATATTAGTTTCTAATTCTCTGCTAACGCTTCACAAATAGATATCAAGAACGGGACTGGTCCTGCCGAATCATTGTTCATTAATGAGGATGTTGATACACCAATTTTAAAGAATGGAGATGTCCTTGTACGGGTCAGGGTAGGAAAAATATGCATAACTTTTAGTGGCATATTGCTAACGGAGAGAAGGCCTTTGGGTTAAACAGGATGGGTATGCTTTAAAGCCCTCAGGAATAATAGCCTCTCGTACAAGATAAATATATACTTATATAAACTTAGACCTATCACAGAGAGAAGGAAAGTACGCAGTCCCACCCCAGGCACCAAAAACACTGGGCGTTGAGTTTTCGGGGGTTGTGGAAAAGCTGGGTGAAGGTGCTACTGACTTCAGGGAGGGCGAGAAGGTCTTTGGCCTAGCTTATGGAGGAGTTAGTACTCACTCATATCCCCTATCTATATATAAGAGACTCAGAGCTATAGGTTAACCTTCAGTCCTGGAATAGGCGTATGCGGAATTCATTGCCGTTTCAGAGAAAATGTGCATGCACATGCCTGACGAGCTATCTTACGAGCAAGCAGCAGGAATTCCAGAAACTTGGATAACAGCTACTCAAGCTCTCTGGACCGTCGGCTCTTTTAAGTCTGGCGAGAGAGTGCTTATTCATGCAGGTGCATCAGGCGTTGGAATCGCTGCTATCCAGCTTGCCCTCTCTCATGGTGCATCAGCCGTCTATATAACTGCTGGTTCTGACGAAAAGATCGACTTCTGCACGAAGACCCTCGGAGCCACGGCAGGCTTCAACTACAAGACTCAAGACTTTGCCTCGGAGGTTTTAAAGGCGACTAACTATGAGGGTGTCGACGTAGTGATTGATTTCGTTGGCCAGTCTCACTTTCAGAAGAATGTTAAGGTCGCGGCGAAGGATGGGAGAATCGTTCTTCTTGCGCTACTCTCAGGGAATATGGTGAAAGAATTTGATATGAGTCCAATCTTATATAAGAGGCTGCGGATCGAGGGATCGACGTTGAGGAGTAGGTTGCCAGAATATCAGGAAGCTTTAAAGAATAAGTTCCAGAAGGAGGGGCTGCCGGGCTTGAGGGATGGAAAGTATAAACTTTTCATTGACAAGACATACAATTGGAAAGATGTGAGTAACCTTCTATGTTAGTTATGTAAGCTTCGTTGCATACTAACAATAGTGTGAAGATTGTTGCAGCGCATAAACATATGGAAAGCAATAAGACACAGGGGAAGATTATTTGTACAGTTGATTGAGGCTTGTTTAACTTTGTATGTGAGCGCGGATTGTATTAAAAACTGTAGATTTGATACTAGCAACCATCGACCCTACCCCCTATATTAAAATTACGTGATTTTTTTCTATACCTTTAAATATGCCCTTAAAGGATGGCCAATCGGTTTGACCTAAATTGCTTGGTTTAATTGAGAACATGCACATACGACCTATAGATACAAATTTCTCGGGCCTTTTGCGATCTGGGGCCCATGCGTGCTTTATTTCTTTTATTGTATTTAGTAAAGCCATTAACTACAATATCTCAAATTCGTCATGACCCACAAAATACCTCAAAACCTCAACCTCCCTGGTATGGTGCTGCGGGTTGGAAAGAACGGATTCCTTCTTTATCTACAACATATCCAATCTGTGATATCATGTACGGAGATTGAAACCAAGTTTGAGCCCACAAAGAAAGGTTCAACCCTAACCCACGTGATACTACAGACCCGACATTTTTTTTTTTTTTTTGGGGGGGGGGTTTGGTTTAATTCATTAATTATCAGACTCGACATTCGACATGCTGCATAAACAATAATTAGTTTGACAAACCTATGGTACCTATCATGGCGCCTGAACCTTGTATTTAAAACAGTGACAAGAACTACATGTAATTCCCCACTGCTTGAGACTAGCTATAGTAGGCACGCTAAGCGAATACCTCTAAACATTAGCCCCAACCACTGGAGTTGACCTTTACCGTCCTTGGGGATATTATTTTCGACAACAGGCCTTGGATGTTGGCAGTAGTGAACCGCTAGTATTGGAGTGAAATTCTATAGGAATTGCAACTCCCCCAGACAGCGGCGGCGTGGCATACGTTCTACATGTGGCCATGGGTTGCTGGATCAATGGACTAACAATGTGGCCGGAAATACGCGCGAGCCTTGGAAGGTGTGTATATCCTAGCTGTAGTAATTGTGGCGGGGTCTCCATGGGCCATGCTTATTATATTATTACTGTCCCCTTTCTGCCATAGGGCTACTAAATCCCCCCCTGTATCGCATTCGGACACGGCAAGGATTTATTCCACTACTACAATCAATATCTTAAACAGCTGGGGTGAAGTATCAATCAATCAAATTAAACAGCTAGGGTGTTGATCGACCGAGTGATTTACTGTGATTTCCGCTCACCAAAGTGAAACTTCCGCCACAGAGAGCCCGCTTTCGCCTAAACATATTACTCACTCTAACCGATCCCACCCTTTATCATCTACACGGGTGCTTAGGGACAGGAGTACAGTCCACTAGGTTTCTGTCGCGGGGGCAGCAACTGATATACCCTTTTGCCACTCTATCATGTGTCCCCATACCCAAAGTCCAGGTGGTACAACCATTTACTGACGGCTGCCCTTCTATTGGAAGGAATGCATTTTCATATCCCCGCCAAGGCTTCCAAAGCCTTGTCCCATAATCAACCGAGTGATATTCCATGACGGCGGTTACAACGGCAACCTGGTTCCAACTGCCGGATAAAAACACCTTCACCCTGTGTGATAGTTAAGAAGAAGTTGCACAAAAACACTTGCACTACCCCTTGCCTTGTATGCAGATTTTTTAATCCCCCCCCCCCCCTTCCCCTCCTCTCTCCTCTATCCCTCCGCGGATCGGTCTTGTGGTGGGCATGAGCGAGTGAGCGAGCGGGGAAGATGGGGCAGGCGACAGTATAGTAAAAGAAATAATGTGGCACGGTATATTATATCGAGCCGGCTAGAGAATTGGTATGGTAGATAGATACAAAAAAAGGAAGAGAAATGAAGAGCAAAGATGTTGCTAAGATTAATGTCATGATATCCTAAACGAAAGAAACAGAAAGAAAAAAACTCCCAAATCAAGCAATAAGGGAAAGGGGAATAAAACACCGTCGCCATATAGTTACAGTAAGAGAAACCAAAAGCCCATGCCAAATCTATTACCCAGCGCCTAAAATAAAAGAATAAATAAATAAATCCCTAGCAAAATCATACAATGGTGTCCTCCAGATCAGGGCGAAACCACATATTCCGCCGCAACTGGCACCGGCTTCCTCGTGGGGCTCTGTGTTCCTGACACAGATACCGATACTGATGATGATGGTATTGGCCCATCGCTCTGTGCACTCACACTGCTGACCACAGTCTCTGCAACCACCCTATCCATCATAGGTGACCTCCATGGCGGCTGCTCACTTTCTCGGTGTGGCAGATCAAAAAACATTTCATCCTGATGATTCTCTCCCACAGCCGGCGGGCTGATTGCGCCAGAGGTCAGTGCGTGTAACTGGGCTTCGCCGATCGAAGAGACTGGGGAGCCGAAAGTATATTCGTAGTTGAACTCTCCTGAAGGCGGCATGACTCGGAGCTGGGGGAGCTGTGGTGGAGGACTGTGCGGAGGGACCGGTAGGGGGGACATGTTAGGCACCGACTCGCCGTTAGGAATATTATTGTATCTGGTTGAGGGCCCGCGTCGGAGGGATCCAATCATTCCTAGTAGTCAAGAGGTGTTAGATACATGGCGCATTTCATATGAGAGTGCGGGAGGGCTTACTTCTAACGCCCAAGCCAGCTCCCGGACTAGACCTAAGGAAATTTTCGTTCGAGAATCCAACAGACTCTTTCCTGAGGTTTTTATCACGCCTTTTTTTGGCCCAGAGATATGCCAGTACAAAGATGCCAATAAATCCTACGAGTGCGCCAAAACATGCGCCAACTATGACTTCCACATTTGGTGTTTTAGGGCTGGCGCCCCCGATAGTAGGCGTATCGTCCACTGTAAGTGCCGATGGCGACGCTGTTGCCGCAGATGTGGAGGGCGTTGCGGTTGCTGTTACTGTCTGCTGGGTTGTGTATGTGCTGACCTGAGTCGATATCATTGTTGTTGTTACCGTAGTAGGTATCGCCATACTAGCCTGAACACCGGTGACCAAACCTGTGAGGGCTGCATATTCGGTGATTATGGATGTCGTTATTCCATCTTGCCAGTTCCAGCTGGTTGCTGTGAGGGTTATAGTCTCTTGTGCAGCCTGGCGCCGCCGGACAGGCCCGCCTTGGCCCCAAGTGACCAATTTTGTTGAGGTGGGCGCGACTGCGACGACTGTACTGGTAGTCAGAGGGGCACCGGTGACGATGTCTGTCACTACAACCACATTATTATTATTTGGTTGTGGTGTTTCTACGCTTGCTACTGCCACTGCCTCGGGTTTTGATACCGATGCCCCTGCATCTATTGAAGTTGGAATTGTTGAAAGTGGAATTGTCGATGTTGAAACTGTTGATGGTAGTGATGATGTTGGTGACGTTGATGTTGGTGCTATGTTTGTGTTTGTGTATGTGTTTGTGTCTGTACTTGTAGTTGTATTCGCATTTACAGCAGTACTTTCAATTGCCCGAGAAGTGGAAGCGGAAGCAGAAGTAGTGGTAATTAGCGCAGTAGAGGCTGCCGCAGTCGTTATTGGCGCGGTTGATTCAGTAGTAGTAGCCGTCGTTGTCGGCACCGCCGTAGTCGTAACAGTACTCGTTACAGTCGTTCCAGTCGTGATAATACTTGTCACTGTGACAATAGCTGTCGCCGCACTGGCAGCAGTTGGCGTAATTGTCGTCGTTGAATACTCCGTTACCCTCCACCCACCTTGCAAGGTCACAGTAACCCACTCTGTTACTCGTGCTCTCTGCGGTTCTGGCTCTCTCCTGTCCAGTTGTTGCCTTGTATCGATCTTCATACCCAGCGCAGTAGCCCCCCATAACAAACATATCATGAAGGTCCCTCCCCTACCACCTCCAAACCCATTCTCCCTCCCCCTTCCTCCTAACCCTTCACCTCGCCGCAGGATATTCAATCTCATGGTTGTTGCAAGGTTTTGCTTTTTGAAAATAAAGATTCGTAGAAGAAGGGTAGAAAGAAAGTAAAACAGGGAAAAAAAAAATTCAGGATTCCCAAACCTAGGGATATATTTCACATGCAGTTGATCAAGAATGTGTGAAGATAAGTAAAGGAAACGTGGGATCAAAGGGAAAGACAGTCTACAAAGAGATTAACAGGGCAGATGACAATGCTTTACAGGCCGAGTGAGGCGGTCCGGTAATCTATTCCTCCATGTGCAGGTGCTGTGAGGGGCGGACAGAAATTGTATAGCATTATTCCTCTCCGGTAAATAATAAGGGCCAACTGCAGGATGCCGGTAGCATGAGGTATGATTGGGGCGTAGGCGGCATGGTTAATAGGTACTCTATAATACTTAGTAGACATACGCCACATTGGTAGGATACTATTTTTAGCCAAGACCCCTTCAAGATGAGAAGATGTGCCTTGAAGAGGTAATAAATGATCTAGAAATGGTTAGTTGACGCACTATTTATTTCGGAAGAGACGAACTTAAGCCCTAGGCCTACAAACCCTTCACATATTATTTCGCAGGCATGTCAAAGTCAAATAGATGCGAATGAGCGATCAACATGCTATCCATTTCATACCCATGATCCCAGTTCCGGTGAGGTATGTATGTAGACACACCACAAACCACCTTCAACCCACTACCCCCCAGCACTAAAAACGCGAACGCGCAGACATTTTTCTGAGCACAGAAACTCATTATAATAATGCGATCAGCAAAACTTTAAAAGAGCAACAGTGACGTTTTATCGTACCTCATGATTCCCGAAGAGAGGGCATCATTTCATATAGTAGTATATGACATGTCGCTAAAACTGAGCCACTATCACGCCGCATATCCAGCCTGGTATCTCAAAGTACAGGCTATTTATACCCCCCCTACCTTCTCCCCAAAGCTTGTAACTTGCCTCATTCTGATTTCAAGAGGCTCGCTGAGCCCCATATGCCCTAGTTGCTTGACTGGAGTATTTGCTCACTACCTAGCCCTACGGAGGCTCGTCCGATAGAATACTTCAACCGGGTGAAGCCGATTTTTCGAGCGTCATTCCCTCGTATTACGGCACAGCGCGAATAGGGGTGTTCAACCCGAGATTATGTGTTCTGAATTCCTTCAGCCACTACTGTAGTTAGCAGCGCCTTTGGCTTGGGGTCAACTCACGCGTTATGTAATAATAGCAATACATGTCTAGATAAGCATGCCTATTTCTTGATACTTTGATGAGACATGTCGTGATCGCTGTGCGGCCAGTTCTCATCTTCAGCCATGGGAAGACACATAAAACAGTGGGTCCGTGCTAATGAAAAACTGGCATACCTGTGTGTACGACGTTTATTTTTCTCCTGAATGCTCTACTCGACATACATGTAACTAACATGCATACTCGTATTCGGGGGGAGGAGCATTAAGGTGTATAGCTCCCATCGATCGTGTGCTGCCTCTATGTAGTAGTGAGTAACATGCCGTGTTTGTTCATTAATTGCTTCGATCGCGCTGATATCCCACTAAGGGCCTACATACATGTACGTGTTCCCGACTGCAGAGTTGGCATGTTGCGGTATGTTACGGCGAGTGATTACTTGTGAGGCTGACTTGATCGATGTCGGTGTCGGTATTGGCATTGGCCACCTCCCCGAAAGAAGAAAGAAAAAAAAAGCCACCTTCGATTCAGGTTATCGTTAGCATAGTACCGCAAAATCTCAGTTTATTCGGACGGTTGCCAAGAGGACAATTTTGCAGAGGAGCTGAAAAATATCACCCCTTAAAGGAAGAGATCAGAGCCTTTTACAGCCAACACCGCTCTTGGCAACCGTCCGAATAAACTGAGATTTTGCGGTAATTCAATGGCTTTCATGGTCAATCCCGTGTTGTTTGCGGCTGGGGTACCTATGAGGCTAAGACATAGAAAGAGGGGAAGGAGAACCATGCACCATGATGATGCACGTTATATTGCTGTATCAAGAATAAAGAATAAAGAAGAGGGGACGAAGGGAAAGGGAAGGGAGAGGCTAAAGATTCATGGTTTCGAAATACGTAGCGAGTTCACTACCCGTCTTACTGACAGGTCCAAGTGTAACTTGGCCCACACTCGTGTACCTAGACCTAAAGTCCGAACTCAGACACACACACACACATCATGTAGTGTAGGGTCCCTGACACGGGCGAAAAACGGGTATTTATTCGACATGGCACTGCGCGAGAATCTCAAGTCAAACATACGCCCAAACTACTAGACGGCGGGCAGAGACTTGAGGTCAGTGGCAGAACCAACTTCTATTGCCACATACCCAATTACATTGAAAGAACCATTCGTCCGTATGTCCACTGCTGTTGATGGAGACACACACTAAGCTTGCCTGCCTCCGCACTAGCTCCCAAAGACATTCCCCAAACGTGCTTAGAGAACATGAACATAACTTCCTCATGAATGAAAACTAGATCTCCATCTTTGGGTGGATCCGATGGTCAAATCCACTTCGACACATCCCTCTGAACCGAGGTAAGTATTTACATAGGCGCATGAAACAAGCCTTGAAAGCTTATTTTAACCTCTATACATGTACTCACCTTCCTTCGGGCTTGCTGCGCTGCAAGATTCCTACATGACCAAGCTGCGTTCCAAAAATGCACTACCACCCACCAGGACTGGAGACTTTAGGCCAAGCATCAATTTTGAGAAATGCTGTTTGCCCACCCAGCAAAAAGATCCCTACAACTAGTAATTTTGACTAAAAGTGATGGTTTCTTTAATATTAAGCTACAAGCACATACTTAGTAAGTACGTTACACGAACCTAGGTGCCTGTCCGGTAACCCAAATGTTTCGACGTGCAGTCCCCGACCTAATCATGATACGATTCGATTGTGCCGCAACATCAACACCAATATGCTCGCCGCGCAAGAGGGCCGCCACCTGTAACAGATGGTTAATTGCTTCGGCACCCCGCACATCTACGCTACCGGTGTAGAAAACACCGGGTCCTCCTCGGATATTTGGCTTTTGGTCGGTGGATGTTTGGTTGAACGGTGGAGAAGTGCAGTTTTACAAAATGCGGTTTGTTTTTCAATGTGGGGTCCCGTGTGGCGAGTATGGACCCTGCATCGCAACCTATTCGTGATGGTGGGCCGAGTGATATTTTGTGATTACAGCGCACTTGGTTTAATTCACTAATTAATTCACCGCAATCTCAGGATAGACAGGTCTTAGATATGACAAAATAACAGTGTATATTGTAACAGCTCTCACAAGCCCAAAAGGACCACACGGGGCCCCTAAATATATCAAGAAGCGAAAACTATCGGTCACAAACCTAACAAGAAACACTCTCCAAATAGCATTGTTGAGAGCGCGATGAACATTATGATAGGTCGAAACATAATGAGCATCGTACGAGCTAGTTGAACAGACGCAAAATTCCGGAGTAATCGCTACCCCTTTTGGTCCTCTTCTCGCTATACTCTCAACTACTCTAAAGGTTAATCACCAATAGGCAAAGATCCATATCCGGGAAATTCATTCGGCACAAGGGGGCCAGCCTCACGAAGATCCTCTTGACAGCTTGCTGACCCCCTATGGCCCGAAAGATACCTGTATAAAGCCGGTAGCCTTTCTCTAATGTTAAGTCCAAGCTGTTTGTTATCCAGCGTAAGCGGAAGCCTTAGAGTCAAAATGGAGTTGTAGGTACCAAAGGGAAGGGGATACAAACCATAATCAACGGCACCGTAATCCCGTGCACAAAAACACTTGAAACTATCATAAACCACACCACTAACGTCGCCGTCTCCCGCAACCTTATCGCAAAATCCTCCGAAACACCGTCTCCCTGAAATATGTGCGTATATTCGGTCAGTACTGTAAGATAGAAGACTGCACTGACTCCAATAGGCCCGAAGTATCCCGCCAAAACAGCCTGTCGCCAGGTCCGAACCGCTGGGATGAGCTTGAATGTTAAAAGAACGGCTGGCAGACGCCGCAGGGCAAGGATAGTGATAGCCATGCAAATAAGTTGGGGAAACGGCATGGAAATGGCATTTTGAAGGAGGTGCCCCCAGGGAATTATGAGGCCAAAGTAGAAAAAGGCAACCAGGTTTAAAAGAAGATCCACGGTGGGTACAAGGAAATCGTCTTTGGTCTCGAGGCGGTACCAGTCACTAATTATCCGTTAAAGTCTTTTAAAGCTAACAGGGAGGTCTCTCTTCAGGCTGGACTTACTCAAGAGTAAATACGTTTCCGGCCACGAAACAAGCAAGGACATCATCACCTCCAACCATTCCGCAAGTCCCGACAATGAAACACTTTATATTTGATAAGTTTTATGTTTATCTGCTATAAATAAATCCCGGGGTTTTAAAAGAACTTACCGCTAGCGCAATAGCAAATATGAGAAATGACTCTCGCCCGACCCATTTCCTGAACTTTGATGTTAGATCTAAAGCAACCAAACGCCCCCAAAACGTGAGACGCGCCCCCCAACCCCACTCTGAATATACAATATCTTACTAGAAAAGCTGAAATATAATCAACTGGCCAAGTTGACAGCATGACTTACTTCTTGATTGCCCAACGCAACACCTTTAAGCCCAACCACCCGACAAAAATGCCATACACGACGCTAAGACCAATAACATAAAGCATGGTCTCACTAAACCACAGACCCAGTGCTCTTGAAGGCTTATCTCCATATTCAATGAGATATAATGCCAAGAATAAGAATGGATATCCCAAGCCATCGTTAGCTCCGGATTCGGCAACAATGATGTTTTGGAGGCGCGGTGCAATGAACTCCTCCGCAAATCTCCCTTTCACCTACAACACATTATAAATCATTTCTCTAAGTGAAGGAAAGAGCCCTTACTATTGAGTTTGCAAGAACGGGGTCTGTAGGCGCAATACAGGCGGCTACGGCAAGAGCCCCGAGCTGGCAAAGGCACTAATGAGCAAAGCTTATGAAACGTTCAAAGTGGGTAGGTAACATACCATTGTTATTTCTGGGACAAATAACCATATGATTACACTACTTGTGATCCACATCAAGGTCATCACTGGGCCTAAACCAAGTCAAACTAGTTAAATCCTGGCCATGGCCAGTATCCACAAATTTGGCCCAGCGGCTTACCTAGCAACATAGCTAAGGATTTCCATTCGTGAACGATATATTTGCTCGGCAATTGAACACCCACTATTACCAGTTGTATGCCCAATACCAATCTAGTAAGGTTTCTTGTAAAGGATTCGGTGCTTTCAGGGGGACTATCAACGTATATCCAGGGTTCCGCCAGGTCTGGACCAACTGATCTCGACCAGAAGGCACCTGTACTTAAAGCAATAACTATTCGAATATGAATCCTTGGTCAAAAGTATCGGGGGGGTTTGACATTACTAACATGACTCGGAGAGATATAAACTCTCAGTAACAACCAAAGAAACCAGGCCAAATGAGATGATGAAACCACCACCTAGCCCGCACGCCTTGTTGAAGTTACTGATATCTAGCCTAGGCATCTCTATGGGTTTGATAGGTCTTTCTGTGATCACAAAGAACCTGTCCAGTGCGAAGCGTTTAAGATTTCTTGGGTCTCTTTATACTTTGGTCCGTTTCCTGGTCACACGAACCACTGCGCACCCCGCAGCAACCCACCTACGCACTCCACGTAATAGTGGTTCTTAATGTGTAACCCCGGGCCCATAAAAGTAAGATTTAAGAGGATCAACCAGATCTCCGAAGGCCCAACTAAACTGTAAAGTTCCCGAGCAGCATTTTCGCCCGCCCGAACTTCTGCCCGCCTTGGGGATATCACATATCACAATAACCGGAGCAGTTCGAACTTAAATATGTTATTTATGATTTGTCTCAGTCCCCTCCTGCTGATCTAGGTGCTACATATAGCAGGGCAGGAGTCATAACTAACCTACAGTTAACACCTGGAAAGAAACCCGAAAAAAATCTGACACCAGAACATAAGGTATATATCACTCGGTGATGGTGATGTAGAGCCTAACAAACCCATCCCAATTTATCTAAAGTTCGATTGTATGCGGATACCCCTTAGACCGGTAGCCCAGATAATAAAATTGGTTCAAGTACGAGTATCCTAGCGTATCTTAGGAGAAATGGGTGTTATGTACATGACATGTGACACATCATATCTTACAACCTATTATGCGAGTGATAAATTGTGAGTAAGTGCAAATCTATATGTGCGGCTAGATTCATAGGTTTTTAGGATCAAAACAGAAGGCTCTAGCTGTATGGGTCCTTAAGATTAGAGACTCTAATAGGCACATGTATACCTTCATGTTACATACCACTAAGTACTTATAGCCCAACACATAATCCCACATATCTCTCATCATGTCTGATAACAGAGGCTTTAATTCCAAAATTTACTCTATCAATTTATCCACAGCCTCGAACTTCTTTATCTAAGCATACAATTGCCAACAGTCCTTACAAGAAATTTGTGGGTATCAAACAAGATTAATCATCGAACTTAATTTTTGTCGCCGCTTTCGCACTGTAGACTAATTAGCCAATCAGGTAGTTGGGTATGGAACCAAATCTTACTTACCCATCCGTTTCTTTATAGAAGGCGCCATATGCAGAGTGCTCCTTCTTCTTGACTGTAGTTCCGAACTTCAACAAACTCTCTGGCACGGGCTGCCCCGCCGCCTTGAGTACGTTAACGAGAGCACCTGAGTGTGCCTAGACGAAACGTTAGAAATTAATTTGCAAGTCCTTGAGGGTAGCCATTATTTACCTTATCGTGCTCAGTGAAGAAAGTGTAAGCCATCCCATCGGCTCCAGCCCTTCCAGTCCGTCCGATACGATGAACATAGTCCTCGATTGTCAACGGGAAAGTAACGTTGATAACCAATTTCACCTTTGGAATATCCAGCCCTCTCGCTGCGACATCAGTCGCAATCAATAACGGGCAACTGCCATCTTTAAATTGTCCAAGTGCTCGAGTTCTTTGCTCTTGACTCAAATCGCCATGAATACCAGCAACTCTGAAACCACCCTGGTTACGAAGGAACATTTCTACTCTTGTCGCCTCCTTCTTGTATAGACAAAAAACAAGAATACGGTCATCTTTCATGGTGCCAGACTGATGTTGCCTGATAAGAGCGAGGAGACGCTGCTCTTTGGCGCGTTGGTCAATAACTTCGACGGTCTGTTTGATACGGATATTCGCGCGGAGATCGTCGCGATCACCGATTGTAATCTTAACAGGATTTTTCATGAACGTAGCTGCCAGTTCACGAACAGATGTTGGCCATGTAGCTGTGAACATGAGAGTTTGGCGAGAAGCGGTAGGTGTGACAGAGATGATTTTACGGATTGCATCCTCAAAACCTTTGTCAAGCATCCTGTCGGCCTCGTCGAGGACCAGGTATGAGACTTGGCTTAAGTCTGCGCACCCTTCATCGATGAGGTCCTGTAATCTCCCGGGTGTCGCTACAATGATGTCCGCACGCTTTAATTTCTGCCTCTGCTCGTCTTTTGGCACACCACCGTAAATACAGACAGCAGTTAGCTTTGCGGCTTTTGAGAATTTCTCCATCGTCTCATAAATCTGCATTGCCAGCTCTCTGGTAGGTGACACAACTACAACTTTAACACCCTTTGAACCCTTAGCTGAGGTTTTCAAGGAGGCGATGTGACGAATTGCCGGAACAGAGAATGCTAGCGTCTTTCCGGAGCCTGTCTCAGCAACACCAATACAGTCATAACCAGAAAGCGTGTATGGCCATGTAGCAGCCTGAATTGGAGTGGGTGTTGAGAAAGCTGAGAAATCGAATGTGTGAGAAGGGAGGTAAGAGAACGAGGTTATTGGGCGAAGGTTGGATGAATGTGGGTCATTAATTGAGATGGAATGTTTGTTAAGGTATTCGTCAACTGTAGCCTTCGGAAGACTCGATAACTCAGAGCTTTGGGTGTACCCAGAGGTTGCGACCGGAGCTCCAGTGGAACCGTTGTATTTGTCTTCCGTAACCTTTTTCTTTGATTCAACGCCATTAGAAGTGCCGTTTGATTCTATAGCTTTTCGTGCTTCTTTTGCCGCCTTTTTTGCAATTTTTCGCTCTTCTTTCGATAATTTTTGAGGTTCCCCCACCTCTTTAGTTAGGGAATCGGCTTCCGGTTCATCTGTTGGTTCGCCCGCCTCTTCGATCTTTTTCGCCTTCTTTCTCTTTCCTTTCTTATCCTTCTTTTCTTTCTTTTCTTTCTTATCCTTTCCTTCCTCCCCTCCTGACCCAGTACTCACAGCATCAGTCTCTCCCTTCTTATCTCCGGGTGTTGGCGCGGTATCTTCGACGACAGTCTCGGGAATAGCGTCCTTCTTAGACTTAGATTTCTTCTCGCTCCTATCCTTCTTTTTCTTCTTAGAGATGAGACTAGTTCCAACAGGAAGCACCTCGGTCTCAACGTCTTCAATTGTGCGTTTTGCCATTGTTTTGTTGCTGGTGAACGTAGGGTGGGGAAGTGTCGTCGCGAGTCGTGCAATAGCTTTTTTTTTTTTTTTTTGAAGTTGAAAATTTATGGTGCACGGACCATGTTGTGCTTGGCAGTGAGGCTCTTGAATCAGAGTCCTGATAGCCCTAGCCCTGGGTTAATATTTATTCATAATACCTCACTCGATGAATCCCACACTATCACCAAGGCCTTAAAATGAGCTGGAAACTCATATCACGAGCCAATCATATGCACATTTTTGTTAGGTGTTATCGCCAAACAAGCTACAGGTGTCAAGCTATCCCTTTAGCTGTATCCAGCGCCGTGCCTATCTCTACACAGTTGATCCGTCGTTCGTTTGTGTCCACGCATTTTGCCCTGGTGATCGAAGTCATGAAAAACGCGGAATAATCAAAAGGATCACAGGAATGCGAAATTATCTTCTCTTGATACTTTCTCTAGCATTTTTGCGCCGGCGGGTAGGCTGGCGCCCTCCCACCTTCATACTTGGCCTCTATAATTGCGCGCGTGGAATTGCGTTTATCAATCATGCAATCAATACCTCGTGTCTTCAGATTTTCATAATCTATTTTTGTAGATGGTCTGGGGTGTTGTGTAGCCCACGTGAATCCACATGACCGAATGATACCTCATGATGCGCAATCATCCACGAGTTCTTGGCACGAATAATTCCTTGACGACAAATGCATAAATTTTAGTGCTAATGCACCTGCATGCATTGGCTCGGCGCAGGTGTACCTACATACATGTAGTAGGCGGGTCACCTACCCTCCCTAAAATGATATGCGGTGCAACATAGCTGACTTAAACATACATGTATCTAAACCAAGTGCTAAGAGTCTCCCAACCACGGGTAGGTAGAGTATATGTGTAGGTAGTGGTGCCTGTGGATCAAAATCTCAGTGACATTGGAAGAATCTGAAAGCATCGTGTGAAAACAATTGTGGCGCTAAACCTGTGACGTCGCTTGTCGGAGGGATACTTATTGCATACACGTATTTTACCCCTTTTTTCTTTTTCCCCTGTGGTGTCTTCTGTTTGCCCAAAGAATTTTACTGGAGGCTAGAACGCCGGACGGGAATTTTATCGGTCTTGGGAATGTTGATTTAAATCTTGAGGCTGAAGTAGGTAGATTCCACGCACGTCACTTTGCGGATTGTTTGAACCCAGTGGGTTGGAAGGTGTTGGTTCACATGTAGAAGTACTCACCTAAGTATGTCAAGATTCAACCTCCTAGGCCAACCAGGAATAAAATCAACCCCCTCGTGTTTACCACAAGCCAAAAGACCTATCCGACATTAACCACATTTTTTTTAGGTATGTACATTTTGCCTCGGTTTCTTGAAGAAATGGGGTATGTGCCGAACCTTCCGTGGGCTCGTCTATTTCGGCGAGACATGAATAATGAACAGACCAACTACCCACTACAACCCTAAGCAGCTAGCCTTTCCGAATCGGCCACTTTTATTTTCTTGTCAGCATATGCCCTGGACCTTGTTCGTGATGGTTCGTTGACTTGATGAATGATTTTATACTTTAATTTGTTCTCGGCATCATTGCTCGGTATTTTTTTAGATAATGCGGGGACAATAAATAAGATATACATGATATTGGTACTTGCTGTAGCATGGCGCTTTAGATATCGAACTAGGATACTTATCTAGGGGTTAATACCGAAACCGACCCTTGCCCAGAGTAGCTGGTAGTGGGTTTATTATTCGCGGGTAGCTGCTTGCGCAACAGATGCTTCAATGTTCTTATTCCGTCCTCGTTGCTATTCGCATTCCTCTAAAGTTGGTTCATCAAAAACATTATCTATACTTATGCACATATAAGAATGTGTACCATGTCGCCATGGCTCTATTGTCATTGGAGCGCTAGAAGCTGCCGAAGGGTGCCAGTTCTGGCGGCAGAAAAAAGTACAACATGCAGCGGGAGGTCTAGGATCATAAACAAGATGCCTGATCTCCCGTCAAAGAACGGTGGCTCAGATCATCGTCGTTAGAGAGCAGTTCAGGGGTAACAAGCCAGTGAGAGTGCCAGGGAGAAGGGGACTGGGCATGGAAACAGCTATAAGTACATGTACTTTAGAGTACATGAACTTACTCCTTAGTACGTACATTCTATGTACCATGTATGTGCAAACAACAAGTACACGCACGTACCTGCATCTTCATAAGCGCTAAGTACATGTAAGCGTAAGTCAGATTTTATGCAGATATCATATGTATTATTCGCAGGAGGAGAGCAATTAAGAAAACATCGTAAGAGGAAATGCAGAGGGCCCCGCGTCTTCTATCCCTACATGTACATGTATGTACATGTAGTTATGCCTACTTGTCCTATAACCTATATTTTTCCATATCAGGAGCAAGATTACTAGAAGCCTTATCCATTGTTTCTTCCTTAGCCGCAGCCACCTAGTGGGAGTATCCTTCCTCTCTTCTCTCACGCATTCACTGGGTATTTACTTGAGCGTCACACAAGTTTGAGTGACCAGGGTAGGACTTTTTCCCCCTCCTCTTAACAAGTCAATTTCTCCTATGCTTAAACCTTGACCCATACCTTACCCATTACATACGCATTACCGTGTCGTAAACCCTCGATTTCCTTCTCCAATCGATATCGTGTGTTGATCCTTCACTCGACAGAAAAGAAAACCTGCTTTGTTCACTCACATCCTGATTGGTCACTCATCACTGCTGGACAAGCATAAGCTAACTAATAGAGCATCCTGAATTCGCCCTTCAGCGTTTCATTGTATCTCTCCTGCTGAAGAGGTTGTAAACCGGCCAAAGATAGTTGAAAGAGGTCATTGTTGAATCAATCAGTACTAGGACGTACCGAGTAATAGCAGGAAAGAGGGAGACCTTCTCCCTCTTCCAACAGCCCGCTGGCTGGCTGGTTTACAATTCAAGGGCTCTATCAGCAGTGGAAGAAAAAGAAAAAAGGATAAGAGAGAGACATCCATCAGACATATAAAAGGAAAACAGGAAAATCCTACACTCAAAGGGAAGGGAGAAAAAAAACCCAAAGTGAGTATCCCTCCCCGTACGTACCCGCCGAATCAATCCCTCGTTGCTAACCTTACCTACCTTCAGGGGCAACCCTCTCCCCAACTGGACACCTCGTGCCTGGTCCTGCCTAGATTATCCACATTTTTTTTTTGTTTCTCCCATATTCTGAATCAACAATTCCCTATCAAATTCAAAGTAGCACCTCATTTGCTGGAAACAAGTGCGAAGTTGAGTTAGACTGCATCCCAGCCAACCAGCCAGCCTAACCTCCCCCAAATATCTTCCAACCACCCTAAAGCGGAGGTTTCCTACCCCTCCCTTCTCTAAAATTAAGAAAAAGCAACCTACAATCCGCTGGGTGGGATGGTGCGGTCAAGTGGGACATCAGCAGTAGCATCACCGTCACCAGCTCGCACTGGTGCCGTTGCCAGTACTACTGCTGCTGCTTCTGCTATTACCGCATCTCGCGTTGGATACCAACGTCCGCCATCGGCTCAAAATAACCACCCTAACCACCCACATCCTCCTCACCATAGGTCTACCTCATCGGCATCAATATCGTCAACATCCTCTGGGAAGGGGGTGTCCGCTACAGCGGCTCCATTGCACGCAGTGTTATCGCCTGACTTTACAAGGCCAGAAAGAGAGAAAAGACCTTCAGCAGCTCAGGAAGAGGGCTCGGATAGTGGGCGTACTATTAGGGGCCGTAGCATTGATCTTTTTGGCATCTCCGGGAGCTTTGATAACGAGGCAAATCTTATTGCGACATCTCCCACCACCACAAGCACTACTACCAATACCACCACCACCACTAATAACACACCTTCAACCTCGTCCACACCCACAGCTCCCCAATCCAATTCGTCGCCGATATCTAGGTTCCGCCCTGCATTAAAATTGCACTCCCACACAAACGACGCGGTTTCTCAGCTTTCTCCAGCAAGACGTCTTCCCGGCCCTGCCACTGCTATTGCTGCAACAAACCCCTTTCCATTGAGCTATTCCGGAACGAATTCTTCCATAACTACGCCATCAACTGGAACATCCGAAGGGTCTCAGTTCTGGAAATCGTCGCCCCCGCGGCCTCGACGCACGAATCCCACTGCGCAATTATCCATCGCTACCTCGTCCCCCGCTCCTTACTACGGGATCAACAATACTCGCGCGCAACATAGCAGCAGTAGCGAGGGTCCATCGCTTCTCCCCGCATTCGCGCAGGAACCACAGAAGAACTCGACATTTTCACCCACTGATTCTGTAAGGACAAGGGGGTCGCCGAGGGCCAAAACAAGAGAGCACCGGTCGCCTAGTCAGAAGGCGATGTTATCATCCGCTCTGCAGAAAGCCAACACGGCGGTCACTCTTGACAATGCAGAGAATTACGAGGGCGCAATGGTGGCATACGGGGATGCTTGTGTGTTGCTGGAACAGGTGATGAGGAGAGCTGAAGGAGAGGAAGATAGGAGAAAATTGCAGGCTATAGTAAGCCTCCCACCCCGCCGCACAGCAGCAGCTATGATGACTCTGTTCCTGAACCCCGCGATATTTTTGATGTTTATTATAAACCTTGTTCTTTTTGCCTTGCATGAAACATTATGGTTGCCAGGTACTAGGGAGGTGTGTTGAAACGGAGCTAATTTAGGTGTGAGTAGCAACAAACATATACCCAACGTATCGAAGAACTGAGAGCTCTCGCCCCACGGAACGTAGCTACACAGAAACAGCTCCCCGCGCGCCCGCTCACAGAGGACTATACAGATCGTGAAAGTCTCTTCACGATTGATGACGATGGCGAGTCAACAATAATAATTTCTACTGCTTCAGCGACGCCTGTCCTAGGTAAAGGACATTATGGGAATGGTGTGCCGCACAATAATACCCCTGTACCCCCAAGGACGGATTCATTATATCTAGGTCCAGAAAACTTGATGCCACCAATGCCTCACGAGACGGTATCGCCGCAACAAATATCCATGCCCAATAGACACTCTGCCGAATTTATACCTCCCCCGCAATTATCACCAGTGATATACGCACCAATATCACCCAGGAGAGAAGATTTTATGGAGGGTGATAGCGATGTGATGACAAGATCATATATAGAGCATAACAACCGGGAGTCGTTTACATTTGGCGCTGCTGCACTCTCACCAAGATTTTCACCGCACAAGGAGCGGGATTATGGAATTCGGAGATCGGGTTCTGATGCTTCCTCAATTTCGTCGAGACGTTCTTCGCACCGGCAGTCAAATATGAGCAATTTGTCAAATACTACGCATTCACGGCAAGGAAGTGAGGTTTCGACAAGTTGGTTGAACACAATCGATGAATCCGGAGGATCAGTATCCGGAGAGTCATCACCAGGTTGGACGAGAAGGAAGCCGCGGCGGCAGAGTGAGAGGGAGATGCGGTTAGAGCGGGAGCGGGAGCGGCAGATGCGGGAGTTTGAAGATGATTTTGATACGCAGCTAGACGCTGCCGTAGAGGCTGCCTAT
This sequence comes from Morchella sp. 2016-72, assembly GCA_024713865.1. Taxonomy (NCBI): domain Eukaryota; kingdom Fungi; phylum Ascomycota; class Pezizomycetes; order Pezizales; family Morchellaceae; genus Morchella; species Morchella sp. 2016-72. The sequence continues at coordinate 2,806,311 of JAMJEY010000003.1, forward strand.
GATGGTTACGAAGTGGATTATGCCTACGATCGAGATTCAACCTACGATCGAGATTCAACCTACGATCGGGATGAGGGAATGCTAATGATGAAGAGCCCGCGGCTAAATGTAGAAGTTGATCGGGAAATGGAATTGGAGATAGCTAGGGAGAAGGAACGGAAGTTGGAAAGAGAGCGGTTGGGATTGGTTGAGCGACGGCCTCACCCAGAGTTAGACTTCTTTGACGATGGGGATGATGATGACGATGACTCGGAGGATGAGCGCATGTTGGAGGAAGTGACGAGGGGGTACACTCTGGATGATTTTGAATTCAACTTGGACTCAGGGACAGCGTTCCCCAGAGGATCGGGGGCTTCATATTCTGATTCAACGCTTCCTGTGCGAGAATCAGGTAGCAGTGGATATTCAGGAACAACATGGGCTAGTTCTATTGGATCTGCACAGATGCTTAACGCCCCTACTCCACTATCTACAGTTGATGAGGCACCCTCTACACCACCATTGCAATCTATGCTCCAACATCAAAGCCCATCATCGCCAAAGGCTAGATATCCTACATCTATACCAGTAGAACACCTTCCACTGGCTCCAGCTCCCCTCTCCTTTTCATCTAAGAGGGAAATAACGGAACCAGTTCCCAACCTTCCCATTCCTAACATCGCTTCAATTCCTAGTCTATCAGTTTCAAAGTCTTCTAGTGTTAGGTCCCGCCGCCTCTCGGCATTATCAGAACCTCTGAAAATCGAGACATCGCCGTCCGGAAACGGTTCATCAATTTATGGTGCTATCCCCACAACTATAGTCCGTGGGCCTTCCCCGTCTGTACCAAATGTGGATTCAGAGCTCTCTACGGATTACTCGTCATTACCGCCCCCGCTCACTCCACCTTTAAATATCCCTCCCAAAACCGCAGGTGCAGCTATTCCTTCACGGCCGAGTACTTCTTCAGAACTAAGGGATGGGCAAATACCGACACCAGCAACAGCCGGAAACTATACTGGAAGAAACCTTCACTCTCCAACTCCCTCGACTTTAGAGGCTCCTGGTAAGATTATCTCTGGAATCACTTCCACTGTTACTATAAGTAAAACTATTTCTGACGACAAAGGTTCAGCTTCTCCATCCAGGTTTACAGCAAGGATCCCTGGCCTCCCAGGTGCACTTAGGCAAATCCAATCATCGGCGAGCTTGAAGAGTCGCACCTTAGCGTCTCCAGATCAGGAATCCTCGCCTGTAAACTCTGGTGGTGGGTTATTCTCGTCCAGTAGTACCTCAAATCTTCGGAAAGCGTTTCCCAGGAGTGCTACCCCAGCTACTCCAAGTATTGTACCAGGAACGCCGATGGGACTTCCACCCACTGCTGGAATGGCTGGGGGAATGCATCTGTTTGAAGGCAAACTTTACTCGCCTGCTACCCCGAGCAGCGCGGATCACTTAGCACTAGGCCAGCCCGTCCCACTTGAGCCATGTCCGGGGGAGGCTTTAAGCAAACCGTATTGGTTGATGAGATGCCTTTACCAAACTGTAGCGCATCCGAGAGGCGGATACATTTCTGCGAGGGTTTTTGTGCCACGTGAGGTCTGGTTCATCAAGGGAGTCAAGATCAAGGCTATAGACGACAAGATCTCTTGCTGCGACCTTGTCAGCGCTGCATTGGGGAAACTTGCAACTGTAAATCAGGATAATGTTAACGCCATCTATGAAGAGATGCAATCTCTTGAAGGTGTCCTTGACCGTGTCCAGGCTATTCTCTCCAAAAAACTCGGCAACGATGTTGGGTCATCTGGTGCACGTGCTATGTATGGCACTGACGGGTCCATTCCAGAGAATGGGAACTCAGACATGATAACCAAGAACACTGGTATCAGTGGCGGGAAAAGCTATTTTTCGTTGAGGAAGCTGAGGACAAAGAACTCCAACACAGCTCTCAGTTCTTTTGGGAGTTCCAGCAATTTGGCGGGGGACTTTAATTATGCTGCGAAAGGGCTACCGAAGGCTGGGAATGATATTGCAGCTCAGCCTATGAGGAACTTAGAGGGTGTAACATTTGGGGGACCCCATGCAGCTTATATCGGCGCTCTGGCGAAGCTTTTCGATGCTGCTCAGATATTGGGTATGTTACTTTTTAATATGATAGTTCATTCCCGGGCTTGACCAACGTGATCCCTGTTATACGTGCATGTTTTTCTGACCGCTATGATAGACCGATTAAATGTTCTAGATGACGACAACAATTCTGAAAAGAAGATACCCATGACCGTTAAGGTCGGTCTGGAATTAAGTCAACGTCACGCCGCGGAATTTTTCGGTTTCTATATCTGCCGCTTCGTCCTCGCCGATGTCACATTGCTGTTAGACAAGTTCGTCAAGCGCGGGACTGAATGGGTCTCTGCTCCTTAGGTTAAGTGATGTTTTATGGGGTTGGTTTGAGGAAGGGTTCCTTTGTTACTGGGTGGCTATCTTTGGTATCATATTTATGGCGTTTGTCTGTTTTTATTATCCCCGTTGTGTTTCTTGAACATATTACCTGAGGATGTTGGCGAAGGGTGTGTGGTTGGCCTGTATGTTTTTTTTCTTCTTTTTTTTTCCGTCTTAGTTTCCTTAACCATTAGGAAGCTGGTGTGAATATTTTTACTACTTACTTTGCTTTTTTAACTCCTCATATTTCTTTTCTTCCCTTTCTTTACGTATTTCCTTCTCATTTAGAGCCCAATCTGCCACGTGATGGCAAGGCGAAAGGGATAGGTGTTGTGGACACTGACTGCACATAACTACTTACACGGGTGGGGCAACCTAGGATAGATGTGGATAATTGTGTCTTTGTTATTATTGCGAGTACGGAGTGTTCAGTTCATACATGTCGGTGGGGTGTGGGTTTCGGAATATTCCTTATTTTCTCTTTCTTTCTTCATGTGAATAGGATGGGGGTATGCTTCAGGGGATTTTTTTTTTCTACTTCATGATGCTCCGAGGGTTTTTCTATTCGCGTCTTTTTCTCTCCCCAGTGGTGGCTGAGTTGGGCTTGGGCGTATTATGATGGTTTCAAGGCGAAATATGGTATCGGGAATAATGCTACTATCGATCAGAATTGTATCGAGATAATTCCTCCCGTTTTTTAACAAGTCTTTGCGCTGAAATTTCCAGTATCTGTACTAAGGCCGCTCCTGCTGCATCAACGGCTTGATAAACGCACAAAGTAAATCTGACCTCAATGGGTTAAATTCGCCAACGAAATGTGTGATAACCTGGGACCTGGAACACCACATTCCCTTTTTTTCTTTCTTTTTTTCTTCTTCTCCCCACGGGGTTTTTTCTTTTCTTTCTTTCTTTTATGGTTTGTACATACCACTTCCAGTAAGTAGTCTTCTCTTTTTCTAGTGGATATTTTTGTAATAATAAGACAAGGCAAGCCCCACGAGGAGAAGGGCAAAAATAATTAAAAAAGAAAGGAGTGCATGATATAAAACATGGCCCATTTCTTTTGGCAGCACCACATTGGCATTGGTTGTACATAACGCGATGGGCAGTGATAGACGTGACAGGTATCTTATGCACCATTGGATTTCCGGTGAGCAGATTAGAGAGTTTGAAAGTCTGGGGCTGCAATTGCAATTGACCTAGGTACCATGGGGGGGGTGGACGGGACACATACGCCTAGATCACCATAACCTTTACTATCACGGCCATCTTGCTACCTTTCCCCCGGCCCCTCGGATCTTACATTATGCGCGGTAGTCAAACGAAAGAAGGTTGGAGGGAGAGAAAAGGCACTGAAAAATAAGCAACATTGCATATGTGGACGAAGATGGGGAGGATAGGTACCATCTATGATGTTTAATTGTCTACTCCTCCTCCTCCTCCTCCTCCTCCTCCTCCCCCCCGTGCCGCACACCATATAGAGTACATGATGTGGCCAGTGCCTCCGCTCGGCGTGGCGGTGTCCAGTCCCTCCAATTGATCTGAAGGGAGGGGGGGGGGGGGACAGCAAGTCAGGGAGAGAGATCGATCCTCCAATATCCACCCCCCCCATTTGTATGCACGCACGAACCTCGGAGACACCGCACCGCTACTCATGCACGCATAAGTTCCAATCCAACCGAGTAATCACCCAACACACGTATGGCGGCAGCCAATGAGCCCCTGCCTCACCTTCCCCGCACTTTGCTTTGGTGTTTTCCTCCCTCTTTCTAGGAGGAAAAACTGGTGCTGGTGGTGGTGGTGGGCCCGCCGCCTACAGTACGTAGGGACGGTCCGTTTTACTAGATGCAGGACGCAGACGAAGAGAGAGAGTTGAAAGCTGATGTAAGGGGGAGGAAAGATCAATCAAGGAAGATTGTATCACATTGGGTAGTCCTCCTGTATAGAAACAAAAGATCAAAGATTAAAAATACGGAAGTGACCAAATTCTTATCCCATTTTCACAATATCTGAGTGAAAGACACGTACATGGATTGTTTGTTTTGCAACTCCGCGCGCCTCGCAGGCTTCAATGGCTGTTTTGCCGATAGCGAAGTGATCAAAGGCCAGATAGCTATCAATCCGAGTAAATAATAATAGGTACAAAAAGCAATAGACAGCAGAAAATTGCCTTGTAGGATATCGTTGTAGAGACCGCCAAATTTTTTTGGATTCCAACACTCCCCTGCCTAAAGTTACTCACAAATAAATCAAATCCCGAATGAAGAAAAAAAAAAAAAGAATAACTATGAGAAACACGAGGAAAGGTATGGTAAAGTTTGATAAAAGATTTCCACCACTATAAAAGTTTTACCCCATCCATTCACAAACCAGAAAGGGAGAAAAGTCGTGACGGCCGTTACGATAAAAGCACAATCGTGAGAACACTCAAGGCGAATGGAAAAAAAAAGAAAACATGGATGTAACGTGGAAAACCAGACTAGCAACACAGGTATAAGACAGAAGCATCCACAAAAAGTAAAGTAAAAAATGAACAGATGGAAGCAGACTTAAGACCCCTAGAGAATATAGCTTAAGAATGATTCACAAAAATAATGACCCAAAAGAAAATACGTCGCAGACATGTGTGGTTATTGTAAGAACAAAAAAGGATTCGCTGCGTCACTTCATATCTTTTTTTGCAAAGGAAAACAGAAAGAACCCCCAAACCAAAAGCCGACCCACCGGATTATTCAACCCATCCCATCAATCCGGAAAAATCAAAAAACTAAAATCAAACACGAATGAATAGACTCTCAACTCCTGCATGCCAAATTTGATATATCCTTGCTGAATTTTGGGGGGCAAGCTAAAACAAAAAAAAAATAGTCTATAGAGAAATCACCGCCTACCCGCTGCCCGGGCCGGCTGCACCGCCGACCGTGTGCGGTTAAGACGTCCATCAGGATTCCTGTCGAATGTAGAGCCTGCGCCGCCAATGACAGGTGTAGAGCCTTCACGAATCGTCTTACGCCTCTTCAACCCCCCCTCGGAATCCGCACCAGGCCTTTCGTCATGTCCCCGACTCGAAGGACGGGAACCATTTTCATCCTCGTCCTCCATTCGCATACGCTTGTTAGATGAGGGGGTTGATGATCCATTCATCCCACTATACGGCTGTTGGGGCGTTTGTGCAGGGATAGAAACACCTAGACCTTGACCCGGGTAACCACTATCAGGAGCACCAGCCCCGTTTGATCCGTTGTGCTGGTCGGCAGCGGCATCACCACTCACCAACTGATACAGATTCCTCTGCGGTGGCTGGCGTCCACCGTTAGTGGCAGTCCTAGGCGGGGTTGAGTACCCGGTTGGGTTGTGAACCCATTGTTGCTGAGACGCTGTGGGGGCGGTACGTGGGGTGGCACCAGAACCGCCATCGATTGTTCGGGGAACACCACCGCTGGCAGTACCATATGATCGAACTGGAGTTGATGGTGCTTGCCCACCGTGGTTGGGTGATCCGTTGATCTCTGGGGAGAGATGAGGAGCATGATCCGCGTTGAGCGGAGGGTAGTAGTTCCCGGGACGATGTCCGCTAGGATAGTTGGCATCGTGTGTGTATTCTTCCTCATGGTCAGCTTCATGTTCTGCCTCCTCCTCACCCTGGTTTTGGTCCTCATGTTCACCCTGTTCTAGCCCATTTTGTTCCTCACCGCCCTCTTCCTTGGGGTGTACCTCCTCTGCGTTATTCTGCCTCGATGATGGTCTAGAAAGCGATGCCGGAGGGCCACGGGCTGTAGGCGGCGGTCCCATGTTGTTGGCTTCCCTGTTCTGGTTCATGTACTGTGGTGGCTGGGGCAATGGCTGTCCAAACCTCTGCATATTCTGCTGTGCAATAGGGTTGTTCTGAGGCATCCCTGAACCATTTGAGTTATACAGAGTAGATTGTGGTGGTGGTGGGTATGACTGTAATTGTTGTAGAGCAGCACCGGGAGGCGTTGTCGCCGGTGTGGTTGGCATGGAACGACTGTTCATAACAGTGTCAATAGCCAAAGGCTGACTACCAGGACCTCCTTGAACCATGTTCCCCCCATTCCAAAATGACCCATCAGGGTTAACACCACCCATTACACTTGATGCACTTGAGGGGGGTGTAGGAAATGAAAGGCTTCTCTCGATGCCGGGCCGGCTATTGATCTGATGAGGCCCTTGGGCCAGGTTATGGGGAGCGAGGTGGTGAGGCTGCTGCATACTGCCCTGAATACCATGATGATGATGCAATGGAGGGGGGTGTGGTGAGGAGATGAGTTCTGATGGGCCCCTTCTCTGCTGTTGCATCTGGTTCTGCAAGTTATCCTGCTTGCGGCGCTCAGCAGCAGCCACCACCGCATGGGTTCTGTGGGTGTTTGCTGGGTGGTAGAGAAGAGCACCAATGTTGTGTACAAAGAGGGGATACAACAATTCCGTGATTTTCTCCTTGTTCGCAAAGTCCAATGCACGGTCAAATGGAATCCTGCAGACATGGAAAATTAGCCTAAACGAACCTCACCGGTCTAATCGTAGATCTGATAAATCTATTATTAGATGCAACAACTACTTACCATACTCCCTTGAGGTGCATTGGCCCAATCTTTACTACATGGCGGACCTTCTCGCTTTTAAGGATTCCATCACGTCTTCCTCGGGTCATTCCAGCCACATTTAATAACTTTGTACCATTTATCATATGATTATCTTTTGTCGTTTTGAGTAATCGTTAGCGGGGGAAAACTTTTAGATAAAGTGATGTTGCGCGAAGTACAAACCTTCTCGCCTGGCCACGCATACACCCTTTGCCTCTACTTGGAAGCATAAACTACCCTCATCCTCCCATAGTGTCGCAGTGACCCTGGGTTTCATTCCAGGAGGTGCGTGTTGACCAGTAGTATCAAATGTTTGGTTACCAAACCCACCAGCTGCAGTAGCGGATGCAGGTGTCTGAGGGCCCCCCGCAGATACCGCAGTCAGTGGTGATGGGCTGGGTGTTAGCTGGGTGTTTTGTGGCAATGGCAACAGCTGCTGAGTAGGATGCACCATCGGCCCCGAAACACCGGGCTGCCCAGCAGGAGATGAGACTCCATTAGGACCAGAGAATGGGAATGGTGGGAAGCCATTATGATGGGGTTGGCTGTAGTTCGGCTGAAGTACAGGAGGCTGTGGAGGGAAGTTCATGTTGCTTCCGGATGTAGCAGTCTGCGGTGTAGGAGGTTGCCCCTGAGAAAGGTGATGCTGGTGGAAGTCAACGCCGATATATGGTGGTTGACTTTGTGACTGCATGTATCCCGAGTTGTCGTTTCCGTACGAGAACTGAGAGCCGTGAGGAGCGTACGACTGGGGATGTTGTTGTTGTGGGGAAGGGATATTGGGGTTCGGGAGAGCGTGTTGCTGAGGTGGCCCGTTATTTCCGGGAGGAGTGTTCAACTTGCTTAATGAAGAACCGTTGGCGGAATTGGGACCGTTAAGAATAGATGTACCCAGGGAACGAGGGGAGTTATTCGACAAGTTTGTTACAGATTGCGGAATAGATAGAGCTGATGGTGGCTTATCGTTGGACATGCTCGACTTGTAGTGAGAATGGTTATTAAACCCGCCGCCGTTCCAAGCAGCAAAGACGTCGAGAGGTCTAGTCTGGACCGAGGAGAGGGAAGGTAGCTCCAGCTTGTTGGTTGGACCGGTGATTGCCTTTTGATGGCGGATTTAAGGAATTTCGAGGAATATAAAAACAGCAAAAGACGAGGGCTCTGTGCTTATTTCAGCCAACAGACTCGATGTCCTTATTAACCGTTAAAATAACGGTGTGGCTTCCACCAGTATTTGGTATAGCGGCTAATCCTCCCAGTGGATGCAGCAAAAGGTAATTGGGATTCGTCCTGTAGCCGCGACGATGAGAGACTGTTGCTTGGATGCAGGTGGGAATGCTCAACCAACCACAGAGATGCAGTACAAGTTGCTCGGTAAAGTGCAGATGGATGCAGAAACGAATCAATGGACGAGGCAAAAAAATACCAGCCAAGGAAAAACGTCAGAAAGACAAAGAGAGAGAAGAACTTTTTGATACTGAGGAACACAACTGCAGTTCAAGACAATGCCTGTGTCCGGGAATGAAGAAAGCTGGAATAGCCTGTATTATACAGTGCCGTATACTACAGTTCTAGGCTTGGGGAATGCCAGGGGAAGGGTTTTGTCTCGCTGATGGGTTGGAATGCAATGCTTTGGATGGAAGAATATTCGTGGGGAAAAAGATAACAACTTTGAGTAAAACTTTTGGCGTTTGCTTCGTTTCAAATTCGTAAATGCTGGATGACTATTCTTTTGGGGGGGCGTGATTATCTTTACGTGTTTGATTTTTTGTTTTGATTATTGAAAGTCGTTGCAATTGCAGAATAGCGCCTCCTCGTAAATTTCGTTCGTTCGTATTTCTCGTTGGTCGTAAGAGATGCACTGAGCCTTATCCTTTTTACTCCAGCAGCAGTTTTTTTCAACTGTGACTAGAATGTCTTGGATCGGGGGAGAGGCTTAAAATGAAATGTCGTGAAGCTCCAGTTGCGCCTTGCTGCAAGATCGGCCGGTCGTTAATGATGCAAAGGAAACGCAGGGCGTGTATGGTAGGCGCGAGGAGGAGAAGGGAAGAGGAATAAGGGAAGGGAAGGAATTGCGCGACGAACCGAGCAGGAGAGGTTGAGCGAGGGGAGGGGGGGGGTGGGAGAGGGTGTAGGGTAGGGTAGGGGGTGTGTGGAGGAGTAGAGAGTGATGGGGGGAAGTGTTCTTCGAGAGGCTGGGGAAAGCTCGAAGAGAGAGAGTGAATGAAGAGAGTCGAGAAGAGGAAGAGCAAATGTAGAATTTACGATGCGGGTCGAGGCGACTTGCAGGGAAGTAGCGCAAGCAGCAAGCAATGATGGTCCGTCCAAGTGGAGGTCTTTTTTTTTTTTTTTTTCTTGCTTGCTTGCTTGCCCTCACACAGCACAGTTGATGGGATGGAGGTGGTGCGAAGAGGGAAAAGGAGGAGGCAGGTATGTATGTACGTACACTGGTTTTTCTGTCTTCTTTTTTTCTACTATGGTTTCTATTTTTCTGCCTCCGCCGTCTAGTCTGGTATAGAGAGGCTGGATTGGAGGCTGGGCGGGTCGAACAGGGGTTACGGCGAGAGGTGTCAAACCGTTCAGACTCTGGCGAGGGACTTTCGACTTGGACTTGCCGGGGGAAGAGAAAGGGAACGGATATGGGTGTGAGGGAGGGGGGTTGGGACGGCGCAATCGAGTGAGAGAAGAGAGCTTTCGCCGTCAACGGGACAGTTAATCCAACTTGCTCACTCAGTGCATTCCCATTGGTCAATCCAGGGAACTAAAGTGGGTACTTACCAGTTTGATGGAATTCCTAGTTGCTTTCTCAATCGCTCTCTATATCTCGTTTTTTTTTTAGGATAGAGATCTATCACTCTCTCTCTCACCCTAAGTATGTAACCTTTTCGTAACAACTTTCTCTCGTTATTTCACTCTTCTTACCCCGATCTCTTGCTTTTCACCTCCTTTCTTTCTTTCCCGTCTCTCTTTGGCCAAGGAAGGGGCAAGCAATTAACACACAAATGATAATCGTAATAATAATAATGAACCCCCTTCGGAAGAAGGAAAAAGAAAAGAAGGAAAAAAAAATAAGGGCAATCAATTCTCAGCGAGAATGTCGGTGGTTCCTTTCCCAGGCCAGCACAGCGCAGCGCCAGTCCCAGATACCCCTCCTCCTCCTCGTGAGTCGTGAGTGGTCCTGCGGAGAGCGAGGGCCACCCTCCAGTCTGAACGAACCAGGCGGAGGAAAGGGTTGTTGACTGGGAGGCTGCTGGGGTCTCTTGCTATTGGTTGGCTCGGCACCCGCAACAAAAAAGGGTGCAGGGGTTCGAGTGAGAATTGGCGCAGAAAGGGACTGCAGGCGCGACAGCTACAACGCATCTGGTTAGCCTGACGGATCTTGGGTTTGATGCAGGGTTAGGGTAGGAAGGCTGGTAGCGTGACGAATTTGGTTAGAGCCTTAGACCGGTGGAGTGTGCGTTGGCAAGGAGAGCTATGTATAAAAATGGAAGCAATGTTACTCCGCTCATTGGCGGTGGGTTTTTTTTTTTTTTTGGGAGAGGATCATAAAAGTGAGAGCGTGGGGAGAGGAAGGAGCCACGTCCCAAGGAAAAACTTATGAACGTGGGGAAAAATGAAGGTTCCATTGCCAACATAGACTGTTATAAAAATCAAAAGAAGTTTTGAAAATCTCAGAAATTGCTCGGTCAATTGATCAAGCGGGCGTAACTATTACTTACTCTTACCAGTATTAGATCTAGAATAAGCTAGAATGAGCAGCAGCAGGAGCAGCAGCAGCAGGAGATGGCCGGTAAGGAACAAATGCGCCGGGAAAAATAAAATAAGAATCGAAGTCTAGAAATATGAAATGGTTGGTTTCTGCTGTAGCTCTACTTCCTGTATTGGTACTTCACCAAATCAAAGACACGACGACACGCGACAGACGGAAGGGATAAGTCTGATTTTAGTTCAGAGGTCTATCGCGTGGTTCTTGCCGATTCGCAGTCTGTGTGGGTCTTTGGCGCACCCCTGGCTGCTGCGATGTGAATTGACGTGACCAGAAAATCGATCTGTCCTACAAGCGAATTGCTTGCTTCAGCGTGAGACACGAGACTTACGACTGGAGTGATCGGATAATAATGGAGGCGTCAATGATTGGGTATACCGGATAGGATTTGGTGGGCGGATAACGACAGAGCCAACGGCAGATGATGCAAGATTAAGATAGATATCGAGGGCGGTCACGGTTGGTAAGCGTTCCGGACTATGCTGCCCTTCCGGTAATGTTGCTTCCTATTGATGCTACCTAACTTGATGGTGATGGTGATGGTGATGGTGAAGATGAAGGGCTGGCTGGCATGTAAATCATCAGTAAGAGGTATTTCTTTTTGGTAGAAGCAGAAGCCATTCATAGCTCTGATAAAGCTGTTCTAGAGTATGGGAATTGACATCTAGCGCGATGGGTGTACCAGTATCGAAGTCTCCCATCTCTGAGTCTGCAACATCATGCTCTCAATCCAGCCTGGGTATGATGGAATAAGAAGGGATCACACACACTCACTTACGGAAAAAGTAAATCGGGGACGCGCCGGCAAAAAGCAAGGAGCTTGGGTAAGAATGATGTTGGGGGGCTTGGTTTAGGGGGGGGGGCCACTGTGCTTCTCTCGCTACTGCCGGTGGAGCTTGTGTTGCGTATGTGATAGGCACAACACAACCGCAAATGGGAGAGAGAGACAGCTAGCTAGGGATAGAGTTTCTGTCGTCAAGAAAGAACTCAACACCGTGATATGTAGGAGGAACAAGAAGGTGACAGACAGAAGAACACTCTACTGCTTGCTATACAACTCGTGGCTTTCGTATTACATCTACGCATAGAGGGTGTAGGCATATTTAACCCTCCTCTATATACTCTTTGAAGATCCCTCTTTTCTTGTTCTTCCACCTGGTTGAGATATCTCTAGTTCTTTGATTGCTATTCCCTTCAGAAAATTCGAGCTAGGAGCTCGAGCTGAAGAAGAAGAGGGGGGTGGAAAAAAAAAAAAAAAACTCACGACAAGCTAGAGATACCGTCCACTAAGAAAGTCACATTTTCTCGTGTACTTGTTCTTGAGATGTAACAATCAAAGAAGAGAGACGAAACACGATCCACGCGGGACTCCAACAAACGCACGCGGATGTACTACTATTTCATGCCAAACGCATACTCGCGTAGCTCTCCCGGATCCTCAACCCACATCTACATACATACTCCTCCTCCATTTGGTCAATCGGAAACTTGAACAAAGGCCTTGCTTCCGTTCCGTCACGTTGCACTCATCCTGCCGATGTGCCTTGCCTGACTAGGTACGGAACGGATTATCACATCCTCCTTGGTTATTTCCCGTTCACTCTGCTCTGTCGGCGGCCTTGTACAGTATGTGTGCGTGTGTGTGTGTGTGTGTGTGTGTTCTTCTATTTCCACCCTTTATTCCGTTCCCGAGGACGACTGCAAGAGAAGCATGTAAGCCCTTCTCCGTACCTTCTTTTATTGTCTCTCGTCAAAGCACTCTGCAACATGTACTGCAACCTTGTTTACTCTGTAAGCCGAAAATCTCCGGTGGCCGATTTTCCTTTTAGTTCCCGCCACTAAGCACAGATTCACTGCAGGATGTGAGTTATGTTACATGTAGGAGCTATGTGTAAGTGTGTATGGCCATGGTGTATTGTGGTGGTGGTGATGTATGGGTGTAAGTACATATGTGCAAGCCACACGTGACAGTGACAGTGACCGATGGCGAGTGATGTATCATGATTGCAACCGGTAACCTTCGAGCCAGTATAAACTCGCAGCTGTATTTCAAAGGAAGACTACCAATACCTTTCCGTTTTTGAAGGCGGGTTATTTAAGCACTGCAGATAGATTCCACCACATTTTTATTATTATTGATCTATTCCCATTTCTCTGCCGCCCCCGCGGACAACGGCGGCGAGCTGCGAGAATTATACTAACAGAGTTGATTCTCTCTTGGGGTTGCAGCGGACGTTGTTGCGAGGAACATCACACACACACACCATGTTCACATCTATGGCATAGATACACACGCCCAGCCGTGTAACATGAGTAGATCCTTATTGGCGATTAGGGTAACGCTCTCAGCTGGGGGTATTCTATCCGTTCCCGATACCAAATGTGCTTGGACTCCTGAAATCTTTTTTCCGGCTCGTTTCAATTTTTTGTATCTTTTCCATAATCTGTTTTTTTTGCGCCCCTTCCACTTCCCCGCGTTGAGCCGTTTCTGATCTAAAATGGTCCTTTTTTTCTTTCGGCGCGGCTCATAAGAAAAAAGAAAAAAAGAAAAAGAAAAAGAAAAAAACGCGTGACAGAAGACATGCAACCTCCCGCTGTGTTCCACAGTCCTTGAGCTAGCTTGACAAGGAAAACCCATCAATTGATGCCTTGCAATCAATTCTTTTTCCTTAAAATTATACTTTTTTTTTTTTTTTTTTTTTTTACTCTCACGATAATTACATGTATGTGGGTACTTTAGATACCATGTACCAGTACTCTATATGTATGTACATATTGCAAGGTTGGATCCCATTTCGATACCGTACCTACTTACATGTAAGAAGTATCTACATAATACAACTAACAGTGTGTGTAACAACCATCGCTATGTAACTTGGCGGTGTGCCCGGAAGAACACTCGTCTGCGCACAATTAATCCGTTTGCACAACATCAATATCAACCACAACCCATGGAGGGAAAGACTTGACAACCGCGACCACTCTCCCTCTCTCTCCCCACACTACCCGATCTCACGCTTCCCACTTAGCCAAAAAATCGTTGCTCCAAAAAAATAGGTGTGTCCTGCGAAATCTATTGGTGTCGACTGGATACACGTATTATGCACGGTCCCTGCAGGCAGCGGGGCTGCAGTTTGCATCACGCAAGCCCGCTGTGCGTAAAAGCCACTTGCATATGTGTATGCATGCATTCACGCTGATCTCGACGTCTGGGCTACCTAGAGAGCTGCAAGGTTGCGGGAAGCCACTGGAGTTCCGGTGGGTGCGACCCTACCTTCGACGGGACCAGGGTAACACCGCGATCATCATTGGATTGTTTATCTTTTTACAGTAGCAAAGGAATTAATTATTTAAATTTTTTTTTTTTAGAGATACCAGTTACCAGTGCAAGTAACTCCAAGGGCCAGGTCATATATGTGCAGCTACTTATGAAAATAAAAGCCCTGACCCTTGCATTGCTGTGCGGTTTGGGGGGGGGGGGTGTAGGAAGGTATTTTCGTACTGAGATTCGAATGCACGATCGTCATATCATAGCCTGGAAGGACTAGGAACGAATATGTACAAGTATGAAACGTATCAATTTTGCCATTCCTTGGATCCGAGGCAATAACCGATAACTTTGATAAGAACGGTACGGAGAGGGAACCGCCGCCGTCGTCAAACGGTATGTACCACCACTAAATTATGGTGGAGTATCTACTTACACTACTACTACTACAAAGGATATACATTTGATAATTGAGTAACCGGGAGAATACTCGCGACGGGATAACTACATATGTATGATTGGGGTATTGAATAGGAGTGACTGAGGTCTGTTGACGTTAGTAGAGGAGCCTGTCCTGCCTGCTTTCGACGATTATTTTCTCTCTCGGCTGTAACACGAACGGCGATAAGCTGCCTAAGTCGCACGGCTCGATCGTGACGGGGAGCCCGCGGTGGTCTACTGGGGGAGGGAAGTAAAAGCTGGAAAAAGGAAAAGCGGTAGGCATGGAAAACTTCCCCAGGCTCTTTGCTTCCCCAATATTCAGACAGAAGCATCCATCCATCGCCGCCCGCTGACCGAAAATCCCAATCCTTGTGTTTTGTGTGGTTCAAGGAAAATCAGATCGAGATAGCCAAATTGTACAGCTGGTAATTGGGGGGCCACCAAACCATGAAAGAGAGGTAAAAAAAAAAAAAAAAGAGCACACACTTCCCTATCTCGCTTAGAACCCATGATTATATTACCCTATTTGGAGCATTCGTAGAGAAGAACGTTGACAAAACCACAAAGTCTGCCAGCGCATCGATTTTTATGGCCTGCCCACCCACTCAACAAAAAAATGACGAGGGTCAACTGCCATACGGTGATCTGAGAGGGTTTATCGGCCAATCAGTGGCAAAAGGTAAAGATCCTGAAACAAGCCTACCCTCCACCCCCCAGGCTTCCGTTCCGCTCGTGGTGCTGGTAAAGTCGTCCATCTATCTGGGTTTGGCCGAGCTCCCGACAGGATATGAATTACGGTAACGCTCTCACCGCAACGCCCATTGGTTCACCAAGAAACCCTCGTTTATGAAGCGAACAATGGGTGTCTTTGCCACGCGAAAATCCGCAGTGGTGGCCATCAGGAAATCTTGCTGTAGAAAGCGAGTGAAAATCGATGAGGTGACTTCTTAAACGGTCTCGCCCAAACCACACACCCAACCCCCGGGGGGCTGTTGTCTAGAACTCGTCTTCAACGCCATCGAGGCGAAATTGGATCTTCCCCATATCGGCCGGATCTAGAAGTACAAGTCTAGGCCTTTTTACCGAGAAGCCGAATTCAATTACTATTATTTTTCATAAAGAACATGATCACAATGTGCCAATGTGCCAATGTGCCAATGTGCCGTGCCTTTTTTTTTTTTTTTTTTTTTTTGGTCTAGGAGTCTAGGGCCTGTTTACTCTGTAGATACATACATCAATAATTTCATCAATATATTCCCCTTGCAGAAGCCCAGGTGCATCAAACAGTTAAACAGTAACAAAACCTATGTACCTACACGGGAACCTGCACTATGTGTCATTTCCCTCCAGATGTAGTTTTTTCATAACGACGAATTGAACGTGTCCTATCCAACTTGCGCGTGTACCGAAGGGCAGATGATCAGATCCCACCTTTCTTCTTCCCACACATCTTCCTCTTCTTCTTCCTCTCTTTTTCTCGCTCGCAACCCAGCCCAATAACCTCTTCCTATTCCTTTCCTAATTCAATACGCTAAACACGTCTCTTACCTCTTCCAAAAAGGCTACCCAGGTCCTCTACAAACTACTCTATGGAGTTCTCCGGTCCTCCCCTTACCCCAAACAAATTAGAATAGAGTAAGATAACAACTGGTCCCGGGCCAGTGGGGGGAAGAGAAAGGAGCGGAGGTGTGTGGAAGGGGGGGGGGGTGAAAAAACAGGTTTCACATTATTTTTTGTCTGGTATCTGGTTCTGGTTTGGATGGGATGGGCCAACCCAACGGCTGCGGGGCCAATCATACACCGCCACGAAGGTTTGCGATGGACGAGCGCCCCCACAATGAGACCAGAGAGAGGTTCGCATAAATGCCCGGTGATAATTACAATTATATCGGTAACTAACCAAATTTTTTGATTGCCCTTTTTTTTTTTTTTTTTTTTTTTTTTCCCTTCCCTCCCTCCCTCTCTTATTACTGTCACGTTTGTGGTAGGTAGAGTACCGAGAGTAGAGTATGAGGCGGACCGGCCGATCTGGGCCGAAGGAGAAGGACAGCCGAAACGTAACGTGGGAGGTACACTGCATTTTGGGTTTCGTAATCATTGTCTAGTCTATTGACTAGTTAGTCCTACAATTGTTGTTTATGTCGGATGAGTATAACCGTCACGGTCCTTACCAGGGCATATGGAGATATCATGAACCTTCAATTTCATATCTCTTGGATCATTCATTCTCTCTCTCACAATCATTCACTTTACAATATCTCTATCTGAGGGTATATACAAATCATTGGCATCGTGATCCTAGCAATATAAGTATACACTCCACTTCTAACCGGGCACCACTAGAATAGATAGATCGGCTGTTATTGTTGTACAATTAGAAGTTAGAACCAGCCTAGCCTCAAGGCAACACCCAAAACCAATTCAGCCCAGCCGGCAAACTGCTTGCTTACTACGAGGGGGGAGGGAGAAGGTGTTACGGTGGTCATATGAGGGCATTTCAATTTTCAGTGTGACGTTGCCGCAGCCGTTGTCAAGATAAGCATACAACAAAAAAAAAAATGTTGTGTCTGTTGTCGACTCCCCCGTCATGTCACACTCTCCTCCCCCCCTCCCCGCCCCAATTCCCCCCAATTATCCCTTGCGATTTGCGTATCCTATAGATCCTATCCACAGTTCTTGTTGTTCCATCTCAGACAGTACCGTATCTCAAAAAAAACTTGTTTGAAGGCGTCCCCCTCCTTTATGAAACATTTGGGAGCCGCCGCGGCGGCCGGCGGTTCACATCGGAGGTGGGTGTGTTGTCGTCTCAATTGATGGTTTCTTTCAGCTGATTATTAAAAGTGGCATAAACTATTAATGATCTGATCCAACAATGCCTGTCCCTCCCTCCCTCCCTCCAGCAAAGCAAAGCACAGCAAAAGCACGGAAGATCATAATAATCTGTATGGCATGATGACCAGGACAAGCATAGCATTGTTGTTTTTTGCACCACTGCACCACCACTGCTGCTTGCTTGCTGCCGCTGATGCTGCTGCTACTCTATCTTACCCCAGGTTATTCTAAATATGGCTGAGGCGCAACGGTGCGGCGCGCGCTAGATTGGTAAGGGTGGTTAAACTGTCTCCCCTCGTTTCAAGTTACCCTCTAGTCAATCATTATTACCCTTCATCTCGGGACAAGATAGCGAGCCCGTATGAATAAGCCGTCCCTCTCTCCCCTGGCCCCTCCTTACGTTTTTTTTTTTTTTTTTTTTTTTCTTTCTTTGCCTTCACCGGCCAAATGGGGTAAAGATATACGGGTAAGATAGAGAGCTAGAGACGACATTGCTCTTGGAGGGGGGTTTTGATACGAGCCCTTAAACAATGTATCAACAAGCGCGCCAATTGCCGGAGTAGTCACCAAATGCAGCAGAAAGCTTGCTAGCTATGAGCTAGCTGAGGGGGCGGAGGGGGGGGACGCCGACGATGTGGAGGAGGGCCGAGAGAGAAAAAAAAGAAAGGTGGGATAGCATTTCTGACGAACACCGTCATTGATATGGCGATGATGGTATGTATAAGCAAAGCAAGGGGGGATTGGGGCGGCGTGACTGAATCTCACTTTCTTGCTTTGTTTTGTTTTGCACTGGGCTTCGAGGATCGCGATGTTTGATATGATGATGATGGGCAATCTTACCAATGCTATGCACCCCATGGTTTTTTTTGATAGGTTTTTTTTTACCTGCTCACGCACGGTTATTGTGAAACTACCGAGAAGCAACCATTTCTTAGTTTAGAGTGACTCTGCCTACCTACTGCCTACCTTACCTCCAGCCCCAAAGTGTCGGATGGGGACGGACGGATGAAATCTAAAATCGTTGTTGTTGCTGTGTCGTCCCAGCCCGCATGATGAGGTTGAGTCTAGGATTGATCAATCGATATGGTCTTTGTCTCCTCCATCAATAGCCATGTCGAGTCAAGTAGCCTGCAGAGCAGCCAGGCATGGTAAGGGGCCTTCCCTGCAAATCCCGCAACTGGCTCGGGAAATGATACCTCTAGAGAGTGACTCCCAAGGGGGGGAGGGAAAAAATGTAACAGGCATCTTGTTTGCACTTCCACCTCTGCTGTCACGACGTGATCAATATGCAGAATAACCTTACCCGTAAGTCTAGTGTAAGTAAAAGGTAAAGGTTAAAAAAAAATAAAAAATAAAATGCATACGATGTGTGGTCCCTTCCCCATGGTCCATGGTGAAGCAAGCAAGCAAGGCCCCAATTCACTGGGACTCACTACTTCAGAGTACCCTACTACTGCCTACTACTTACTGCCTACTGCTACTACTACTACTGCTACTAGACGGTCTTCAAAGGGCTGCATTGCTGTTCTTCGGTTGTCGAAAGGGCAAGGCAGGCATGGCATGCAAACAATCGCAGAAAGCAGGCAGCGCTTGCATGGCGCCCTTGTCCATGTCTCACCTACTCTCACACACACACACCGCAGCCACCCCCTACCCTGCTGATGCTGATTGGCCCCGATGGAACCTCGTCTAGAGACAACGGTGCAGCAGCCAGCGGGCTTGACCTGGTAAAAAAAAAAAGAGAGGGAGAACTGAGGGAAAAGGTAACCACAACCTACAGGATACAAGGTATAGGGTACGGAAAAGAAAAGAAAGGAGGGAATAAGAAAGAAATAGAAATAGAAATAGAAAGAAAAAAAAGAAAGAAGTAGTCAGGAAAACTGCACAAATTGCGGATATGTCAAACATACCACCACCACCACCACCACCCCCCAGCCGCCCCGAGATCTGGAGGTGTTTTGGTTTGGTTTGGAGCTTAACTTAGTGATTCGATAACAAGCCTTCCCAATGGCAGCAGCAACATGTACTTTACATAGATAGCTGCTACCTGCATCATCTGGGTTGTGGTGGTTGTAAGTGGAGAGGTGGGGGGGGGAAGGTCAGCCCTACGGGACCTCCATGCAACGCACGCAGGAAATCTAGCATCGCAGCGAGGCAAACCATAAACTGCAAGTTCTTCTTTAGCTTCGTTCGAGGTCTCGTCTCTAACCTCACATTACATGCGTAAGTTCCACCATCTGCTCGGGTGCTGCTGGTGAGGGTGTGAGGGTGTGAGGGAATGGGAAAGAGAGCATACCATACCATATCATACCATACCGTACACACTTGTGGGTAGAGTACATGGTGTGTGGAGCTCAAGATCAAGAAGCTATGTATGTAATGTATGTATGTAGCTACGTAAGCTAGAGAAAAAGGTTGTTTCCCCAGAAAAAATCCGAGCGCATACATTCGATACTCGTAGTCTACTAGTCTATAGTACACTACCTACATATATGCTACATACATACTTCATCTCCCTCTTCTACTTTGCCTAGATAAGTACATACGTATCTGTTAGCCTATTCTGCACTCTCCAAACTGGGAAATGCCGCCCCTACTAGAGTCTTTTCACTCTTTTCACTCACTCACACTCACTCACTCACTCGCTCGCTCGCTCTCTCCGTCACACTCTCTCACTTTATCTCCCCATCACATATTTTACCCTCCCCATGTAATTCAACCAACCAGTCGGAAGACCACCGTTACCTCCTCTGGATCCGAAACACCATTGACCGGCTGGTTGACTCGGATCACTGGCCAACTGGTTAAAAAGGGCATATTCTTCCGAGCCCTCTCTTTACACTCGCGCTCTTTTTTTAACCTGAACCTGACGTGTTATATAGGTCATGCACGTGATTATGATGACAAGGACGCTTTCCATCCCCTCTCTACCCTATCTCTTTCGGTTTGGGAGAGGGTGGGTGGGGGAAGGGCTGTAATCATGTGTGTAACTCGGTCCTCTTTTTTGAGATGATGGAAAAGGTTGTGTCTCATACGTACGGCGAGGCCGAGTGATATCGTGTGATCGATCGCTGCGGTATAGGTGAGGGTATTAAAAAATTCGGAACAACGTAACTCCTAGAGAGGTCTAGCCGTAAGGGCCCGATTTGCCCGTTTGGATTTTATTATGGAGCTTGCAGTTAAGGGGGAGGGGGGAGGGGCCGATCTGAGGTTAATTTTTTTTTTTCAGTCATGATCAGTCACGCAGATTCGATACTCTAGCTTATACGCATGCAGCTAGCTATTAGCTATCTGGAAGAGTGCATGGCATAGGACTACTGTTTGATAGGTGCAGATAGCTCTTCTGAAAGGTCGCGGGGCCTAATGAGGGTTTCAGGATTGTGATGATGGATCGTTCTACAGTCGAGCTAGCTACATAACTAGCTCATGCTCTAGTTGGCGGGATATACGGTGGTGGTGATGATGATGGGGTGGTTTGTAGTATCCTTCGGTGAATGAGGAATTGAGCCGTGGAATGTATACGTACGGGCAAGTTTTTAGCCTCTGTATGTATGTATTACCACGATTGATGTGTTTTTCACTTTTTTTTTTTTTTTTTTTTCACCTTCAGACGGAGAGGTAGTACATGACATATGCCCACGCTAGGTAGAGAGTACTTACATGTAGCCTAACAGCAAGGCTGCCTAGTCTGGACATGGACATACGTAGATCTGATACATACATACATCATACGTATTTCCACGACTTGACTTAACCCTGAGTGATCGGATCCCGAGGATCCCGTATGGTCCACCGACTCTACATGCCATCCCCCCCATACCTCTCTAACTAGTATGCCAATCCAAAAGCTAGCCGCGCATCTACTCTACTCTACATCTCGGTCCGTTCCCGCGTGTCGGCAGAAGTCCACAAGCGCAATTACCCCCCCCCTCCCCCCTTTCAGGAGAAGGGGGTTATTTGTCACGGACAGACGGGATGAGACGGGGTGAATGAAAAAAAAAAAAAAACGTGTGTCAAGATGGGCGGAGATTGAAGGTCCCCCCCCCCCGCCCGGGGGGGGGGGGGTTCCCTTGGTACCACGTATCTAGAGTAGCTAGTAAAAGGAGGAGGAGAGGAGAGGAGGGAAATTGGTTAGTAATGGGAGTGGCTTGAGAGGAAGGGAGGTGTAGCAATTGCAAGGGAGGAGGAGGGGCTGGGATGGACCTGGTTTGGAGGGGTTCTAGATGCGAGGTTTGGGGTTTGAGGATACATGTAGGTAGGAACGGGTACGTACGGTAGATCTAGAGCTGTAGGTAGAGGGGGGGGGGGGGGAATCTGGGTGGCTAGGCTTGTGATTGTGGGCTTAGGTGAGTTGCTGGTGAGGAAAGCTAGAAGGAAAGGGTAGGTGTTACAGTTTTCGAATATCTGTAAATTGGCCTGAGGATCATCGTGATATGGTGGTAATGACGGTGGTGATTATGGGGGAAGGGAAACGGCCGTGAAAAAGTGAGGCGGGGAATGATTGGATTGATTGATTGGGCATGAGGTGAAGTCTGATAGATGAAAGCGTTTCCTGCTCTCTCTCTCTCTCTCCTCTCCTCTCATCTCCCTCAACTAATGTTAATGTTAATGTTGGACGTATCAAGCTAGTGCGGACCAACGTGCGTAACTAATTTCTGCAGCCCGCGAATCCTAAGCTCCCAAGACCAAAACCCCACACACAAACGGGCCCACCGTTTTCCCTTTTTTTTCTTTTTAATTAATTTAATAGATTCGTTACTAATATAATAAAACGATATGGGATACTAGTTTTTTTTTCTTAGAAAGGGCTGTCAGTGCACGTACGTACGTACGTATTACTTTTTTTTGTTTCAACCCTTTTTTCCTCCTACCAATACCGGTGGCGGTGGCACTATCGTATCGTATCGTATCGTATCGTATATCGTATCGTGCACCCCACGCGCGCGCGCGCGCGCAGATAGGGATGGATGGATGGATGGATGGATGGAGGGAGGTGGAAAGAAAATGAAAGGCATTATCGTCGTCCACTTGCCCATCGGAGCAGCACCAGAAGGGAAAGAAATTGCTATAAGGGTACCTAGATAGTTTAGATTGGATTGCTTCCATGTCACTGTCAGCACCAATCGAATCGACTTGTGCTCGGCGGGATGTATCTTCAGCTGGCTATCTAGGAAGTATGTAGGTGCGTGACGGTACGAGGGGGGGCCAAAAGCAGGTCCGTGTTAACCTTTCTCTCTCCCCCTCCCCCCCCCCCCCCGATGATGATGGTGGTGGTACGGTGGTGGTAGGGCAGATAGAATCGGAGTAATATCGTGATATGGTGAGAAAGGGGGGGTATGGGTTACACGTTTCATTTCATTTGCGTTTGGTTTTTTTAAATTTGTTTATCTTTTTATTTTATTTTAGGGTTACGGGGGGGGCCCGTCCTGGAAGGTACAAGACTTTTTTTTCTTTCTCTTCCCCTGCGTTGCACATGGGGGGGGGGGGCTCTCTCTTTCTCTATCAATCGATCATAATCACTTTACCTATGTACCCTCTAGCTAGCTAACAAGTATGTAAGTACCTTCCCTCCTGGATCTTCCTGGAGGAGATCAGATCTGCCGTACGTAGTGTAGTGTAGAGGGAAATCCACGTTTGCAGAAGTCTGATCGGCGGCATCTGATCATGACAAACCCCTCCGGGTTCACAAACTGTCTAGGTAGGTAATCCTCCCCCCCCCCCATACCATACTTGAATTAAAAATAAAAAAAAAAAAAAAAAAGGGTCAGATCATGTTTAAGCCCCCAGGCCAGGCCAGGCCAGTTACAATACAGAACGATAACCGCGCAGATACAAGTAAGCCAGTGGATAGAGAGCATGAAGCTTAACATGTCTGGTGGCACGTATCATAGTCATAAGTACATGTATACAGGAGACGTACGACCGTGCCGGGACATACCGTCGGTATGTGCCCGGCCGGCGCAATTTCTTGATCAATAAATACATTGTACTCTTTTAATACTGTGGCGCAAGGATCCTCCCCAATCCTCCTCCTCCTCCTACTAAAACCTAACTGCCTCCGACGGCGGCAGTGGGGGGGGGGGGAGGCATGGCATGTGAATACCGAACGATGATGATCGAAGGGTTAATTGTCTGATGTTTGATGGGCGCTATTTGGGGGGGGGGGGGTGGGGGATCGAAACAACTACATTTATGGGGTTTAATTGTTATGCTCTACCCTATAATATATCGCTCGCTGTGGTACATGAAGGGGAGTGTGGGAGAAACCTAACCCTGAGAATGCATGTATGAGGAAATATGCAGCCCTACGCACTGAGCGAGCGAGTGAGTGAGAGGAAGTGAAGCAGCAGAAACAGCAGCAGAAGCAGAGGCAGAGGCAGAGGCAGAGGCAGAGGCATGGGCGCTGCTGCTGCTGCACACAACCAAAATGCTATGCATGTCATATTATTACTACATACATACATACACACCCCTAACCCTCCATTCTGCCCCGACCACCACCACCACCACCAACCCCCCGGTGAAGCGCCTGTGCTGCATTCCTTGTCTGTCTCTCACGTGAACACGCTACCCTCTACGTGACAGTATCTTGAAACGCGACACTTCATTTCCATCCATCCATCCATCCATCCATCCACTCATTCACACACCACACACAAACCCGTAATTTCACTCACCCCCAGTTACCAACCACACGATGGCACCGACGAGAAAGCCCCCCAGCGCCGCCACATCCATCTACAACTCGACCTCGACCGGCCACCAGGTCGGGAACGGCGTGTCGAAGCCCGCCGCGTACCACAAGGCGCGGGCCGTAAGGCTGCAAGAGCAGTTTGGCAGCGGCAGCGGCAGCGGCAGGAAACGGGGGGAGCAGCAGCAGACGACGCTGTTGAAGTATTTCGGGGGCACGAAGGCAGCGGCGGCGGAGGGGAAGAAGAAGAAGGAGGGGGTGCAGGCTGGTGGTGTTGCTGTGAAGGCGGCAGTGGCGGCAGCAGCAGCGGGAGAGGATACGGCGGCAGCAGCAGCAGCTAATGCTGGGCCTCTGGAATCCAGAGGCCGTAAAGAAGAAGGAGAAGTGGAGAAGAAGGTCCTAGGTATTGTCAGCGCTGCTGGTACCAATATCGCCGCTACTGGGGCCTCTCCAACCAGTGCCAAAACCAAGGCCCCACCAATAACAACCAAATTACCACCACCACCACCAATAACAACCAAATCACCACAACCACCGCAGATATTCGCCCCGCTCACAGTCCACATCTCGGGCCCCACCACGCCGCACATCTCCGACCACACGCTCAAGCGCCTCCTCTGCGCCCACGGCGCCCGCATCGCCGCCACCGTCTCCCAGCGCACAACAACGCACGTCGTCCTGGGCGGCGGCGGGGGCGGCGGCGGCGCCCTCGCAGCGGGAAAGTTGCAGAGGGAGGTGGCAAGGAGGAAGGGTACCGTCAGGTTTGTGGGTGTTGCTTGGTGAGTAGTTTTATTTCTTCCTGAGATAGAGAGGAAGGGCTGATAGAGGTGTGGTTGTTGTAGGGCCCTCGATAGCATCAAGGCGGGGAGACGGCTGCCGGAGGGGCGGTACGCGGTTGGCGGGGTGGGGAGGGCGGCGGGACAGAGGGGGGTGGAGGCGGTGAGGACGGCGGCGGCGGCGGCGTCTGCTGCTGAGGAGTAGTTAGTTGGTGGGCTTGCCTTTGTGTCTCCCCCCCCCCTGAGCTTGGGGGGGATTAATGAATAATAGATAGATTGCGTTTTTTCCCTCTCTTTCCTTTTCTTTTTCTTAGTGATTTCTGTAGAAGGGGGGGTTGTAAAGTAGAGTAATGATCATTGACAGGCAGGGGTTAAAAACGGAATAAACCTTCTTTTAAAGTTGCATATTTTTCATTACCAAGGGCGGAGAAAGAAAAAGAAAAAGAAGATATGTAGTACTTATCTATCCTACCTACACTCCCCCAACCTAAAGATTTTTTTTTTAAACAGACTAAACCAAGAATTTTAAGAAAAAGAGGAGGAAGCCAAACATCAAGAATCCAAACTTTTGAAAGAAAACCCACCGCCTCCGAACCATCCAACAGTAGTAGTAGTATCAGTAGCATAGTAGCAAGTAAAAGAAAAAGAAAAAAAGAGAATACCACCCTCAGTTAGCTGCCCCAGGTACAAAAAAACGAAAAAAAAAAAAAAAAAAAAAAAACAAGAAAAACAAAAATCTATCCACCCTACCTCTCCACCAAAATCTAATCCGCCTCCCACCCGCCATCAAGCTCCACCTTCCCAATCGCCATAATCTCCCTCATGTCCTCGTCATCGCTGCTCAGTCCCAGCCCCGCCCCGCCCGCCTCGTTCCTCTCCTTCTCCGCGGCCGCAAGTTTGACGGCCACACGCTTAAAGTAGTCGCCCATGGAGCGCTTGCTCGGCCCCTCCAGGGTCGCAGCGTACTTTTCAAAGACGGCGTCGCCCTGCGCCACAACTTGGAATAGCGCGATAAAGGCCTGTTCCGCCGATAGCTTCACGGGGATCACCACGTCGCGCACGCAGGCAAAAATTGTGGGTGCCAGTAGGGGTAGGTGCGGGCGGATGAGCTGTGTGAAGGTGTTAATAAGGGTTAGGGTAGTGGGACAAGGGTGTATGTGGGGGAGGGGGAAAGAGGGGACAGGGAGTGGGGGGGGGGGGCAAACATCAAAGTGTGTGCGCGCAAGTGTGCGTAGGACTACCAGTGAGAGGCGCTTTGTGTCCATGGAGCCGCTGGTGGGCGCCTTGATGGCGGAGGATAGGGCCTCTAGGAGATGCTTTGTGGTCTCGTAGCCTTTTGGTGTGTGCTCAGAGAGGAGGTACTTTCCGGCCGCGAGGACGCAATTGTCTGATACGAAGGGCTGTTTTGCTCACGGGTCAGCCAGCCGTCAATCAATCAGTCAGTCCATTAAGTTAGGTAGTTGGTTGGTTGGTTGGTTAGTTTGTTGGGTGGTTGGGGCGGGTGTAACATCACGAGGAGGATGAAGAGGAAGTGGATGAGGAGGATGGAGGTGTGTGATTGGAGGGAGAGAGAGGAAGGAGGAGGATGATGATGATGATGAGGGGGAGAGAGAGAGGGGAGTGACTTGACTTACGTTCCTGTTTGAAGTCCCCTGGACGATCAGGCCGGGCGTGGCGTCGGCATCGAGCTGTATGAGTGATTCTGGAGATTCGAGGAGGACGGCGTTGAGGCCAAGCACGGACGCTTTGGTCAATGCAGGGTTCAGAGCACGGCTTCTGTTTGGGCACAAAAAGAAAAAAAAAATTAGAGACACAAACGGACAGACGTCAGGATATGCACAACGATATCATTTCCCGGGTTTGAGTTGTGAGGGGAAGGAAGGAGGGTGGGGTGGGGGTGGGGGAAATGTGGGGGAGGGAGTATAGAGGAGAGAATGAGAGGACGAGAGGACGAGAAGGAGGAGGAGGGAATGAGGGGAAAAAGAACATACCGAATCACTCTTGCCGCATCGTCAGGGCCCAGATTCTTCACCAACACGCCGAGAAGTTTTGCACCGGCAATCGCCATCTGGTCTGTCCACACACACAAGGGAGTCAGTCCCGCTACGTAATAACCACAACCACACGACCAATGATCAAAAACCCATGAAAAAAAAAAAGAAAGGACATACCGTCATCTTCATCAACCTCATCCTCAATCAGCGCCAATATAGCCGCCTTAGACGCCTCCCCCATGTTCCCTCCCGCCTTTCCAACAACCTCATACAGCGCCTTAAACATTGCATCCTTGACGCCGCGATCGCTCGTCTTTGCGCCCGCCACCAGCTCAGAGATGAGCGGGTCGATCCTGGGTGTGAGCGTGATGAGCGTCCCGAGCGCCTTCGCCGCCCTTGTCCGCAGAACCTCGCTCCCCGTGTCCGCAAGGCTCTTTGCAAATGTCCGCTGCAGCTGCGGCAGGAACGGCTTCAGGTACGCCGGGATCTTGATCAGCAGCGCGTTGAGCGTCAGCAGGATGGCCGCCTTGACCTCGACGGACCGCTCAGAGACCACACGGATCAGAGGACCCGTGATCTGCGTCACGAACGGGCGTAGCGACTCGCCGCTGGTCCGGTCGATGATGTCCGAGATTGCGAGGGCGGCCTGGGTCCGCTGCTCGGGGGAGCCGTACATGAGACCCTGCAGGAAGATTGGTAGGATGGCGTTGATGCCCTTGGGGAGCGCAAAGCCGGGGAGGTTGTGGCCGGCGACGCCAACCTGCTGCAGTACCTGTCGGGTGGAGGTCACGAGCGTCTCCATCTCCTCCTTCTTGAGGCGCTTCGTCAGTTCGTTGAGCGCGGTCCAAGCGTTCTTGACCACTACCTCGTCGCTATCGGCGAATGAGATAAGGAGCACCCGGATGCAGTCCTGAGTGTAGCGCGAGTAGTCGACGTCCGTCTCGGCAAAGAACTTCGCAAAGTGCTCGTGAGCGGCGGCGCGGCGGCGATGATCATCGTGCTTGACGAGCTTGAGCAGCTCGCTCATGACCGTGTTGAGACCATCGTACTCGTCGGCGGAGAGGATCACAGTGTCGAATGCGGTCTTGAGCTCCGTGCGTAGATCGTCGTCTTTGCAGGTCACGATGCCGTCGATGAGTGCGTTCATGATAGTTGGAAGACGCCTGTTGAGGGCGGTGCCCGAAACCTGTGCCAGTGAGGCCAGCGCGCGCGCGTTGAAGTGAGTGATGGGCGGGGCGATCAGCGTCGGGATCAGAGCGGGCAGGATGATGTTTGACCTTGTCTGCTCCGTAAGCAGCGTCAGGAGCGCCGCGAGCGCATGCTCTGCCTCCTCGTCCGATCTCAGCAGGTTGAGCAGGTACGGCAGCACCTGATCCACCGCCCGCTTTCCAATATCCTTCTGGAGGGCATCGAACGCCTCCGCAGCGGCCTCGCGAACATCCGCATCGCCGTCGACAAGAGCGGTCCGCACAACAGAGACGAGCGTCGCCTCGTAGTCCTCGAGCGCCTCGGGGGACGTTGACATGACCACCTCCTTGAGGGCAATGCAGATACCCTGCTTCGCGTCCGTGTCTGTCGCCGTACGCAGGCCCTCCTCGAGCGTCGGGAGAAGTGTGGCCAGGACGCCGTCGCCCGCCTTCCTGATGAGCTCTCCGAGCGCCTGCCCGGCAATCTGCTTCTGCTCGGGATTGGAGCTCGCAAGACGGCGGATGATGAGTTGTGTGAGAGTCGGCACGAGCTCCTTGAGCGTTCTCGGGCTCGCAACCAGCGCCTTCCAGACACCGACGGCCGCAAGTCTGACCTGGCCGGACGTATCGCAGCGGCAAATGTACAGCGCGGACAAGACCTTGTCTCTCCTCTCCTGGCCGAGCACCTCCAGCAGCGAGTTACCGACCTCACCGGTGGCCTCGAGATCATCGTCTTGCTCTGCCTTACCACTGATACCCGTAAGGTTGAAGAGCAGGTCTCCAACCAATTCGACGGACGAAAGCCTGATGCGGTGATTATTATCCGCCAGCCCGCGCTCTAGCTCTGGTAGTAGTAGATCGATAGCCCTCGTCGAGAAATTCTTCACCAACAGCCGTCCGGCCCTCAACGACGTCTCGCGGATCGACTCTACATCGTCCGCCAGACCCGATAGGATCGGCGGGATGATCTTGTTAAGATACGCACTGAACGAGTTTCCAAAGCACGCGGGCAAGAAAATGAACAAGGACATGAAGCCCTCCCGAACAGCTGGTTTGGCGCTGTTTGCGTTCTGCAGGATAGTCGGCAGGGTCTCCTCCAGGCGCTGGGTACCGAGCCCGGAGAGGACCTCTGAGAGGGCCTGTGCGGAACCAAGACGGTCGCCGGCGCCAGTGTCGGACTTGAGGGTGGCCATGAGACCGGGGATGATATCTGGGAGGGACTCTTCTCCGAGCTTCTCGACGAGGGAGCCGAGAGCTTTGGAGGCGGTGGCTCGAGTGGCGGGGACGGGGTCTACGATGGCTTGCTTGAGTCCGGATACGAGGATCGGGATGTGAACCATGATGTCTTTGCGGTCTGTCAAGTGAGCGAGAGAGCCAATGATCTGCGAGGCCTTTCTCTTTGTCGCTGACCGATCGCCGAGCCCGCGTTCCAGGATACGAGCAATCTACAATATATCAAATTCAGATCAGCACTCCTCCCACAATAAAACCCCCCCCAGAACAGAAGAAAAACCCACCAAAGCCAATGATGGCGCATCCAGATAATGCACAAAAGACACCTTCATGAGTACATCTAACGCATCATCCGTATACTTTGTCGGGTCGCTCAGCGCCTTCAACAACACATCCACCACCTCCTTCACCTCCGGATTGCTAATGACCTCCCCAAACTTCTTCAGCGAGCGATTCGCCGCCAGCCGCACCTCCTTGTGTGAGTCGTTCAGCACCGTCGTCAGCGGCGGTATGATGTCCGGCAGACTGATTGCGAGCTGGTGCGGCGCTAGATACGCCATTGCCCCCAGCGTCTCGCACGCACCCTTCTTGCTCCGCCACGCGCTCTCCTCCAGTCCGTCCAGCAGGTCCGGCAGGATCACCTTGACGCCGTAGCTGCTCAGGCTGGAGAAGCACACCTTGGCCGCGTCGGAGCACGCCTCGCGCACGTCAATCACGCTGTCGCCGAAGCTTTGCAGGAGGAGCGGCAGGATCTGGATCACGTATGGCTCAAACAGCCGGCCGAGGATGAGCGAGAACAGCTCAAAGGCAAAGAGCGCGCCCTGCCGCATGTTGGCGTCCTTCTTATTCTCGATGGAGGACCTGAGCGTGCTCATGATGCGAAAGTCCTTGAGGGCCGAGATTCCACGGCCCTTGATGGTGCCGGCGAGCCCGTAGGCGGCGCCGCGGCGCGCGGCGTATTGCTTTGCGCTGAAGAGCTGGTCGAGGAGACGCTGAACGTACTCAGAGGTCTTGTCGCGGGAGGCCTTGATGAGAGGTGGGAGGCACTCGGCGACGGCGTACTGGACCGTCTCCGAGGGCGTACTCAGCGTCGCAAGCAGCCTATCCACAACCCCCGGAATGCGCGCATCGCCGCTCCCCAAGTGTCGCCCAAGAGCGCCGTAAAGGATAATCACCGCCTCATTGATGCGGTCCTTGAGCTCTGAACCGTCGTCTGGCCCTTCAAGGGATTGCTCAAACACGCCCATGAGCTCCTCTACATGCGTTGCGCCCTTTACAGCAATGATCGCCGTCGCC
Organism: Morchella sp. 2016-72; assembly: GCA_024713865.1. Classification (NCBI taxonomy): domain Eukaryota; kingdom Fungi; phylum Ascomycota; class Pezizomycetes; order Pezizales; family Morchellaceae; genus Morchella; species Morchella sp. 2016-72. Next base: position 2,836,811 of record JAMJEY010000003.1, read on the forward strand.
GCATCAATCATCTCGTCCCTGACCGCATGGTTCCGATCCCCCAGCGGCCCGCCCTCAATCAACCACTTTGCAAACTCGACCAACCGCCCATCATCAAACACCACCGCGAGCTCTCTAAACGCCAATGCAATGCCGCTGCGTGACTCCCACGGGTCGCGATTATCAATCTTCTTGAGCAACCCAAACTCGTCGTAGCTGGGCAGGATCGGCTTCGCCTTGACCATGTAGTTCTCGCGCAGCGTCTCCAGCGTCTCCGTGAAGCACCCCGGGAAGGCGCGCACGCACTCTCTTAGGGAGCGGGCAGCCGCGCTCCGCAGCTGGCGGTCCACGCTATCGAGGAACGGAATCATTTTTGCAGCAGCGGCCTCGTGGACCTCGAGGACATTGTCTTCCCAGATTGTCTTTGCGAGGTCGGCGTTCTCGTCGACGTCGTCGTGGCAGGCGAGCCAGAGCTCGGAGGAGAAGTCGAGGTCGGTCAAGTCGATGTCGGACTCGATTGCCTGGAGGGTTGCAGTACGGACGTTGACCTCGGGAGTGATTGCGCCCTGGAGGAGGATCTGGGTTTCGGTTTGTGTGATTGTGGGGGCGATGCAGCGGCAGAGGTCGAGGAAGCAGTCTTTGATGAGGGTGTAGTGGGCAGGGTATTTTTGCATGGAGTTTATGAGTAGTTGGAGGGTATCGCCGCGGGGGAGGTTTGGATCTGCGCCTGAGGGGGTGTTAGAACTATAGATATTACTCCGGGGGGCATAGGAGGGGGGATAAGAGGGGGGAGACATACAAGCCTCTGTGTGGAAAGAGAGAAACTCAATGGCCAGGACCACCTGCTCGTCCATCTCTTCAGTGGAGCTGACGCCCACGCCGCCCTTTTCTAGAATTAGCCCAACGAATGGAAGTAGATATACCAATGAAGTAGTATCGAACGGCCTCTGCTCGGCCATGAATCGTAACCTGTACAAAATACGTGTAGTGAGTGCTATACATGAGAAATGTCAATGATCAATCCACACACAAAAAAGAGAGGGGTCCAAGGGGGAAAAAAAGAACGCACCCCCCAACGGCTCCTCCTGTAGCTCCGGTGCCAACTCCGTGATCCCCAGCGCGCGCAATGTATCGATCCCGACAAACATCCTCATAACCCCCAACCGTGCCGCCACATGTTCTGCGCAGCTCAAGAACGCCGCGACGCCGCTCCCACCAACAATACGTCCCGCGCCCGCCTCCAGCGCCTTCAACAACGCACGCACACTCCGCCCCATCCACATCTCCACAGCGGTGGGCGGGCCCTCGGCCAGCGCCCTAATCACCCCAATGCCCCTTGTCAGCTTTAAGTTCACCTCCTCGACGCGCCGCCGCACCCCGCGCTCCTTCTCCAGCTGCTCCTCGACCCGCGCCTTCTCGTCCGCCGTCAACTTCCGCTCGCTGCCCTTCTTCTGCGCAAGCTGTGCACGCAGCTCCGCCTCCCACTTGAGTGTGTCTGTGTCTTTGCCCTTTGTGACGGCCGCGGGCCCGGAGCGGCCGAGAATGTCGACGTATGGGCTGTCGCCGCTGTGCTTCCAGATGGCCGCCTCGACCTCGCCGATGCCGCGCAGCTGTGCGGGGTTCAGGTCGTCGGTGATGAGCTTGACTATGAGCGGTGTGATTGCCTCTGGCGCGACGAACGCGAGGGTTGCGGCACTGCGCAGCGCCGCGTCCCGGATGTGGTGGCTGCGGCCAGAGAGGCCGGTGTACATCTTGATCTCACCGATGAGCTGTGTAGCGCGCTCGGTGGCGAGGGCGCCTGGGTCGATGTGGGCGCGCTGGCAGAGGCGAATCCAGTCGACGTTTGGCATGAGCGTGTGGTGGGCGACGACGGCGAGGTTGATTAGTGTGCTCTTGACGGTTTCGGCGGGGACGGTGTCGGATGGCGGGGTGACGATGGCCGTGATGGCCGTGTGTAGGTGCGTGCCGCCGGTCTTGGCCGCAGAGGAGGGGGAGTCGGATTTGCATTCCTCGAGGTGGCGGAGCCACTGCCAGACGCCATTGAGGATAGTGCGGCCAATTGTGTGCGGGGAGGCGCGGTGGGCGGTGGTCAGTGCGGTCAGCGACTCCTGCTTGATAGAGGCTGGTATGGAGGCCGCGCTGAGTGTGTACAGGAAGGCGAGGGCCCACTGCTCCGCGTGAAACTCATCGTAGACGATATGCGGTGCGGTTGCGGCGAGGGCGCGGACGTTCCAGCGGTGATCCTCGGGCAGGTGTAGCTTTGTGTAGATCTTGTGGTTGAGCAGGAAAGAGGCCTTCGGCGCCACAGCGAGCGATTGGGAAATGATCTCTTTGGTCTTGAGCAGCGCCTGGATACGCGGGTCCGTCCACTTGCTGAGCTTCGAGAGCGCAATGGCCGTGTAGACGTATCCGGCTGTGACTAGGCCGTTCTGCGCGGCCGGCAGGGGATTGGCGACGACTTCGTTCCAGGCGTCAATGACCTTGGGCAGCACGGAGGCGATGAATGTCTGTGTTGTTTCGGTGGGCGCATCGCTGAGCCCCCATACGAGATCTCCCAGGCGGGCGACCCAGATGCGTCGGAAGTTTGGCCGCTTGTCGGAGAGACCCTTTGAGACTGAATCGATGACGGCCTTCTCAGGTGCAATCCCCAGCTCAAGCTCGTATGATAGGTGTGTGAATATTGCCGTTGTGAGTGTCGCGATTGCGATCTCGTTCGTCTCTTTGGATGCCATATCTGCCAGACCCGCAGAGACTTTCTTTACCAGCTTCTCAGACCACGGCAGCGCCTCGATCATGGCCGCATACAAGATACGCTGGTCCGCTACTGTGACCTTTCCACCCTTCAGCGGCCCAACAAGTTCATCAGCAATCTTTACAATCGCCGCTTCATTCGGATGCGCCGTATGGGTGATCCCCGTCTTGAACGCTTCCACCGCGCCATTCCTGATATTCACATTACTGCTCTTGACGCACGACAAAAACTGCTTCAAAAGGCTATCGGCGATTGGCACCGCCAGATCAATCTCCTCCGGCAGGCTCCCAAATACCTTCATGACCACATCATTCAGCACCACCTCCGGCGCCCTCAGCAGTGCCCTCTCCAGCGCCGGCACAAGCTCCCCCCGCACATCCTCGGTCGTCGCGAACGCCGCAAAAAAGTCGTGCAGCGCCCCAGATATGTGCGGTGGCACCGCCGTGCGCGAGCCCACAATCTCCCGCACAAAGAACGCATACACGTCCTTCCTGAGACCCTGCAGCACTTCCTTGGGCTTCTCGGCCCTTGCACACACGCCCGCCACCACGCCGAGCAGCAGGGCGTTCTTAGGGTTCGGGGAGGGCATCTTGGCTGTCAACTTGGACACGATATTCGTTATGAGGGCTGCATAGTCGTTCTTTGTCGAGAATGCTGCACGGAGGCCGCGCCGGGTGACGGTCAGGGCAGACTTCTTGATGGACGCCTTTGCGTGCGTGTTGCCAAGGCAGATGTCGAGGAGGGAGACCTGCGCTTCGATGATGGGGGGGCCATGGGCGGCGAAGGCCTCGGGGGTCTTTGAGATTGTTGCAAGCACGTCCGATGCCCACTCGAGGAGCACGAACGCGTTTGAGGCAGCGATACCTGGCTTGGTGGACTCGTTTCTGATTGCGGCAATGAGAGCCTTGATGGATGGAGCAGAGTGGATGGGGGAGTCGTGGAGGGACTGGAAGCAGCGGCGGACTGCGGCACGAGAGGCACGGTCGATATAGTAAGGGTGGGACTGGAAGAGGAGTCGGAATACGAGGGGAAGACGTTCCGTGGGAAGTTCTGTAAGAGTAGTAAAACGCAGGTTAGAATCGAGGGCTTTTTCTCATTTCTTTTTTTTTTCACCATCACCAATATTATATTCTTTTTTCTCTTTTTTCTCTTTTTCTTATAGTTGGGTTGGGTTCTTTCCCGATGTAAGAGTGGATAGATGATGGATGGGAAGAGAGTTCAATGTGTATGTGTGTGTGTGCTAATAATTATATTCATATAGAGTATATTTTATATATATACCATTCTTGTGTATTCGGTCGTTGAGACTGGAGAGTTCTGCACAGCGTCGGGCCGTAGAGCTGCTGGTAAGGGCCAGAACGAGCGGGTCCTCCACGTTTGCAGCAGCTGCGGGGGTGCCGCTGTCTTCGGCCATTGTGGTGGTGGTAAAGAGAGAGCAGTGTGTGTTGTGTGTTCTAGACCCGTATCTCTATATGTGATTGTGATTGTGATTGTGATTGTGGATGGTGGATGGTGGATGGATGGTGGTGGATGGTGGTGGATGTGGATGAGGTTTGACGTCTGTAGATGAGGATGTTGTAGTCCGTTGACGCGGGGCAGCAGCGGAAGCCAATGTGGGGGGGGGGGTTAACTTATGCAACTTATGCAACTTCTCTTTAGCTGCTGCGTTTCTGCATGAAGACTCAAGATACCAATGAATTACAGCAGTGTAGTGTAGTAGATATTAAATGGTATATTATAATAGTAGCAGTATCGTAGAAAGGTACTGAGGTGAGGTTCCTTCTTCCCCCCGCCGTCTATCGATCATTCACCCACTGCCAGTCCAGTCCAATAACCCAAACCCAAACCCAAACCCAAACCCAAACCCAAGCCCAAGCCCCAATCAAACCAAAGCCCAAGCCAGCCGCGAATTCTCCTCCCTGGCCCAGCCCAGCCACTTTACTACTAGTTACTAGCCACACCACACACACACACATATCTTGGCGTCCATGCCAATGACGCACCTACGCAAAAAAAGGTTCTGCCCCCAAACCCAAAAACTCAGCCAACGAACGCGTCTTCCCCAATGCTCCTCCTGTCCAGGCGCGTCGTCCAGGTACATAAAAACACCCCCCTCTTCCTCCCCCTTCTCACCTCAATCACCACCCCCATCACCGCAACAATGCCTAAACGCCGTGCCGCCGCCCCTGCCACTACAACATCGACTTCTGCCCCAGCCTTCAAGAGGGCAAAGTCCACCGCTGCCACCGCTACCGCAGCCACAGCCTCAACAGAGATTGGAGAACAGGGGGAGGACGAAAATGGTAATCCGTTCTGGGAGGTTCGTTCCCCCTCCCTTTTTTTCTTCTCTGGTTGTCTGTAATGGGCTACTCACTGGAGTTGGCTGGGTTTGAGGTGGTGCTAAATAAAAATGCGTAAAACTACAGATTGGTGGCCGTCTCCGTCGCGTTGGCATCTCCGAGTTTAAGGGGAAGCACCTCGTCTCAATCCGCGAGTACTACGAGAAGGACGGCAAGATGTTGCCGGGGAAGAAGGTTTCTATCACCCCCCCCCCCTTTCTGCTATATATATATATATATAGTAGCTAATGCAGACGGGAAATAGGGCATTTCATTGAGCGTCGAGCAGCTCAACAACCTCGTCTCCATCCTCCCGCAGATCGAGGAGCAACTCGCGGGAAAGGGTGTCGTCGTCGAGAGACCCGAGTACGGCGCAGCTGTCCCCGCTGCTGCTCCTGCCGAGGATGGAGAAGAGGAGGACGACTCCGCAGAGGAGGAAGTGCAGGACGAGCCGGTTATTGAGGAGGAGGAGGAGGAGGAGGAACCAAAGAAGAAGAAGAGGGGAAGGAAAAGTAAGCCATAGATAGGATAGATGGCTAGAAAAAAAAATGAATTGATATCATGAAACGTGTTAGTATATACTATTAGCTTAGCATCTCCCTTATTTAGATATTTAGATACTTGTATTAATACCTGGTGTCTGGTCTGGTCTACTTTTGAGTAGCGTGAGTGGGTGAGTGAGATGTTGTGGTGGTGGTGGTGGTGAGATTTGGTGATTGAGGTCGTGCTCCATCACAGCATATCACTCGCATGCCTGCTCAGCCAATACGGTGCGGGGACGGCATATCTCCATCTCCCTCTCTTACCCATCACTACCATCGCCATCGCCATCACCACCATCACCGCAACTACTCCATCACCAGTACATGCAATCACAACAGCAGAAAACCCCCCAAAACATCAAAACAGTATACAACCGACTACACACAGAGCCAGCCAAGGGCCGCCCATCCCCACCATCTACATGTACATGTAGGTATATGACTACAAACTACAAAGGCAAATCCCTCCTGGCAAGCAGAACACGCACCATACGTCTTTTTGCGCCGCGCAGTCACGGGGTATCACTCGACCACAACTAACCCTCGCCCCTAGCTTCCCTGCCATCAGTGCGCTCGACCGGTTGTTTGCTATCTCACTTCACTCATCTATAAACATGGGCGCCGCTTTTATCATCTACTTAGGTATGCAAATTCCATATTTATATTCCTTATTTCTTGGTTCGCTCATCTTTCTTTTACTACACTACTAATAATGCCCGCCGTTCATCACTGCTTAGTATACCGCCCGCCACACAATCACACACAATACACAATCACACAAACACGCAAATAAATCACAGCAAATACATCACATCACACATCACACAAACTGACACACACCTTACATCCCCACACACTTCCATTTCATCATAACAATCATAACCATCATGCATACAAAAAGACATTATAAAAAAAGGGCCAACAAGAACATAACAGAGCGGAGATACCCCATAAAGAATTAACGGATCCCCCCTCCTCCAGATCCACCGCGAAGCCTAAGCCAGAGAAGACAGCAGAAAGACAGAAGGCATTCGGGTATAAAAGTAGCAAGTAGTAGTAGCAGCAGTGATGGGGTTAGGTATCAAGCGTCTACCAAAACCAAGCCAGGCCAATCAAACTAACAAGCCAAACCCACCCAACCATGTAATAAAAGCGCCTCCTCTGCCGCAACGCAATAAAAACGACTGTATACAAGTATAGGTAAAACAGACCACGCCTCTCCGGCCATACCCAAACGCAGCGGTATAGTTATGTGTAAATGAGGAGGGGAGTGGGAAGAAAAAGTTATAAAAAAGTTAACTAATAACGAGAAGAGAGGAAGGGGAAGAAAGAAAAAAAAACCGTCATGATCCATCTACTCATATCAGAAAAACAAAAGCAAAAAACCACGCGCGGAAAATTTCATTTTATCATGCCAATTGCCGGATGCCAGCCCTACCGAAGAAAGAAAAGTAAACCCCTGCGTTTTTAAACATTTTCGCTTCCCTTATTCAACGTCCCTCCTCTCGAAGAGAACGTTTTCAGGGTTTGTGACTATGGGCAAGTCTTCGTCCTTGTTTCGGTTCAACCAAGGAATCCTGTTTGCGTCAAGTTAGCGTTCGTTCCGAATTCTGTCTGGGAGGCTAATCACATACCAGCTGGTTCTCTTGCTCTGTCTTCGGCTCTTCTCGTCCTCAACTCCCTCCTTGTAATCTCCGCTGATCTTTCGACCACTGCTCGAGGTAGGCGAAACGATCCCGTTGCTGACATTCTCCTGTACCAACCTCAATGGGCGAAGCTTGTTTCCAGCAATTGGGCCCATGGTAGTACCGTGGTGCGGGGGGTGCGGAGGAGACGGCATACTGCGGCGGTCCCATGGCAAAGGGATAGACGTTCCCGAAACGCTGTCTCCGCTTTCGGACTGAGTAGAGTCGAGGCTAAGGTCTGAGTTGCGAGGGCGCTGGGTACAGTTACCGTTGCTGAACTGGTCAGGGCCGTAGAATGTCTGTGAACGGGGGGTAATCATTCCCTCTCCACGATAGAGATTGTTAACAACGCTGGCACCGGAGTAAACAGCATCAGAGTGGGAGCGCTTGTGGGTGTAGCGGGGTGCATTGCGCATTGATTGAGATCTTGAAAGGGATGGCTTGTCGCCATTGATAGAGGGGGCAGGGGACTTCATGGATGGGGAAGTTTTGCGACTTGAAAGAGACGAAGTCCTTGAGAGCATACCAGATTCCTTAGGAGGAGCAGGAAGCGCCTTCTCAGTCTTCGCAGAATCACCAAGGGGAGCGGTCTTGTCGAGGATGGCCTCGGAATCTTTGTGCTGAAGGATACGCTCGATGATGTTGTTGATGTACAACGACTGCGCCTTATTTTGATCCTTCAACGACTTGAGTTCGCTCTCAAGCTTGCGGCACTTCTCGGTCTCAAGGGTTTGAGCGGCCTCTTCAAGCTCCTCGGCAAGGTTTGAAGCAAGAGAAATTGAATTCCTTGGCGAACCCTGGACCTTCTTGATAACGTGAGGCGACTCCGGCTCCGGCTCGACCTCTGAGAAGGCATTGGTGTAATCACCCCTCGGGAAGTCACCATTGAGAGCAGCGGAAGAAAGGAGAAGTTGGAAGCTCTCGTTATCCTCCATCAATCGGGCGTTAGACATACGAGTTTCCAAAAGCTGCTGCTCAAGCTGTTGAAGCTTAGTGCCACCTTGGTGGTCTGCCTCAGCCAACCTGATCTGAGCTTCAGCGAGTTCAAGACGGAGAGACTCAATGATCTTATCCTTTTGGAGCACAAGGTTATTTGTGTTGGTACGGTTAGGTGCAGCCATGTTATTAGAAGGCGCAAATCCCTGAGATTCATCATTAGAAGAATCGGCGGCTGTACAATACCGTTAGTGACGTTCACGAAGCTTCAGAATGGGTGAGACAAACAAGTTTTACGGTTCTCCACAACCTCTGGCTCAGGCGACTTTTCGCGCTGAGCAAGCTGATCCTTGAGTCGCTGAATTATGGTATTCAGCTCCTCTTCTCTATCTATCATTTCCTCCTTCTCCTGCTGCGCTGCGGTTCTCTGTCCAAATCGTTAGTCACGCCACTCAATAAACGAGGAAGAAGAAAAGGGTAATTTACCTCTGCCTCATAGATATTCTCCTGATCTCTCTTTGCCCTCGTCAGCTCCTTGACTTGGAGCTCCATGCCCTCAACCACCTCATCCTTCTGGTGCACCGCCTCCTCCATCTTGAGCTGTTCGGCAAGCGCATCCTCTAACCTACTCTGGAGCGCCTTGACCTGCTTCGCATACTCCTCTGCAGCGGCCTCCGCCGCACTCTCACTCTGGGCAAGTCTATTTCTCAGATCCTCCAACATAGCGGCGTTCTCCAAGTCTGCCTCGCTCTGCACTTCAGAGGACCTCTTTGCGGCCGAGCGGGCGCTTAGGGGCGAAGAAATGCTATTCCGGTGCGCCAAGGGGGCACCATCACGGAGAGTGTTGCGACGGGCGGCGGCAGCAGCAGGAGCGGCCGGGCCAGTTGGGGTCGGGGAACGTGATGAACCTCGAGCTGAGCCGGCGGAGGATGAAGCTACGGGGGGAGGCATGGAGCGGCGATTAAGTGGACTTGAAAGGTTCGCCGGGGGTGGTTTCCGTGAGGAGGCCATGGCGGTGAATCAAACTCAACGGCTGGGTAATGAGGGGTGGGATAGAAGATAGTGTTTATCAACAGTGGGGGGAGGGGGTAAACACCGTTGTTCAGAAGTGAGAGGGAGGGATTGGGGGTTTTTTTTTGCTCGAACACTGGGCTTAAGTGTTCATAAAAGGGGGGTTGGGAGGATGTTGTTGTCGTGGGCTAGAGGTAACCAGACAAAAAGGGGAGACTAGCAGAAGCAACGAACAACTCCCCCAAGGCCAGCGAGGGAGCAGAAGAGGGGAGGGGGGGGGGAGAAAGGAGGGAAGAACAAATTGTGAGGTAGTAGTATATTGAGGGGGGGGGGGGGAGAGAGAAGAGAAGTGATGAAGAAAGATGATAGGATAGTGAAGATGTAGGAAGGTGAGTGGATGAGAAGGAAGAGTTGGGGAAAAGAAAGAAAGAAAGAGAGGGATTCTGTGATGTGCTGTTGGTCGGGGCTGGGGGAGAGTCCTTAGTTCGGGAAAGTTCGCTAGTAGTGCCAGTAACAGCAACAGGCGAGGTAAAAAGAGAGAGAGAGAAATGGTTGGTTTGTTGTGTTTGACGGATGTGGATATAGGAGAAAAAAGGAGCTTTTTGTGTCTAGTCTAGAGGTACATATGAGAATGTGCGTATGTATGTAGGTACATGTATGTCTTTATGTGTGCTCCATGCATGAGGAAGCGTTGGGATCCCATACATCACTCCTCCTCTGCCTGCCTACTTACTCCTCCTACCACTTATCCTACTTAATTCCTCCCTTTCTGTGCAAGTACCACATTTTAATAGGGATGGAACCCTCCCCTCGCAACCGTCAAGCTTGGCTACAGTGCCCGGGTCTGTTCACGACTCTAGAGTATGGCTGTAGGCACTTGAAGTTTACATGGGAGCATATACTTCTTATGTGGGTGAACTAGGGAACCCTTCCCCCACTCGAAATAAATGCACTCTACCGGCGATATCTAGACCGAAGGAAGCTGGCCCGGCAGAATTCTCCACAGTAGGCCACATGTATGCAGCCCTCCTGCCTGCCACCAGTGCCACTTGCAAGAAAAGAAAGGAAAAAAAGAAAGGAAAAAAAAAAGGGCCCTACATACATACACATACTGCACATACGTCCAACCTATCATAGGGAATTCCCGAACCTTTGACCAGACTAAAAGGTCTCGCCGTGTTTCGTTCAGTAGCTGAACTGAGCGTATATGTATGTACCCATTTTATAAGACCTTTTTGCCTCCGAGTACGATAGGTATCAAAAAGCCTCGAGTCCAGCTCAGTATCATGGTGGAGTAGAGAGTTTCCGTGGGTGGTGCTAGAGTTAGTATGTAGCTGGTAGGTGGTACATATGAAATAGTTTTAAAATTTCACGGCTACCAATCTAATCTCCCTATCGACCCTTACACTCTCTATGTGCGACTACTGGGATAGATCTGGTCTACTACTCTATCGATTATATTGCCTAATCTCATATTAACTGGGGCCCTAGCTAAAGTGGTTGCCCAATGGTAAATAATAATAACAATAATGATAATATCACCTACCTACTCTAGAGCCAAACCCTAACCCATGCAGCCCTCTAATAATCGGCTACAGTAGACGTATGCGGACAAGATGAGAGACAGGTATCTAACTCTGAGTTACTGACAGCAGGTAGGTACACCCACCAAGAGCAGAGATATTACATACCTACTCTAGAGGGGGGACGTACCGAACCCGCACAGCACGAGATAGGTAGACCGTGTAGGTATCGATACTGGGCCCTGCACGATTGGGCACTCGCCGATGCATGGGATCTGACTACACTGCACTACACCCGGTATCGATTTCTTCCCTGGCCTGTAAGACAGACAGCATATCGAGTGGATTGGTGGAAAGGTTGAAAATGCTGATCAAAGACGTGCGCTGGGAGGCATGTGAGATTTTGAGATGGAGGGGTTGGGGGGGGGGGGGATGAGGACGGGAGAGATGAGGGTGGGTGGTGGTAGAGTATGTACTGTAGAGTAGGTACATACATGTACATAGGGTGCGTATCCGGGAATCATTCGGGACCTGGCAGATGTGTATGTAGTTTTAGAGTTGGTATGAAGTAGATGTGAATGTAGATGTAGATGTAGACAGGATGTAGATGTACATGTATGTAGTGGTGGTGAAGCTCAAAATACATGTACGTACCTACTCTATAGATCTGTCTGTCTGTACCTACATAATATGTGCATGTAGGTTACTTACAACATAGAACCTCGATCTTCAGGGTCTTTCAGCCGCTCCCCACCACGACCACGACCATGACCAATGAAGTCTACGACCACCAACACCAACACCACCATTAAATACCCCACACTCACTCACTACAACACCACTAAACTACATATACATACCCTCTCTACCATCCTAGTATCTTCTGTAAATAAAATACCACTCCTGCCATAGGCCAGTGGATTGATAAGTAAACACCGATAAACGAACGATAAACGAAACCCGGAAAACACATCTAAAATGCTTATCGGTCTCTGTGGTGGTAAGTACATGCATATGCATGTATATCTTTCTTACCATCAGTATCTGCTACCTCCCTCAAAATCAGTATCTCAAATTTACCATCTATACCACTATTTATATATCTCTACCTGCATAAAATCTGCAATCTACATCATCACTGCTATCCCACAAATCCCACCTCACGCAAATATCTACTAACACTTCTTCCAGGCATCTGCGCCGGTAAGCACGAAGTTGCTCACTACTTAATTCGTACCTACGCATTTACGGCCCTCAAGATTGTGCCCCCCTCTCCCCATACAGATACCACTACAATCCGCTCAACATCCACTCTACCCACTCTCCCCGAACACGTTTTCCCCAGCGCCGATGCCCTCCTCGACTTTGTCACAAAGCGCTGGCGCGAACACTTTGTCACCACCGACATCTGGGACGAGCGCGTCTTTGACATTCTCCGCAAGCGTCCCTGCTTTATGCTTGTCAATGTCTCTGCCCCATTACTCGTCCGTTGGGGTCGCTACAATTCACGGTACTCGCCCCCCTCTCCCTATTCACCCCTCCAACCACTAACCCCATACAGCAATGCATCCCAGGGCCTCACCCCAATCCCACTCGACGAGTTCGCCGCCGCCTCTGACACCCACCTCTATTCTCCTCATGGCCTCTCCTCACTAGCCACCCACGCAACCCTTTCCCTCCTCAACCCCACTGCATCCCTCACCACCCTCCAAAACACTCTCACCACCCTAGATCTGACCAACCTCGAGCGCCTCCGCCCATCCTGGGACGCCTACTTCATGCACCTGGCCTCCCTCGCTGCCCGTCGCTCCAACTGCATGAAGCGGCGCGTCGGCTGCGTCCTCGTCCGTGAGCACCGTGTCATCAGCACTGGCTACAACGGCACCCCCCGCCACCTCAAGAACTGCAGTGAGGGCGGCTGCGGGCGCTGCAACAGCGCCGCCGAGGGTAGTCTCCACACCTGTCTGTGCATCCACGCGGAGGAGAACGCGCTGCTTGAGGCGGGGCGGGAGCGCATTGGCGGCGGCGCGGTGCTGTACTGCGATACGTGCCCGTGCTTGACGTGCAGTATCAAGATTGTGCAGGTGGGTGTGGTGGAGGTGGTCTATAGTCAGGGGTACAGTATGGATAAGCAGACGGCTGCCGTGCTGGAGGAGGGTGGGGTCTTGCTGAGACAGTATTCACCGGTGAGTGCTTCTGCGGTTTTGGGTGGGGTGTACTGACGTTTAGGAAGCCGAGAGATGGACTAGTCTATCTGGGCGAGGCCTGCTAGTTAGGAGATATGACACCTCCTCGGAGTAATGAGACCCATGACATTGATGATGATGATGATGAAAAAGGTAGGTATTTCAGGCTTTTTATTATTACTATCGTTCATACAGGGTAGTGATCGGCATCGTATGTGAAATTACGGGAGAGCATCATGAGTGATCATTCGTGGCATAGCATTGCGCGGGTTCTCCAATTATCACTCGCCCTATCAATGACTTTTTGTATAGTTTTTTTTTCCTGCTTCTCTAATCTAGACGACCCATGTATCTACCCAACTACTACATACATACATGTACATACATAAAAAGAGGGAAGGGAAAGAGAGAAAACAAAAGAAATATATATAAAGATCTGCCACCCACCGACATAAGTACCATACTCTCCTGAATCTATTCTACTCTGCGTATGTACTCACCCATGGCCATACCGTAACACCTGGCCAGACTGTTACTAAAAAAGACTCGATGACACCATTCTAGGTAAAGTTCTTTTTTTGCTTGGCAAAGAGTGGGGCAACGCTTTTCTGCCCCTCGATGGAATTTATGGATGATGGAGGGGGGAGAGAGAGAGGGCGGAGGGGAGGGGGAGGGGGGGACTCATATCTTATTTACTTTACTTTAATTACCTTTTACCTTTTACTCCTCTGGGCTGTGACTCTTTCTCTCCCATCCCCTCCCTCCCTTCCTCCCTCCCCAGATCACTATATAGTCAGCTTGGCCCTGTTTTCACAACCTCTCCAATTCATTAAATTCTACTCCATACATACCCCCAAGCAATGGCCTCCCCAACGCCCCCTAAACCGACTGTCCATCTCCTAGATACTGTTGCGTGAGCCCCCCATTCCTATAGAACCCCCCACAGGGAGTCCGTAGTTAACATATCTATCCCCCCCACTCCCAGAGGCAACATCCGCTCCCTCGTCAATGCAATTGAGCACCTTGGCTTTGAGATCCACTGGGTCCGCACCCCCGCCGACCTTCTCACCGCCGAAGTACCCCCCCCCCCTCTATATACATACATACACATACACCCCCCACTAACCCACCCCATAGCGAGTGATCTTCCCCGGCGTCGGCCATTTTGGCCACTGCATGAACACCCTGTCCGCCGCCGGCTTCACCGAGCCCCTCAAAGCCTTCATTGCCTCCGGAAAGCCCTTCATGGGCATCTGCGTGGGTCTTCAGGCGCTCTTCGCCGCCTCCGCCGAGTCCCCGGGGACCCCCGGGCTCGGCGTCATCCCGGGCACGCTCAGGCGCTTCGACGCGACGGCCAAGTCTGTCCCGCACATTGGGTGGAACAGCGCGGCGACGCGTGAGTTCCCGGGGAAGAGCCTGTATGGGCTGCGGCCGCACTCAAAGTACTACTACGTGCACTCGTACGCGGTGCCGCTGGGCGAGCTGGAGGCGGCGGGGTGGGACGTTGCGGCGGCGCGGTACGGAGACGAGGACTTTGTGGGCGCCGTAGGGAAGGGGAATCTGTTTGCGACGCAGTTCCACCCGGAGAAGAGCGGCGTGGCGGGGCTCAGGGTGTTGAAGGCGTTCCTGGGGAGTGTGCGGTTGACGCCGCTGGAGGGCCTGGCGACGAGGGAGGTGACGGGGCTGACGAGGAGGGTCATTGCGTGTTTGGACGTGCGCACAAACGATCAGGGGGACCTGGTGGTGACCAAGGGGGACCAGTACGATGTGCGTGAGAAGGCGGCCGGCGGGGATGTGAGGAATCTGGGGAAGCCGGTGGAGTTGGCAAAGCGGTACTATGACGAGGGGGCGGACGAAGTGACGTTCCTGAACATCACGAGCTTCAGGGACTGCCCGTTGGCGGATCTGCCGATGCTGGAGGTGGTGAGGAGGACAAGTGAAGTGGTGTTTGTGCCCTTGACCATCGGAGGCGGCATCAGGGATACGGTGGACACGGATGGGACAAAGGTCAGTGCGCTGCAGGTCGCGACAATGTATTTCAAGAGCGGCGCGGACAAGGTGTCGATTGGCAGCGATGCGGTCACCGCGGCGGAGGAGTACTATAGGCGCGGGAAGGAGCTAGGGGGGGACACGGCGATCGAGAGCATCTCGGGGGCATATGGGTGTCAGGCCGTCGTGGTGTCGGTGGACCCAAGGAGAGTGTACGTTTCGTCTCCGGCAGACACGGCGCGGAACACGATCAAGACGGCGAAGAAGGGGCCGAACGGGGAGGAGTACTGCTGGTACCAGTGCACCATCAAGGGCGGGCGTGAGGGGCGTGATATGGACGTTCAGCAGCTCGTCCTCGCGGTGGAGGCCATGGGCGCTGGAGAGATCCTGCTCAACTGTATCGACAAGGACGGTACAAACTCTGGGTTCGATCTGGAGCTCATCCAGATGGTCAAGCAGACCGTTAGGATCCCGGTCATTGCCAGCAGCGGGGCGGGGAATCCGGGGCACTTTGAAGAGGTGTTTGAGAAGACGACCACGGATGCTGCGTTGGGGGCTGGAATGGTGAGTTCGATATCATTGTTATAGGGATGAGGAGTGGTATACTGACAGGAATCTCTCTTGCAGTTCCATAGACGGGAGTACACGGTCAAGCAGGTGAAGGAGTTTCTGGCAGAGAAGGAACTGCTGGTGAGGGAGGTGGAGGAGTATGATCTTTAGACACCTCCTGTTTATTTCTATTTCTTTCTTTTCTTGTTTCTTTTTCTTTCTCTTGTGTCGACGTAGTGTAATGTATGTAGATATCAACTACATACGGCAGACGAGTGTGTGTTTGTGTTTGTGGTTTCAGCTGTGAATCTTCATAGCCCATCACTCGGTTCCAACATTCGGGGGATTTGCTGAAAGAGGACGGGGTCGGCGATATCACCGTCATTTATAAAACAGATGCTGGAGAGGGCACACGTAAGTTTGACACCGGACCCGGATAAACCAACTGGCCGACTGACTGACTGACATCTCAAACATTGTGAGGGAATTAAACATGCTGAATATATACTCATTTGCCCAACCTGCGAAACACCCCCAAGGACCAAGTATATACATGTATCATAACCCCGGCAAGGGAAATTCACGCAGGTAAAGGTGTAGTAAAAGGGACCTTTTAAGACACAATTCACGTCGCCTTCGTGGTCAGGGCCTGGTCTTTGTAGATACATGTACTTCTACATATGGCCTAAGAGTGGCCTGTAGAGCCTTTCAGGTGTCCAGAGGGGGAGATGGAGGGAAACTCTCTGTGTCTTGCTGGTTGCGCAAATCATCCATATTGGATAGAGATAGACCTATAGATTAGAGTAGAGAGTAGAGATAGATCTAGAGCTCATTCCATGATGTAACCACGGGCCAAAGCTTAAAAACGCCAAGCGACATGCACCCACCACTCGCGATGAGGCAACAACCATTTCCAGCAGTCGGGTCTAGAAGTTAACCACCAAGGTATCCGGCGCCATATTATTATATCCCCTCACCTCCACTTCCCCTCTCTCTCCTCCTCAACTCAGAAACAACTCCCGAACCGAATACATATATTGCTCCTTAATTTAATCTACATACCAGCATGCGGGGTGTGCGCCTCTCCCGTCGCAGCGCCCAATAGCCAGCTGCCCATGTCAGTACCACCGCGTGCATCCCACCAGTCACGGCTCCTCAGTGCGAGGAAAGAAGAAAAAACAAAAACAAAACAGTCTTTTGTTTAAAATCTCTCAGATGCACAATATTGCCGTCCACCCCCCCCGGTAGTAGGGCACGAATAGTAGAACACATTCATTGGTTTAGTTAGAACAGGAAAGCCTGTAGATAGTGGTAGCACAGTAGTACTTGTAGTTACATATATCTAGCCAGAACAATTGGGGACTCTCTATTGAACCACCCACATGTAGAAGAAAACCCGCAAGATGCACCCCCGGCTGCTGCCAGCCAACCCCCGAATCTGTTCAAGACCGGACCGACTCCGACTGGCACTGGCACTAATGTCACTGCACTGCGCTGCGCTGCACTGAGGAGGGGCGCATCTATCTGCCATGCCCATGCTTTCCCCGGAGATCTGCTCTCACACGAGGCCAGGCCAGACCAGGCAGGGTGTGCAGCAGCGCCAAAGTGCAAGTTGTTCGCTCTTGGCAACGCGCCCCTGCCCGGATCTTGGGGGGAGGGTGGTGGAGGGGAGGAGGGATCGATCGAAATATATATTCTATTCTATATGTTAGTACGTATGTAGATATATATTTTCCTCCCGTCCTCTGCCTGGATCGACTAGACATCGACACCACAACCCAGAACAGAAGAAGAAGGAGAATGTCGTCCTCAACGGGCAAGAAACACGTCCGTCCAAAGAATCTCCTCGTATGTCGCTCTCTCTCTCTCTCGCGCGCGTGCCCTCTCTCGCTGGCTTTGCCGGGGATAACTAATACTAATATGTGAGGTTGTCCCCAAACACATAATAGGCGCGGAAGGCATCCGTTATTATTCCCTCGACTGGTGTGCGAATCCACCGTTCGTCAACCCAGCTACCGCGGAACTATACACTTGGCCGAACGTCTGTTCCCTTCCCTCCCTCCCTCTCTCTCCCTCTGCCTCTCTCGCTTTCCCCAGTAGGTTATGTTGTGGCTAATCAAGGCCCGTGTATCTCCCAAACAGAGCCACAAACTCAACAACATCAGCGGATGAGACGACGCTGCTTCTCGGCGGAGGCGTGAGGCGCCGTCGGAGTGTGCTATGGGGGTTTCTCGACAGCTTGGTGGAGTTTTTCGGGACCCAGAAGGGGCACATGGTGCTCAAGTGCTCGTTTGGCTACTTCCTTGGGAGCTTGGCTACGTTAGTACATGTTTTTTTTATATCCCCGTACATGGGTGGGGGAGGAATATGATGCTGATACGGCGTGGGCGTGGTGTAGGTTCGTGAGCCCGATTGCGGCCATGTTGGGGAAATACGATGGGAAGCATATGGTTTGTCTATTCCATTCAATCCTCTCCGTTCTGGGGCTTTGTACTAGTTATGTAGTTTTGTGGGGGAGGGGCTTCGGTGTGGGCGTGTGTGGCTAACAGTCCGTCACTCCAATTGCACTACTGCTACAGGTTGCGACATGCGCAGGTAAGCTCAATGATCGGCCTTCCAGTTTTTTTTTCACCTTCTTTTATAGTATAGTAGCACGCTAACACGCTGACAATGATAATAATAGTATACTTTCATCCCGGTTAGGCTCTAAACCCGATCCATAAAACTACTAATTTCACATTAATTTCTAACGCTACATCTTTCCGTCCCCACAGCTCGGTCTGCAGGCAGTAGGTACCCGTCCGTCTGTGTTGTGCTGGTGTTTTGTGTGTACATGACGAGCGAGTGCTACCACATGAAGCTGACAGTCGGGTACAGGTATGTTTGAGGCTATACTGTATGCCTTGTGCGCGTTTGCGTATAGCACTGTTGTTTCCATCGGCAGGTATGTGGTATCCCTCTTTTTGCGTGGTGTTTGTTAACGGAGGGACTGGACTGACTGTGGGTGTATCAGTATGGGGATCTCGAATCTCTTTGCGCAGTGGGATATGATTGAGCTTGGTATATATATATATATATATATTTGGATGTTTAGCTATCTACAGATTGAGGTGCTGATTGGGTATTTCTATAGGCCATGCACTCGTCCTCGTCATCTTCTGTGCCGGTGGCCTGGGTGTCATTGGGTACACCAAGCAGGCCATGGCCAGTCCTACTGTCAGTGTGGCCTGCTCGCTGGCCTCCATTGCGATCATCACCATCTTGACGAAAGAGGGTCAGTCGCACCGCACCCCCCCATATTTGCTTACCTTACCATTCCAAGTATCCTAACGGCATTACAGGAAACGTCCAACGCGGTGGCTTTACCCTTGGAAAGATCTATCAGGTCTCGACAATTGTTATAATGGCAATCACGGTATCTTCCTTCTTGGCCTTTACGGTCTGGGCTACAAGCGCGGTCACGGAGCTGCGGCAGCTAATGATCAAATCGACAGACTCCTTCTCCGACATGGCAAGCCCCCCTCCCCCTCCCCAATAGCCCGAGGGGCAAGAGGACCACTGTTGCTAACATCAATCTCCAGCTAACAATAATCACCCGTTCCTTCCTCAACGGCACCGAAGAAGAGCTTCTCGAGCCCGAATTCGTCAAGGCCTCCACCAGCCTCCGCACCGTCTTTGTCCCCCTCATGAAGAACCTGCGCGAAGCCAAATACGAGCACTACGTGCGCGGCACCGAGCGCGAATACGTCCTCGAGAAGAAGATTGTCGAGTGCATGCAGCGCCTCGCCCAGCACATTGGTGGTCTCCGCAGCGCCGCATCTACACAATTCAGCCTCCTCTCACAGGCGCGGAAGCTCGCCGCCACCACTGCCGCTACTACCATTCCCTCCGCCGCCGCTCAGCCCAGGGCGAGTGAGGGCCCTCAGCTGTTCACGCCGCCGGATCATGAGCCATTCCTAGAGCCGGCGGCGCAGCCGTTCCAGTGGTCGGCGGACGCAGCGACGGATTCCGATGCGGCGAGTATCAATACTTTGGACACCATGGCGCCACTGACAATCTTTGATACGTTTATTTACCATCTGGGGCCGCCGATGAAGTCGCTGGCGTACACGCTTAATCTTATGCTCGAGGAGCTGCCGTTCTCGTCCTCGCACCCAATCTCGTCGTACACCATCCAGGTCAACCCCGCGTTCCGCGAGTCGCTCAAGAAGGCGGTGGAGTTGTACTCGGAGGCGCGCATCGAGGCGCTAAACACGCTGTACAAGAGCGAGGCCGTGACCAAGGAACGGCCGATGGACGAGGCGGCGGACGTGGAGGAGATTGCGGCCAGCTGCGGGTATTTCAGTATCTGTCTCCTGTACTTTGCGGAGGAGATGGGCGGGTTCCTGAGCCTGCTGGAGGAGCTGGAGCATCTGCAGAAGGAAGGTGGCAGGACATGGGAGTGGCTGAAGTTCTGGAAGAAGTCGGCGTCAAAGAGGCAGCGGGCCGATGAGGAGATTGGAATAACAAAGTTGAAGCAGAGGAGTACGATACCCAATATGGCGCCGGAGGTGGAGATCCCGTTTACGTATAAGCTGTGGAAGGCCATGAGTGTGCTCCGTCGAGATGAGATCAAGTTTAGTATCAAGGTCGGTGTTGGGGCCGCCGTGTATGCGCTCCCGGCTTTCATCCCGTATACTCGTCCGATCTACTCCCACTGGCGCGGCGAGTGGGGGCTTGTCTCGTACATGATCGTCATGTCCATGACGCTCGGGCAGACCAATAACTCTGGCAATCTTCGAGTTCTCGGTACAATCGTTGGTGCTATCCTCGCGCTCATCGCCTGGGAGTCGTTTGGCGCAAACCCGTACACCCTCAGTGTCTTTGGCTGGCTCGTGTCCATCCCCTGCTTCTGGATCATCCTCACCTGGAAGCAGGCGACCTTTGGGCGCTTCATCCTGCTGACCTACAACCTCAGCGTGCTCTACGCATACTCGCTCGCCATGGCCGACGCCGACGACGATGACGACGAGGGCGGCGTTGACCCCGTTATCACCGAGATTGTGCTCCACCGCTTCGTCGCCGTCACCGTTGGCGTCATCTGGGGTGTATTTGTCAATGTTGCTGTATGGCCCATCAGCGCGCGCCACCAGCTCCGCCGCGGCCTCAGCGTCCTCTGGCTGCGCATGGCGCTCATCTGGCGCCGCGATCCCCTCAACTGCCTCATTGAGGGCGAGCCGGACAAGAAGTACAACAACATCCACGAGGAGCACGAGCTACAGAAGGCGCTCCTGCGCCTGGGCACACTTGTGGCGGCGGCGCCCCACGAGCTCCGCCTCAAGGGGCCCTTCCCCGCGGCAGATTACCAGAAGATCCTCGCGGCGAACCAGGCAATGCTGGATGCATTCCACGGCATGAGCGTCATGATCACGAAGGACCCGAAGGCGAACAGGCGCGAGGCCGACATCCTGGAGTTTACGATAAAGGAGCGCGTGGACCTGTGCGCGCGCATCAGTCACCTGTTTTACGTGCTGGCCAGCTCGATCAGGTTGGGGTTCCCGCTGCCCGAGAGACTGCCGAATACGGACCGTGCGAGGGATCGGTTGCTGGCGAAGCTGTTTACGTATAGAGAGCAGGTGAGGGGGACGGAGGGGGAGAGCGATGAGGACTTTGCACTCATTTATGCGTATGGTGAGTTTGAGTATTTTATTTTTGTTTTCTCACTTTTTATTTTAGGTAGAAAGCTAATGTGTGTGTTTTTACAGTGCTGGTTACGGGGAGGATCTCGGAGGGACTAGTGGAGGCCATCCAGACGGTGGAGAGGCTGTATGGTGTGTTGGAGGAGGAGATGTTGGAGATTTAGATGGGTAGGGAGATGGGAAGGTTGGGGATGTGGGAATAGTGATGTTGACGTAATTGCTAGGTTTAATAGTTCATATGGGGGGGGATTGTAATTTGTGAATTGTTTTTTTTATTTTTTATTTTTTATTTTTATATTGTGCTTTTTTAGCTGGCTGCATGTGTGAGGGAAAGGGCAAAATATCAAATATTTTCCTCCAGAGAGAGGACTTGCACATGTATGCGCGCATGTATTATATGTATGTGCGCGTGTTGTTTGTCTGACTTGACTGAGCAGGAGGATTCCCTGTTAAAGGAGGAGTTGGCGGTGGATGATGGTTGTTGGTGATTGGTGGTGGAGGTTTGGTCCTCCGTCCGTCCCATCCGATCGGGTCTTTTTTTAAAGTCTTTCTCCACTGGTCCATCCCCTGCCGGGTAACCCGCGAAGCTTATCTCGACCGCACCTCAACAACTCCCCCGTAGCTCTCATCCACTCGCTCTCTCCCATCACCAGCACTCACTCACTCACTTCAATCATCAGCACTCACTCACTCACTCACTTCAATCATCAGCGCTCACTCACTCAGCTTCACCACACCACACCCCTCCGACCATACTCCTCCGACCATACACCCCCCCATACACACACACCATACGTTACAATGGTCGACATCGAGGCCCAAACCCCGACTAGCCGCCCGTCGTCCAGCTCCGCCGCGAGCACAAAGCACCCCACCAAGCAGGCGTCGTCGAAAGCTGCAGCGGCGGCGGCGGCGGCAGCAGCGGCAGCAGCGGCAGGAGGAGCTCAGGCGCCGCCGCCCCCGCCCCCTCCGGGCCCCCCTGTGGTGCCTAGGATCGATCTCGAGCCAATGTATGATGCGCTGAAGCGCGCGATGGGGAAGGAGGCGTGGGCGGTGTATAAGGAGGCGCTGAGCGGGTATCTTACTGGTTAGTTTCTTGTCCTCCCCCCCCTCCCCCCCCTCCCCCCTGTGTGGCGGTGCGCTGACTGAATTATGTTTGTAGGACGGCTGAACCAGGAGGAGCTCACGCGGGCCATTGGGCCATTCGTCAAGGGGCCCAGCGTCAGGATGCATAACCAGCTGCTGGTGGCCATGTACGGGAACTCGATGCGCGACCTGCCGCCGACGGACGTGGCGGCGTGGGTGTCGGCGAGCGATAAGCCGAGCGCGGTTGCGAAGATGCCGGCGGGCGATGTGAACGAGAAGAGGCTGAAGAAGGAGGTGATGGCCATCTCGGCGAGGGAGAGGAGGAGGATCAAGGAGGTGCCCTCGCAGGTGAGTGTTGTTTTTTTTGATATTGTATTTTTTTTTTTTTTTTTTGCTATCTGGTGCTAACGGTGGTGCTGTGGTAAGCTTGGTGATGTCGAGGATATGTTGGGGAGTATGCTGCAGGAATATCACCTGGCGAAGCAGGTCAAGATCCCGGAGGCGCTGCCACCGATGAGTGCAGGGCTTACGAAGACGAGTATTACCCCCCCCCTTTCCTTTTTCTCTCCCTGCCTATTCATGTTTTTGATACTGATGGCCGCAGATTGGGAATCCGAGATCAAGCTCCGCTACACCATGCCCCTATCCTCCGAATCCGGCGAGTTTCCCGACATTGAGAATATCCGCCAACGCATGAACCCCATCTGCTACGAGGAGGGTGTCCCCGGCGGGTGCACCGCCGACGCCGCAAACTTCATGAACGTCGCCGCCGAGATGTTTGTCAAGGAGATCCTGTCGACCATCATCTCGCGCGTGCGCTCCAACGGGCCAAACTACGTGCAGACAGACAAGTACCGCAAGCTGGCGCCCAAGCGCAAGTGGGTGCCGCCGGCGGAGCGCCGGCTCCTGAGCATGCACGATATGCGGCTGTCGCTGCGGCTGGGGCACAATTCGCTGGCGCAGCTGCCGCTGAGCATGAAGAAGATACAGGCCGGCGGGTGGTTCGAGAGGGACTATGAGGTTGATGCCGAGGAGCAGTACCTCGGGCAGGTGGATGTCGAGGGGTGGGAGGGCACGGGCATGGATGATAAGAAGCAGCTGAGGGGGCTGCTGGATGATTGCTTGTCGGTGGGCATGTAGTCCTATAATCCCCCCCCCCCTTCTCTCTGGGCTTCATTTTCCCTCGGTTTTTTTTTTCTTCCCCCCCCCCCCTTATGTGGAGTTTGTGTATTCTTTCGGTTGGTCGGTCGGTCTATTGATATGGTATATAGTTTTTTTTTTCCCCTACCCTCCACCAAATCGTATCTACCTTTTTTTTCTCCTTATCTTGGCGTTTGTTTGGTTTTTTCTTTTTTTTTTTATCTTTAGGGATTATCGGAGGAGTTTTTTTTTTTTTCTTTCCTTTATTCTTTTTTTTTAAAAAAGAAATTTACATTATTACCTACCTCCCAATCTGGTCTGTTGGTTACTTACATGTAGTTAGTAGTTGGATGGACGCTCCCCCACTCACCACGCTAAGAAGAGTCTTGAAATAGAGTTTTTAGATTCAATAAATGCATACTATAAAGTACATCCATACCTGGTCTCCCGGTGTGGGTAACGAGTGATATGTCATGATCGGGGCACGTTCTACCAGTGGTGTGTGTTGTATATATTACAGAGTACATACCACAAGTATATAGATGCCGCACTCTATGGTCCAAGCCCCCGAGTCCGCAGGCCAAGTGACGGCAGACGGCAGCTGTCACTGTCTAAATACTTCCCGGAAGGCTACATGTTCTCTAGCTATAGTCCACCTCGTGTGCGGGGACGGACGGGAGGTGACGATATCATATCGCGAACCCACGCACCGCACCGCACGGGGCAGTCCTGGTCGTGGCCACACCACACCACACCACACCACACCACACACACACACACACAACGCACCCAAGTACCTACATGTAACCACAACCACCAATCTTACAGCCAGCCAGCCAGCCACCAACAGACCCGCCCTGGCCCAGGGGTACAGAGCGGGTAGGGCTAATTAGTGGAAGTGGAGGCCTTGCACATACTACTGGAAAAAAAAGGCTAGACGGGGCAATTGACAAACGGAGGGATAAGAATGTTTGCAAGGCCCGAGGATTCAGGTGACTAGAATGCAGAGATATGGTATAGTAATCTATTGAGTGCTAAAAATATACGGTGGTAGTGTCCATAGTTGAATGGCTAACATTGTGGGGTAACTAATACCAGGAAACAAAAAGTCTATGGCCCGAAAGCACCCTCTACTTGGCGCGTGTGGACCTAAACATTTCAATACACTTACCGAAAAATGCTCTCTCCGCCACAAAGCAAACTGCGGCTAGACCTACACCCAAAGCACCGCCCATACCAATCTCTTTCATCAGTCCACCCTCACTCGCCACCACGCCCCTGGCTACAGCACCCACTCCGGCAGAAGCTGCCACCAACACCCCGCTTGGCAGAACCCTAGCGAGATTCCACTTCTCCCCCCCCTTCCCGCTCTCGTTTCTGCTAAAATAGCCACTAATAAACACTAGACTCCATATAATTCTCAGCGCCATGTTTACCCCATTCGCTGCAACGAGCCCTTTAGCCCCCCATCCTAGGGCAGATAAAAAGAGCCACCCGATACCAGCAAACATGAATGAGAAGCCAAACATCCATCCACTCTGTTTCGCTAGCTCTCGCTCAGTCGCAACTGACTGCACGAAGGCCTCAGTGACACCATTAATGGCTAGCAAGGGGATGTAGTAGCAGTAGCTCGCTAGGACTTCGCCTGCCTCGCCATCTGACCATCGGGAGCCAGCAACGAGCTTGAGCGCGAGAGGTGCAAACGGAGGGCCGAGAGAAAAGAAGAATAATGAGAGGAGAGAGTACAGCTTCATGATAATGGCTAGGATGTTGGCTCCTGATGCTACACTCTCTGCTGATGGCTTCTCAGAAGAAGATGAAGAAAGAAGCTTCGCAAAAAGATTGCGAGAAGCCTCCTCTATTGGTTGGAAGAGCATGCGGGCAATGAGAGATCCATAATTGGAAGCAAGGGCGTAAGTTCCCTGTGAGTGCGCTGAGGAGAGGGAGGAGAGGAGGACAGTATCAAAATGGGTTAAGACATGTTTTAACGCAGACTGGAGCCACATTGATGTTGCGAGCCGAAGAAGAGGTGCATGGAAGAGAGAAACATGGTAATTTACTCCGGAACTAACAAGTCTTAGCAGATATAACACCGAGTGAGAATCCATGAAGATGACACTCTGGCTACTTACGAGGACCCAATTCCTTTCAACCCCATACTGAAACCTTCAGCAGCAGACAGCTGCAGTACGCGATACCAGTAGATGCCTAATAACACAATTGCGTACCCAAGCTGCCCTAATGCAAAAGGTAGGGGACCAAGCCCGCCCTCAATCTTTGCAACGCGGGCTGCGTAAATGGTCACTCCACAGGTCAACACGCATCTGGTAAACGCAGCTGCCGACTCAGCTCCGGCGCGGAGCTTATATAGGAGCTTCTGCTGCGTTAGGGCAAAACATGGCTCTGAAATAAGCTCTATCAATGTCGCTACAACATATAGGACAATTGACTCGCTAAAATATGGCTGCTCCGCCGTCTCTGTTGAAACAGAGCTCCGCGAGTAAAATAGGGCCAACACTGATGCAAAAATAACACCCATTGGTACAGTGAGCAAGGAGAGGTTGACTACCGTCTGCGATTGCGCAGCTGGTGATCCCTCTTCTAGTAAACCACTACCCCTTGTCCCCTTCCCAGTCTTCTCTGGCCCGGCAGGTCCACCCCCATGCCGTTGAAGCGCCGTCCGTAAAGACTCCCGAGAAAAGTACAAGACACTGATCATGAGCAGCTCAAGCTGCACACTTATCCCCAGAAGCTCCGGGGAGAGGAAACGGAGCAGAACCTGGTTGACTATAAAGGTCAAAAGGCGAGAGGAGAGCTGTAAAAGTATCAGGAACTTGGCGCCCTCTGCAGATGCGGAGAGGAGGGATTGACGGCCGGCATCTGCCGGGGGTTTTGGGGGTATTGGATCCTTTGCGGCCATGTTTGAGGGGGTCGATATGGCCCTTGGGTTATGTTCGGGTGGTGTTCTCCGAGGAAACGTGTTGCGGACCTTAGGTGTTGAGGCTCAAATTTGGACCAGGTAGTGGTGGCTTGGCGGGAAGGGTCCCGACGTCATGCGGTAGATATCCTCGAACCTCGACCTGAAGCCATACCTAGGCCGGGCTGGTGCTTGGTTGGAATACATGTAGTTGGGGATGTTACCAATTCTGGAGCTCTACCAGTTGAATGATGCCTTTGAATAATTTTAACCGACGTCTGCATGTGTTAGTCCTGCTCTCCTCTTTCTCGATTGTAGATCGCAGGAACAATAAATTTGTGCTGACTGTTTAAATATACATTTTTGGCAAGCTCCAACATGTCTTCATGGCTTAGTTGGTTAAAGCGTCGGTCTCATAGTAAAATATGACCAATTCTCCAGAGTTGGATATCCGAAGGTCGCGAGTTCGACTCTCGCTGAGGACATATCTCTTTTTCGACTCAGTAAGTATTTTTGCTTTCACCTCGACTGCCCAATCAAAACCTAACTCTCCTAACGATTAGGAACTACATATAGTCTTGGTTGGTGTTCTGGGGCTTCCAGTAATCCAAAGCTCTCGCCACATGTAGTATGAACCCGAGTTCGGTCAGGGCATCATAGAGTTGTAGCTTTACGTACATAGCAATATAGCAGCAGTAGATAACAATCATGGCTACAGGCCTTCACCGCCTAATGCATCCAGGTGACCACTCCTTTTGCACTCCTTTTGCACTCATGGATCCTTCTCTGAGACCCCATCGAGACCCTCTAATACAAACCAAAACAATAAAAGAAAAGATTGTAGCACTGACCAAAAACAAAACAAGAAATGCAAAGAACAATCACTCCAACCAATTAAACAACAGTAAATATAAGAAACGAAGTATTCCACATCCTCTCTACCTTTGCCAGCACTCTGAAACCCGACCCAACCAAGCCCAAATCGATGGAAGAAAATGTTCGCCAAACCTTTTATGTTCTCACTCCTGTCAAAAAATATATGGAAAAAGATAGAAAGAAAGTAAGAATCCTAATATATATAAATGATTATAAGGTGCCGCCAAAACCGAGCAAGAGGTCTCTGGCAATCTCAAAACTCAAGAAGCTACTACCAATACTAGGTGCAACCTTCAACAAGTTAGGCAATAGCCCCTTGTACAGTCCTTTGGGACCTTCGGCTTTGACGATGATTGTAATGGCATCCCACAACCCTTTGTACTGGTATCCAATACCAGACATTGTGTTAACTTGGAATCGCCGTCGGAGCACACTGCAGACTTATTAGAGTGCCATTACAAACTCCACAGAAACTAGGATTCACTTACTCAAAAGGGTACGTGACACTCTGTGCAACAGCCCCAGAGATCGCACCGGCGGCCAATTTCCCTAGAGCAGAGGGATTCTGCTGTCCTTCGGGGGTCATGAATTTCCGCATTGCCTCATAGGTCGCAAAATTAATCCCAACATACGGGGCGACACCAGCAAGTGTTGGTCCAAGGCCTCTATAAAGCGAAATCATGCCACCCTCGGAGCGGTACATTAACTTCATGGTTGCAAACATTCCGGGTAGCTTTGTGTCAGGTTTTCCAAGGCTGGCAAAGGAAGCAGATTGAATGGATAGACGCGTTCGCACGATGTCGAGCGGGTATGTGGCGACTGATTACGTAGGAATTTAGAAATAGACAAAGAGTGAGGTTATTGGGTGAGACGTACCGACG
This sequence comes from Morchella sp. 2016-72, assembly GCA_024713865.1. Taxonomy (NCBI): domain Eukaryota; kingdom Fungi; phylum Ascomycota; class Pezizomycetes; order Pezizales; family Morchellaceae; genus Morchella; species Morchella sp. 2016-72. Next base: position 2,864,880 of record JAMJEY010000003.1, read on the forward strand.
GAGGTGATACCGGCCATGGCACCAGCAGCAAGTCGGCGAAAAGTTCCAAGATCGTTTGAACCCTCTGAAAGTAGTAACTGCGAAGAAAAGATTAGTTAGAGGCGGGATTCAATATCACATGAGAGTTTTGTTGTACCTTACCTTTTTATAGATACCATAACTAGAGAACTGCACAGCAGAGTAGGGTACGATTCGAATACAATTGGTTCCATTACCTCTGTTTTATAAGGTTAGTTCAAGCAAAGCTCTTGTAAGAACACCAGTCGGATTTTATCCTAGCTCAAGCTCTGAAATTTCAACTTTTGAAATTCTAGACTCCAGGCCATTAAGTGACGAAATTTTAACCTACCTCATGAAGCCCCTCCATCCTTCTTCTCTCCACATTTTCATCAATGCCGGGCCCACACCCTGATAGGATTGGTTTCCGGGTCCTTGTACTTGGAAGAGGATCTTTAACCTCTCCAAAGGGCTGACGACGGTCCTACTGACAGCGCCAGCAACTCCTCCAGCAATGAACGACGCCGTGACTGGCTGCCCAATATACGATCGTAGTGCTACCCATGTATCTGCCGCCGGTGGGATGAGACCGGAGGTGGCCATTGATGAGGAACCGGAATTGACGACAGGGGGCTATTGGGCAATGAAGGAAAGAATTGGCGGTCAACTTTCGGTCTGCAGCGCGGGAAAAAAGGAGGGATATAAAGCACTTACTTCCGAAGGTGGAACAGCAGGGAGTTTTGATAAGCCGGAGGAGGGGCTAGCATCTTTGGGGGCCGACATGGTGAGGGGATTCCCGGGATTCTATCACGATAGAGGTGGTGCCGGGGGTTGATGAGAGATGGAGATAATGAGTACTCCGGTTTCCTAGATGTGGAGGGGGAATTGATAGTATGGACAGGTGTTGATGGGGGAGGGGAATCCAAGAGGAAAAAGGAAAGTAAGAAGAGCCGCGCTTGAGTTAGGGTCCATTCAAAAGTACAGCGGTGTGATTGCGCAGAAGGTGTCTTGCGTGGTGTAGCAGCGTTCCCGGGAAATCCCTAAATATTCGGCTTCGGCTTTCGAGGTGCAGCAGCCGCCGGGGAAAGAAGAGTATGTTGGATGCGTATTCTACTTGCACAGCAAGTCCCTGAAAAGTGAACCAAAACAGGAAAGTCTGAGACAGAGGGAAATAGAAGTTTAAAAGACAGGCTTGGATTGGACAATTCGATCTCAACAAGGATTATGTGGCTGAACCAAATTATTATGTGGCTGTTCATAGTCAAGATGTGGCGCCTCAATAACTCCTGCTAGTTACGTAACTTAACTTTGCTTCTCGACTTTCCGGCTTATCAAGACTTGCTTGTGTGTGTGTTGCGGATAGAGAAAGCACGGGGCCCTTCAAACTCTCTGCCGTCATCCCGGTCGCCACCTCCACTTCCCCATCTTGTGCATAAAAGTTGCATCCTCCTCCTCAAACTTCCTCCCCTCCCTGTGCTCTGTCATTACAAACATCCACCAAACCAAATTCGAATCAACGATCAACAACCTTCAATTATTCAACTATGTTTAAGAGGATCGCACCTATTACGCTCTCGGCCCGCATTATCTCGGGGACTGCCTCAAGGTCCGCCCCGCTGGCCCGTAGTGTTACGAAAGTTTCTACTCCAGTGGTCCCAAGGAGAAGTTATCATGAAAAAGATATGTCCTCTCCAGCGTTCTACTCTTTGATTAGACTGTGTTTGTACGTTTCCGAACAAAAAGGCTGACATTGATATCTCTATCCACTGCTTGATCACTACAACAACCCTCGAAATGTCGGTTCAATGAACAAAAAGGATCTTGATGTCGGTACTGGCCTTGTTGGTGCACCAGCTTGTAAGCTTATCGCCCTTATTGCCTCGAATATTCCTCTGCACGGCCCTTTTACATCGTGAAAATTTCGTTGGCCGATTTATCCCCGCAGCAAGTATTCACTTTAATCTAGTCCGATTGTTAACACACTGATAGGTGGCGACGTGATGAAGCTTCAAATTCGTGTCGACTCTGCGACAAACACGATATCCGATGTAAAATTTAAGACTTTTGGTTGCGGCTCCGCCATTGCTTCGAGTAGTTACCTTACCGAACTTGTCCGTGGCATGACTCTTGAGGATGCTGGACGTATTAAGAATACTGAGATTGCAAAGGAACTTTGCTTGCCCCCGGTCAAACGTATGTTTGGGCGTCCTGCCGTTAAATCCTGGGGTTTGGTATAGTTGTATGAGAGAAGCTAACGAGGTGGTCTCTTTGATAGTTCACTGCTCCATGCTCGCCGAAGATGCTATCAAGTCTGCAATTAAAGATTACCAGAGTAAGTCAAAAAGACCAGCACCTACGCTCGGACCGGATGTGATGAGGTCTTTGGGCAAGGAAACTTCTGCGCCGACGGCTGCATAGTTCCTGCACTAGACAAAACCTCTCCCTTTGTGTCTGCGTAGTCCGGTTCTTGCTTCTTGAATATAGCTTTGTGTGTTTGAGGCCTGGCGTTTTTTCTTCTTTCATCTCTTTTGGCTTTAATTCCAACAACTGTCATTACTGCCTGCAGTCGTCAAATTTCTATCGTTTATCTTCTCTCTTCTTGCCGAAATGGGGTAGTCGAAGGCCGGTAGAGAGAGGGGGCGGTGCTTTACTTCTCTTTTTTCTTTTAAAAAAAAAAAAATGGGAAAAACGATGGCCTAGATTTGAGCCCATCATTTGTTTAAAATAACCATATCCACTCAGTTGAAACTTTGAGGGCCATAAATCAAGGCGAACTCGCAATGCTGGCCGTAGATCCACAGTCATAATCATACGATGGGATAGGGAAATATGCTTAAATTTATTGCATGATGCGGAAACCGTACGATCGCTGGTTCAAATTCAACTACCGGGCTGTGCTTCTACCGGGCTAATTTGAATGGATTGAGCTACGATAACTTTGAGTAGACGTCGTGCGTTCCATCAGATTACTGTACATATGGTATCTGATGCAGAGATAGGGACCATCACTGATCAGTAGATAGTTATTCCTTTGTTATCAGATTGTTTCGGATCTACCCATGCTAGTCCACTGGTCGGTTCTTGAGCTTTACACTATGTGATTCTTACCATACAGTTAGGATACACAGCTACTAGGACATAAGGGTATTGCGCCGCCCCCGCGCCAAAACACACCTCAACTCTTCTCAGAAAGTTACGAGGCTATTAGGAATGGGAGATAATAAGAGAGCTTAGATTTTCGAAATATACCCCGTCTATCAAATACTACATGTACTACGGGGGTAGGGGTAAGTCTCTAGAACTATTGCCTGTTGCAACTATTACCAGTGTACTACGGGTGTAGGGGTAAGTCTGGCGACAGTAAGAACTATTGCAACTACGGCCAGTGTCGCCAGACTTACCCCTACACCCGTAGTAAGAGCTGCACAGCTTTGGGATTCTGGACTTTGCCAAGACCCATACTTACAGCACTGTAATTGTCTGGTAATTACAATATGATTATGTACTGTAGATTCTTATATGTTAGACAACTTCCCTAGCTACTCGAACACCCCCCTAAAACAGGATCTTCGTTGTAACCTACTAACTCACCAATCATTATCAACTGTTCGGGTGAAGGGGGGGGGGGGGTATTCGAGTAGCTAGGGAAGTCGTCTATATCTTAAAGTTGTGGGTTAGTTATACATCAATTTGAAAAAATGAAAAAAGGGGTCTTTCCTCCAAGACAGTGATTTATGTCCAGGCGCTGTATTTATATTTTTTACATCATGCTTCACCAAAGTGCAACTATAAAACCACATATGGGGCTATTCGCATTTACACCTAATCCCTCTTGTGTCTCTAATTCCTTCTGAAGAAATAGACATATGCAAACTTTTTCATCTCCTCAACATCAACAGCTCTCACCACCTTTTCATCATTAAATAAGACCCACGCCTCTCCCTCGCCCTCAAGTTCCTTTTTCACAAAGGCAACATAATGTCCTGCGTGGATACTACTCCCCTTATGGCAAACAATACTATGTAATTGAAACTCAGCTGGAGTTTCAGCTCTGCCAGGCTCCTCCTTCACCTTAGGCTCGAGACTTGTCTCGGCCATAAGTTGATCATCATCACCCATATCATCGGGATGAGAAAACACCCACTCAACAGCTCTCTCCATATTTCCACCAGTCTCTTTAAGTGCCTTTCTTGCTTGGTTTGCAGTGAATCCCATTGCCCCGAGCATTTCTATTTGTTCTGCGCTGGGCTCGACCCCACCTACTTTCGGCTGGTCTATGACTAGAGGTTCATCTATATCCGAATCTTCCATATGCTGGAAGAGCCAGTTCATGGCTGATTCTGAGTCGGTGTTGCCCGTTTTATAGAGTGCCTTTTCACACCGTGTACGGGGGAATCCCATGGCCTCAAGGTCAGCCATAGCAGCTTCATTTGCCACGAACCCAGGGGCTGAGGGCTCTGCATCTTCCGGAAGAAGCTCTTCATCGGGGGCGGGGCCTCTAGAGGTGTAAGGATCCAATAGAAAAGGCTCATCCCCAACCACCACAGGAACATCAAGCTTAGTTGGAACCCAATTAACAAGTTCAAAACGTCTGCAGTTGACTGCGAGGACCTCAGGAAATGTCTTAAAGGCAACGCGTCTAAAAACATCAGTATTTGTTGCCATAATAAATTTTGTGTCTGTACATACTTGGTAGCGGTGCCCTTTCCACAGTTAGGACAAGTGAACTCCACGGCTTCTTTAGAAGTGAAAATATCAAGGCATTCTTTAATAGTGATCGGTTCAAAAATATCTTTGGTTTCCTTCCCGTCACTTGAAGTCACTTTACCAGTTCTCCTTGCTGGTACAGGCACCGAAATATTATCTTGCACATCAGTCCTGTACCGGACTTTTCTACAGCTAACGCATTGGATCCGTTGTTCAAGCACAAACTTAAAGTCCGAAACAGGATCCTTTAATTCATCAGGGTGTGTGGAACGGGTGATGAGCTTGAAGAGATGTAAAAGGAGCTCGAAGGCATCCTGTTGTCGCATCGTTGAAAACTCCTCATGACCTCTTCCTATTAGAGCTTTAAGCATTGCAGGCGCAAGTCCCTTCTGATATGGAAGCTCAGTCGAATATTCACTGGCGACTACATCGGAGTCTACGTTCGAATACCTGCCAGACAAAAGCCCGTCTGCAAGTTTTCGCAGCTGTGTCTCTAAATCTTCTGCTGGATCTACGTTCTCAGGCATACCCCTTGAGGCAATGACATCATAGTACCTGCCCCAATATCAAAAAGTGTTGTTTAAAAGCCTAGGTTTGTGTTGGGGGATCTCACCTTGTTTGAAAGGCTGGAAGGGCAAAAAGACACTGCAGGATACTGGCCAAATAGCAAGAGTTTCCCAAGTTTTTTAACCCAGTGAGACCTTTCCCAAAAAGTGGTTTCAACTCTTTGCCATCTTGTGTGGTCATAGCAAACTCCCATTTCAAATTTTGTTCTATCTGCATCTCGGTAAGCGATTTCTCGGTCTTCTGCCGTTCGGCGATATTGATTCCCCAATGCTTTAGATGCGGGCCAAGCTCTGGGTCAGTTCTCTCATCATTGCAGGAGTAGCAATAAACATCGGCGGTCCCTTCGGGGGTGATAGAGCCCAGTTTGACAGCTACCGGATGCTTAGTTGATTCGAAATGAGCAAGGCCATGAGAGTTTCCACCAACACCGCCAAATTGAGCTCGCCCACAGTTAAGACTTCCGCATTGAAGACAAAGCCAAAGGTTCTCTTTCAGATCGCATGATGAGCAGTGTGCAAGGCCTGTGTTTCCCAGGAAAGCGATCAGCTTCAAAGATATCTTTATATCTACAGGGTTTAATCATACTCATAGCCTCAAGCTCTTTAGCTGTATCCTGTACCAAGCAAAGAGTGTGCTCGCAGGCTGTGATCTCTTGCTCCCATGCCTGAACTTCAGTTTGCTTTGCGAATGTCATTGCGGACATAACTCCGTCGATGACCCCAGGTAGCTATGAGCCCCAAATAAATCAGAATAGTAACCGGTGAGAAGAGTAGCTTTAAACCTACATTGCCAACTGTTCTATCTACCTCCTTCTCACCGCACCCGTAACAAATGACGGTTGTATGAATATCATACTTATCGCTTTCCATCTCAGCCTCAATAGCAAGCTTTGAAACCTTTTTCGGTGGTTCATCACGCTGCTCAGACTAGTTAGCTCCGAGTTTATCCTAATTAAGCTGGGAAATCACCTCAGGTTTTGGTTTCCTGGTCCTGCGGATGTTCAAAATCAATGGATGCTGTGTGAGTTTATTATGAAGCAATGCATGATTCCTGTCTCCTGCACATCCGCCATTGAAACAAGAAAGGCAAACGTTTAATCCTTCTTGGTTATCCTGTGAGGTTGATTTTTAGTTGTGTCATAAAGTTAAGTACAAGGTCAGGGCTTACAATCCCGTCAAAGCACTGGGTGCAATCTTCACGGTGAACGCTCTGGGTAGCTCTGGGAGCCTGTAAACCTGGCTACTTCTTGAGCATCGAGCTCTACTCTAAAGCTTATCTGGGTGGAGACTTACGAGCTTCGGAGATGTGAATACAGCTCATGATGAAGGTATGATTTTAAACGATTTTAAGTTGAAAATGGCCAGTCTAATTTTGATAGCTGTGAGGGGTTGTGTACAATACTAAAATAAAGAAAGCCGTGATTTGGTTCACAGTAAACAACGTGGGGCTATTGCCAAGCCAGTTTACGTAGCGGGGCAATTTGGACGCCTTACTTTATTTGATAATAGTACATACGTCATAACATTGAAGCTCTAATCCTAGTAATTGTTGTTGGACACACAAGTAATGTACTTCGGGTGTAGGGATAAGTGAGAAGACACCAAGCTGCCAAGTTTGCATGAAGGGTGTCTTCTCACTTACCCCTACACCTGAAGTAGTATACTTAGAAAGTGATGCAACGACTCGATTTACCAGCGACCCAATTGTAACCCTAATGAAGCAACAATATATCGTATATAGAATATGTAAACAGAGTATAAATCATATTTAAATAAAAGAAGTCGGTGGTTGTGAATTTACTAAGGCCTCACCTAATAGTGTAATCCCAAGCCGTTTCGTCACTTTTAGGGGCCCCTAGGTATATCTTAAATTACTTTACGCACCTTACACACTAATGTACCTTAGCTTTACTAAAGTTTATGAGAGTTTATCTGGTCATAAAGAGTCATTCTTTGGAACCTGTGGCACGTGCAACACAAAGGCTAACTAAGCACTGCTAACTAGAACACGATTTTACTGTTTCAATACTTTTTATTACTTAAGGTAGATAGCTCAAGAGTGGTTCTTCCTAAAGCTACATGTAGGTTTATAGATATCGTGATATATAGCTTTCTAAATGAGGTTACCAATGTATTTATTACGTATCAATCAGATAGTAAATAGGCGAGGGCAAGCACTTAATGTTTACTCATGAAATCAAGAAATTGTCGAAATACTTGTTTCTGTGCAGCCCGAATATGCTCCTCAGAGTAGCTTCCGTAAACTCCAAATCCTAAAACCTGCCTTAGTACCACAAACTCGATTGGGGTATTGATTTGATAACTACCATGCGGGACACCCTCATATACACGCATTTCGTGCTCGATGTTGTTTGCTTGAAGGTATCTCAATCCCTCCTCCCGGAGATCATCTGGGAAGAAATTATCGTTTTCTGTGCCCCCATCCATTTCTTTTAGTAAAAATTATTTTGATCTACATACACATCTGGGATTGTTACCAACGCATGCAAATGAAATGGGCTTCTTAACCCCCATGATATCTTCCTTACTAACTAAAGTTCCTATCACATAAATATTGTTAATTATTACTCATTTTATTAGGTAAAGATATTATAAGCAAACCATGCGCAACAGCCCCTGCAATGATCAAGTCTGTTGCCGCCAATCTCAAAACATATTTGCCACCGAAACAGTATCCTACGGCATATGTTCCTAATGAAACTGTATAGTTCTTATCTCCATACTCCTCCTTAATAGCAGCTAGGACTTTCTCAATGATTGGCATCGTGTTTTCTGGGGTATGCCGTGCAAGCCACATATCTACATTTACTACTTAGTACATGTAGTTGTATGATATAAGTAGATAACATGGACAGCTAAGCAGACCTATCATAAAACCCTTTATCCCCTCAGCAGCTTTAAACTTAATTTGTTCAAGTAGGTCTTGTGAGTCGACATGCGAGGTTACAGTGGCGGCGTTTGGCGCAGAATCACCTAAGGGTTCAGTAATGCTTGAAGCTAAAGGTACAGACCATGATACCTTCAAATCTGTTATTGAGGATTTAGCCATGCGCCCTGAAGTGTCTACTTGGCATTAAGAACTAACAGATCTGGCATGGCTACGAAGTATCCTTCTCTCGCAAAATGGTCTGCTTGAAGTTGATTGGCAATTGAGTTTACCCCTACACCATTGGTAAGGAGTAAAAGAAGACACGTTCCCTGACTTTCGAGATCAGAAGGCTTTGAGATGTAAATCTATATCGGCCCGCTGGAATTTAGCGTGGATTCATACACGTACATGTACATGTAGTTACAGGTTAAGTTGGAAGCTAGCTCACATCTGTCTCAGCAAGCTTCACCATTTCCTACGTATGGCAGCTCTAATTGTTAACGCGGGGTTGAGCGGTGAGAAATTATTCGGCTTTTTCACTTACTCCGGAAGATCTCACGAATGGGTCTATCGTCGTTTTCGAGGGTTAGCAAATGCCCGCCTACCTCACGGGACTAAGCACTAACCAAGTGGTGGATCATTGACACAGTGATCCCCGACCCGTGGATTAGATGAAGTACCATATTCGCTGTAAGGTGGAGGTAACTCTCCCGGTAGATCTTGAGGGATAGACTCTTTAGTTGCAATTCCAGACATTGTTTGTGCAATAAAGCGGGGTCCTAGAGTTTTGAAGACAGAGCTGGAACCAGGAATACTACATGTGCTTAGTCAAACAGTGCACGAGCATCTTGATTAGTCAGCTACACGCACGCGTACAGTCACAGCACACTCTACGCGTCTCCCTTGCCACCCCGTTCACAAGCACCCTAACACCTCTCCACATTCTTCAAGACTTTAGACTCTTTGAAACAAACCTTTTACCTCGTCCCTCAGCTAAAGCATAATGACCGACCACCCTTGCACCGTTGGTGCCTTGAAGCGAGTGTTTGAGTCTGATCTTCCTCCAGACCAAGTGGTTCCAAACCCGGTCTTTCAGGTCCTTCAAATCAAGCCTATTGCTGCTCAGTCCAACACTCCAGCACGGTAAGTCGAACATCCCTTCCACAGTCATCATTTCTAACGTCCGTTCAGGTATCGCATTGTGTTTTCTGACACAGAGAACTTCATACAGTCTATGCTCGCTACCCAGGCGAATCACCTAGTGTTATCTGGGGAGCTCGAGAAAGGCTGTTTTGTTCGTCTATCCGCTTATCAAGCTAACCAAGTCAAGGACAAGAAGTATGTCATCAACTTAGAGCCTCACACTCTATGGATTTATTGACAGGATGTAACTAGGATTTTGATAGTACTTGGCCTGGAAGTGCTCAAGGAACATGAAAAGCGAGAGAAAATTGGGAACCCGGTCTCGTTAGAGCAAAGCCCAGCTATTCGTGGGCAAACCACATCTACAAACAACGCTACAGCCCCCCCTCAACAGGCTTCTGCGACGGCGTTCTATGGGAGTAAGCCAGCGGCGGCAGCTCCCCAAAGAGCTCCCGCTCAGAAGCCAAGGTACAACCCAATGAATCTTATTAGTCGGACGTTCCTGACAGCAGTGATTAGTTCTCGCCCGGGGGGCCACGATCGTATTTACCCAATTGAGTCTCTTTCGCCATACCAAAACAAATGGACTATCAAAGCTCGCGTAACTTCGAAGTCTGATATCAGAACATACTCAAATAGCAAGGGGGAGGGTAGAATTTTTACTGTCAGTCTCCTCGACGAGAGTGGAGAGATCCGTGCTACTGGATTCAATGATCAGGTCGACTCGCTGTACGAACTGTTTGAAGAGGGCCAGGTATATTACATTTCTAAATGCCGGGTCAATATGGCAAAGAGGCAATTTTCCAACATTAATAACGATTACGAATTAATGTTCGAGCGTGACACGGAGGTTGAAAGGGTAATATCAATTTCGGTCTGATGTGAGCAATCAGGCTAACTATTATTAGTGCACCGATACGGACGACAGTGTCCCTCAGGTCCGATTCAGTTTTACTCAATTTGCAGACCTCGAGAATGTGCAGAAGGATGCCATGATTGATGTTATCGGGGTGGTTAAAGAGGTTTTCGATCTCAGCACAATTACATCAAAGGTCTCTCAAAAGCCCTACTCGAAACGCGACTTAACTCTTGTCGATAAGTCCAACTATTCTGTCCGTTGCACAGTGTGGGGCAAGGTTGCCGAGAATTGGGAAGTATCTGTGGATGAAATTGTAGCCTTCAAGGGGATCAAAGTCGGCGATTTTGGCGGGCGCTCGTTGAGCATGTTACACAGTTCAACCATGTCGATTAACCCTGATATCGACGAAGCCCACATACTTAGGGGCTGGTATGACGGACAAGGCCGCGGAGAGACTTTCCAAAGCCATCAAGGGCTGTCAAGCATGGGCGCGGCTGGAGGAAGGAAGGACCCCATGAAGAATTTGGCGCAGATTAAGGAAGATAATTTTGGCATGGGACAGGACCCAGATTACTTCACGACCAAAGCAACAATTGTGTACATCAAGCAGGATAACCTCTATTATCCTGCTTGCATGGGCGAAAATTGTAATAAGAAGGTTGTGTCGGTGGATGGTGGGTGGAGATGTGAGAGGTGTGATGTAACATACCCTAAACCTCAGTACAGGTACAGTTATAGCTTAAGCCATGAAATTCATCGTCCTTTGGTATTAATCTGAGATTTGAACAGGTACATCATGACTCTTTCATGCAATGATGCCTTTGGGCAAGCATGGCTCAGCTGCTTCGACGAAGTCGGTAGGATGATCATGGGAAAAACTGCAGACGAGCTTCATGAGCTTTCCGAGGACAACATGTCTGACGAAAATAACAAGGCGTACCTGAACATCTTCTCGGAAGCTAACTTCAAGACTTATATCTTCAGGTGTCGGGCTAAGCTAGACACATATGATGGTCAGCAGAGAGTTAGGTATCAGGTTCTAAGTGCAAACCCGGTAAATTATGCGGCAGAGGCGGCAAGATTGGTGGAGCAAATTAAGCTATATTCGATGAATTAGAGGACATGTCGACGAAAGTCTTTTAGTTAGATGGCCATATGCAACGAAATAACGGTAGAGAGTTTATTAATTTGCTACCAAAATTTTCGTCTGGGATGATTGGACCAATATCAAAATTTTGTTCCAACATTGCTTATAAAATACTCTCAAGAAAGTATATATGCAGTAAGTCAAGCAGGTACAGGAATAGGTCACAGCCACTAACCACAGGCCTAGGCCGTGTCCTATTGCGACCGAATATCATAATACGGTATTGAGGGGTCCCCCAATGTCAAATTTTCAAAACCCACAAACAGTGACATTGTGTACCTGTCTAGGAAATAAGCATAATACATGCTGTAAAAAAAAAATATAATAAGCAATTCAAGTTGCGTGACCCATTCCTGTTTTTCTGTACCGAAGGTCAAGGAGATAAGATTGATAACAGAGGGCTAACCCTATCACCACAGTCCCAACCACACCGCAACTCGCAAATTTGACACCACATCTGTCAAACATCCGCCAATCTCGCGAATTAATCCCGTCAACAACAACACAAGCAGCCCGTCACTAATATCAGCACAATGGGGTAAGCATACCGGATACTCCCCGTCAAAATCGCGAGCAGTAGATTTGATACAATTAGGCTGGGGTTCGCTGACCGATCTTTTTGGAAAATTACAGTATCGATCTTGATCACAGGAGGCCCTCGCACCACCGCAAGGTTCGTTTTTTCTCGTTATAAGTTGGGTTGGAAAGTGTTGGAAGATGGTTAGCCAGCGAGTATTGAAATACTAATGGCAATTTCCAAACAGGCGCCCAAGTCCGACAATGTTTACCTGAAGCTTCTTGTGAAGCTGTACAGGTTCTTGGCCCGTACGTTTTAATATTCTCGACAAAAAAGTCAAGATTTAAAGGATTGACTTGTGATTTTCAATAGGTCGTACCGACAGTGCCTTCAACAAGACCATCCTCCGCCGTCTGTTCATGTCAAAAATCAACAGACCCCCGGTCTCCATTTCTCGCATCATCAAGAACGGCGCCAACCCTCACGCTACTCACAACAATGACAAGACCGTCGTCGTTGTCGGTACTGTCACTGACGACAACCGTCTCCTCGAGGTTCCTAAGCTCACTGTTGCTGCCCTGCGATTCACAGCCACTGCTCGTGCCAAGATCGAGGCTGCTGGGGGTGAAGCTCTTACCCTTGACCAGCTTGCGTTGAGGGCGCCTACTGGATCCAACACTCTTCTTATCAGAGGACCTAAGAACGCCAGAGAAGCCGTCAAGCACTTCGGAATGGGCCCCCACAAGCACAAGAAACCGTATGTTTCCCTCGCTCAGATTGGGTATGGTTTGTAAAGTAGCTGCTAACATCTTGGGGATATCTAGCTATGTTGAGTCAAAGGGCAGAAAGTTCGAGCGTGCTCGTGGTCGCCGTCGGTCCAGGGGTTTCAAGGTTTAAACGAACAATTAAAAAAAAGTTATTCCTTTCTTTTTCACGGCACGGCTTCAACAAATCCAAAACAATCTACAGTGTACTATCTGGAATCCATAGGTGGTGGAAGCGGCAGGGAGTCCAAAAAAGGAGAAAACTATTCTACAATACCACTTTCTCTTTGGTTGTGTCGTGGTGTTCGGTTTGGGAATGGGTGGTACGGGATCGTATTTTCTTTTCTTCTTTTCTTTTCTGCTGCTGCTATTTATGGTTTCTTGCCTTGCAACCGGTAGACAGGGAATGATAAAGGCACTGGTTTGAATTTGGGTTTCGTGATCATTGTTTCTTTCTTTCTTTGAGGGTGTCTGGAGTAGCATGTGAAATTGGCCTTTTTTAGCTCCTCCGCCTGCCCTCTTTAGATCCAAAAAATCTAGGTGAATAGCAGCCAAAATTCAGGATTGCAATAAAATCACATGTCACAGAAAGCTATGCTTGAGCTCTGCGATCTCAATTATTAAATTATTAAGTTAAATATATCTTTATTAATTGAGATATCCCCTACCCACAGATTATCACTCGCTCTAATTCGATGTTTGCATCATCCCCATGGATCCCCACCCCCGCCTCTATAAGTGCTTAATAGAGTTTAATAGTAATTATGCGTTCGGATCCTGGGTCTCGTGGAACCTTACTCAGTGGGATCGTTGGGGACAGACACTAGAACATCAATCATAGTAAATCACTCGATGTAATATTACGTATTAGTTCTCATATGTTGCTGTTGTTGATGATTCATGTAAATGTAGCCACACAGAGTTAGGCTGATATACGTGTAGCTGCATCTTCAAGCAAGTGCTTACATTGAAGGTAAGTACATGTTGTACGTTTAAGAAGTTGACTAAACCTACATGTATGAGACTTTTGAGTGTTATAACAAGCCAGAGAGAAGTTCATGAGAACTTGGGTGAGTTTGTTGGTTAATGTGAATATATATGTAGTTATATGCATCTTATTGGGTTGTAAAAAAAAAAAGGAAGGAGAGGGAGGCTATGATGCCTAGGCCTAGAACTAGAGACGCGATTGCGACCCTCTGTCGACATTTGAAAACAAAAAATAAACAGCATGAATTCGCTACTGTATTCCCGTCAGTACTGCTCTGGCAATGTACTGAGGATGTGATATTCGTATAGTATTCTTCTTACAATGACGATTTAATTTAGCATATATTTGTCACTAAATTCCACGGTCTCATGATTGTGATTGTAATTACCATTGCCATATATATATATACATGTATGCATATAAGGATTAACAGCCAGTCACATATACCTACATGTATGTACAGTCGTCATGATTGATACCGTGGTTCTAAAAGATACATCGGGGGCGCACTTATATGCAGGACGTACGCATACATTCTAAGCCTGTAGTATAATCTCATTTCAAGGCTAATCCGTACTCAGTAAAGAGGAAATAGTGTTAGAGAAATATTAGGCTTATAAAGCGGGATAGCGATAGGCCTTAGTCACATCTGAATTCCTTCTAGCCCACTCCCTAGCCTAGGGCCCCTAGGCCTCATGAGCCTGAACCATTTTTATGGCCGACTAATACTTTTCCTATCCTTTCTCAACCACGTCTACCCATCAGCTTGCAGTTGTCCTTCGCCCATATCTACATAACTGGATTTAACGTGTATTATCAGCTAGATTAGGTTATATAATGTGTAAATTGAGTCTAATTCTGACTTCCACGTGCCCAACCTGGCGAGGTGTAACTGTACATGTAACTGGGAGTTGGACTGCCGGGTAGGGGCTACAGAATACAGATCTAAATGATATGTACATGTATGCCCGTAAAACAAGAGAAACAGTCATAAGGCGAGAGGTTGGGAATCATGCTACATGCCGATCACGGCAAAACACTCTTTTGTCGAGCTGGCAGTCACAAGCCATCACTCGTGTCGATTTCCTGTCTGATTACATGTGCGTGCATGTGGCTTTCTAGTAGCTAATGAATGCTAAATACATGTATATGAGTGATAAGAGGTACATGTATGTACATGTAATATTGATCTTAACAGCAGGCCGTACAAGCCTGAAGTCTTTGCTTGAGTCGGCACAACATAAATCGTGCTACGGCTTATTATATATACATCTCGCTGACCAGAATTAATCGCGTCAGAGTTTCTCCCTCTTTTTCTCCCTCTTTATTTAAAGCTACAATCACGAGTATCTTTCAGCCGTAAAAGCAAATCTTATTGCCCAAGCCTCAACAATAAATGCAACTTGTGACAGGGAAAAGGAATATGAATAACAAAATAGGATACAAATAGCAATATAAGAAAGACGAAAACAGGAGAAAACAACAAAGGAAAGGAAAGAATAAGGCGGTCGCGGAGCACGGGTATAGAGTCCCTGTCCATAAGCGAAAAAATCCCTACCTACATGACAAAATCTCTTAGTGACTGTTAATAGCCTCATACCTGAGCTCTCTTCTGGGCCCCAGAAATGGAATATACATGTAGGTATGAATGGGATTGTAGTAAACAGGGAGACGAATAATTGGATATACATTGTTGATATAAATCATTCAAAGTACAAAGAAAGGTGGAGAAAAGTGAAGAAAAGTGAAGAAAGTGAAGAAAAGTGAAGAAAAGTGTTGTAGAAAGTAAACAGCACCAGTGCTGAGATACTTGTAACCAGCCTTCGTATATATAATAAGGCAGTCTAAGTCGTTCAAATAAAGAAGTTACAAAATAAAACGAAAATTATCAACCCAACCGAAAGCGCCATGACCAAAATGCACGAAATATGTCCCAAGAAAGAGCGAGTCAGCCAAGACAGGGTAAGAAAGGCAACGAAGGAGGGTGGTAAAAGAATATGAACGCGCTGAGGGCACAGCTTAAGTCTACATGCATTTAAAGCGAGAAACGAGCAAGAAAGAGGATCCGAAATAACTATATAGGAGAAGATGGGCAAAGTAGATATGAAAAGGGAACCGCAAAGGGAAATCGAAACTGGGTATCAATCACAAGAAAAATCAGAAAGCCGCAACCCCAAACCGTATACCAAACCCATCACAAAAGAGATCCAAGAGGACTAGAATTGAATCATGACACAGTGGAACAGTTGCATTCACTACAGCCCCATCCTAACATCCAACCCACGATTGCCCAAACGATACCGCTGCCAAAAAGATACGCCCATACACGTGTGAACAAGATATCGTATGCCCCCTCTATATTTCTTATCTGGGTTTGTTCCAAAAAGTCGCTCAGCAGAGTCTCAAGGTCTGTATCTGTTACCACATACGAATTGTGCCTTGAGAGAACAGCAGGCGAGGGCAAGCACGACGAAATTCCGGATTTCGACGGGTCAAGATCTAGGCCAGCAGGGCGTTTCCTGAGTGTAGGCGGAGGTGTAGGAGGTAATTCGAATGTGTGTGATTTTGATGCAGAACCTGGAATCATAGGAGAGAGCGGTATTCCAAAGGAATCTCCATCTGTGTCGATGATGACCCTACTATTTTTGCGTGAATGTCTCAGTGAGACGAAGGGCACTGAAGACGAGGGTCTATGGAAAGAAGTAACGAGGCGGGGAGTCCCGGGGCAGGATGTGTTAAAACCCATGGCGTTTGCTATCGATGGATTTGTTGACGAAATGCTAGATCTTAGTTCTCCTTTTCCCAATTCTCCATCCTCCTCCTCCTCCTTGATCTCTGCAGGCGGCCTTAAAGTGGCAAATTGTCGCAGTGGCCCAGTAGGTGAACTAACTGCAGCCTCAGCCTGTGCCTGTAAACCAGCAAGAAGCATTGATAGCCTCTGAAAGGCAACATCATTTTGTCCGGGTTCCTCGTCCTCCTCTTGTTCCACTGTCTCCTGTATGTCCTTCACATTCTCCATAAACCCAAACTTCCTCGATAATGAATCCCGCGGCGATGTAAAAAGGAGACTGTTTGGTGTGCTCTGCCATGTTGACGACAATGAGTTCAAGGAGAAACGCTGTGAAGTCACTGATGACGCGGTTGTTGGTCGGCTGAAATAAGTCACTCCATCATCCCTATCCAAATCCTCATCGGCAACAGATGCACTCGATGAAGGCGGTAATGTATCTGGAGTAATCACATCTTCGCGGATTATATGTTGATTCCCTAAAAGGTCTCCTTCAAATCTATCCAAGGCTAGCCGTGTACTGTGTTTGCACACAGCTTAATCAGCGGCCCCTCTGGTAGCACGACAGGCGACAAAAAAAAAGGGGGGGTGGGGAACAATACCTGCTCAACAATGTAGCTAAATCCTCATCATCACCGATCCCGTCCGCATTCAATCGCAATAGCGATTTTAGCCCAGTCAAGTTCTGAACTAATGCTTCTCGCGACACCTCCATCTCTTGTACAAACATATGCCAAAAGGACGAAACTCGAGTAATAGCTAATAGTAATAATAAAGGAGCGACTGGTAGTAGAGTTATGTATAAGGTTGAATTTTGAGAGAGAGTGTGTGTGAAGGAAGTCAAGCTTGTTCTATATTTCTGCGCCCCACCAGCGCTGTCAAGAGAGGAGTTGGCGGGTCATGGTTCTCACAAGGTAAGGAAGAAAGACAGGAGGTGTAAGTGGAGGAGAGATGAGGTCCATGCGATCGATGCGCAATCCTTGTCAGGGTCCTTAAGCATCCACCCACCACTCACAGCCCACCCGCCTGCAATGCATACAACAGTCAGGGAACTCTAGCCCCCTTTCTCCACCACTCCCTGGAATGGACCCAACCCCATACATGCTCAACGCGAGACCCGCGCATATGACGTGAGCTGCGAGGAGGATCTGATCTGAATCTAGAACGGTAAAAAGAAAAAGTCTAACTCGGCCGTTTTGCGGCTCACCCTGTCTAATGTTTAAAGGTAAGATACAAGTAACAAGAGACAACATTTAAGAAGTAGAGGTGCACAGTACGTACTGCAGTCTAATTACAACAGACATAAAGATTTCTCTAGTTAAGAAAGTACTCTTGTATTCTTCCGGCTTAAGTTATTGCAGGAAGGATTTAGCATCTCCATCGAAGTGATATCAGCAGTATCGGGTAATTGTGGAGAGGAAAACGTGGACGAATGTTGTTGAGTCCCCGCCACGCTGGGGTGGGTGGACCAGTGGCTTTTGCAGGTGAAGCCTGAAACGCTTCTGCAAACACCATACAGAAAGCGCCAATCCCCTGACATGGCTCCAGTTATTGTCATTATTTTTGGACATAATCGATATCACTATTCGGCAAAGCCGACTGCATATATCTAGAGAGCTACTTGGTAGTAGAGATCTACGTAAGGTGGGGTGTCTACTGGGGCATCCACCGATGTTTGGAGAGCATACCATGCGCATGTGCTCCTAAAGTAGAGCAACTGCATACAGTACTTATAGTATACATACATGTATCCATATAATCTAGTCTTTATGCTTCTTCAGATCGCCAGATGACCCTGGGAGCATCAATCAAAGCTGAGTACCAGTGTCAAAGGGAACCCTGACCCACATGCGTTTATTTATTTGCACCCGTGGATAAGAATGTGGACCTGGAGGCTGAATCACTCGCTACGACTAGATCATGGTACCTGCTAGGCCACGTGCGTTGGAAACCAGCACCCTCTGCGTACATGTAATAATATATTGCTACACGTTCACTTCAGGACTACACCGGAATATCAGCCCTCCGAGACAAAGACACCGATTTGACCGGGCATCTCTTTCCTTAGGTGGCGATTCGTAGACAGCAGACAAGCGATATCGCGATAAGAGCGGCACTGTGCTATGTATGTACATGTATGTAGGTTACAGGCACCATTGTGATCCTGGCCCTATGATGCCTCCACGCATGACCCCCCGCACTCTGTCACACAGTGTATCATATCATTGTCAGGTAGTCATCTCGGTCTCTACTAGTACTATTCTACCTATTCCATCCCATTCTCCCCTCACTTCTCATCCCCTCCTTCCATATATGTACGTAGGATAGAATAGTTACAACCGTTCTATTATCACATCTAGCCAACCCGCTTCGTTTCCTCGCCGGCTCTCTGCATCTAGTTCCTTCTCCGTACACACATACTGGTCTGTGAAATAACTCGTCCCTACAGAGAACTCTGTCATCCGTTTTCAGCATTACACAGCTTCTCCTACGTCAGCAACTTCAAGAGAAAGTAGACTCCCGGAATAAGCGCAAGGATGAAATACTCAAATTTCATATCGTCCATCGAGACCCCTTTCTACTATTCCCTTGCCAACCACAAGATCGAATATGATAAGCTTGATGACTCGCCACGGAGAGTGCTTGGCCAATATGTGCCTTGCAGAGCAGAGATGCAGATCCACGGCAACGCTCTGGTGGCCGACGAGTAAGAGTTTTAAACTTCACTATTTATTAATAAAAAGTGCTATACTTACTGTAGTCCTGTAATAGGGTTGGCAAAGACTCATGTAGAGCCGAAGGAATGATCAAAAACTTCAATACTATTGAAGAGTTTAAGAAAGTCAATAGGGCAGAGCTCTTGCAGAAAGTTGCACGCACGGTAATTACTCCATCTACATACGCGCTCATAAACTTATATGCTTATACCGATGAAGATTTGGGATGCCATAGATGATGGATCTATCTATTCAGCACCATCTTTGCTGGCATCGTTCCTAATACTCTCTTACGCGGATTTGAAAAAATACAAATTCCACCATCTTTTTGCGTTCCCTGCATTTGTATCTACCCCTCAATGGTCCGTTACCGGGCCTGTTGATAGGTTTGACGCCCAACAGACCTCCACGCTAGTAGATGCAGTCAATGTCTGGAGATACAGCGCGGATTCTAGGCAGCGGGGCTTCTTTCTGGTTAAGCGGGATGAGGGTGCGTGGAGGATTGGCGCACTGGGGGATTTTGAGAGAGGGTTTTTTGGAGAAGACGTGGATGAAGAGGATCGTTATGTTGCGTTCGTGGATCCATGTGCTTACGACGAGTATCCTGGATGGCCCTTACGGAATTTATTAATGCTTGTTCGCAAAAGGTGGGGATGGAAGAAGGTTAAAATCCTCTGTTATAGGGATGTCCACAGAGAAAGATATGAGCCAAAGAGCTTTATCATGGATGTAGAACTTGAAACAACCGATGTTGAAGGAGATCTTGCAAAAATGAGCCTAGGTAAGTTCCGCTTAATTCGGATGAGAAGTAACGGTTTCCTAAGGGCGTGTTTCAATAGATGAAATGCCGCCAGTAGTAGGCTGGGAGAAAGGCGACGATAATAAGATTCGACCAAAAGTTGCCCACCTATCGGCGTCTATGGATTCGAAAAAGTAAGTTTTCGGCTTCAGTTTAGCAAGTAATGCAAGTGTAAGACATGCTAATTGCGTCCATAGGCAAGCGGATATTAGTGTTGATCTCAACCTTAAACTCATGAAGTGGCGGATCGCACCAGATCTAAATCTAGACAATATCAAAAAGACCAAATGCCTTCTGCTCGGCGCTGGTACCCTAGGTTCATATGTTGCCCGAGTTTTGCTTGGTTGGGGAGTCCATAAAATCACCTTTGTCGATTCTGGCACTGTTTCCTTCTCAAATCCAGTCCGGCAACCCTTATTCACCTTCGAGAATTGTATTGGGGGGAAGACAAAAAAGGCCACCCAGGCTGCAGAGGCTCTCAAGGCTATATATCCAGGAGTGGACGCGGAAGGGTTTGATATGACCGTACCAATGGCAGCCCATCCATTTTCCGATGCACAAGAAGCAACCGTTAAGAAAGACTATGAAACGCTTAAGAAACTTTTCGAAGAACACGATGCAATCTTTCTATTGATGGATACTAGGGAGAGTAGATGGTTACCCACAGTTATGGGGAAAAGTATGGGGAAGATCGTGATGAACGCCGCTCTTGGATTTGATAGCTATGTTGTTATGAGACATGGGGTCAAAGTCGAAGAGGTTGAAGGACAAAAGACTGGAGAGGAGCTAGGTTGTTATTATTGCAATGATGTTGTGGCTCCGGGAGATGTATTTAAACTCATATTCCCCAAATATCTATTGATTTATGAAACTAACCAATACTCTATAGAGTCTGACGGATAGGACCCTGGATCAGCAATGTACTGTCACCAGACCTGGCCTTGCGCCGATTGCGAGCGCTCTCTTGGTAGAAACACTTGTCTCAATTCTCCAACATGATCTTGGGTACGTAAACATTCACCAGATATGCTTGCATACGCATCTAATAATTTTACTAGACCTGCTGCCCCAGCACCAGAGACATCAAAAGAAGACCGTGGTAGTCACCCCCTGGGCCTTATCCCGCACACAATCCGTGGCTTCCTGGCAAATTTTTCGAGCATGATGATCAAGGGCCGCGCATACGACTGCTGTTCAGCGTGCTCAGAGCCTATTATTAAAGCCTATCGGGAAAATGAGTGGGATTTTATTAAGAGGGCACTAAATGAGAAGGGATATGTTGAAGAGCTCAGTGGTCTTGCAGAAGTGCAAAGAAGGGCAACAACTGTTGCGGAAGGTAGCGAGCTCGATTGGTCCGATTCAGAAGAAGATGCAGCAAACGTGTAGAAGCATAGTCTGTAGTTAGATGGAGTTTGTAGCATGCACATTTTTTCTTTCCGTTTCAAGTTTTCTTTATTAGCATACCGCGAGCGGGTTGTCTCCAGAGCTCTTAATTTGAGTTTTTACGTTGGATAGTGTTCATACACTATTCCATACTCTATACCATCGTTTCTTGTGCATCTGTACTGACGGACTTAAGGTCTATATCCTATCCCATGCATATATTTTTATACATATCGTACTAGGGGCCACATCGCAACCGCGGGTCACTACTATCACATTAGGAAATGACTTCCACCTTGTGAGCTTTGGCCCCACCCACTTAATGTTGCGCAAGTTTGGTCTTCCAATTGATGTCAGTAATGACTACATGTATGTATAGTACATGTACCTTCCCTAGGGCCTCGAGTTGCTCCTACCTACATGTACTTACATGTAGTTATGGGTTCGAATACTAAAGAAATGAAACCTTAATTTGCCCCCCCCCCCTTTCTCCTGCCTAGCCCCTACTCAGCCAATGATACCTTTGGTCCTTCTCCCTACCCATCTCTTATTTTTCAATAGTACCTGATGAGCCTTCTGTGTCCTGCCTGGGAGTTCGTAACTCCATAGGGTATAACTAGCTCAACAGCAAGGTCACTACCCGTGGCAGGCAAGGTACTGTTGGTATTGGAAGATCACAACGTCCATGATCATGAAGTAGACAATAGTGGTCTACCCCAATAACATTATTGGGTCCATTAACTGAGGGAAACAAAAGGCCCAACTAACCCGCAATAAGACTGATACATTTTGCAGCCTGTGGTTGGAAAGATACTTGTCTTTCAACCTAAGCCACACCGAAGACGGTGAAACACACTCGGGCAGGGCAATTAGTCTTGGTTCGGGCGGCGCGTAAGTAATCCAATTGGGTCTCTGTGCACCCAGTGCACTTAGATGAGCCAAGACAAGATTTGCTTTTTTGCTAATGATACGGTCATAGTAAAGAAGAGAAGACAGGATGGAGATATGATCAAAATTGCTTTAGAATAGCTACAATTGCTGGGGGGTAAGGGGAGAAGAGATGAGAGGGATGGGGAGGAAAATTGTCATTTCAGGTATTGTCGTTATCTCACCGGCTGCATCCAACCAATAAATTGTTGTTGCATCATAAGGTATCACTCGGTAATTCTGTAGAAATCCTTCGACCGACTAACTCGTTATCTATTTTATGGATTCAGGCAGAATGTATAAGCCAGCTAGCTATTTACCGCGAATCTATATGCGGGCTGTGGGGGGTTTGTTCGTAAATGGATTAGTGCAGCGCTTTCAAGGCGTCTTTTGCATACGCCCTTGTCTTTTCCAGAGCAGTAGTCGTTCCCGTTTGTTGCATACAATGCCAGGACAATTGACCTCAAAAGTCCAGGCACGCTTTAACGTCCTGTAACCCCAATATTTAGTAATAAAATTGTATTAGAAACTTTGAACCCTGCTTTCGTCTCAAATTGGATAATATCTAGACGAAACAATCAACATAGGGTGCTAGGACGTCACCATCCAAGCCAAATTACTGAATAGCCGCCAATTATTCTACACTGGAGTGTTGTTATTATGGTGGTGTGTACAACTAGAAACACCCCTTTGGCCGCCATTTTGCAAAACAACTTTCTTATCAATCCCGGTACCGTCTTCAACCCTCTACTTTGCGCCCTATCGTGCGAAAATTACCTACTTAACCACCTTTCTGCACTCAATACGGTTCTGGTCGAGACTCTAGAGTGGACGGATTCATTCTATTGAGTCT
Organism: Morchella sp. 2016-72; assembly: GCA_024713865.1. Lineage (NCBI taxonomy): Eukaryota > Fungi > Ascomycota > Pezizomycetes > Pezizales > Morchellaceae > Morchella > Morchella sp. 2016-72. Next base: position 2,887,925 of record JAMJEY010000003.1, read on the forward strand.
CAAGTCAGCCCTCTAGAAACATTATTAGAGAAGGCTAGTTTTCTCCAACAAGATCCACGCCCCCTTCCCATGTAGTAAAACCGTCCTAGAGCCACAAAACTTGGAGACGTAAAGCAGGCGTTGTAAAAGTCGCCCATGGGTTGTTTCGTGGAATTCGAATAATGGGAGGGTTGCTGTAATGTATTAGTGTCGGGAAATCCTCCTCGGTTTTAACCTTACTAAAGGTGTAAATCTACTAGGTGCTCGACAATCTGGGAGAACAAAGTATGAGAGTGAATGCCTGCTAATTATCAACTTAGTTCCCTGCCGATACCAACAGCAGTTGAACAGACTGGAAGAAACCCCTGCAGCTTTCGTTTGGTACCAAAAGTACTATTCCTTGAAGGAGATATTCCTAAATCACTTTAGGTGGTCATATTGGGGTCGAACCAACATTTGAATAGACCCAATTGCTCAAATTTAAGCGGCAGAGGTCCAGTTTTGCGCACTGCGACCCTCATGAAACATTTGCCCAAGGAAAAGTTGTGTCACGGAGTAGATATCTTGGGAGCAAGACTGGACCGAATTGCGGGTACAGTTGTCATTCCTACCATCTTTTATTATGGTTCATTTTATTCTACATGTACGCGTACCTTTTAGCATGCTAATTGCCTACCAACTTGAATGGGTCAGGATCAACTTACTACATGTACTTGCCGAAACCTAATTTGGGTTAACGCAGAATCGAACCTTACGGTAATCCCTTCCACTTTCCGGATCTAGGGCTAAAGAGGGGGAGGGGGTAAAAATGCATTTGCACTCTATGGCTGAGATCAATAGAATTGGTCGGGGTACAGCCACCATGACTAAACCTCCTAATCTCTAATATCACTAACGGCAAAAGAATTATGAATACCAGAGAATGGTAAGCCCAACCTTTATGTTCTAATCAGGGAGATTGACTTTGTTCAGGTTTGATCCCAAACGTTAAACGGTTTATTTAAAAACAACGTGAAGCTACATACATGGTATTTCTAGCAGCCTCCACCCCCTTGAAAGATACATGCAGCTACACAGCCATTGTGGTCATTGAATGAACATCAATAGCTCGCTTTTGGCATGCACTACGTAGAATGGGGCCCCAATGGGGTTCCTAAGCATACAATTTTTCTTTAATTGAGTCTCTGGTAAACCCTAAATGTACGATTTCTCCGCCTTGATTGGAGTTCCTCTTAAACACTACCATCTGTCATTGCTTTCATCAAACGACACAATTATTCTCAGTTTTCTTTACAGGTGTTTTTCACGAGAAATCATTGCATATCCGATCATCACTATGTGTACAGAGAGTGAGTACTCCTGCGGCCTAGCTTTCATGACAATATCGGGTTTGATCTGACAATTAGATGTTTAGACGCCTCTATTTATCTGGTAAGAAGTTATAAAGACTTAGTTGATCAGCCCGAACATCCCGATCTTACAGGACCACCAACACCCGGCCGAATCTACTTCACTGGTAGAATTACAACTTCACTATCACTAGAGCAAAAGATCCGTACTGGTTCTTCCAACCCTTACTCCCGCAGGAAAAACCAGAAATCTCGTCCTTGGCTTGTTCTAGAGGTGAATGATGATGGTTCATTTGTTGTCATGTAAGTATTTCACCATAGATTTCTTGCAGGGCTTCAGCTGATGCATATGTTTTTGCCTCCTCTATAGATCATTAACAACCCGCAATAACCTTGTCTGGAAAGGCCTCAAAGAAAAAGATGCCTATTCGTTTCTGCCACTAGGCACGACACAAGGGTATAAAGGGCGTGATAATGTGGAACTTCTATCCAATGTCTACGGGATTTTCAAAGGGACATCTCTCATATTTCTCGAAGTAGAGCAAACCGTCCATCGTGATTCTTTAGGCCACTGTATCGGGGAGATCACAGCCGGCGGCCTTGACCTAGTACTCAGAGAACGAGAAGCATACAAACTTCGAGCTTCAGTGGAAGTGGAGGAGAAAAAAGCGCGCGACTCCGCTGAACGAGAGAACCACAGGCTGCGCGTCTTTGCAGAACACGAGGCACAGAATTTACGCATTTTACAGGAGCGCGAGGCACAGAGATTCCGCATTTTGCAGGAACGACACGAGTATGGGCTACGAATTTTGCAGGAACATCAAATCAACCAAGGCAGAATTTTCAACAATCCGCCGCGGCCACAGCATACACGTAACAACTCAGAAGGTCCCGTCGTACATTGCAGAAACCATCATCACAATGAGCATAACTGGAGAGAGAGGGGTGAAGAGGGTTTTAGATGGGGCCAGTGAGGTCATTGAGGTCATAGGGGTCAGTGTCAGCGAGGGAATTTTAGGGTTTGTTGGTCGTATATATTCTTGCTAGTCATTCGAATACCCCATACACCATAAGAATTGTATTTCTCGACCGGTAAACCTTATGCGTTGGTATATATTATATTGGTATTTATCGCTTCTTAGTAGATCATACATGTTCATTGATAAGGAAAATCCGGCGGCAAATGCTATGTACTCGCGCGGCCGAATTCTAACTAAATCACGTGGTGCTGGTTGCACTGCTCACAGGTCATGTGATTCAGTTAAAGCTCGGCCGCGCGAGTACATGTACTAATATACAATGCAATAAAGATCATTTTACTAATTTATTATATTTAATCATAAAACAAATGTAAGAACCGAAATAGATGATTGGGTCACTAATTTTTTCTGCACAGATCCATCAAAATCTTGTCAGATAACAAAACATGTAATCATGATCATTGGCATTGTTAGTAGGTCCTATCCTACTTGTGTACTACAGGAATTCGTCTCAGCCGAGGCCAGCCATGCATGACGTTGAAATTCCTCTATTTGGTTAAGCCCTCGTAGAGTTATGCATTACTTAAGCACATAATACTAACTGAAAAATCTTGGTAGACGTCAGCGGGCGCGGCCCCTCAGCGAGCGATTGATGGTCAGTCTTGGCTCACTAAGAAATCTTCTAATACCTACATGTACTTTCCCTCCGGCTACCCCGCTAGAATAAAAACTCGCCATATAATAATTTAATAACAGAAAGCAATCAAGCTTTGAAGTACCTAGATACAGCGGATGATTGGCCTCCCTAAAAAAATCCAGTGGCGCTACCGAACACAGAGTTCCTAAAAGAAACCCCAAACAACAAACCCCCACTTACAACATATCCCACTTCATTCAATTTTCTGGTGCAAGTACTTCTTCTTTCCGCTCCCATAATCCCCAGCACCTTGACCGTTCCCACGGAGCTTGTATTTATAGATCATTAATCCCTCTAGGCCTACTGGCCCTCTAGCATGGATCTTATTCGTTGAAATTCCGACTTCCGTCCCAAACCCATAACGAAACCCGTCCGCGAATCTTGTACTAGCATTCCAGAATACCCCAGCAGAATCAACAACGTCCATGAACCTTCCCGCAACCTCTTTTGACTCGGTCAGGATACCATCAGTGTGACCTGAGCTGTGAGTATTGATGTGAAGGATGGCTTCCTCCAGAGATGAAACGACTTTCACCGCGATTGTCAATTCAAGGAATTCCGTATGATAGTCTTGCGGTGTAGCGTCCTGGATAATGGCCTTCATTGTAGCCGGAAGATCGGAGGATTCCAGAGCTTGCTTTGAGGACGAGTCACAGCGCAGAGAAACGCCAGCCTGGAAAAGAGCCGAGGCAATCTTCGTGAGTACAGTCTTAGAAATCGATTCATGGACGAGCAGTGTTTCTACAGCGTTACAAGCTGCGGGATAGTCCGTCTTTGAGTCCAACACAACCTTTACAGCCTTTTCTTCGTCGGCATCTTCGTGGATATAGATAGCACAGAGACCATCTGCATGCCCCATTACCGGAATTTTGGTATTATTCTGAATGAACCGTACCAGCTCATTGCTGCCTCTAGGGATAACAAGGTCGATGTATCGGTCTTGACCAAGGAGCGCACTTACATCATCCCGGGTTTCGACTAATTGGATTGCACCTGGAGGAATTGAGGTGGTTCCAAGCGCGGTGGAAACTACTCGAGCAATGGCAGCAAAAGACTGCGTGCTTTCTTTCCCACCCTTCAATATAGCCGCATTTCCACTCTTTAGTGCTAAAGCAGTGATGTTCGCGATGACTTCTGGTCTGGCTTCAAAGATGACTAGTAATACACCGATTGGGGACGTAACTCTATAAAGGTCGAGTCCGTCGTCCAACTTAGTAGCTAAAGTGACCTTTCCAACTGTTAAAGTAATATTTTGTTAGGGATTGAGTTATAGCGTAGTTAAACTGAATTGATTGGTCTTCACCTGGATCCTCCAAATCTCGCACATCCAGGATTCCCTGTAACATATCCTCCCATTTCCCTGGCTTGCTCAAGTCCAATCTTTTTATCATACTCCTACTCAACTTCCCAGCATCCGCTTGCTCCTCTGCCGCTGCCATATCTTTTATGTTTGCTTCGAGTATCTCATTCTTTGCAGCCTGGAGATGTTCGTAAATAGCAGTCAATGCAGCATTACGCTCCGAACCAGCAACTGCCTTCAGGATGTACGAGGCCGAGGAGGCGGTCCGAGCAATGCCCTCTGCGGTGGAATTTGTTGACGCCATTATGTTTTGAGGGCTCAATAACAAGTGAGCGTGGTTTTCAGACTTGAAGGTATTAAGAATCGTTTAGATTCCATTCGCGCAAATCATTTAATAGGATCGACACTGAAGGAGCCCCGCAGTGCAGTGCATGGGTTAGGGCTGCAGGAGGGGCAGCTGAGTCATACTGCGACCGCGGGGTCGACTACATAACACTGTTAGCTTCTTGGCGGAGGCTGAGAGCGTCTACCAACCAACCTTAAGCAAGCTGCCCCACGCTGGACCTTTGTCAAACCACTGAACTCCGCATCGCACATCAACTAACAACACTATTGCTTCTATTTTATACTGTTTCTGCGTTATCTTCGAACATGGAGAAGCTTGTTGATGCCTTCCTCACCTTCCCATCATCTCAAAATCTCTCGGACCAGGAGCTCAACAAGCAGGCCGCTACTCTTATCAACACTTTAAATAAGACCCCTGCCGCCACACTTGCTTCAAATTCCAATGGAACAGATCTCTTGACTATCCTTGATCCCGCTGTCAATAGCTTGGTCTATCTATATGTTTTGTATGTGTCTACTAGTCTTTAAGGGAAATTTACGAAAATCGGAAAATTAGTGGACTAATTGTTGCTGTAGAATTGCCCGTTTAGATCTCGGGGGACGTAACGCTCTTGATCCTACATGGAAGAATATCGCTCTATTTCTAGAAAAGTTTGATTCCAGACAAGTTCGCAATGCTCCTGATCTATTTAGGAGATTGTTTGAAGCCTTTTATACCTATACAGTGGAAAGCCAAAAGGCAAGCTCCCCTGTTCTGAATCGAGCCCCATTTTAGTAGTTTTGTATGTAGATATCTGTTAACACAAACGATAGCCACTCGTCGCTGTACGCCCCATTAAAAAAGCTATTATTCGCTATAACCCTAGTCGGTTCTCCTTTATGCATAATTACTTCCTCCGCCTCTGCCTGATGACCAAGTGTTACCGCGATGCCGCTGCTGTTCTGGATTTCGACCTGGTGGAGCTCCCATATGTCAAGAACAAACCTGGAGAAGCCGAAAACATGAATAGAAAAGAGGTCACATACCAGGATCTGTTATGCTACTTCTTGCATGGTGGGATGATATATATGGGTCTCAAAGAGTGGAGGAGAGCCGCTGACCTACTAACTTATGTCTGTTGGATTTCTTTCAAAGTAATTTGCGAAAATATGACACTAATACACCATCTAGGTTGTTGCTTGTCCCGGTAATGCGTGTTCGTTGATACAGGTTGAAGCGTATAAGAAATACATCCTCGTAGGGCTCCTACTTGACGGAAAGGTTTCTCATATCTTCCCTTAATTTGTTACCATATGCTTGTCATCAGCATAACTAACATCATTTAGCCATTACCTATGCCTAAAGTAACCTCTGCGGCGGCAGTACGTGCCTACAAAGCGTTAACAAAACCTTATGATGCCTTTGCACAAGCTTTCAAGTCTGGAAGTACGGAGACGTTCCGCAAAGAAGCTGCCTTACTAGCTGATGTCTTCAGGCAAGATGGAAACACTGGATTAGCCGTACAATGCATGGATGTTTTCCGGCGAATGCAAATCGTCGCATTACGAGACACATATGTTACTTTGAGTATTGAGGAAATCGCTAAGAAGAATCTTGAGGTTGTAGGAAGAGGAGGAGATGCAGGAGGGAAGGAAGAAACAGAGGGTGTTGTTTTGGGAATGGTGGGCCCTTTCTGCCTGTGACTCCTCGTATACAATAGAACTGACCCCCCCCCCCCCCCCTCTCAGATTGAGCGCGATGAAATTCGTGCATCTCTCTCGCAATCAGATCCCGACTACAACTTGTCACAAACTACTGTCCACTTCCACAATAACCCTTTGTCAGAACTCCGCAATCTTCGGGCCTTGGAGAGTCAAATCAGCCGTACAATAGGTTTAACCAAGCAAGTAAAAGCTATGGATAGGAAACTTGGATTGAGTAAGGAATATATTCAATGGACAAACCGCCTTGCTAAAATGGCAGGTGGTTCTTCATTACTATCAGCCGATCCAGATGCGATGGACTTTGATTATGGTGGCTGGCCAGATGATGAACCAGAAGAGACCATCATGCAAGATCTTGATGACGAAATTTGAGATACGACCTATCAAAAGCCCTTTACCTTCCCTAAATCTTAACGTCGTATCTTGTTCTCTGTGATTGGTGGGCGCTTTTCTTTGGAGATTTGCACACAGCTTCGATATGCATACGATTAAACTTCTGCCAGTCTGTCATGCAAGGGGGGTTACTTCTATGTTTGATGCGTTGTATAATAGATTCTGTGGTTAAAACTGAACTATGGAGGCAGTGAGGTCTTGGCAACTGTTACAAAGCTATTGTCTGCGCTGTTGATTCACCAGCCACCACCTTTCCTAAAAAGCCTTCCAGCTTCCATGCTCGCTTGTCTTCCTTCCTTCCCTTTTCTCTTCTCCTTCTATCCTTCTACCTTCCTCCAGCTCATCAAATTTACTCCCTTCCATCCTCCCTCCACTTCATCCCCACACCACTTTCATCTCAGCAATATCATCCCCAACCTTAATCTCTTTAAGTTTTTCAAAACAAAAAAAAAAAAATCATGTCTCGCAGCGGCGGCACCACGCTATATGTGACGGGCTTCTCGTCTGGCACTCGTGCCCGTGATCTTGCCTACGAATTCGAGAGGTACTGAAAAATCCGCCCAACACGATCCTCTTACCCTCGTCCGTGATCGTCCCTTAGACCTTCCTCTCCTACCATTACTATTGATGATACTACTTTGATCCCTTCCGATCGTCCCTCCTGTCAACCCTATACGCGATGTAATCCCTCGTGCCCTTCGTGCTTCGTGCCTCGTCGAATCGAACTCGTTGTCGTCGTCGTCGTCGGTTTTTCCCTCGCGAGCGGCAGAATACCACGCATAATACCCCTCCTGCTTCGTTGTCGTCTCCTGCTACTGCCGTCACTCCGTCGTCATCGTCCACGTCGTTGGCGTCAAAAAATTTAGAATTCGCTCGTCTAACGGTGTCAACTTTCGGAAACAACAGGTATGGTCGACTTGTCCGCTGTGACATTCCGGCTCCGAGAACTGCTTCTTCTCGCTTGTAAGTATCTGCCTTTCCCTCATTGTCCCATATGTTCGCCATAAAATTTGCCTTATTTATTCAAACCGGGCTTTCGGTTGGTCGACGTGGCTGACAGTTTTCAATGCCCGCTAGGTTTGCTTTTGTTGAATATGAGAGCCGACGTGATGCAGATGACGCCTACATTGAAATGCATGGACGTCGCATCGGTCGCGACGATTTGTTGAAGATTGAAGTATAAACCCTCTTCAACCCGTCTACGCAAAGATTTTCTTCTGATTTCGCTACAACAGTGGGCTCGTACCCCTCCATCTGCTAGCTGGCGCTTTGATGGTGGCCGTGATGCCCCCCGTAGTGGTCGCCGTGGTGGTTCCCCACGTCGCCGCTCAGTATCTCGTGGTCGTGACTCTTCTCCGCGCCGTGACCGACGTGGCGGTGACCGTGACCGTTCCAGAAGTCCAATGGTCAGAAAGGGAGATGATCCACATAGGAACGATGACGAGAGAGATAGGAGTCCCGCCCCTGCAAATGGAGAGGAGCGTGACCATCGCAAGGGTATGTCTCCTATCGCGGATAATATGGAAATCGAGCCTACGTCACACGTGGCTGACAAAATAGACTCTCCCCTTCATAATACGCTCCATGATGACTTAGACACTGCGGATGCGGATATTGCAGATTAGAGGGCCAACGTCGTATCACCCGTAAGACTGGATGATGTCTCACTCACTCCTACCACCCCATACTTTCTTCAATTCTACTTTCGTAAAACTTTTTCAAGACTTGAGTCCCAACAAAATTTCTTTTCTGTTACTGCGGCGGCGGCAGGAAGGGCGATATAAATTTGCAAAAGTTTGAGAACAACTTTCTTGTTTTCTTGGTAGTAATTTTTCTCTCCCACAAATTTTTCTTTTCCTCCTTCCTGGGTCATTGCTACCTGGGGTCATCATGTTCTTATCTGTTCATTGGTCATACTGTTTTTGTTATGTCATCTTTCCTTCTTGTTTGTTTGGATCAAAAAAAAAGGCTTTTGGGTGTTACATTTATCTGGTTGCAGTTCGAACGAACGAGCGTACGGTCGAGTTTGTCTCGGTCGGTCGAACGAAAAGCCATCAATTGTCTTTTCCCGTCGCAAATCGAAATAGTCCGAGCAATAGTCCGAAATTCAAATATCCTTTCGATCGTACACGGCTTCGTATTGCAAGTTACGGACACCCCTCGCCACTTCGTTAGGAGATAAAGAGCCATCCTCAAATCTTTCGTTGATCCGGGGAGGGCAAGGCTTTAAAAGAGTAAGATGACGGCGGTTTACATAGGCTAACTGTGGTATTTGATTATGAGTTTTATTTTGGCGTTGTGACTTTCCGCTCCTCTGACCCAGACAGAGAACAATATATTCACTCCGAGGGGGAACTTTAGGGCTCCTAGCCCTCGCTTGTATATCATAGAGTTGTCTCTGATTGTTATCCTGTCAGAAGAATAAATAAAATAAGATTGAAACTTGAAATCTATTGGGTTCATAATCGTTGCCGCCCATCTACGATCAAAGATGATTGCTTGGCATCTGCACGGCCAGGTCATGACGTCGCTGCATATAACAAGCTTCTGTAGAGACGCAACCCACTTTATTCCACTAAACACCGACCAACCCAATGAAACATGGCAAGCCCAAGTAAACGCAGAAAAAGGGGCTCCTCCGTAACCTCACAGCAAACCAGAAACCTCGACTTCTTTTTTGGTAAACAACGACAAGCCGCCGCACAACCAAAGGCAGTTGAGGAAGCTCCCAAAGTTATAACAGATGAGGAGTACGCTCGAAAGTTGGCCGAGCAATGGGCGAAGGAAGACAATATTGCTTCTGGTGACGGTGGGGCGAGTAGCAAAACAGTAACCGGGGTAAAGAAGCGGAAATCGAGCTTTTTCAAGGCTACAGAACTAAGTGGTGGGGAGGATGGGGATGGTCAGGAAGCAAGTGAAAGGCCGCCACCACCACTGGAAAACACTAAACAAGCTGTCCTCAATGTTCCTCCCGCTTCGAAAAAAGCGCCCGTGCTACTTGATGCAACTTCAGAGAGCGATGTTCTGATTGAGGAAATGCCGCTCGATGCGGATCCACTGCTGTTTGATCCAGATGTCTATGGGAGCCTAGTTGCAAAGTGGCCCAATGGGAAGGCGCCCTATGGACTTTTAACCAGAGCCTTTGTATTGGTCAACTCGACCCGGTCAAGGATTAAGATTGTGGACGCGTTGGTGAATCTCATTCGGACACTGATTAGACTGGATCCTGAGAGTTTGCTGGATGCTGTAGGTTTGTCTGGCTCTTGGCTCCGCGCTATGGTTTATGTAGTCATGATGTATCACTCGGCTGACTGGTGGAGGTCTGGTTAACGACAAATGACATCGGGCCGTCCTACGAGACTAATGAATTAGGTCTTGGAGGATCAATCATCAGCAAGGCGATTGCAAAGACAAGCGGCATTACACCCACTGCTTTGAAGAAGTTGTACAATAAACACGGTGACCCCGGGGATGTTGCATTTGAGGCAAAGGTAAAGCAAAGAGTGTTGATGATGAAAAAGCCCACACCATTGAGTAAGTGCTTGCTTTATCCATCATATCGGGCCGGATCGCGCGAGGATTGACCCATAGTGACAAGCCTAGCGATCAAGAGTGTCTACACAACACTCACTAAAATTTCGTCGACCTCTGGGAAGGGCTCGCAAGAAGGCAAGCAGCGTCATGTCGAGCGACTACTCGTCGGCGCTAAGGGCGAAGAGATACGATATCTCACACGTACCTTAACACAGCACTTGCGTATCGGCGCTGTCAAAACCACAATGCTAATAGCTCTTTCGCGTGCGTTCTTGCTCTCTGCCCCTGATGGTGCAGAATGGGAAACGCCCGAAATTCCACGAGATAAGGAGGGAAGGCAGACCGCCTTTAGTAAGGCTGAAGAGGTTTTAAAGCAGTGCTTTGCAAGGCGGCCAAACTATAATGACATAGTTCCCGCACTGTTGAGAGGAGGTATCGGTATACTGGAGGGTGAGTGCGGAATGGCAATCCATGTGCCTTTGAAACCAATGCTGGGCAGCATCACGAGAGATCTAGCAGAAATGTTGGTAAAGCTCCAGGGCCAGGCATTTAGCTGCGAGTTTAAGTATGATGGGCAGCGCGCACAGATCCACTGTGACTCTGATGAAAAGGTGTCGATATTTAGTCGGCACCTCGAGTTAATGACATCAAAATATCCAGACCTTGTAGAGCTTGTGCCAAAAATCAGAGGTGGGGATGTTCAGTCATTCATCATGGAAGGTGAGGTTGTAGCTATTGATCCGCAAACGGGAAATATCCAACCCTTCCAGACGTTGGCTGGGAGAGAGAAGAAAAATGTGGAACCTGGAAGCATTAATGTTCATGTGTGTTTGTTTGCATTTGACCTGATGTATCTGAACGGGCAGGTAGGTTGAATTGAATTTTATAGTCTGTTTACTGTGCACTCTCTTGGAAAAGAGACTAACAGCACAACAGGAACTACTCTCAAGATCGTTCAGGGAGCGGAGAAAATTGATGAAGAGCATGTTTGTTGAGATACCTAGAAAGTTTATCTGGGCCAAAAGTTTGGATGCAATATCTACCGATGTCGACAGAGTTCGGAGATTCTTCAGATCTTCACTAGAGGCCAAATGCGAGGGAATAATGGTGAAGGTTCTGGATAATAGAAATGACCCGCAAATATTGCCACCCGATGAAGATGAAGCCGTGGGGGAAGAAAGTGCACCCGCCCCAAAAGGGAAAGGGGAAGGGAAAGTAAAAAGCGTCCGGGGGAAGGCCTTACTAGCAACTTACGAACCAGATAAAAGGCTAGAGGTTAGTTTGTTAACCATGTAATTGTAGCAGCATTGATGATGATTGGCTAACAGAAATAGTCTTGGCTAAAAGTTAAGAAGGACTACGATTCTGCTGCCGATACATTGGACCTTGTACCAATAGCCGCTTGGCACGGTTCTGGTAGAAAGTCTAAATGGTAGGCCTAAGTATCACTCACAAAATTGCGACTTGCTTATTTCTAACTGATTCCCGTTCACAGGTGGTCACCGATACTTCTTGCCGTCCGCAATCATGATACCGGTACCTTCGAGGCAGTATGCAAATGCATGTCTGGGTTCACAGATAAATACTACGCAGAAATGAAGGAATTCTACAACGATGATGGATCGGAAGAGGACAACATGAACACCTCGAAGAGCAAAAAGGCATACTATGAAACCTCCCTACGCCCTGCGATATGGTTTGAACCTAAGGAAGTATGGGAAATTGCGTTTGCGGATATCACACTGAGCCCAACATATTCTGCGGCCATGGGGCTAGTGAATGAGGATAGAGGACTCAGTTTGAGGTTTCCAAGGTTCTTGAGAAAGCGGAATGATAAGAGCATCGAAGAGGCTAGTACGCCGCAGTTTTTGGCTGGTATGTGTGCTTCCCAAAGCCGAGACTGATTTTTCCATCGAGTGATAGCTGTAGCTGATGTGCAGATTTATATTTTAAACAGGGGCAAGGTGGGGGGGGAGGGGGGGCAGATACATGTACTTCTGAAGGCGGGGGTGAGGGAGGTGCCATTGAGGAGCTAGCGACTACGGAAGTTGAGAGTTAAAGTTGTGTTTATAAAGCCCAATATGCAGTAGTAGGGTACCAATAAAATATATGTAGTTTTGTCATGAGCCTCCAAAAAGATTTGGGAATGTTCCTGCAACCGTTCAAAAGTCGCCAAACTCTAACTTATGCGGCTCTACGGTACTGTATGTAGATCACTGCAGAGAAACAACCTGTGTAACCCTACGCAATAATCCAGCTTTACAACCATTTCCCCGGCGCCCATCAAAACAAACAAAATCATCCTCATTCACTCACACTTCGCACCATCATCACCCACTCACTTACTTTCACATAACTATAAGACAACACTGTACAATGTCATCATCCATAGATACCACCACAACTCCCGAGTCCAAGCTCACAACCCTTAAAGCCTCGGCCCTGAAAGCCTACTCCCAAAAAGACTACGCGAAATCCACCGAGCTCTACGCCAGCGCATGCGAGATCCAGTCCACTCTTTACGGTGAGAACAACCCTAAAAACGCGCACCTGCTCTATCTCTACGGGCGCTCGCTTTTTGAAGTCGCAGTCAAGAAGAGTGATGTCCTCGGCGGTGTCAAGGAGGACAACAGCGCCAGCACCAAGGAGGTGAAGAAGGAAACTACGAAGAAGGAAAAGCCGAAGGGGATAAATCCATTACCGACGGGTCAGAAGGGAGGTTTCTTCCAGTTCACGGGCGACGAGAATTGGGACGACACAGACGAAGAGGATGATGATGAGGAGGGTGACGAAAAGGACGATGAGAAAGCAGAAGACGACGACGACTTTACGCTCGCATGGGAGATACTGGACTACGCGCGTGTACTTTTCGAGAAGCAGCTGTCTCCTGGGGCTAAGGCAGAGGCGGAGATTAAGGTGGAGACAAGGACCGAGATCAAGGCTGAGGACGGACCCACAGAGCCCGCTGCCTCTACTACCACCGGCGGTCCCGCCGAAACTGCCCCCGAGCCCGCAAAACTGACAGAAGACGAGACTCACTCCATCAAAGTCATGCTTGCTGATACCTACGACATTCTCGGTGAAGTCTCACTCGAATCCGAGTCCTTCGCGCAGGCTGCTAAAGATCTCGCCTCTGCTCTCGACCTCAAGCTCTCCCTCTACCCGCAAGAATCGACGCTAACCTCAGAAGCGCACTTCAAGCTCTCCCTCGCCCTTGAGTTCACCGCTGCCGCAGAAGACGTGTCTGCTAGCGATCGTGCCAAGGGTCGCGAGGCTGCCGCCAAACAGATGGAGAAGGCCATCGCGTCCTGTCGCGCGCGCATTGCAAAGGAAGAGGCAGAGCTCGGCGCAGACGAGAGTGGTAAGGGGAAAGGGAAAGAAGTGGTCACAAAGAGCCTCAAAGACGCTAGGGAAATGGTAGAAGAGCTCGAGACAAGACTCATTGACTTGAGGACACCAGAGACGGTTCCGGGCCAGGAGAAACTAGAAGGTCTATTGGGGCAGCTGATCGGTGAGGACCAAGTTGGTGCCAAGAAGAGGATTGAGGAGGCCATGAGCAAGGCCAATGACCTGACCGGGCTAGTTAGGAAGAAGGTAAAGGTTGAGGAACCTGCGCCTGCACCTGTACCAGAGAATAAGGAACAAGAGAAGGTAGATGTTGTGGTCGGCGAGAGCAAGGCCGGCAAGAGAAAGCTTGATGATCTTGCCGAAGAAGCCGAATCAGAAGACCAGGGCGAGAAGAGTGAGGGCGAGAACAAAAAAACTAAGATTGGGACCGAAGCGGAGGAGAAGTAAATTGACTTGTAATTCTAAAAGAGATTTTGTTAATTAACTGCCGGTGTTTATTTTTTCTTTTCTTTTCGTCGCAGGATAGGGTTTTCGCGTGCGGTATGGGGATTTTCTTAATTTTGTTTTAACGCTTAGGCTTCTGTCGATGAATGGAATGTATGTAGTTTTATGTATGCCTGTATCAAGGAACTCGGAGGAAGGTACCAAAGTTGAAAAGTATATATTCTACGTCTGGCTATATATTCAGACTCCTATGTTTAACCTTAGCAAGGCCACTCCAGGCGGTTAGGGGGCAGGTAGCACGAGTGATAATTTATGATGAATACTACAGTAGAATTTTGCGAGGAGTAGAAGTAACACAGATGATTCTTACTCCGCTTTTCTTCTAGCAGAGATTTACCATGTCCTGTGGGAATAGTAGATCCCGTCTCTGGGTATATCTGCATACCTACCAATGAGGTAAAAGAGGCGCTGGGCCCGTGTGGAATACAAAAAATTGAAGTCAGCGCCCGATGAGACTAAGTGCCATGCTTAGTGGTATATTCCCCCCCCCCCCACCAAATACTTGATAAATCTCGGCCTGGGGATCCAGAGAAGAGGGCAGAAGAGAATAAGAGTTGACCTGAAAATTTCCCTAGGTCTATGGGTTTCGTCTACGTGCTCGGCCCGTAGTGCTTTGGATAGCCTGCCACCAGAGGGGTAAGTAAACAGAATATGGTTGGCCATGATGGTCAAACCTGGGTGTGCGGAGCTACTGCAGAGTAGAGTAAGAGATCTCAGAAAAGTAAAGGCTCACTCCGCTAAAGAGAGCTAGCAAAAATGTGTTTATCGTTTCACCAGCATACCTGTGCTCAGGTTTTCAGATGTGAGCCCATGCGGCCGGAATCACTTCAGGTCACGTGAGGGGCTCCAAGCACAGCCCCAACGTCATGTGACCCGAAAATTCTAGCCGTTTGTGGTTATCGTGATAGAGTAATCCCTGGGATATTATAATCTGTCACTAATACCAAATATTACACATATTCCAAGGGATACTGCCTGATCTTTTACTTCCATTTGCGATTGGTTAAGAAGTGTTTCACCAAAAATCCAGGAATTTGGAATAGGTAATATTCTAGGGCTCGGAGTTCTTCTCCACTGGTATGATATATCTACCGGAGTGTAGAAATTTGATGCGTTCCAACAACAGTCACAAGTCATTCTAGGCATATCAAATGGGAGTACTTACATTAACCCGATGGGATACAGCACGAAGCCGCAAGGCACCACCTTGCCTGAGCCCTCTGCTCATGTCGGTAATTTCCAAAACTGATCGGCTCGGTACTGCGCCTTTTGGTTTCTTTTCAAACTTGGTTTCCTTTGTCGATCGGGTGGAGTACAGGCAAATACGGTACTTTGAATGCAGATGTGCGTAATCACGTAGTCGGTATTAATGACGTGCAAAGGCAAGCTTACTCCCAGTCTTCGTTCAGTTAAACTACATATTCACACTTTCGCCCTAGGAACTATACATCATCAATATCATTAATGCTAAATACATAACACTACCTAACAAAAGGGTTCCGCGGTAGCAATTGGCCGTTTCCCCACTCTGTGGCACTTGCAAACAAGTTGTACTCTTTTGCTTATCGCGTTGCATCCCGAGAGTCGTATGATATGATACTACATGTACTTGTACATCATGTATGTACAAACATGTACCTACACATGTAATCCATATACTTACTGTGGGTACATGTATGTTAGATGCACACTCGCGCCCAAACAAAGAGAAACTTCAAATGATATAACAAAGAAGAATATGCCTTTCTATCCGCACATTTCCTTGTGTTTTTGTGTTTGTATATAACAGCAACTGCGTGATTTTTGATTCACTAGCTAATACGTGGCGGGTAGGCGGAGCACAAGGCAGGGCGTATGAGCGAGTGACAATTTGTGAGCTTTGTCTTGGCGATAACTAGTACACTTACATGTATTAGCACCGCCTCCCCTCAAGAAGCCTTCAATCACCCCGCAACCATTCTCCATTCATTTATCCTATCAAAAACCAACCTTCTACGAACTTACCCACCTATTCAAAACCTCAGCAAATAAAGGATTTATAGAACAAGAGACTTAAAAAAAAAAGCTAAGATAATAGTAATGGCCAGACTTGAAAACTTGGCAAATGAGCTTCTCTACGGAATAGTTGAGTACCTTGAGGTACCTGACCTGAACGCCCTTCTACAAACCTCCAAACGTCTCTCTACCCTCCTTACACCCACCTTCCGTAAACTCTCTTTCCGTGCCGAGAATGCTTCTGCCGCACTCTACTGCGCCGCCGCCGTCGGCGCAAATCGCGAACTAGTCCGTCTACTCCTCGAGTTCGGCGAAGGCATCGCAGTCTTCAGGGACAGTATTAGTATCTACGCGCCTCCGGTCCATACCTCGCCTAGAGAAGCTTCTGAGGAAACTATCAACTTTGTTCTCGGACGAAAGGCAAAGCTCGTCCTTCGTCATGGACCCGCCCTTCACTGGGCAGCTTTAAAGGGACGCATATCTCTTGTTAAGTCTCTCCTTAACAACGGCGCCAATGTCGGGGACGTCGACGCAGGGCAGGCAGCCACTGCACTTCACCGGGCGTGTGAGGGGACGGCACACAACAACGACGAAGTCATCAGTTACCTTATCGATAGAGGTGCCGACATGGCGGCAACTGACATCCACGGTCGTCCTGTTCTCCAGTGGGCGGTCAAGAGGGGGAACAGCTCAGCGACGGAGAGCCTTATAAAGCACAAGGTCGACATCAACTGCCATAACAAAAAAGACGGCGCTACGGCTCTACATACAGCGTCGGCGCTTCGTGATGGGACCATTGTCAGGATACTGCTCGAGAATGGGGCCGATGTAAATTCCACGGATAACCGCGGCATGACTCCACTGCATATAGCAGCCGCAAAAGGGCACGAGGCTGCAGTGAGACTGCTCCTCGAAAATGGTGCGGATATTAACGCGCAGGATGGAAGACACTCGTCACCACTGCATCTGGCAGCACAAGGTGAGATTTTTGTCTATATATAAAATCGAGAGATACATGATTCTTTTCTTGATTTTCGCCACGGCCTGGAGAAAATGGGCTGATGTGTCAATTATTAAACGTTTTCAGGTTGGAGCCGGTAAGTAAACAAGCAGGTTTATGATAATGACACTCCCGATACGACAATAAACCTTACGGACAAATAAAAACACGAACCCCAGAATACCGGTGGTCAATCTATTTCTTTCTATGTTATGTTTTTCCCTTTATTTTCGGCGTGGGGAAATGGGCCGGCGAAATCCTAGACAAAGGATATCAGTATACATGTATCAAAGGCAAACACAAAGCCCCATGCGGAAAAACACTGCTAAAGAAATGAATCAGAAGATTTGGTTTCATTTTTTCGGCATTTGAGTATAGCCTAGGTCTTATAAAAGCACAAAGGGAAAACAAAAACATTAGCTACGGTGGGTTATCTTGGTAAGTAGACTGTGAATCCGCCTTCAGAGTAGATATCCAAAAATGGATGGATCTACATTGACGGCTGCTGCGGCGTAGCTAAGCTTAATCTGGGTAAATCACTTCGGTAGTACCGCGATTTCTAGAAGCACATAATATTCCTTTGAAATTATTATAGAACCTAGGTAGAAAACGCTGCAAAATGCTGCAAAAACGGAAACGCAAGAATTTTTTTGCAATGAATTAAACTAAAAAACGTAAAAAAAAAAAAAAAAAAAAAAAACTCCCTCCAAAATGTTGGACCAGGTTTAAGTATTAGCTCTAAACAGGCAGGCAAATGACTGTTAGCAAAACTAACCCACAAATATCTCTAGATAGGCCATACCATCATAGTCTACTTTCTGCTTATGTTCTGGATACACATCTAGACATAATCGTAGGGTCTGCTCCCCTCGGACTGTAATGCTGTCTAGCCTTGATAATCTCCATAAACTCCTTCGTCTTGTCGTCCCTGTTCTTGATTACGCATTCTACCCAGTTCATGGGCAGGTCCCAGTAGGCCTCCTTGAACGCATCATACTTCTCTCCCAAAGTCATCCTATCGGCGCAGATCAGAGCTAGGAAATGCTCCAGAACTGTCCAAACACCCTTGACCTCATCGCGGTCTATAAACTCTGTAAGGAAACCATAACCAACACCTACATCTGCCCGAATCTGGTTGGCTGCCTCTACAGTTCGGAACTTAACGCCCTTATTGCTAGTGACGGCCGAGAGGTAGGTGACACAGGTTTTCTCCGAAAGCTGGTGCATAAATGCTGGGAAGAGGTCATCGTCTAGGCCCGGGTAAAGATCTACAATATAGGAACGCATGGTAGTTACCATGGTATCCATATCATTACCTCCGTACCAGGAAACAGTAAAGAGATTCTTGACTGGGGGTTTCAAGTCGTTGAAGATAATCTCTATGATTTGGGCTAGACAGTATGTGGCTAGATCTACAAAGCCGTTCATGGCATCTTCCAATGAGCGGCGTATCTCGTCCTCGTATTTCTTGCTGAGAAGTGGTGCAACACGGTCTGAGATTTCTTGTGTATATGCGGCACATCTGATCTGGTCGTTGGCGACGGACATCATGTATTCCAGGATACCATCGGGGAGGTCGTCAAGATCTTCCCTACTAGAAGCCTTTATATGCTTGCCGACCTCTTGTTCGATGACTTGCTGCCACTTGGTTTGTCGGTACTTGAGGAGGCGAACACACTCGTCAACAACACCAGACACAACGTTTCCCTTTGAGGAATCAAGGGCAACATTGAGCTGTTGGTTAATCATAGTGAACATTGTCGGTACAGACGACATGTGCCATTTCCCGTCTTCCTCATTTGGTTGATGGGTTCTTTGCACAAAGTCTTTATTATCATCTTCAATGATGTTGTTCATCCATTCCTCCATCTTCATGACGATGAGCTGAGTGTATTCCTTCAAGAGGTCGGCTTCACGGCCGTCAATGACATGAGGCTTTAGATCAATACTACGGATGCCGAGGGTCTTCATGCCCTTGTTGTATTCACCATTCCAGCGGATGATGGAGAGCAGACTCTGACCATCGAGGTCGGGCTTGTCAATCTGTTCTTTAAGGAAATCATGCATATGATCATGGTAGATCTTAAGATAGGTATCGAAAATCTTCCATCGCGGAGGAACAAGCTTGGTGAATTCGCTCCTGACGGTACGGAGATCGTCAAAATACCAATTTAAGCACTCCTCGAGGCCTTCAGGATCGTTTTCGAACTCTAGCTTTGCTTGTTCGAACTTTGCCTGAACAGCAGCATTAATACACGCTAGGAATTTTTCCTTATACCCTCTTGCGGCCTTGGGTCCTTTTTGTATGGATTTGAATCTTTATATGTGGGTAATGTAAAATTTAGAAATCTGTGAAAGTATTAGGGCGGGACATAGTTCAGCTTACCTTGAAGCAATCTCCTGATGTGATGTCTGAGCTTCTTGGAGGGCCAGCACCTTTTCATCTGATCGTTCCTCAGCATCAACAATCTTTGCTAGACGAACCACCAGGCTCTTGTTTCCCGCACGAACTAGCTCAATGAGACTCATTGCAATGATTCCCACCCTCTCATCAAACAGCCCAACTGTATCCTCAAGGGGTGCAAAGTAACCCTCAAGCGTCCCCTTCACATCATTATCTGTACGCTCGCTCTGGTGCATGACATCCGCCTTGAAATCCTGCAATTGGGTGATTGCAAAGTGCACGGGTAGTAAATTCGGCATTTCGTTCGTCAATGCTACATTTACGGAATCGTCAGCCTAGATTCCCTGCTAAGGGCCATACCTGCTTGCACCCACAATCTCCCGAATCGCTTTCCAGCATATGGCTCACTTCATTGAGCTTACTATCAAGCCCCTGCAGACTCGATTTGATCTCCTCCACCGCGACGAAGTTCCTGTGGATTTTCGAGATCTTCACCCCCACCCTTTCAGTCAGCTGAACCCCCAAAACACCACTAAAGAGTTGTCTCAAACCTTGTTAATTAGGGGAAACTCATGGATCATATTCTCTGCTTCGGCGCATAGTTTATCTATCTGCCAAGTATCCCGATCAGCCAATACTCACGGTGGTCGAGAGGGGGGGTGGGGGTGATAGATGACGCACTTTCATCATCTCCTCCTTAATCGCATGTAGCGTTTTCTGCCCATCGACAATCGCTCGAATCCCCGACTACACACACCCACGCGCGCGCATTAGTACCTCCCACTAAACACACACCCAAAAGCTTCCATACCTGCGTGACCTCGATCTGGTTCTGCAGACCCGACTTGAGCTGCGCGTCGACATGTGCTTTCTTTCTCGTGAACTCTGACTTGAGGGCAGCTATCTTGTCGAGATCCTAGTACAGTAGAATGGATTAGCTAGGGGCTAGGCAGGGGGGAGTGGGGGCAGAAGAGGGTGGGGAGAGCAATGAAGCTTACCTCGGGGTGTCGTAGAAGTTCGGAGAGCTTCACGGAGACTATATCGGCGTCGTCCATGGCGGAAGGGGGGCAGGTTGTTGATCGCGAAAGTATGGTAACGTGGGGTTTGGGTGGGTACCTAGGTAGCGGGCCGACGACCTATGCGGCTCATGTGTGCTGCTAGCGCGTGTGCGCGTGTGTGTGTACCACCACCACAAGACAACCCGGAAGGGGGGGAGAAACAAACCGCAAATGGATGTGCTGAAACATGATCGGTTCTACAAGAAGCAGGGTAATCGCGGGTTTGTAATAAAGGCTTTGCTTTCGGGGATTTAAAACATGCTTTTTATGGACAGGGAGATAGTTAGGGGGGGGGGGGCGTGGAGGGGAATGATCAGAATCACTTGTTTTTGACGATACTTACACTGGAAGCCCAGGGCGAAAGGCGCAAGTTCCTCCGCCCACCGAGTGATCCGGCATGACTCTCTTTCTCCGCAAAATGACCTCCGGTAACTGTAATTATCTCTACCCGTTTCAACCCCGCCGCCCCTTCTCTCTCCCGGGGGGTCTCAATATAGGTATAATATCCCGCACATATCCCAACCCCAATTACTACTACCACTACCCCTATTGGCCAAACATGCAGAAAACAAGGCAGGGCCCACAAACAAAGTACCCCGTTTCCCTGCCTAGCGAGATACAAATATTTCTTGGCTTTAGGCTCGACGGCTAGATTAGAGTATATGTGGTGGAGGGCCATAATTCTCGGTCAATAGGGATCTCGCTGGGCAGGGAAACGGAGTATTCCAGACCAGCAGGAAAGATGGATGGATGGGACAGCATATGCCCCCCAAGGCAGCGAGCATATCCCAATCCCCAACCTTCTGTTGGAAGACCCCAACCATTTGCGCTGCTAAAAACCAAACACATTCACCCGGCAGGCTTCTCCGGCTGAAGAAGGAAGCATGAGGCAGGCACGGTATCCATCCATCCATCCACCCATGCACTAACTACTCGTCCCAGGAGGCGACCGCGCTGCTGCAGCAGCAATATAGAATATCAGTACTGTACCTGTCGGGCGTGCGGAGTGATGATAAGAGAAAACAAAATAAAACAAAATAAAAACATCCGAAATTAAAGCCGGTGCGGACCAATGGCCCACAGGCCAGTTGATCAACGTAGATCACTTGACAGAGAAGGCCAACTGAATGGGTTTCAATTCCAATACGTACAGGATACCTACATGTAGTAAAGTATTTTGGCAAGGGAAAAAAAAATGAAACAAAAAAATGAAAAAATAAAAAAAAAAAAAAAAAAAAAAAATGAACAAGTCACCAAATACCTATTGCACCAGACGGCCAATCCCTTTCCTGTACCACGCTAATTCAATGAATAAGGCGGGGTTCGGGGGGGGGGGGGGGGCCACGGAAAACAAATGGTCATGCAAGAATGGAAGACAAGAAAAACCATAGGAATCACAACATAGTATTATACGACGGCAAATCATACCATAGGAAAATGTCAAAGAAATATGAAGTCACTCCACACCCTAGCCTTGGAAAAAGATAGTGAGAAAGAAATGAGGAATTCTTCAACAGAAAAAAAGACAACCACCAAAGAGCCATAAAATAAAAATTGAAACAGAACCGAAACCCAATCCTTTTTTTAATTTTAGTCACATGAGGTATCCTTACAACTCCATACCAACAAAGATCCAGTTGTCGCTTGTAACTTCATCCTCCGATGATGATGAGTAGGACGAATCAATGCTGGAGAAGCTGCCACTGCGGCCAGAGCCACTAGAGCTATTTGAAGAGAAGCTGTCGCTTCTTCGTGAAACGTTATCGGTAGAAGGCGCGGGAAGCCAATGAGAGAGGGTAATGAGTTCGAAACCGACCCAGCCGAAATCGCGGATGAGGCCATCTACACAACTATTAGTAATGATCAATACTGAGATCGGTGGGATAGCCTACGAAGTCCGTCTGTTTTTCGGTCTAGAGCAATGACAAGGCGGTCGCAATTAAAACACTCTGTAGCAAGCTCAATAAGCGCGATGAGTCTATAACAAAGAATTAGCAACCTTAACTGTGCGATCAGGAATTAGAGTCAACCATGCTAACATACCCATGTTTCAACTGCGTGCCCTCCACGCTCTCAAAGAATAAAAACAACGTCTTCTCAACCCTCCCTCTCCCAACCTTGTCGGCGACAAACCCTCTAAAGCTCGCACCGCCCATATAATCCCATACCTCGATAAACTGTAGCTCGCTCTTTCCCCCATTGCTGTAAAGACTGTGATTGTTGTTATCGTTCTTGTTACTATTATTGTTATTGCTATTGTCGTCGTTGAAGAAAACCGAGCCCATCGAATCAGAAACACTCTTCGAATTATTCCCTCCACCAAGGAAAATCCGTTTCATGTCTCTACAAAGCAGTCTCTCACACTCCTTTGCGATGGTTCTCGATGCCCCCTTCCCGTTGCTGGCGCGACTAGTGCGCCGGCCGGAAGGGGGACTTGGACTTCCCGAGGTTGCCTCAGGAACGCCACTGGACCCCTATACAATTACATTGAATCAGTTTATCAATCTTTGTATAGATTCGTTGATGAGATTAAAAACATACCGTCCGCGCCGGTTGAGCAGTAATGGAAACTTTGAATGCCCGTAGGGCTCGACTTGGTTGTAGCGTAGCAGCTAGCCTCAATGCGGGCCTCAATGCGGGCCTTTGGCCTGCTTTGATTATTATTATTACTACTACTCAGTTTACTACTCATCATCGCCATAATCCTTAGATCTTCTTGAGTTTCTGTTTTAAAAAAAAAGGGTTCTTGTTGTTTTGAGCGAAGGATTGCTTTTGATGATGGAGATCGATCAAAAGCCTTTGCGGGTTTAGTTTGGTTTTGTTTGTGGTTAGACTAAGTTGGGCTTAGATATATATGGTATATATATGAATAGCAAGAGCGTTTGTAGTTTTGAGCGGAGAAGCCGGAGCGGAGCGGTGGTCTGTCTGATGATGATGATGCAAGGAAGGAAAGGGAAGGGAAAGAGTTTTGCGGGACGCGAGGGTGAGCCTTAACTTTATGGACCCGTCGCTCCTAGCGTCTACTGCTATCGGTGGCGCATTTTTTTTTTTCGGGACAACAATCGGTTTACTAAGAAACTAACGATAACTTTCCCTTCCCTGCCATGATTGCCAGACTGAACGAGAAGCATCTACAGCTAGCATGCTTGTGCAGCTTGCTTGAATGCTTGGTCGCCTGAATTCTACATCCTACATCCTACATACAGGATACATGATCCTGCTGATGATGCATATGCAATCACTACTCTACTCTGCTATGTATATTTTGTCTTGAAACAATTAACAATCAATGGCACCCTCATCGGCCGTATTCTTACCTAAATACGCCTATCGTCGTCTTACGGCCTAATCCACAATCCCAATTATATATCCTCACCAAAAAAAGAAATTTCCCAACCCGTTGGAAGTAACCCTTTAAAAGATTAAAAATGAGAGTCAATAACAGATTCCACCAACCAGACACCAGCATAAACGAAACCGTTAAACCTGTGTTATCCGCCGGCTGTGGTTTGTGCCTCCTTACCGCCCAACCCGCCACGAGCTGCCCGAACCGGGGCGTGCACGTGGATCCCGGAATGCTGGGAGGGTGTGGGCATGCTGCAGCTTTGGTTGGCCCGCTGCCGTCGGCTGGACGGTTGGGTTGAGGCTGCTATCCTTTGTTCTGGCTGCTGTACCCAGCCAACCAGTCTACTCTAGACTAGTTGATCAGTCTGTAGACCGTCTAAACATCTGGGGAAACCATCCTCTTGGCCCTTGGCGCTGGGAGAGGGACAAACGGGGAGAAACAAAACAAAAAACAAAGCTGCGAAACATCTTCACCCTACATGATGCACTGATGTTTTTTTGGCTTATTAAAAAGGGTGGGAGGGTTCTGTTGCGTTTCCCAGGGAATTGAATCACACTGTGCTGCACTCGCTCGTTGGAGAAGAGACACCTTACGTCATGTCACTCGCTTATGCACACTGCTGCACACCCACACTCTTTTTCACTGATGAGAGACACCTTCATGAGTGAAGTTACAGCTTGTGATGAAACAAAGATAGCGAAGGTAATTAGAAAGGGGGGGGGAGGGTATTCTGGCGTGTTATGATAGACACGTCTTCTTTTTTCTTTGCCCCTCCTTTGGTGGTTGAAGAGGCACAAGGCAGAAGAGAGAGAGACAGAGAAGGAGATCTGGCGATAATCTACGTATGTATGTCCTGTACGTGGTGCGATGCACGGCGTTTTCGTCATGCTCGTGATGATATACAGTCGCAACTCGATATGCCGGATTGCCAAGATTCTAAGGATTTCGTACGGGATAGCAGAAGATCCGGGATAGCAAATTGATTTTGCAGTAATAGGAGTAAAAATCCCAGAGGATTTCGTACGGGACAGCAAGGGATCCGGGGTACCGAGATCCGGCATATCGAGTTGCGACTGTATCCTGAGCTGCAGAGAGAGAGTCGCGAATGTCTGAATTAAGGGATCTGAAGGAAGTCAGCATAGACATTGTGGAGTGAGCAGTAGCATCGGCATGTGTTTGGGATGTTCTAGTATGTTCTTGTGAGCAGCCATCATAATAGCAAAGAAAAGTTATGGTAGCACAAGTTTCACGATGATACTAGGCTTAACACCACCCTTTTGTTATTACCTGAGTACCCTCCTCTATCATAACTAAATGGGCTGCAGTAGCTAGATTTAAGCTCATAGCTGACGCAGGATACTCTGCAGTGCTATCGAGCTGTTGCAAGCAATCGGGCTGGCCAAGCTCAAGGGTGGTAATTAAGGCGGGAAGTTTTGGTATCGAGACTGGGCCCTGAGAACCGTATCTTGAAAACCTCTAGCTCTGCAGATTAGTTGGTTATCGGGCGGGCAGGCGACAGTTCAGTCACGCATGTTGTAGTAAAGGGAGAAATGATACTTGTAGCAACATCCTTCAGTAGGAGTTGGTTAGCCACATACCAAAACCCGGTATTGGTAGGTGCTTATGTAATTAGCAACTGTAAGCCACAACCTCATTCAAAGCCCACCAAGCCCCCGTGTGACGTCAAGGCGACGTACCCCGGGGAAAAGCGAGCAGCTGTCCAATTTCCTGTCGTAAGTATCGTTACCAAGGCAGTCAATCCACCGACTATCCATTTCTCCACAATGGCAGGAAAAGAACTCCAAAAGTGCCTATATAAGCAGCGATTGGGGAAACCCTGAGGATTCAACTGATATTCGGTCAATCTATTTTTTTAAATATCTATTACGTCTCTACGGATTTAGAAGGCCAACGGACTTCGAAATTTCAAAGATGCCGACGGCAAGCACTACCACAAACGCTTCAAACGACATCAACAAGATGCACAACGGAACCCGGGAAACGGGCTTTCCCGAGCCATTGTCTCTGTATGGGGACCACCTAGAGTAGAAAGCTCCCGAATAAGCATCTAAGGCTAACCCCACTTCTACCGCCTTACAGCCAACGAAACACCACCCTCCCTCACCAAGACGCGCAGACCGCGCCCCACGAAGAACTCGACACGGCCGTCATCACCAAGCACCGGCGGCACCACCATCCGCACATGCCGCACATGCGTCATGGCCACCGCGATCCAGAGGCGGAGATGTATTCGGGGCTTGAGGTGGAGGAGAATATGGATGACGGGCGGCATAGAGGCGGGGTGATGAAGAGAGTGTTGGAGAGATTGAGTTGTGGGACAATATAGTTAATTTGGGGGGGGGTTAGTTGTGTGGGATTTTGGTTTGTACGATATCTATATGATGAGCTGTAATGTTTTGCAATTGCTGTCTGTCTGTATTTCTAACCACATGGCTGTACTGTAGCTACCTTTTTTTCTTTTGCGTATACACGATATCTTCTCCATGGGAGGGATTAATTGAATAATACAAATAAGCATATAAACAAATACAAATCTCACCTGCATGTCCACTGACTGGCCAAGCTTCTAGAAGCTCGTTTCCCCAGACTTTCTCAGCTAAAGTAAGGGTATTTTGCTTTCTCCAGCCTAAATCGCAATTGAACCTGGCCACAGTGGCCAGCCAGCAGCCAACAGCCACGGCCCTCGACCCGATCAGCCATTCAGCCATTCAGCCAATCGCCAGCGCCGATAAGCAAAAAAAAAGCCCGTGTAACGTCGGCGTCTGCACATCGACCACCTGATCGCTTCTCACGATAGCTACATACATACGCTACACCTATGTAAATGTAGGTACCTGTAATCTATCTATCAAACCTCACACGACACAATCACCCCCCAACACACTCACTCACTCACTCACCTCTTCGCACGCAATGCCGACCCGCACCACCACCTCCTCCTCCTCCACAACCTCCACTGGCCCACTAGTATTCCCCCATTACCTCTTCCCCCCACTGTCCTTCCTCCGCCTCGCCCTCAAACCCCATCCCACCAGTAAGAAACCCTCCGCCTCCGACTCCACACCGCCGCAGCACCTCCCAGGCACCATACAGTTCCTCAGGTGCCGCGGCTGCCTCAGTGACCTGTGCACGACCAGCGCCATCATCTCCAAAGGTACTCCTCTCCCCACCCCTTCTTCCCACAATATACAGCTAACAACCAAAACACAGGCTTTAATGGCCGCCACGGCCGCGCCTACCTCCTGTCCCACCTTTCCAGCCCGAGTATAACGTTCGCAGCACCGACCTCGCGCACGCTATTGACAGGGCTGCACCTGGTGGCCGACATGGCGTGCGGCGTTTGCGAAGCGGACCTGGGGTGGCGGTATGATGGTGCTGATGAGGTGGAGCAGAGGTATAAGGTGGGCAAGTATATATTGGAGCGGGAGAAGGTTGTGAAGGTGAGTGCTTGGGAGGTGGGGGCCACGGGGGTGACGGAGGGGGAGGAGAGTGAGGAGGAGGGAAGGAAGGAGGGAGAGGAGGAAGAAGAAGAGGTGAGGGTGGATGTGGGCGATGAGGTCGAGATGGGGTGGTTGGTGAGGGGTGTGTGGACGGTAGAGAAGGCATTGGAGAGGAGGAGGAAGAAGAAGGAAGGTGGGGGGAAGTGAGAGGTGAGTTTTTATCTGGTCCAGTCTGCAATTTTGGGGTTTGTTTGGTTTTGGCTTGGGGTTTTATGGAGAGAGGGCGTGGAGGAGTGGGTGTTTGTAGGGTTTGTGCTTCCTCTTTGCCGTGCTTCCTACGGCTGCTTGTTTGTGTTGTGCCCTTTTTTGTTGCTATTGGGGTTTTTGAATCCCCTTATGATACTGATGAGTGATGTTTTCTACGACATTTATATATAAACAGCAAACTGAATGTGAACAAGTTCTCCCGAACTCCACTCCAGAAAAAAAACTAATACTAGGACTACTACCAGCGATTTCCTGTGAATGCGTAGTGTACCATTGATTACCCATGTAGTAATTCCTACCAGCACGGGTAAGGATCCGAATCGTAGGACAATATGATGCGAGTGATATTCTGTGACGAAACACATTATCGCAACCGATCATCCCTGTGGAGCACTTCTACTAGTAAAGAGGTCGTTATACCCCATTTCGTCTCAGGTGAGGTGTTTTTTCAAACAATCAATTACCATCATCTAATGAGCAACTATATGTTATTAACTACTACCAAACTACTTGTCAAAGGCATAAGCACAAGATTTAGTTTTGGCGAAACGCGCTTGGGTATCAATTTTTATTAAACTACTTGAGGGGGAAAAGGGGGTGGGAGTGGGAATAGTACTAGTTGTAATATTTAGTAGTTATTCCGCACATCAACCCACCTTCATATCGGTCCTAGTCGAGAGTCGTCAACATGGCTAACAGAGCTCAATATACCATATCAGATGTTAGTACCCCAAATCTATACCACCTCCGGTAGCCCCATAGCGGTAGAATGCTGCTCAATGCTATAGACCGTAGCCTATAGCTCTAGAACAGCACTCCACACGCTCCAAACTTCATCCCCGCCTCGTATTACCCGCTCGGTGCGGCGGGTAATGGTCGGACGCACCGTTGCGGAAGCGCTCCTGGTAGTACGCGGGGAGATCGAGGTCGGTATCGAGGTCGCCGTTGCGCCGGTGCGGGGGACGGTAGTGCTCTGCTCCCTCGCGGGGGGTTAGACTGCGGCGGCGGCGGGCGGTCACGGGGCTGGTGATACGGGGGTCTTTACGACTGGTGCTGCGGTGATCCTTTTGGGTGCTGCGGGGGCCGGCATTGCGGCGGTCGGTGCTGTCCGCCAATTCTTGGTTAGTACCACGGCGTGGGTTAGCTTCCAGGTCAGTGTCGCGGTGCTGGCCATAGCCGTCTCTGTAGTTATGGGTGGTGCGGAGAGCCTCCCTGGGGTCCGCATCCCCATGTTTAGCTCCGCGCTGGCGGTCATTTTTGCGAGTCCTTTCCCGATGTGCCCTCGACTTCGGCTTCATCCTATCCGCCTCTTCCCAGTCAGTATCTCCACGGCAGTGCTGCCCTCCCCCAATATCCTCCTCCTTGAAGCTTCTTGGCCCGTCATAGCGGCGGCCGCCATCTCTCCGTCCACACTCCTGCCCTTCCTGTCCTTGGGCCTGGCCGCGGCGGCGGCTCGTATCCCTACTACGCCTCCGCTGCGGCCCATCATCCAGGCGCGGTGCTTTACCGCCGCGTCGACCCTCCTCCCAGTCCCATTGCTCGTCCGCGGGCCGCTTCAGCTTCGGTTCCTCTGTCCATGTATCAGCCCGGAACGTTCCCGCAAGGCTCTGCTGGCACTCTGCTCTCCCGCCTGCAGTCTCCGCCATTGCCATCTCTTTCACCCACCTTAGCAGCTCCTCTGTACACCTCCCCTTCTCCCCGGTGCCGAAGAAGTCCACCGCACACGGCCGCTTCATCCGCGGCGGCCGCGCCAGCGGGAATGCACAGACGTGGAACGTGAGCGGGTGGGTGCTAGTCTTTTGGTGGATGGTGATCTTCTTTGTGCTGAGGGCGTCGAGGATGGGGTTGTTGGGCAGGGTGCGTGGCTCGGGGTTCATTATGGGCGACGGGGGCGGTGGGAGGATGGGACGTTGTGGTTGTGGTGGTAGTAGTGGTGGGGAGGGTGAGGGGGGGAGTCGTTGGCAAAGGGGTGGTGGTGAGCGGGGGCGCCTGCGGGGATAGTCGAGGATGAGGTCGTAGTGCGGCATTGTGGGTGTGGGTGCGGTGTGGTGGTGGTGGTGATTGTGGTGGTGATTGGGGGGGGGGGGTGAGTGTCAATGATTGTTTGGATGTTTTTTTTTGCCCGGGCGATAAGATGGAAGCCAAGGCGACAAAGTTTGGGCTTGGCAGGTATGGTGCCCTTTTTCTGTGATGGACGTGTTAGTGTAGGAAGTACATGTATCTACATGTATGTACAGGTGTTTATTTATTTAAATGGGTCTGGTTGGCCGCTTCACGACTGCCCACTCTGCTTTCAAGTGCATGTATG
Source organism: Morchella sp. 2016-72 (assembly GCA_024713865.1). Classification (NCBI taxonomy): domain Eukaryota; kingdom Fungi; phylum Ascomycota; class Pezizomycetes; order Pezizales; family Morchellaceae; genus Morchella; species Morchella sp. 2016-72. The sequence continues at coordinate 2,917,897 of JAMJEY010000003.1, forward strand.
TCAGGTACATGTATATACTGTACTTGATGGGTAGAGCAATGTTTTATCGACTGTGCTAGCTAACATGTATGTATGTGTATACAAGTTTCATCCTTGACACTCAAAAAGCACCTGGCAGGACAAGAACGGTAAAGAAGGCTTCATAGTATTTTTCTCTTTATCCTAAACAGTTCTATATCATCGTCATCAGAGCCCCACATCTCATCATGATGATCATTAGTGCACAATCACCCCCCCCCCCCTCTCAAATAAAATAACACTCTACATACTACAACTACAACACCTCCCCACCCCTCTCTAAAGCACTGTTCTGCGCAATCTCTACCAGCTCCTCGAACTCGCCACTCTTCTCCGCCAGACTCCTCAACACACCACCCTCCTTATTGAGTAGATTCAACGGTGTGTCAAACCTAGAAGGCATGGATTAGTTCCTGCAATTAAAGCCAAACGCAAAGAAGTGGGTACTTACTCAACCACCTCACCGCCCTTTCCAAGATTATCCAGTACCACAATGCGATCCATGTTGACCACTGTCCTGAGCCGATGCGCAATGACAATCAGAGATGAATCCGGGAAACTGGTTCGTAGCGTCTGCTGTATCCTCTCATCCGTGGCCTGGTCCGTTGAGCTTGTCGCCTCGTCTAACAGTACCAACTTACTCCTTCTCACTAGTGCCCTAGCAAATGCTAGCAGCTGCCTTTGGCCCTGACTTAAGTTATCGCCACCCGCCGTGATGGGGGTGTTGAGGGTTATCTGCTTCGTTTTCAGCCTCGCGGGGGCGTCAGGCGTTGTTGTACCATCTGGAGTAGGCGCACGGGTGCCTTCAGCGCTCTCAACGAGCTCCAACTTATCTCCCGCTAGCCCACTCCCCTCCAATGCGGATTGAAGCTCAGAATCATCTATCTCGCCAAAGGGATCTAAGTTTGTACGGATTGTACCCGAGAGCAGCACAGGGTCCTGGGGAATGATAGTAACGCGGCGGCGAAGGGCTTCCAAGTTAACTTTTTGGATATCAAGACCGCCAATAGTGATGCTGCCTCCAGAAAGCTCTGTGAAGCGGAGTAGAGAGAGTGCAAGTGACGATTTACCGGCTCCCGTTCTTCCAACAATTCCCACACGCTCACGGGGCTTGACATCGAAGCTGACTTTGTTGAGAACATCCGGCCCGTCTTTGGAGTACTTGACGCAGAGATCTTTAACAACGCATGATCCCGTGGTTGGCCAGGCGGCTGGTGGCTCTCCCTCGATGGTTTTGGCAGGCTCTTGCTCTAGCTCGATGTATTCCTCAAGCCTCTCGAAGCCATTGAGTTCCACCTCAAGCATGGTAAAGTATCTAACACAGTAGAGGATAGAGGTAGAATATGCGAGTACGTTTGACAAGCTGAAACCAATAAGACCCGCAGAGTTTCCCTTGGTTGTGAGGGCAATCACACCCGCTGCTAATCCAATTGCACCAGTGCACCAACTGATACGGATCCCGATCCAGCGATTTAAAGAATATAATGTTTCACAGGGCTGGGAAAAATCGTCTACACGCTTTAGACTCTCGGCGAGGAAACGATCCTGTACTCCGAACCCACGGATAGTAACAATACCAGAGATTGTGTCACCGAAATGGGAGAAAAGAGGTGATTCGCGCACTGACACAATTCGTTTGACGCCTAGCTGGGCACGCACATAGAGATTACCACAGATTATACCCGCGACCGAGACGGCGATAGTAGGCACGAAAAAGGCCGGAATGAGACCAGACATGACTACAAGACGGAATGCACATTCGAGGGCCTGGTGAAACACTTGCTGGAGGTAGGCACCGAGACTTGAGTCCACTGACTTGATATCGTTGGACATCCGGTTGATGATTCTTCCGAGAGGCGTGGTATCGAAGAAGCGAATTGGTGAATACAAGACAGACTTGATAACTTTCTCGTGGATACGCCTTGATGCGATCCACCGGAAGGCATACCACACCATGTAGGTGAAGGTTTCAAATAGCACGGTTCCCATAAGGACACCGGCATATAATCCCTAGTAAAATTGTTAGTGTTACTTCCTGGTAAGGGTTGTACTAGATATAACTCACAAGCCAAAGATTAACATTGACATCGTCAGGATGTTGGGTATACTGATCCGACCATAACCCAACGAAATACGAATTCGCCAAACCCAAAAACTGATTCGCAAGACTCAAACATATAATACAAATGATGATGAATGGGCCGCCAAAGTTCTTGATATATTTCCAAACCATTACTTTCGGTACTCGTCCCTTTGCGCGCCCTTCTTCCTTAACAAGCTTGCTAGCGCCATTGCCGCTTGGAGCCTTAACCCTAGTGGGATTGGGAGTGTCAATAATGTCTGGGTCAACTTCCATGGGTGCAGGTGTCTCGGTTTCTGCTTCCTCAGCCTCGTTAAGTAAATCGAGTGTGCTTTTGCTAAGCTTATGAGAATCGCTGACTATTTTGCCGTCCGAGAGAACAATGATTTTCTGAGCAGCAGCTGCTACCAAAGAAACACTATGGCCTGTGTTAATAGTTATAGAAAACTTGCAACATGAGTCGGTACTTACTGATGAGTTACCAATACAACTGTTCTTCCAGCAAGAATCTCACCCTTGATGCACTTCTCAACTACGAGTTTACAAGTCTCCGCATCAAGGGCAGAAAGCACATCGTCTAAGAAAACCGTTTGAGCGGGTGAATAAACAGCTCTAGCGAGCGAAACTCTAGCCTTTTGGCCCCCTGATAATGTTGTCCCCCTTTCACCAATCTCGGTCTCATCACCAGCCTCTAGATTTTTCAAGTCCGTCGAGAGCCCACATGCCTCAATGGTGGTTTGATATCTTTCCTCATCGTAAGGGCTTCCAAAGAGGATATTGTCTCTAACCGATGCATTTTGAAGCCAGGTAGATTGGGCAACATAAGAGATTCCATACTGCCGCGGGAGGTGCATATTGCCTTCTAGAAGCCTCATCTCGCCCAGCAATCCGAGAATAAATGACGATTTTCCAGAACCCACAGGCCCAGCAACTACTGTAAGACCGCCATAAACGCACTCCACAGTCATGTCTGAAAGCCGGAAGTTGTTATCTTCATCAGAACCAGGTTTGCTCCAAGATAGGGTGGCCTTTGCATATGATGGTGGCTTTTGAGGGTTCGACGCTTCTTCAGGTTTGCACTCCTCTAGCTCCTCCTCTCCGTTTAAAAACTTGTCGATACGATCGAAAGAGATGAACGCGTATACAACTTGCTGAGTGATGAAAGCCAACCAGCCAAACTGGCCACGCAGGATATCGAACAAGCTTATTGATGTGAACGCAATACTTGCAGTTAACGGCTTGTTCATGACCTTAGTGAAAATACCAAAAGTGACGACAATATTAATAATTGGGAGCAAGACTGATACGGTACGTAGACCAAGACTACAGATAGTGTTGATAAGACTTAGTCTTAGTTCGGCTTCACGCTTCTCGCGAATCTTTTCCATGAATGCCCCTTCTAGTCCGAAGAACTTGATGATGCGGACTGCCGTAAGGGTCTCGGACATTAAGTTTATCCTCGCATCGGTTGACTCCCTGAGAGCTCGCTGGATCTTGGCCAATGATTTGGCTATCAAGATTGGAACAATCATTGTGGCGACCTGTTTAATCTAATCAGCAAACCCCCCCGCCAGATATACCTTATCGGAACGCCTACCATCATGCCAATTCCGACCAAACTAGCCCAACCAAGAAGATCATATAAGAAGACTACTGCAAATATAATCTCAACTGGCACAGAGCCTACGAGCAAGAAAAACTCTCGGGCGTTTGTGAGCGTGTCCAGGTCGGTTGACATTAGGTTGTTGATCATGCCAACCTTTGACTGGCTGGGTGGCGCTTTTTTATCACCCTTCACGGAAGTTGTTTTTGGGTCCTTGGGGTCTTTTTCATCCTTGATAGAGTCTTGGGTGAACCTAATCTTCAGTGTTTTTTCAAGCAGACTTTGCGTAAATGCTGCTTTAACTCGTATGATCAATCTATGATTCTCGTTAGTGAAACCTGGTAGTAGTTCTAGCTGGAGGAATACGTGCCTTGTGCCGTTAAATATATAGGCTTCCCAAACCAGGCCAGTGAGTATGGGGCCAAAGAAAAGCCCAAATACAAAAACCCACGGTGTGATAACCGGCTTCTTTGATCCCTCAACATACGCAAGTAATTCCCTCATGGACACAGGCCAAACAAACTGCATCACACCAAGGAAGATACTACACAAAATCATATTCAAGATTTCCCAGCGCATACAAACGAAGAAGGTTTTGAATGTAGTTGACCTCCTGTTGTTTTCTACTTTTTTACTCCACAGGCGTGCCCGGTCATAATCTGGGAGTTCTGGCAGATCCTCTGGCTCAATATCTCTTTGGTATGCAATTCTTATGAGGTATCCAATCCAGGAATATGACCCCATGTAACTGATCAATGATGCTGTCTGTTCTGGAGAGGATAGTTCAGTTGAGTATGGGTCAACGGGATACCACAATCTAGGTGTTAGTAGAGCACTAAGCTCTAAGAACACAGCAAGACCAAGACGCGCATAGACCTCCCATCCATGGCGAGCATCACGGGATTTTTCTGGGGATGCATTGAATAATAGTTTTGGCCATATATCTCGCTCTATGAGAAGTAGAGGTGGCACTATACAGAATACAGTCACTAGAAGAGATAGTGATCGTCTATATGGAGTTGGATAAAAACGTAAGGCATGGAGCGTCAATAGAAGAAGCCAATAGCCCAGCTCAGCACCTAAATAATGTTAACCAGATTTCATCTAGGGACGCATTGAAGTGACTGACATTCTTCTATAAAATCTTGCTCATGGAAGGCTCTTGTAAGTAATACAAGAGTATTCACGGACACCAAAGCAGCCAAGAACAGTAGTTGTGCCCATGCCCACACACGACGAGTGCCTATATTCTCTTCAGCCCAGTATTCCTTCTAAGACCTTCGCGGGGGGAAGAAGGGGGGGGGGGGGGCACACCCTCTAGTGGCTCAATCGGTGCTTTTGATGGCACTGCATCCTCATCGTAAAGCTCTAGGAATTCACTCTTGTTATATATAGTAAAGTCACGCTTTGTCTTCGCCGCGAAGAATGGTACTTTCGTAATTGCACGCTGAAAAAGTAGTACTGATACGGCAATCAACGCAGCTATGACAAGAACTGTTATCCGTGTGCGGCTCAACGAATCTCTGAGGAATTGTCAGCCTTCTCTTTCCAAAGTTCTCCAGACCAGAGACGTGTAGGAACATCGACTTACATTTCATACGAGAAGCTTCCAGGTGTATGTTTCAGCAGGACGGGGTGCTTCCAAAAGTTCCTAGCAGACCCTCCCTGGATGACGAATGGAGCCTCCATTGGGTCCTACCAAGGGTTGCAGGCAGTTATCGATAGCTAAACGCAGCACTGCAAGTCCCACGAAAAATTGCTAAGGCCAATATGACACTCCTAAGCAGTAGTGAGGAGGGTTGATGGGTGAATGTTGTCTGCTTGTGCAAAATGATTGATGTACATGTATCCCCTAGGCCACCCTTGAGCTTCAGGAAGCTAGCTCACTTATGCAGGTGCATACACGCGCAGATCCAGATAGGTGGTCGTTGGAAATCCCGTGTTAACGCGTTAGGTAAAGATTGGCACACTTCATGGCTTGGCAAAGTACTGTAGACTTCCGGGGGCTGTCATTCAATTGGGAGTGAAACAATATAATATACACTCTTCACGCGAGAGTATGAGAGCACGTTCATCTTTGAACGCCCAGGACTTGATAACTATCCAGGTATGTACTCTACTGTTTGTTCGCTAACGCGGCAATACACATCGGAGTCAACAAGGCTATCGGAAAACCCTCTCTAGTGCCAGGTCTCTTCCATACGTAACTGAGAATTCAAATCGCTCACACCCACTCCTTACGAACGGGCATACGTGCTATGCTGGAGAATTGTATGCTTCAAATAGAAAAGCTAATCGTGGAATTTCATATAAGTCTAGCAGCAGAGATCGAAGGGTTGCAGGGGTTGATTCGATTGTCTATCAACCACAATGTCTGTACTCGTCGACGCGACTGCAAGAGAATTCCGTCCAGAAAACATTGACTAAACATATAGGAAGGGATCGGAAACTTCGGAAGACACGGTTCAATATTGTATATCATCCATTTACTCTACTCGGTAAGACGCGTAACTGTGCTTGATATGAGGTAGGTGTAGGCTGTAATTATATGGATTAATCATTTGTAATACTATGCATAGCGCCTGGTTATGAAACCTAGTATCAACTGGGGGATATCGATAAGAATGAATACTGTACTGTCTGTGACAGTTATCAAAAGTCTTTAAAGTGGAAGCCTCAATATAATATGACTCCTACCTAGAAGTCCTTGTACTCCCGGCACTTTTGGGTCGATTCAACAAGGCTCGGAATTTAGGCCTAATTAACCTTTGGACAATTGTAGTGCCTCTTAGGCTACTCCGGCGCCTATTCCCGGCAACCAGCCATTTAAGGTGGTCGTCACAACCGGTGGGAAGCAACCGAAACACCTACCGAAATGTTAAGCCGAAGCCTCGACTTCCAACTTAACTGCAACTACACTACATGTATAAGCCCTCTCTATATCTATTCATATTGGCCAGGCCCAGGATTTATCATGGGGAGAGGCCCGGAGACATCGAGTCTTCTCTTGATTCGGTTATACTACTAGCTCTAGCTAGTAAGAAACTTCGGTTCGGGGGTATCAGCGAGTGAGACTTTATGTTTGGATAATGTATAAATCGAGCATACGTGAACCACCACTGATTTTACCTCTACCAATCATTAGGGATCAGTATACTAAAGTGGGGGCATGGCGTGCTTGCAATAACTCATTTTCTAATCAATTAATGCCGGAATTGTGCTAATATCATTTCAGCAATTAATCATAGGCGCTCCTGTAGATATGCTTGGCCCAGCCATCATATATAGAGGTGCTTTTTCCTAGGAGCAGCCTAGTTTTATGTAAGGGGTTGAATATGAGGTACTTCATCACGCGGACTGGGGAAATCCGCCTCTGAACGCTAGTCAACACCTAACTACCTCTAGGCATAACAGAAGTTGAAGGAGCCCCTGATAGCTGAGACTACATATTGTTCTAGGGCGTGCAACTCGGTGCATCTAAAAGCTTATCCAATGACAAAGCCTATATAATTCTTGTTCTTATGGTAGTAGCTTATTCGATTTGGCAGTTCTAGCAATATTACAACGCGCGGATTTCAGCTCACGTACTGGAACTACACGCACACAAATATTGAACTTACTTTTGGAGGGGCTCCTCAGTTAGTAGTTTATCAATGATACTGGAGATAACCTGAGAGACCACGATCACTAATATAGAGCTGTAAGGAATATGGGCTGATCACATGTAACTAAACCACCCAGTAGAGATAGCTACCCTCGTGTTTAGCTCATACGTGAAGCTTGCTTCGATCTCCCGGTACTGCAGCAAACGAGGGAATTGAAACGAGAGATATTGATATAACCGCTGGCCATGTAAGAACCTCCCCGGCCAGAATGCTGTCGGAGTTTGTGCGATTGGCTTATCATTAGTAATTGATTCCATCGGTAGGTCCACGAGCTTTTATGCCAAGCCGATCCAGGGTTAGGCACATATTTTGATCCGGCGCCTTGGGTCACGTCCGATTTGGAGACGAGTTTCATGAGCGTAATATTTGAAGAGAAACAACGGACTGGTGGTTCTGAAGGAACAAGTCTCGCTCGTGAGAGTAGGTAGCGTGGGTAAAGCAAATAGCATCACGCGTTGTACTATAGTACAGGGTTAGGGTTAGTAAATACCAAGGCCCTCTCGGATCACTCTCCGCTTATCCCTTAGTCTGTTAATGCTGACCCCCTATAATAGAGGAATTAAATTTGTATGGAAGATCTATTATTTGATAAGGGATCTGTTAGTAAAGCCACACAGAATTTGCTTCTTCCTGGGGGTCAGCATCTTACTGACAGACTAAGGGATAGAAACTCTACCAGAGTACATGTAGGTACAAGTACCTACAAGTACCTACATGTTATAGTATAAATTAGAATAATTGTTTTAGTTGTGCCCGCTGCCAGCACTTTCAGCACAGTGACCCTAGGGGAGGAATCAGGTACTTACATGCGTTGCAGGTACATGTAGTCGCACAAAAGGCCGGGAACAGTGCACGCATACGTCGGTGAGGGCTACATGTATACTACATGTATATGGTTCTGGATCGTAGAAGAGCACTGAGTGCTCAACGTTAGTCTAGATCATACATACATGTAGATACATGTATATTATGAAGTGTCACTTGATATCATGCCATCCAATCACCCCTACAGGCTGTTCGTAAGTACATGTCCGCTCCTAAGACGTCGAGCCTATCATGGGAAAAGGCCTATCACAATGTGCTCCTACGAGATGTCCTAGGTGTTACCCATGTATCGCTTCTGCAAAATATTTCGCCTAGAGGCTTGCGTCGTTTATAACGGTCTTTTTCTCAACTGCCGCACCCACTCGAAGATTCGTGCATGGTACCTATGAGGCTCTGTGTTATCGATAAGCCCCGCCAGATGCAAAGGTGGGTCATAACTCTTGGCATTGTTGACAGACGTCATGCAGGGGTTTTTGCTTTTGGAGGAGCCCCTCCTCCTCCCGCTTCCCCAGGTTGGTGTCACCCTATCGGAGTTACACTCCAATTGCGCTGAGTGATTAACTACAGCTACAGACCTTCGAGGGCATTCGTTGTTTAGTTTGATTTTATGTAATTTGATTTCTGTTGAATCCTAAGCTCATGCGATCGAATTTGTGTTTAAATACCCACTAAATCTCCTAAAATTTAAGGAAAATACTCACAGAGACAGGATATTGTTTGCTTCTTCATATAGAATCCTTTTCTCGACGATACCTCTAAGCTTAAGCTCCAACATAAACTACATTCGATCATGTCGAAAGGGATTAGGATCGCGATTGATGTGCGCAAGCCCCCCATTTCTCGCCACAAAGTACCCTACTAATAATTTTTCCTTCAGCGCGGTGGGACTTTCACAGACTGCGTCGGAAATCCTGGAACTGGGAAGCTCGAAGACGATGTCCTAATTAAACTTCTCTCAGTCGACCCATCAAACTACGATGATGCGCCATTGGAAGGTATTAGACGCCTTATGGAGAAATTTACCGGAAAGACTATAAAACGTGGAGAGCCATTAGACACTTCGGAAATTGGTGAGTTTTGTTCAGATTGTTGTAGAAATTGAAGTCAATGCTGATCTGGTACCGGTCCATAGAATCAATAAGGATGGGAACGACAGTAGCTACAAATGCTCTCTTGGAGCGTAAAGGAGAAAGGTGTGCACTTGTTACTACAAAGGGATTCAAAGATTGTCTTCTTATTGGTCAGTAAACACTCCTAAGCCGGATACCGTTTTTTCAGAATTCCCGTATTCACGGGTTTAAGAGTCTTTGGCACATTTATTTACTCCCTGCAGGAAATCAATCCCGTCCCAAGATTTTCGACCTCGCAATTCGCAGACCTGAAGTTCTATATCAAAGCATCCTCGAAGTCTCTGAACGAGTAACTTTAGAAGATTACGCCGAACATCCCGATCGCGCCGCTACCGACCCTAACTCAGACCCAGACCTAGTTCGGGGTCTTTCGGGTGAAGCAGTGCGAGTTCTCACTCGACCCGAAGAATCTGAGATCCGAAAAGGCCTACAAACTCTCTATGATGGTGGGTTTCGTAGTATTGCCGTATGCCTAATGCATTCATACACTTTCCCCGACCATGAAAAACTTGTGGGCAAGATTGCGGAAGAAATAGGGTTCACACACATATCATTATCTTCACAGTTGATGCCAATGATCAAACTGGTCCCTCGGGCTACCAGCGCGACAGCAGATGCATACTTGACTCCCGAGATCCGTCGGTATATTGAAGGGTTTTCGAAAGGCTTTAGCGGGGGACTTGGTGCTGAAAGCGTTGCCAAAGAGGAAGGATCAAAGGGGGCCAGATGCGAGTTTATGCAATCTGATGGTGGTCTTGTCGATGTCTCTTCCTTTTCTGGTCTCCGTGCCATACTCTCAGGCCCTGCGGGAGGTGTAGTAGGATATGCACTCACATCGTATGACCCTGAAACCAAAATTCCAGTCATCGGGTTTGACATGGGAGGGACCTCCACAGACGTATCAAGATATGGGTCAGGGAGGTATGAACATGTTTTCGAAACCACCACTGCCGGTGTCACAATCCAGAGCCCGCAGTTAGATATCAATACTGTTGCTGCGGGTGGTGGATCAAGACTTTTCTGGAAGAATGGGCTATTTGTAGTTGGGCCAGAGAGTGCGGGTGCTCACCCAGGACCAGCATGCTACAGAAAAGGAGGGCCGCTAACAGTAACGGATGCGAACCTCTTCCTTGGCCGTCTACTGCCCGAATTTTTCCCCGCAATCTTCGGAAAGAATGAGAACGAACCCTTGGACGAGGATGCGTCGAAAAAGCTGTTCGAGGAACTCACAAAGGAGATAAACAATGAGATATGTGCTAAAGAAGCGGATAAACCAATGACCGCCGAGGAGGTTGCGTATGGGTTTATCAAGATTGCGAATGAATCGATGACCCGCCCAATCCGCTCTCTAACGGAGGCGAAGGGATATGACACTTCCAAGCACAGACTTGCAACTTTTGGCGGGGCCGGAGGACAGCATGCGGTCGCCATCGCGGCGAGCCTGGGCATCAAGCAAATATTGGTCCACAAATATTCATCTGTTCTTTCCGCATACGGAATGGCCCTTGCAGATGTTGTGCATGAAGTACAAGAACCGTCTTCTGCAATCTTCAGCGATAATGAAAAGGCTGGGCTGTTGGAGCGTCTTGGGGAGTTGAAGAATAAAGCAACAAATGTGTTGAAAGAACAAGGTTTCAGAGAGGAGGATATCGTTTATGAAGAGTACTTAAATATGCGGTATCGGGGGACCGAGTCAGCGCTGATGATTGTTAAGCCCGAAGAGAGTGAGTTCGACGGAGATGCAGAGTTTGGAAAGGCATTTGTGAAACAGCATGAACAAGAGTTTGGATTTACGCTTCCGAACAGGGATGTCATTGTTGATGATGTCCGAGTGCGAGGTATTGGCAAAAGTTTTAGAGGAATGGGGAAAACAGTGGATACACAGCTGAAGGAGGTCAAGCCCGTACCGGTTGATGATAGCAAACGGCATAGTGTAAAGAATGTTTACTTTGAGGGCGGTCGCCAGGAAACCCCCATCTACAAGCTGGGAGACTTGGACATCGGTTCTAAGTTAAACGGACCAGCGATTCTTGCAGATGGGACGCAGACTATTGTTATCACACCTGGTGCCACAGCACTGGTGATTCAAACACACGTGGTCATTAATATTGGTGAAGATGATAATACTAGTGCTTCTGTACAGAAAACTAACACGAAAGACGTGGATCCGGTCTTACTGAGCATCTTTGCCCATCGTTTTATGGCGATTGCGGAACAAATGGGGAGGGCCCTGCAGAAGACCAGTGTCAGCACAAACGTGAAGGAGCGATTGGACTACAGCTGTGCACTCTTCGACTCCGAGGGAGGGCTAGTTGCAAATGCACCACACTTGCCTGTTCATTTAGGAAGTATGTCGACTTGTGTGAGGACACAGGCAAAAATCTGGAAGGGAAAATTAAAAAGAGGGGATGTTTTGGTATCGAACCATCCAGAGTTTGGAGGCACTCATTTACCTGGTGAGAACTTTTGAAATCATTTTGATTTTCATTGTCTTATATTAACGTTTTGTGCATCCTGGTAGACATTACGGTCATCACACCAGCATTTAGCGGCGATGAAATCATCTTCTATGTTGCATCTCGGGCTCACCATGCTGATATAGGCGGGATTCTACCTGGCTCTATGCCTCCTCATTCCCGAGAACTCTATCAAGAGGGTGCTGCCATCAAGTCAGAAAAGTTGGTCTCACAGGGTCAGTTCAATGAAGAGCGCATCACGGAACTCCTCCTCGACGAGCCCGCAAAACACCCGGGTTGTAGTGGTACAAGGTGTCTAGCGGACAACATCAATGATCTTAAGGCACAGGTAGCAGCGAACCAAAAGGGAATTAACCTGATCAAAACTTTAATTGAAGATTATGGTGAGGATGTAGTGCAGTTCTACATGATCTCAATACAGAAAAACGCTGAACAAAGTGTTCGCAATCTGTTGAGAGGCGTGTATAAGAGGTTTGAAGGGAAGGAGTTGAGAGCAAAAGACTATATGGATGATGGAAGCCCAATTTGTCTCAAGGTTGATATTGATCCCGAAAAAGGGGAGGCAGAGTTCAACTTTGAAGGGACAGGCCCGGAGATGTATGGTGCGTAATCCCATCTATTATAATGGCATGAGGTGATGTTGACAAGATTTGATTAGGGAACATGAATGCCCCAGAAGCCGTGACATACTCTGCGATTATTTATTGCTTGAGATGTTTGATATCAGAAGACATCCCTTTGAACCAAGGTTGTTTGAAGCCGATACATGTCAAGATCCCGAAAAACAGCTTCTTAAGCCCAAGCGATGGCGCAGCAGTTGTTGGTGGTAATGTGTTGACAGTATGCGATGACAACGTTACCAAAGTCTACGAGAACTATGCTAATTTTTCAACAGAGTCAGCGTATCACAGACGTCGTCCTGAAAGCTTTCCAGGCCTGCGCAGCAAGCCAGGGCGATTGCAATAACCTTACTTTTGGATTTGGGGGTAGCCAAGATGGGGGTAACCATGTGAAGGGATTTGGATACTATGAGACCATTGCTGGTGGTAGTGGAGCTGTAAGTTTTATTATCCTCATTATATATAGCGCCTCACACTGATACTATGATAGGGCCCTAACTGGGATGGCACCTCTGGAGTCCACACCCACATGACGAACACCCGCATTACTGATGCTGAAGTCTTTGAAAGACGTTATCCAGTCCTTCTCCGAGAGTTCTCCATCCGTAAGGGCTCTGGCGGTAAAGGTGCGCACCCGGGTGGTGATGGTGTCGTCCGTGATATCGAATTCAGAACTCCTGTTCAAGTCTCTATTCTCTCAGAGAGAAGGGTGTACCATCCGTACGGAATGGCTGGGGGCGAGGACGCGGAATGTGGCCAGAACCTGTGGATTAGAAAACTCCCAAACGGGGAAATTAGGACAATTAACTTGGGAGGGAAGAATACTGCTGCTATGAAAGCCGGAGAGAGAATCATCATCAACACCCCAGGTGGTGGCGGTTATGGGGCCGTAGACGCAGAAAGAGCTGTAGTCGAAGAGAAAGACCCGAAATTGGCGTGGAAGGGAGGAAGTTTGGCGAATAGAATGGTAACACAGGAGACAAACTGATCAGAGAAACCTTATGGTTGAGGCTGTGATACATTTTTTCTGAGATCATAGATATCTTTATTGTCAAGTTTTTATTTTTATTGCTCTCTTTAAAGAAATTGATTATGCTTAAAAAAATTTAAATGCTTTATATGGGGAGTCTTCTTAGCGGCGATCTAGTATATATATGTTTTCAATACCACAATGGATTTTTCTTAGACACTATTCCAAGTGATTGACACCAACCTCTAGCTACAGAATGCGGGATCATTTATTCAATCTCGTCACAATTCCGAAGGGTTGATACTGCAGTGGTACCCTAACTATAATCCTTTTTTTTTTTTTTAAAAAAAAAAAAAAAAAAAAAAAAAAGAAATAGAATAGAATAGAATGGGTGTATTTAGTGGTTTTAATAAAGTCAATTAACGTTGAACCTAGACCTACATATTGTAGCTACACTATATCGACTTTAAGGCTGAAAAGCGAACTTTGATAAAGAAGATTTGGCCCAGTCCTATTGAACGCCTATAACGACTTCAGGATGGCCGGCTTGTGGGCTAATCTTACCTAGCCTATGTGGCTTAGTATAAATGTAATCAAACAGTAGCAGGTAATAATAGTGTGGTATATATCCTTTGTCCGGAAAAGGAAAAAAGAGGGGCTGAGACATTATCTATCTCTTTTATTTGATTGGAAGCTAGTACGGTAGTTTTGCATGTACATATGATCAGCCTAAGGCTCCTCAGTGAAGTAGAAAGCATCTACTCTAGGTGGTGACGACGTTTTGATATCCCTTATAATTACATACGATGACGATTTTAGCACAGAGGCCAAAGGTTTCGGCAATCCGTATCTTTGGTTACGCGGGCCAAGGTGATAGAGCACGGGGTGGGTTAAAGTTGAGGTCTCCGGCTTTTCAAAATAAGTGTCATTGGTGTTTGTGTGAAGTGATGTGGGATTGGAGATAGCAGGGCTGGGGTGCTTTCCCCAAAAGCTTGGTTTGTTAAACTGGACCCTATATTACTGCTTAGGATAGATTATAAAGTATTAACTGACCCAAAACCACGATACTATTTGAAAATACAGCCACAAACGTGGCGCTACGTCAAATACCTCAGGCTGTGGGGGCGAGAGGCTAGTATCCGGGCTGTTTTGGCGGCATGTCGGGACTTCTACACTGTATAATACATTACTGTAATTTCCTAGTGTTTTTTTTTTTTAAAAAAAAAAAATACATGGAGTGATCCCTGACTCTTGTGTTTGGTGGTACCAGGTGATATTAATTCTGTATTTGTTATGGGCAACCAAGTTACTAGGGGCTAAAGGAAAAGAGTCCATCGGGCATACATTATATATTAGGCAACATGACCTAGTGGGAATAAACAATTTTGATCAACCTTACACGTAACGTGATATTATATAAACGCGCGCGATGGTATCTAAGAAACGTCCCTCTGAGATGCCAACCTCAGGGTTTAAACGTTTACACCGCATGTGAGCATCTGGTCTGCGCCGAACGACTTGACGTGCCAAGTTCATCCAGTCTTTTAGTTAAGGGATTTAGCGAAACCATGGCCGTTTTAAAAATAGAAAGGGCAGTTGGCTAAACCCGGTCCCTTGGTTGCTAGGACGCAGGAGCATGCGCCTACAAGGTCCTCGAGAGCTGAATGGCAAGGTTTGGGATCAGGTTGTAAAGAAGGAAACCTCTTTGGCTTTCTATTTCTTCCAATTTATATTATTTTAATCATGAGGTTAAATATTACACCCTTATTATTGTGGTTCTTGAAGAATTATGGTATACCTACGAGTAGATACGGGACGAAAGGGGCCGATGTCACCAGGTTGGAATTCGATCTCAGTGTTTCAGGTCTCTGGCTGGGAAGCCACACGTGCACGGATGTCGCTGACAGTCCAGGGAGCATCCCCCCCTCCCCCGAGAAGCTCACCTACCCCCCGCAACTTTCGGAAGCCGGCGGGGACTTCGTGATGAGTTGGAGTCGCCGGTCATTGGTACAATCATTTGTTTTTGTCTTATTCCCGAGTCGCGTGGGGAAGAGACCCTGGGAGGTGTTCATGCTGCCACCCCTAGGCCAATCGATATGACACTATGGAGTAACAACAGCCAAGGTCTCGCATATGAGGGTGCGACGATAGTAACGTAGGTCATTGTGGTGCGAAAAGTGCATGTGCCTGGTGCGGTGGATTGAACAGCTCGACTTTAAGAAAAAAAATTGTGGCGGAGGCGGAGCTGCTTTTATCTTTATCGTATTGAGCTCGTGAAATTTCCATTGCCGAGATGCAGTTGAGAGGCAAATGCATAATACATGTGCATATCCTGCCGACCTTCCAAATGATCCCTATTGGTTGTTGTAAGTGCAATTTTCCAGCTCTGCAGGCCCTGTCAATCAATCAGGTACAGTGATATTTACTGTCAGGTACAACTGCACAACACCAATAACAAATCTGCATCTGCACCTTCCTGAACTGCCCCTAGCGAAGTCACCACCAGAAAGAGACATTACCGCGCGTTCGCAGTGTGTAAAACATCAAGACCGAGGTGGTCATCGACCAACCAGAAGAGTGTCTCTTAGCCCGACCTGGGTTGGGATTTCTGGGCAACGTCCCTTGTTTTTGCACCCTGCGTTAGTCAGGCACCAAGGTAGTAATTGTAAGTAGTTCTACCATTCTATTGCCGCTTGATCGCTCCACTCTTGTTTGTGTGTTTCCTCTTTTTCCGACGACTCCTTTTCCCCCCCCAATTCTCCCCTAACCGCCAATTCACAACCCCCCCCTCCCCTCCCTTCTCTCGTTGACTGCCCTCTTGTACGTTTCGTGTCTTTTCCTTTTATCGTTCTTTCCTTACACCCCCCACATTCACTCCACTCCACTCCGCTCGCTGACATTACGAGTTTCGCTCTCAGACAAGCTAGCTGCTCTTCTATCGGTATTATCTACCGTTGCCGCTCCCTTGCAGGCCGCTTTATTTCCCTCTTACTCTCGTTTTCTCTCCCTTGTTCTCTTACTCTTTACACCTTCTCTCTTTCATCGTCTCGGGTTAACTGGGCTTTTTTGTGTGGCCATTCCATCATTTGTGTCTTGCCCTAAATCTACCCCTTCATTCCCTAACCTATTCAATTGAACAGAGACGTGCCATACCGACACATCAATATACAAAAGAGGGGTTGTAACATTTTTAGTCTTGGTAGACATTTGCCCTCTTTTTTTCTTATTTGCTCTTTTTCTTTTTCTTCCTACCCATAGACACGACCGCCATGTTATTACGAAAACTCCTTCCGGGCACATCTGCCTTCTCATCATCATTCAGCTCCGCGTCATCACTAATATCAGCCACTCTACTCTTCTCAGCATTTGGCTCACTGCCGGTCAGGGCGGGCGATGTGTTGGAAACCAATGGCTTTTCATCTTGTCTTGCGGGCTCCGATATCACAGTCACTCGGATGAATGTGAAATACGATCGATCAACCAACCTAGTGACATTCGATTTGGCTGGTTCTTCGCAAAGACAGCAGGAAGTGACAGCAATCTTGACGGTCACAGCTTATGGGAAGGAGGTCTATAGGAACGAATTTGACCCTTGTCAAAAGAATCTTACCCAGCTTTGTCCTTGTAAGTCCTCAAAACCAACATCACTTTTACGGCCTCTAGAAATATATAATGCTGATGCGCCCTGATTATTATAGTGCCTCAAGGAAGCTTTGCTGCCGCGGATACGTTGACTATTTCAGATAGCTACGCATCTATGATTCCGTCAATCGCTTTTCAAATCCCGGATCTTGATGGTATGGCAAAGCTAGAGTTGCTGTCCAATACCGATGATAAATCGCTCGCATGTCTTCAATCAGTGGTACAGAATGGAAAAACAGCGGACCAGACTAGTGTAAAATATGTAACCGCAGGTATCGCAGCAGCAGCTCTTGTGCTCTCTGGTGTTTCAGCTGCTGGTGCTGCAAGTGCAGGATCTGGCGCAGGTCCATCACCCAATTTTGGAGACGTCATGTTTTGGTTTCAAAACATAGCTATGAACGGCATGATGTCTGTTAGCTATCCCCCCGTTTACAGGTCTTTCGCAAGCAATTTTCATTGGTCTACTGGCATTATTCCTTGGGAATCCATGCAAAGGTCGATTGATACTTTCCGCGCCGACACTGGTGGTAAATTGGATAAAATGTCCATCGACTATTTGCGGAACGCAACCCTGGTTTACAATTCAGACAGCAGCACGGAGGGCACGAACAGCACATATAGCAGCACCACCCGTCGTAGTTTGGAATGGACATTTGGAGAACTGCTCCGCCGTGCTGATGTTGATGTCGACGGCACAACTATCAGCGCCAACGCAACTACCGCCAATTCTACCGAGACGGCGCAAGACAAGGTCATGCACTACGTTGACGGAATTCAGGCATATGTTGAAAAACTGCAAATTCCTTCTGCCAACACCTTTATGACAGTTTTGTTGATCTTCTGCATTGTTATTGCTTCTATTGCCGTCTGCATTCTGCTGTTTAAAGTCATTTTGGAGGTTTGGTCTTTCTTCGCAAGTTTCCCGAAGGCCTTGACTGGATTCCGCAAGAGATACTGGGAATTTTTGGCGATCACCATTGTTCGACTTGTAAGTCTAGCTTTCACGGCTATCCATGATTACACACAATCAATAGCGTCTAACAAGGTAATCCAATAGGTGCTTATTCTTTACGGAACATGGACTCTATACTGCATGTATCAATTTAGAAATGGCGACTCTTGGGGGGCACATTTACTCGCTGCAGTCACTCTTGCAGTTTTCACGGGTGTTCTCGGTTTCTTTGCGGTCAAAATTTTCAGGCTTGCACGGGCAGAGAAGGCTGCTGATGCGGAGCGCGCGCACAATCTGACCCTGAATGGATCTGGGGAAAAGCCTTCATATGAAAAGCTATTTGAACACAAGGATTACATGCGCCGCTACGGGTTGTTTTATGATCAGTTCAAGTCAAGCTTCTGGTGGGTGTTTTTGCCGTTGATAATCTACGCCTTTGCCAAAGGTGCATTCATTGCGCTTGGTGACGGTCATGGCCTTATTCAGACTGCCGGCCAACTAGGATGCGAGCTGTTTTTGTTGATCTTGCTGGTCTGGAATCGCCCTTACAATACCAAGGCAGGAAATGTCCTGAACACCATTATTGCTGTTGTCCGTGTGTTATCTGTAGCATGTCTTATCATTTTCGTGGAGGAGCTCGGGATTGCCGCAGACACAAAGACTGTTACTGGTATGATACATACTATTGCTCGAGTTCTTGAGGTTTTATTTTTGGGAGGTGTGAACTGATTTGCTCTAGGTGTTGCTTTGATTGTCATCCAATCTGTCCTCACTGCTGCTCTTGCCATTTGTATCGCCGTTAATGCAATCTACGTAACATGCAAGGAGAACCCACACATCAGGAAACGAAAGGAAATGGAGAAGCAACGCGACGCCGATCTTACCCCTCTTGGTGCCCGCAACTCTCTCCTCGGAGATCCTATGTACCAGGGCGCCCCTGATGGAAAGGGTCGGTACTCTCAGACTCCAACCCATGATTCTTTCACTTTTAACGATGCTAGCGGTCAAGGCAGCACATTCCCATTACATCACATGACACCAGCTCCGCAGCACTCACTACATGGCCGATCTGCAAGTAGCCATAGCTCTTCTGGTGTAGGACTAGTTGGAGCAGCAGCACCCATAGCCTACGGTGAAGGACACGACCGGGATCACCTTGTACAGTACGATGAACACCGGCATCAACTACCACAGTCAAGAGGGAATTATTAAGAGCTAGTTGACAGAGGTTTTTTGAAAACTTCATAGTAATCATGGACATGATTCGGGTGGGACGGGATTAGCGTGGGCACTTTTTGATAGCTTTCCTTTTGTCCCCCCCCCCCCCTTTTTTTTTTTCCTAACTTGATCTACTTAAATTTTTTTGTTTAATAATTTTACCCTTTTAGATACGTGTATTTTTCCGCCCCTCAGCGAAAACTTGCTTGTCAAGGGCCTATCCATTTGTCTCGATTTTTGCTTATTGTTATCCTTCGGTGCTAGTAATTTCTTTTGTCTATTTTCTTTTAACAGGAGTAGTTTTCAATATGGGACTATGGTGGAGAAAAGTAGGGTGGAAAAAGAAATAAGAGGTTGAGGCGGTCCAGGGATGGATAGATTCTCTTCTTGGCCTGCTTTTGTCGTGGGATGTAGGATTACTGGTTAGGTTCTCTGCTTTTCGTAAAGATATAAAGGGGCGGGGTTACTTGGGTTCTTATTTACGGGGTTGCATTTATACGGGTTTGAGGTTTATTTCTCTCTATTTTCACTTATTGTACCCTTACTTGCTGTTGTCACGTTTATTGACAATGCAGAAGTTTATCAAATGTATTCAACCACATTACACACTCTCTCATATTTGTCATTTAAAGGCTTTTTTTTTCCTTAGTTGGGGTTTTTTTTCTTACGGGGTTTTTTGGGCGGTCTATCTATCTATCTATGTACTTACAAGTTGTGAAGCTTGGATTGGTTTCTTTGGCTCTACTCTTCAGGAAGAGAGAACTTTATTGAAATTAATGTTTGTATTTGCAACTTTAAGATTGTTTTAATACATTGTGAATACACTCAGTCATGGCCGCAATAAAGTGCATGCAATTACTGCTCGGGTTTGGGGTATACATGTAGAAAGACCCACATTACGTATATACAAGTGTTTAGTCGACATGCATACTTACTCCAACACGGATATTCCCTTTATGAGCATATAGCCAATGTCTCAGTGCTAACCTACGAACGGGGGTATAAACCCCAGCCCAGACATATTTCTCAACGTCATACGTGAACGTGCATGCCCCCAAATGCCCAATCATCCGGTCACCGGGAGCCACGAGATGCTCACAATTCCTACTATTTAACTTTGGAATACTTATGCTAAGAGCTAGATGCAAGTAATATATACGGATCGAGGATGTGGAGAAAGAGGCTACAGAGTTAGCCAATTAATATTTAGTTATTTGCGATTAACGTTCACTCTAGAAGCCTATGGGCTCTCCAAGAAACGTCTAAGACAGCTGCATGGCTACACTGTTTTTCCTTGACGAAAATTAATCTCAAATACATACATGTATACGTAGTTATATCAAATTACTTTCGATATTTCAGACGGAAGAACCTCCCATTTCCAGTATATGGCTCGCGGCCCGGTCATATAGAATCACTCGTTGTCATTGGCTAATTGATTTCCCAAATGTTTAACCTGCATCCAAGTGTATATGCAGTATTTTTTCGACTGGGAATATCGAACGATACAGCAACTCTTACCATATCTGATTAGGGACATGTGATCTCTTTCTCCTAACATTGCCCTTGGTAAACCAGGCCTCAGCTAAACCCACCGCATCAACCCCACTCCACCAATACCAACTGCAGCTGGTACATCAAAACGACTGGCGCCTGTAGCGCCCATGACACCGTTCAACGCTCATCTCTCGATACTATGCCTCTTTTATGCTCCTCAAAATTCCAAATTCCACAAATCTAGAACGAAGTGAATCAAATTTATTCCACAGCCACTTGTGCACAGCCTTGGCAAGTGGCTCTTGGCGCAAAAATTATGGCTGTGCTGATCAATCTGGAACGCTTCCGGGCTTTCCGCTGACTTCGTCATTAGTTGTTTCATACCAGTGTTGAGGTGTATGGCTTCCCCCCTCATAACATGTGCATATCGATAAGTAATCGATTACTTCCCGTCCCAGCGAGTTGCCGTGCTAGTGTGGGGCCTCGTTCGATAGCAGATCGGGGGATGGGGAAGACTTGGCTAATTGGGCAGATTTGTGCTAGCTGAAGGGAACAGAAAAGGAAAGGAAGGAAGGCGAAGGGGAAAGGAACGAGACATTGATTCACGTCGGTTCACCTAGACAAGCATTCCGCTGTCAGAGTAACCCACCTATTTGATGACCGGTCAAGTGAATAGATACATCATTTTAAGTCGCACCTTTGGATTTGGAGTGGTTGCCACATCCCACATCCCTAAGTACCCAGAACCTAGACAACAGGAACCTGGGAGGTTGCATTCAATCAAAAGAGGAAGAAAAAAGAGGCACTCTGCTCCATTCCGACTCTCTTTTTTTTGTTGAGATGTCTAGTCTAGCTAGGAAGGTTGATGAAGTACAAAACTTCTTTGGAATTCTGCAACTTCAGGGCCTGATTGGTCTAGCGGTAGGATTGTTGCTTCGGGTACATATTCCTCAGGATTTAAAGATTCCTGAATTGTGACAGGTCTCCGGTTCCATCCGGAATCAGGCCTTACTTTTGTTCTGGGGTCGGTAATGCCTCCTGGGTGGGTTCCCGGAACGATGTGCTGAGTTCATAGCTCATCACTCGTTCGATTGGTCTCTCTCATGGTTGCCAAGGCGTCGTTTTCGCCTTCACTACATGTAGGTATTAGACAGAAAATTTCGTTCGTGGACGAGTGTCGATCAGCCAGGGTCAGCCAGAAATGTCTCAGCTATAGTTAAAATCTGAGGGAACGACACCAATGCCTCACGCAGGAATCTTGGGCGGTAGATACCTAAATATCACCAAGAATCGGAAGCAGTACTTTTCCGTGCGTTCTGATCTTATCAATGTCTCGGTTGATTTTAAAACTACATGTACGTATATCTGCCGCTGTCAAAAAATAACTAGCCCTATAAGGCCGTGATTGGCGAAGCCGCTAGCCAAAGGCCAACGTCAAATACTGAATCCGCTAGAAAATATCAATTGCAGCCGAAAATCATCAGATACTTACTATTTGAACCAACATCCACTACGTTGCATGAAACCCTTAGGAAGGCTTAGCCTACCCCGCAGTTGACGGTTATTCAAGTGACGAGCTTAAGCGAGAAGCATGAGCATCGCGGGATATGTCCCAACGAGGGTATAGTGCTGCCTGATAGTATATCGTAGGATTAAACTTAAGTGGGGCTAGATCCCCCTACAAAATAAGGGTTATATTGGTTACACTGGCTCAGAAATAACTGTGGCAATTGTTTTAATGGGCTGAAAGGTCAGAAAGCCTAAGTCTTAGACATCTGGGGCTCTCAATTGCCAAACATGTATTCACTTGCCGAGCACCGGCGAATGGGCCAGAATCGCCCATTTTGTACTGCGGTAATACGACAGACCCCTCGTCACGTAGAAGCACTCGACATGGCGGAAGTGAAGTTATGTACATGTATGCCCGTGGTGTGCGTTTATCGGTCTGCATGCCTGAGTACCACCTTGCATATCACAGGTGTCGCTTGAATTATGTGTGAATCCGAAAACCATGGGACCAAGCATGCAGATAGCTGTTGCTTCTAATTACAAACCTGCGGTACCTGTGACAACTCTCAACATGTAATTCTGGAAGCTGACGTCATGTTGGTAGCTCTTTATAATATTTTCGTTGATCATATCGTATTCAATTGGCGTTATCAAAATACATGTATAACTAATGCAACAGCCCTTGATTCTTGGCCTCCTTTTTCCCCCTCGTAAGAATGAGAACTGAAGAGTTGTGATAGAGGTGGTCTGATAGATAGACACTGTCTGAGACATGTATGCATTATGTAGTAGCCGCGAAGTTGATTGGTGGATCGGAGGCGGGCGAAATTGTTGACCACGATGCCGGTCAGGTGCATTGATACTAATGCAGGAATATACTTATTTATTTAAAGACAACATGAACTACGACCAATTGTCTCCAAAATTAACCTAACAGATCCCCTGCACGCTTGATTGGAGGAAAGGGGCTCCTAGATAGGTTTCTTGTGCATGCATCTTGTACCTGTTTCATAGCGCGGTATTCCCTTTTGTTGACAATAATATCAAGGTTTCGGGGAAACTTGGTGCGGGGGATAATATCTCTCTACACAATACCCATACGTGTACTCTTTATAGAGTATAAATCCCATCCAAACTCTCCCTATTCTTCATCTCAATCACACCATCTCTCTTCCTTAAACCTAACAATAAATCATTCAGAATGCCTATCCCAACTGAGGTTGTAGGGTCTCTTCCCCGCCCCGAGAGGCTCCAGGCTGTTTTTGCTGCCTGTGATAGAGGAGAAGTATGGGATTTCCGTGTTCTACTTGGTCTTCTAAGCTAAGGTTGAAGTAGGCAAGTATCGAGGAACTCCAGAAAGCTCAGGATGAAGCCTGCAAGGAATCAATTGAGCTTATGGAGGCGGCTGGCGAGTTGTTGGTGACCGATGGAGAGCAGCGTGCTAGCAGTTTTGCTACATATCCCCTCACAGACACCTTAGGTGGAACTGGTCTTGCGGATACTCTGGCTGCTGATGGGCAGTACTTGTAAGTGTTCAACCACGCTCGTACTTATTCCAGTGCCAATTTTTGATTACCCAATAGTGCGATCTTTGAAGATGGCCACCACCGTCAGCTTCCTCGCCTGGTCAAGGGTCCCTTTCGTTATAAGAACTATGCAGCAGATTATCTCAAGAAATCGCTTCCTTATGCTAAACACCCAATGAAGCAAGCTGTGATTGCACCGAGCATGTTAAGCCTTCTATACCCGCTTGATCAAGATATACCAGGATATTCTCGAGAAGATTTTCACTCAGACCTCGTCGATGAATGTGAGAAGGATATCAGGAAGTGCTTTGAAGGTTCGTGAACCCCATTTTCCGTCCCTTTTTAGAAACCCCTCTGACTAATAGTTTCATATAGCTGGTGCACAGAGGGTTTCTGTTGATTTCACTGAAGGTAGTACCTCCATGACCCACCTGACCTATTGATTCATAACTTCTCACTCGTTGCGAATCATTATACTTCCTATATTTACCATTGTTTAGGACGCCTCGCATTGAGGAATGATCCCAGAAATCCCTGGACTAGCCGGAACATGCTCGAATCTTTCATCAAACTAAATAACCGCGTTTTCGATCGCTTTTCTGCCGAAGAGCGCAAAAATATTGGCGTCCACACATGCCCAGGTGGGGACTGTGACTCGGTTCACAGTATCGATGTTGACTACAGCGAACTGTAATAATCACCCGTCATTGCTATGATTTGATCAAAACTGATTACTGTTACTGGAGTAGTCTACCAAGCATGTTCCAGATGAACGCAGGTTACTTCCTAGTCCAGGTTGCCAGCGAGATAGATAAGGAAAAGGTTTATATGTTGTGCGGGAAGCATTCTAGGGAGGATGCAAATGGCGTTCCACAAGTAATGATTCCCTATGAAATCTTCTCTCGTTTCATAGCTAAATAGTCGTGACCAAGGTTGTCTTTATTGGTGTGATTAACCCGCTATCACCCCGCGTCGAGACTGCAGACGATGTCTGTGAGTCCTTGGTGACAGCTGCAAACTTCATCCCCCAGCACAGACTTGGTGCCACGGACGATTGTGGGTTCAGCCCCTTTAGTATCGACGTGAAGCCTCAGCACGGTGGACCCGATATTGCTAGAGATATTGCGTTTAGGAAGATTAAGGCGAGGGTCGAGGGCGCAAAGATGGCGAGTGAAATGCTCGGAGTTTGAGTTGACGTGTGAAATTCGAGGAATGACCCTATAGGGTACATGTAGTTACTGGTGTTTTTGAATTCTGGAATTGCAGATAAACGAAAAAAGTATTGTGCATCACTTTTCACTGTAGGGATTCTAGGCGAGAACAAGGTGACATAACCCGTGTGGGTTATCGTTGAATGTATACATACATGTACCTGTATGCGAGTGATCACTAGTAGATTTTTTTTTTTTTTACCATAGAATACCAGCATCGAATTTAGCCCAATCTAATTTTCAAAACCAGCCATCGACTCAAACTTCTTATCCCCCTTCAAGCCATTGAAACTGGGTATGGATAAAACAAAGCTCAAACATGTAAAAAGGGGGGGGGAAAAAAAGAAAAAAAGGTAAACATTCCATCCTGTAAAAATACACCCATCTAGCTACCCATCCAGAAAAAATAAAGTAAAGAAAATGCCTTCGATTAAAAATCTACAATTCATCCTTTTCTCCTTTTCTCACCTTCTTTCCCTGGTTTAACTCTACCCCATTCTTTTTTCTCCACTTATCGAATACAGCGGCGATGTCTTTCCGCATTCCACTCTCCATTTCATCGGGTAGGACGACAACGTATTCGACCAACAGGTCACCGTACTCGTCCATACCCTCACTTCTGTATATCGGCATTCCCTCGCCCTTCACTGCCTCCACAAAGCCTGGCTGCACAGTCTGCCCCTTCTTGCGTCCGAGCTGGATCTCGTGGCCGTCTAGATGGGTAAGATTTCGTGTCCAGTCACCAAGCAGTGCCTCTCGGAGCGAGAGCACCTCCTTCCAGAAGAGGTTTTTTCCACGACGGCGGAACCAAGTGCCATCCGGGATCCCGTCTTCGTGTTCATGCGCTTCATCTTCGTCGATCTTGCCGTCCGCCGTCTTCTCATGGACGTGCACAATAAGATCACCAGCGATCCACTCAGGAGATTCGTCGGCCTCGTTTTCAAATGAAATCCGAATACCTCGAGGAGACCCCTTCTCGACAGAAAGAGTATGTGTTGTTGTTTTCCGAACGACACGGTTCCCGTGGCACACTTTGCACGGGTGCGCAATGATCTGGCCCTTTCCGTTACACCGGTCACACCTGGTCTGAACCTGTTGGAAGATGCCGGGGGCGAGCATATGTTTCACAACCCGTACTCCACGGCCTCCACATTCATTGCAATTATCCATATGGCCGTCCTGGCTCCCTGACCCATCACATTCCTCACAGATGACCTGCTTTTCCACAGAAAACTCCTTTTCACTGCCTTTATAGAAGTCTGCGAGTGGGATGTCCACGCGGACTTCCATGTTTGGCCCCTTCTGCATTCCACGCTCGCCCCCACCACCAAAGTGCCCGCTGCCGCCGAAAAAGCGTGAAAAGAGGTCAAAGGGGTCATGGTGACCGCCGCCGCCGCCGCCGGATTTGTGGCGCTGAAGTCCCTCTGCGCCATGTTGGTCATAGATACGGCGAGAGTCGCTATCGGAGAGTGCTTCATATGCTTCGGCGATTTCAACAAATTTTTGGTGCGCAGTGGGATCATTTCTAGTTGAATTTAGTATGGAAGGGAAGTTGTTATTGGGGTAGAGAAGGGAAACAAACGGGTTCTTGTCGGGATGGAATTTTTTGGAGAGTTTTCGGTATGCACGTTTTATGTCTCTATCGTCGGCAGATTTGTCTAGTCCTAACAACTGATTTCTCCAGTCAGCCTTCTACTACTACTGCTGCTATTGCTGCCCATGATTCACATTAATTTCAATTATAATTACCTGCCAGGGGCTAGATAATCGGTATTTCAGGTTTGAAGCGTCCTCATACCTTATAATAGTCTTGCGCCAATACCATTGGCAGTAGTGCCAATAGCAATGTTGGTAGGAGCCTCATCTAGAACAAGTTTGTTTTTAGGAGGCTAACAGTTAAAAAAATTCAATGTTGGAAGAAAATAAGATATATATTGATTATTATATCTAGCGTTGAAGGCCGAAGGAATTTGTCTCGTTGGTTGAAATAGTGGGAAATCGAGGAAAGCTCAACGGGTTTTGAGGAGACGTGTCGCAAAGCTTAGGTTGCCTTTGAGGTTGTGAAGATACCACCGTGTCCCAGACCCGTGAATTTAAGTCACGTGATCACCTAATTTACTCATTTAGGCAAATGGGTCATAGACAATCACTCGTCACTACTCTATAACAGAACTTGTTGCTAAATCAAAAGATCTCGAACCGATTCCAGTAGAGTATTAACATTGTTCTTAGGAGTATAAGGGGGTGTGTTTTTCTCCTCATTGCGATGGTTTTCTCCTAGCGCTAAAGACTTTACTCTAGACTTGGGGTGAACGAGAGCAGCATAAGGCTACATTGCATACTACCGGCATGCGCACACTAGGGCACTACTGATAATGATTTCTGTCTCAATGCGCATGTTTATATTGCAAAAATTTTAGGGGGGGGGGGTCTACATGTACAGTCGTTCACGGGGTGAAGACGGACTCTGGGTAGAATTCTAACTATGGGTGAGAGAAACAGCCAAGCTTCTTTTAATATTTCTTATCTTTTGAGACCCCACTGTTCGTCAACACGGTCCAGTGACCGCCTTCACCCCATGAACGACTGTACTTACATGTATGTACATATAGTCGAGAGACCCAGGGGTTAAATTCTTTGTAGGTCTCGACCCAGCACGTTCCTTCCACGCCGGTGGGGACTAGGGTCATCGGGAGGCTAGATAAGACACAAAATTTAGAAACCTAAATAATGTACTTTGCCTATTTAGATTGGAACTTTACTGTAGACAAGACCTCTCGATATTATAGAGAATCTTAGAGTACCACTGTTTATTATTTCCCTATAAGGAGGGGGAGTCACTATGAGCTGTCTTGCTCAAGGCGGGGCTAGGGGTGTAAAGTAGGTGTATACTTTATATACATGTATGTATTCTATGTAGGTACTCGGGGCCGGTAAAAAGTACCGGACAATAAAGGTTTTTGGTTCACAAATGGGTGCGCGTACTAGGCGAGAACTAGTCTCGTACCCATCCCCTACCAGCTAACATGCTGCTCACTGTAGGGTTTGGAGCATTAACTTTCCGACAAAAATATCATTTACTGTGTCGGTGACCTAAATGAAGCCTGACACACCTAATTTGCTATGTCGGAGATCTAAATGAAGCCCGACACTTCTAATTTGGTATGTCGGTGACCCAAATGAAGTCCGACAGTGCTAAAAGTGGTTAGTTCCCATATTGGAAAGTTAAATAATGCCCGATGGAGGCTAAAAAAGCTAATTTTCCTGTCGGAGACCTAAATGATGCCCACCGGGGGCTAAAAAAACCTTATTTTTGTATGTAAACAGCCCTCCGGCAGCCCTCCGACAGCCCTCCGACAGTCAGAGAGCCCCTAATGCTCCCGCAAAAAGATCTCACCAAAGGTCGGAACGATAATGCTCCAGCCCCCGGGCCTCCGGTAGGAGGGCTGGGTACGAGCCTAGGCGAGAACTACTGCAAAAAAAGCCCAGAGACAAAACCCCCGAGTACATGTAGTTAACCTAGCGAGAAAACTTTAATAGCGAGAGTGTGTAACCTTAGACTGCATGCCAAGCACCTGACATGCATGCGAGGAAAGAGAAAATTTTGAACCTCAAAGAGGTCCGAGGACTCACTAGCTTCAACGCATATAGGTAGATAAATAAGACGATCATTGGCATACCCAAGTAGTGATAATTTGACCGCTGCGTTTCAATCAGTATGGAGAAACAAATTCCAACATGCGATACAGACCCTGAGGTCTTGCCGGAACTTTCGGGCCTAAGCCACGACAATGGGATCCGGAGCATCGAAGTTAATAAAGCAGAACAGGATAGAATTCTCCGAAAGGTGGATTTATATCTCTTACCGGTCATTACTTTGCTTTATTTGATGTCTTTTTTAGACCGATCAAGTATTGGGAACGCAAAGATTAGTGGTTTGTCCGCAGACCTAGGTCTGAAGCCAGTCCAGTATAATATCGCGCTTTCGATATTTTTCATGAGTTATGTATCATTCGAGGTAAGTAAAATCCGTATTAAAAGTAATCATCTTATAGTTTATTAAGCAAATGCTAATTCTGCTGCACAGATTCCAAGTAACATCCTCCTTAAAAAACTGTCCCCAAAAGTTTGGTTGCCATCCATTTGTCTTGGTTGGGGAATGTATGGAAATCTAAAAAGCCCATATAAACGGAAAATCTGTTTCGTTGAGAGTTCCTAACGCAAATTTGAATAGTGTATGTACTTTACACGGTATTGTTCAGAACTTTGGGGGACTAGTCACCGTGAGGATCTTTTTGGGAGTCTTGGAAGCTGGTTTGTTTGTATGCGATCCCTCTTCCCCCCCTCAGATGATCGGGGGAAAAAGGTGGGGTTAACAGGACTTACCTTAGCCTGGGGTCACCTTTCTTCTCACAGTCTGGTATGTATACGCCCTTAGTTAATACATATGCCGTTGCCGGATTTTTGGCACGGCCCAATCGCCTTAGCTTCAGTGGCTA
This sequence comes from Morchella sp. 2016-72, assembly GCA_024713865.1. Classification (NCBI taxonomy): domain Eukaryota; kingdom Fungi; phylum Ascomycota; class Pezizomycetes; order Pezizales; family Morchellaceae; genus Morchella; species Morchella sp. 2016-72. Next base: position 2,947,339 of record JAMJEY010000003.1, read on the forward strand.
ATACCATCATGACTTAGGTACCCCCGTCATGCCCTTGTTTTTCGCTTTTGTCTGTTCTTTAGTGCCGCAACCTTAGCTGGTGCCTTTGGGGGTTTACTAGCTAGAGGGCTTGTCGAACTTGACGGGACTGGAGGCCTAGAAGGGTGGAGGTATGTGTATAGTTTCTTTTGATGAGAAGGAGGAGGCGCTAAACCGTACTGGGGTAATTACGTAGATGGATCTTTATCATCGAAGGCCTTATCACAGTCCTTGTTGCAGTCTGCGCTTATTTCTGGATCCAAGACTCACCAGAGTCTGCAAGCTTCCTTTCGCCGATGGATAAAAAAGTTCTTGCTTCGATTCTGGCCCGTGATATGAGTGGTGAAAGTCAGGAGTTCTCATGGTCCGAAACTCGAGCTGCATTTGGAGAATGGAAGGTATGGACAAGCGGTATTATATGTGTCGGTATCGCATTGCCGACTTTCTCCTTCGCCTTGTTCATACCGACCATCATCAACGGCCTAGGCTACACTGCTACACGGTCACAACTTATGACCGTACCCCCATATGTCGTAGCATTTTTCTTCACAATAAGTATGGGATGGTTGTCGGATAGGCTGAAAGTCCGTGGTATCCCACTGCTGATATTTACCGCTGTTGGTATCATCGGTTATGCCATCCAAATCTCAGTAGACCACCAAAAACTCAACGTAAAGTATTTTGCAACTTTCCTTTCTGCAATCGGGATATTCACAACCTCCGGCCTCAACATCCCGTGGCTAAGCAACAATCTCCGGGGACACTCGAGGAGAGCAACAGGAAGTGCGATCCAAGTATCGATAGGCCAGCTAGGAGGGGTTGCCGCAGCTTATATTTATCGCCAGCAGGACTCGCCCGACTACGTGATGGGTCATAGTTTGGCGTTAGGATTCTTGGTACTAGCGTTTGTGACTACTGCGTTACAGACGTGGTGGATGAAGAAAGAAAACGAGGCTCTAGATCGGAAGGCCAGAGAGGAGGGAGCTGATGAGGGGTTTAGATTTACACTTTAGATGCACCACCTATAGTTTTATATCTATGGAAAGATAGTCAATATCATGTATACACATCAATATAAAGCCTAGATCGCAAAATTACGATATCGGATGACTTCCCGCAGCCATTATTATGAATGTATAGACAGGTCGGAGTGTGCTCAGAAGGCGATATGAATGAAACTTAACACCTCTGGCTTATATAATAATAGAGTCTGGGAGACCCCAGCCCCCACTTGAAACCTCCAGATCAGTTCTTTTAAAATCTCTGCCCGGCCACACTCCCCTATACCCACACCCTGCACCGCAACACACGATACATCCCCCAGCCCCAAATCAACGACAATGCGCTATACTTCGACAGTCTACGGGTTATAAGGCTGTTTTATAAATCATGGAACTGTAGCTGGCTACGCCTAGAACGGCTACAGGAAGCCATTAATTGTGTCATTTTCGGTTTCGATGCGGTATTGGGTTGCTATACCTGACTTGAGAGGTATTATTTACCAACTGCATCATAATCACCACCTATCACCCTGCGCAACCTAAAGATAGTTTTCAACATTATCCTATCTGATGTAAATTAGATGCGAGAATATGACAGCCTAAAATTTCTGCATGTTCTGTACGTATCATGCCCTAATTGGCCACGGAAATAATCTATTATATAGAGTACGACCGCGGATGCACGTCGAGGTTTAATCATAGTTTCCCGACAGTACAACTTTTCCGTTTGTTGGTGGGCTATGCCTAGATATGTGGTCCCGAAGAAAGTGAAGGTATTTTTCGGTTTGTATTCAATCCGGGACATTTGCCCCCCAAAGTATCTGAAATTTATCGTAGAGCTCCTTATAATAGGGAAACGCCTAAATTACATCAATTATTAAAGCAGATAACCTCCTGAGAAATAGTACTCCATATAAGAACACCCGCCATGTCCGAGAAAGAAATTTCGGAGGTAGACATTTGTATCAAGCCAACCGAGCCGTCCTAAAGTTTAGCTTCCTCTTTAACGGTCCCAATTTGCAATCTTTCTGTATACTTCTTAAGCACGCCTTCGTTATGGTACTAATTCCTCCAAAGTCAGTATTATTCTAATCACAACACGCCTAAGGTAATTAGAATATGAATACCTTCCAGAACTGTTTGCTAGCATCTTTTCCAGCGACCCGCTTCAGGATTTTAGCACCACCGGGATGCTCATCGACAAAGGCTAATAGAATGATAAATTAGAAAAACTGCAAATGGATAAGTATGCATTGTAAAAACGAATACATACCAGTTACATCATAGACCCCATTATCAATGACGATGTACATACCCTTCTCTGCATCCTTGTGGATTGCGACATCGTTGATCGTGAACTCCTTCATCTCTTTGGGCATTTTTGTTGGAAACCCTGAGTTTTAGCTGATGGGATGTCTAGTTATGGTAGTTTGACGGCAGAGTTGCATTAGGTAGCAGGAGCTGTGGGAGCTTTAAAACAGAATTTTTGGCCTGTAAGGCCATTCATGCTGAATTTAACCAATTGCAACCGAGGTTGTTTGCACCCCGGACCTCGCTCGGTATATTGCCTACTGCTTATGTCACAGTGCATGTGATTGGCTGGTTGGCTTTGAAAGTTACCCGGATGTTCTTTGTGACTGGCTCGGGCGACGACAGGTCGCAAAATAATTATATATATATATAAAGACGTACGGTTATATATCAAAATTATGCAGTTACAGATAATAGAATTGAAATCTCGTATTTAATTCTAGTACTTTAAAACTATTAAGAAGCTAGTTGCCAAGATTCAGGACTAAAGAGCTGACGGAAATGGGTTAAAAATAAAGAACTGACGGATTGTATACGAGTGATATTTTGTGACGTGACGTTACAATGCATTGGCTTAAAGTCTTTAAAGGCCCGCCTATATCGAGACGATTTTATGAGGCACTTTAGTATTATTCGAATTACCGACTATAGGAGATAGTAAGGAAAATGCAGAAAATCGAAGTATTGTACACTAGTGAGTACCAGTACTTGAAATTAACATAATATGCCTAAGAATTAGAACTTCTTATGATGTGCAGGGTATCCTCTAAATTAACCCCAAGACCATGTCATAGCTACATGTATGTAGTCCCAGGTGTAGAAATCGAGTTTCCAATTTTTTGTAATCATCCGGGGTCTCCGTTTTCTACCGGCTATAGGATATAAAGAAGGCTGTAAAGTAGATAGAATCTTAATTGAAATTAGATATTAATAATTACTCGTGGAGAGAGGGTACCCCGCTCTTTGCCTATGCAAGCTGTCTCAGTATAAACACCATATCCCACTAGCTATTTTCAGCGTTTCCTCCTAGCTTATCCTCGCTCACTCATGCTAATATATATTGTGGGATCTACTAACTCACATACTGTACCGTCGATCACCCGGATAGCCCGACTTTAAATACGCTTTGGGTCCAACCAATTGTATAACTAGTTGGGTATATACATATAATCGTAAGTTAATACAAGTATATATACATGAACATATAGTTTAGAGCGCTGGTGCCGCTGTAAATTATAGAAGGATGTATATATATACTGCAGCTGCAAAGGCTCTAAGACTGATCGGCTGAATAGCATTGATCTGCACCTAAATTACCCGTAAGAGTAATTTTGATCTCACGGAATATCGCGTTGTAAGCTTTGGTTGATCGGCTCCGGGAAATATCCTTCTAACGCGCACCATATATATAAACTGGCCTTTCGATACTATCAATTTTCCCAAGAAGCTGTGATTTGACATACGTTCATGTATAAACATATATGAGTCTGGCCGGGTTGGCAACTACATGTACCCGATTATGATCATAGAGCCTAAGTCGTTTCGGAGTACATGTAGTAGCCATAAGAATCACTTCCGTCCGGCTACACTTGTGTAAGTAGTTTAATATGTACGTACATGTAGCGTAGTGCATTGCATGATCTAGCATGAGATTCTCCGTTGGTATACATACATATGTAAATATATAAGTCGATGTACTTAAAGTAATACGTGTATACATGATATGAGGCATACAATCTGTGGCTATATCTCAAGGTCGCATTTTAAAGATACAGTATGAAAAACGGGGTGAATTAATCACTACGTTATGACTTATTAAACCGGCATCGGAGGAAGGGTAGATGTACTATACTAATACCGTATTCTTACCGCATTACTAGCGTATTGACTGGAATGCCTCTTTTTGGTACTACATGATGTATATATGCAAGTACTTGAGTGTTTAATAGAAGGTTATGAAAGTATATTTGATGATGTAAGTAATGAATTAAAAATATAAAAAAAGGGAAAAAATTTGATGAACATACTACATGTAATTACAACCCTAACTCCTAACATGAAGCGGACTATATATACATGTACTTGTCCGATATACATATACATTTATCTTTGATACCACCTCGAGCTCAGATCAGGCTTGGTCCCTACTACACCAATTTCCGAACATTTTGACTAATTGGCCGCTGCCAGTGATAGTGCCAATGAGTTCCTATACTATAATTACTGTAGCTACATGTATGTACATGTACATATGGTAGACGCGATGGGGTGATGTGTAGGGTTACGAATGTCGCCCGGGTAACTCAGCGGTGTTAGCTTGTTGAAAGCTCGATCATACATGTACATGTAGTCATTATCTCATAATCACCGGAAACCACCCTTTAACCTCAATATCCGGTACGTGTTTTTTTTACCAAGCAATACTAGAAATTGCTTACAGTTAAGCTCATATCTTGTGCTCGAACATTGCGCGTCTATGATCATGATCACGTCGAGGCTATAACTAATATCTATATTTTCAGATCTAAAAAGTTAACCTCACGTTGGAAGTCGTTCCTGGTGCCAAATATGGAACTATCTGTAAGCTGGGCTCCACTTGCGGGTCTCGTTAGTTCGGCTAAAGCTGAATCTGGAACCAAACTCGAAAAAGATCTATCCACCCAGTCAATCACCATTGGAGCGTCTCTTCAGCCATTTTCCATTTTTTGATGGTGTTCTTTCTCGATTGACTACGGTGGAGATCCCCCGCCTCACCAATGTCTCACAGATAATTCGTGCACAAGTTTACGCCCATCCACCCTCGTTTCGGGTTCTTAACTTTGTCCGCTTTTTCCAGGAGGGGCCGGAGGATCACCGGTCACTCCCTAACCTCCTGCCTCATAATGCGACCAACAAGCTGCGTAATTGGGAATACGATAACCGTGCCAAAAAATACCCATAAATTGATGTTAGCGAGTGGAATTGTAATTCTAAGACTTGTCCTTGTTTTAGCCGCCTACTATATCTTGAGGGGCTTGTCTAAAATGCAACGCGTGCGACCTGAGGCCAAACATTATTATTATCGAGATCTTAACCCTAATAGGCTTCTTTCTACTATCAAGAGACTGCCGAACAATATCCAACCGACTATACTAATCCTTGATGGCACTGACGTGGATATGGATTTTGTAAGAGGGTGTTTCAATACTCTTTGGGGGGTTGCTTGGCTGCAGGAGCTGAGTTTGAGGGAGTGTGCAAAAATTAAACACTTTGATATCATTGAATGGCTTCAGCGTACCTTTTATGGAAACGTGGTTCATGGATTGCGAGTTTTGAAGGTATGTTGATCTTATGCACTTTGTCTAATGGCATTTATGCACCCCTTCACTATTTAGGCGCACAGTAAAGGTCGTGAAATAAAACTGGCTCATTGAAGGAGAGCATCTAACTCACAATAAAATAAAGTGCAGGGAATTAACTCACAAAATTTAGGCATACATAATATGCGTTTGATATTTCGAGCTGATAACAGGATTGACCACCGTTGCGCCTATTTCACGGCCTTTTACTGAACGCCTAAGGAGATAACGGCTCATAGTCGATGTTATACTTTTGTACATCACTGACTGTATCTTAGCTCTGGGGATGTGGCACATTATCTCCAAAAGGGCTTTTCAAACCTTTATTGGTCACTGGAAACTCTGCTGGAAGCCGGGCTGGTGCCAACACTGAACTGGAGAGGTCCGTTTGTGCAACCCGATCCCTCATTTCTTTGTGCCGTCGAAAGAAGATAGATCTCGATATTGGGCTCTGTATGATGAAAGGACGATGTAACAAGCTAAAAGCTATTGAGCTTTTCAACGCTACCTACGGCATGATCCATGCTATGGGTGCTGTAGCAGATGTCTTTCAAGTTACACCGACGCATGCGAGGGAGGATTTGACTCGTTTGGCCGTACTAGGTCAAAAGAGGCCAACAAGGAGGGAGTGCTGTGTGACAAGCTGCAACGTGGTTATTGTAAGTTTAAGCTCTCTTTCTCGCTTAACATTACCAGTCGTCATTTCATATCTTATAGCGAGGGTCTCAGTCGTAAAAGAGTCCAGGGAACGGGATCGCGGGACACTAAATCATAAATTTTGCGGCGGGCGCAATTGCTGACGATGATTTGAATAGTTGGATGCCCTGTGCGAAGGCTGCGAGGAAATGATGACCTGTCAGAAGTGTTATGGGTATGTTGAGTCTGCCTGCATGCCCTATTTTCCGTAAACCTACATACTTTGTGCGACCTTCACGTCATGTACCCCGCAAATTATTAGTTTAAATTCCCGGTCTGGGCAATCAACTTATCTGTTTGGGCTGACTTCCCACCTATAGCTTTCATTGTCCAAAACTTGCTCAAAGATATTTGGACGAGTCCTTCTGCCCTATCTGTGGAGCATGCTGCGAAAAGTGTCTCCTAAAATATTCGACCAAATGCGATGGCCATGATTGTGGCCAGGAGTTTTGTAACGAGCATTATCGTAATGGAAGGTGTTTGATTGACTTCGATATAGACACAGGGAGTCCCGTGATTAGAGAGGAAAGCGATGTTATTGAGGGGGGGGGGGGGAACCGGGCAGACAGAATACCAGGTGTGTAAAGTGTGTGGGTTAGTTACTTGCCGAGAGTGCATCGATGAAAACCCCGACATGGAATACTCTTTGTGTAATACTACTTATGAGGACTGCGGGGGGATGGTTTGTGGGCAGTGCGCGCGTGGTTGTGATGCTTGTGGCGAGGTAGTCTGCTCATGTATGTCAATGCGGGAAGGTATTTATTACATCTATCCTCTACAATTTTCTATCTAGGTTATCTAGGTCTCGTGCTAAGTCAACAGATCATATCAACGGCGATACCTTGGAAGTATGTCGTGGGTGCGCCACACTAGAAGAGCTAAATTAGGGAGAGAAGCTTCGGGGAGGTCTTATTGACTCGAGTGAGGGTAGGGCAGGACAGTCGATTTAGAAAAGAAGACCTCCGATGTTAAAGGTTTAGATTAGGATGGTTATCAACATATATCATGTACCTACGGGTTCTATATAGCTATTACATACTACATGTAGTCGCCGTGATAGATACTACATACATGTATGTATGTATTTAAGAAGAGTACATGTATGTACAATACGGTGACATAAATCGTCGGACAGGCACGGCCGAAAACACACTAAGAAACTCCCCTCTATACCCATAGCTTCAAAACATGGAGTGCAGCGATTTCTATTATACAAATTAACTACCATAAGTATCATCTAAAAGCTTTAGATTTTAAAGATAACCATTTTTGTGAGTGATCTTGAAAATTACGCCAAGACCTCAAATTTGTATTGGGTCTTGGCAAAACCCGCTCAAATGATTTCAAAGTTACACAGCTCCCACAATACTTTAAGAGTAGAGATATATTTTGAAATATGAGGTCGTTAATAGTATATCTTTCAGTTCTGAAAGCCCCATGGCTTTGTGAAAAGAGTTGAGAGCTGGGTAAACTGTGTTTAATTTGGGTGCTGTCCGATGATAACTGCATCCCACAAAACCAATTCACGGTGTATGTACTGGGATGATGATTACATGTATAAATTCATTTATCGAGAACAGATACATGCATTTACATGTGGTTATACATATAAATTTGGGACCCGTTTGGCAGTAAAACAGAAAGGCCCTTGTAAACGCCGTTTGGGCCTACTGTCAAACAGGCCCTTATATAGTTTTATCGCTATCTGCGGTACAGTCGAATCGCCATAAGGGTACAAAAGTGGCGCGAAGTCGTACCCTTACAGGACATGTGCCCTTATATATAGGGAGAGTTTGTGTTTACAAATACTCGAGAACCCATACCTTTATAAAGCGATTACTCTTATAAAAGATACCCTTATAGGACGATTGGACTGTACGATATGCATGGGAAATGTTATTTTTGATACATTTCTCCATGGTTGCATTCATGTATGATGAGCATAGAAACATGGTTGATAGGTTACATACATGATGTACATGTATCTACATGTATAATGTAGGCATACATGTAAGTAGGTCACATTCGCACTGGTGTACATATTACTTGTACGTTTGTCTGCACTGCGGGGTACTTCCTCTTGTAAGACAGCTACAGGTACCTAGCTATTGTTTCAAGAGCTATGAGGCCTGACTCTTTTCATATTTACTGTCTCTGTTTGTAAAACTGCCGGTTAAAGATGACAGGCTTATGATCTTAATTGCCGTTTACCGTGGGGTTTCAAGGTTGAGGCTCGGATGTTGTCGTACAATGACACCCAAAACGGAGATAGCTGTCAGTCATGTGTAGGTATTGTACAGTCGCACCGGGGGCAACGACGAAACTGGTTGAACGACGAACAGGGGTGTTTGTTAGTCGAGACAGTGGTGCTTAGGCTGATATGCAACCACTTGGTTGACTGAAATCTGTCGTTGCCCCAAAGTTGACTATACTATGTATCTATCACTCACTAGGTTTGGCGGGCACTGGGTGAGGATTTTTGGGCTTGCAATTGGCCGTCTCTCTTTGGTGGGATCCATCAATACCCAGTAGTATCCATCATCACCCCCTTTATTACGATCCTCCATACTGGTACTCGATATGACTTTACTCTAATAATTGTAGAAAGAGGCCAGTGGCCGGCGTAAGTGCGCACTATCTTGTGGAATAGAACTGCCGAATATTTGGGCCCAAGTTCATGCAGTATGTACATACGCGCAACAACGATGTGTGCATGCTGCAGCAAATCCATGCAGAAGGCGCTGGATGGATCCCGTTGACTCGGAATCGTGACAAACAACGACAAATTGATGGTTTAAGAAGGAAACGAGACTAGCTGTGGGGTGAGGCGGAATGGGGTAAAAACACACATTGGATCGTGGTACGGGATGTACGCCGGGGGGATCGTTCGCATTTTTTGGTAGGCAAGTAATTCGGGGGTACAAAACGTAAGTGTAGTAGACGAGTAGATGTACCTATCACCCTGCCCATCTCCGACACAAATAGCTACCACCTGTTTACCTACTGAAATCAATCGTGTCCCGAACCCATCACAAACGGCAGCCAAAGAGGGGGATATGGTAATCACTAGATTAAATTTTAATCACCACCGCCGCCACCCTCGAGTCCTCGGATTTTTTTGTAGAGCTACGGATGAAGATGTGGAGTGGTGAGAACACACAGAACAGACAGGGCCTAGGAACCAATCCCTATCATCGCTGGAACCCCGCGACAAGCTCTCGTTGTACCTGGGCTCATGTCCCAAGCGAGTGCCGCGGCTATGTGAGGCCCTCAATAACGTGCAAAACTGTTATCTTTAGATCATTTGTTCGCTTTTGTCTTCCACTCAATAGGACCAGCCAGGGCTCCACCACAACCCTGTGACATCTCATCGATTTCTAGGGCCCTTGTCCAATTCTAGATCGAGATCGATCCATCTTCCTGCGTGATGCTGGGGGAGGCTTTATTATTAAGACACTCATCCATGGCTCTGGCAAGGCTGTACAAATGCCCGCATGCGCAGCCTGTTCCTCATTTTTCAACCCCCGTCTAGCTAACAAGTCAGGTTTTCTCAGGTACTTGCCGCACAATAGGTAATCTCCTCGATCCAACAAATTCTCATCTAGCCTGAGAATTATTTGAATTGATCCGAACAGAGGGGTAGAAGCCACAGGAAACTTTGAACCTCGATTTTGCTACAGCTGTTGGATACACACCGCACGTCTTACATCAGTGCCGGTACGGCCTATTCCTAGGGTCGTTTATACCAACAGGAATAATCATACGCCTTCAATTTATATATACCTGTTCAAGGGTTCACACTCGGGCGAGTATAGAAGTTGGACATAGAGGGCAGTTTAGGAAACTAGATATCATATATGCCCGCCAGCTGTTGACAAACTCTGTAGCTCTCCCCACCTGCACTTTGCGTCTCTGTATCTTTACAGGATCAACAAAGAGTGCAGATCATACACTTATATTAGAAACTACATTTCTGGTCTTCATCGCCGAATAAACGCCCCCACAAGGCAATTGACTTTATCTTTCTCAGTCAACTAACTGGGTTGTATTATTGGTGAGTAAAATATGGCACATTATCTCATTCCACTCTACATATATCTTTATCTAGTATATCTATTTCGCTTGGAATCTCTCTATTTGTCCTTCGCTCCAATTGCAATTGCTGCTGTTGTGTCGTTACCTTATTAAGACATATATTGCATCTCCCAAAGGGTCAATATAATTATTCACTCAGTCTTGTTATTCCTATTATCACCTGATGGCTCATAATGCAGCTCCTCCACCACACTTACATGAGTTTCACAGCTAACCGGGTTCGAGAAACCGTAGTTGGCTCTTTGCACACGCCAATAAGCCGCATCGTGTTGCACAAGCACACACTTGCAATCCCTCCTGCTCGTACCCCGTCTCGCTCACGTATTCCGCATTTACACCCTCCTTAACCCGGGCGGATACCAACATAAGACTAGTTTCTTTTTGTTCAGCCCTCACCGGTATCTCAGGACAATCATTACCAGTAGTGAAGCAGTTTAGTAGGTCGAGTAAAAGTATCAACGTGTGGGGTAGTTGACAATTCTCTTTTCCCGTGAAAGCGAGAAGTCTATAAAGAGAGCCTTCTTGCCTCCGAGTTTTCTGGGTTCTAGGAGATGTCCTATATCTTATCAGATCCTTGCACCGATTTACAAGTAAATTGTTCCACGCTTTTTATTTGTTTTAGTCCTTTACTGATTTGCGAATCTTTCCCTTTATAGTTAGATTCCGCACTTTAGAGTACCTGATTGTTTGGCCCTAACGACCGTTTTTCCTCCACGAAATTTATCAGCTCTAGATTAAGAGGCAAAATTCCATGAATAACTTTCCATCTGATACAGCATTCTTCCGCAATCTTCGGGATAAGGAAACTCATCTATCACACTCTTCTATAGATCTTACTGAGATGATACCGGCACTCCCTATAACGCCACCTGCAGTGGAAGCAGATCCGGAAGTAGAGCGCATTCTTTCAACAGCTGTGCACGTATTATCTACCGAGGCCACAGCTTTGTCTTACCTCTCACGCCTTTATACCACAGACCCTATATCTCGTGGTGGTTTTGTCAAGGCTGTCGAGGTAATTACTGCATCCAATTTGGACGGTGGAAAAACAATCATCATTGGGGTTGGTAAAAGCGGAAAGATTGGGGAGAAGTTGGTAGCAACAATGAATTCGTTGGGTTTGTCAGCAAGCTTCATGCACCCCACCGAGGCTCTACACGGGGACCTTGGGATAGTCAAGCCGGTGAGTTTAATATTCCACTTATCCCCTTTATAGTTTTTTTTTTTTTTTCTTCCTTTCTTTTTTTTTTTATCCCCAATCTCTCCCCATGTTTTCTTTGGGGCTTCCACCCAATTTCCTGTTTTGTGGTTGCACCAGAGTATAGAATATGCTGTGGTACACCAACTCGTGCTGTCAATTTGCGATGTTTATTACCCGCCCTTGCCGAGTCTGCGATCCGAGACAGACAAGGCGGGGTAGTTCATATAAGATTTTCATTTAGCTAATATCTATCATCTTGTATAGAAAGATGTCCTGCTTCTCATCACTTTTTCGGGTAATACCCCGGAATTACTTTCACTACTACCACATCTACCAAAACACCTTCCTTTGATTGCACTCACCTCGCATACATCATATCATACTTCTCAGATTACTCGAGGGCGTTCCGGCGCTATTCTACTACCCGCGCCTATACCTGAGCCAGAGACCGTGAGCTTTGGAATATCTGCACCAACCACATCAACGACAGTAGCTCTTGCGCTTGGCGATGCTCTTGCTGTTGCTTGTGCTAGACAGCTCCATAATAATGATGGCAACATGCCGGCCGATGTTTTCAGACGGAATCACCCCGGAGGATCAATTGGACTAGGGACCGGGAAAGGTGTTGTTCGAATGTCAGATTTAGCCACTCGATTGGACGAAATCCCAGCTATTTCACGTGGGTTGAGGGTCTTAGATTCACCACCGATCTCTTCTTCTAGTTCGGAATCTGATCTAGAGGTCACGGAGTGGAAAGAAGCCCCACTTGCTGTCAGGGTAGTTGACTGCCTCGTTGCAGCTGTAGGATCAAAGTCAGGATGGGTTAAGATTTCCTCCGACGAGATTGTGCCTCCGGGGAGACTACAAAGAGTCAGAGGCAACGTACACGTCGATGCGTACGACCCAGATTTAGCACTTGTCGTCGGAATCAACGAAACTGCTAAAGTTTCCGGTGATTCAAGCGTTGCTGAGATACGGAAGTGGATCATTGCTTCCAGGGATGAAGGGCACGACCCGATGCTACAAAATGGTGCAGTGTTGGGAGTTGTTGTTGGCGGCGAAGTAATGGGTGTGGTAGAGATCGATGATCTTATGAGGAAGTAACTTGTTTGAGTCTATTATCCGGAGGCCACTTTCCTCTTTTTTTTTTTTATCAGGTAAACATAAGTTTATCTCGGGAGGTTTAACATTGGTTATTTTGCCTTATTGCTATTTTTTTTTGGAGGGGGGGAGGGGGGTTGGCTTTGTCTTTGCTGTTTATTGTTTGGCTTCTTCTTCCTCTTCTTTTTTTTTTTTTTTTTTGGCTATGCTCCCGTACGGGTGGTTTGTTATCAATTTTTTCTTTGATGAGTATACATGTATTATGTGTGGATTTCCTTCAGAGCGATTAAGCGTTCAAGCAAGACTTTAGGAAATTGCATCACAATTCAATATTGTGACAATAGATATCAGAGTGGAATTATTTTCATTTGTTTGTCTGTTTTTAACTTATTCGACACTTTATCATGATTACATAAAGTTTGAGAGGTCAGTTTTTTTTTTATATATATATACATATATTTCCAGCCATTAGATAAGTGGGGTTGAAGCTAGGGAGTAGATCTCTACCAATCAATTACCCAACGTAACGCCATGCGGCTGGCTGCCAAAGCCCAAGTGAACCAAGCGGTGGGGTGGTACGTGGTGGGAATCCCATCCCCATGCCACGCTACCGCTCAACGATCTTGAACCCCCTGTGCCTACACCCTTAGAAGGTATCTCTGGGGCCTGATGACGGTGGTGGCGTCGTCGTCGTCGTGGTGGTACGACGCCGCCGCCGCCGCCGCCGCCGCCAACCTGCTTTTACTTTGTACATTACTTATCCGTGGGACCCCACAACGCGTTCCTGCAGCTGTGCATATGTGTATGTATACATGAGTATGGGGGTTTATCTGGCGAGGCGAATCTGCTAGATATATATAGATAGATATGCATGTGTGTGTACCTAGCTAGCGATTCTGCACGGGGGTGGCGATGGTGGGAGTGCGTATTGTGGGTACCTTCGAAAGGGGAAGTTCTTATCGATTCCCGGGGAAAAGTCCATGTACCTTAGTTAGGGTCATCAGTTCCCTCCTTTGCAATTTAGTTTTTTTTTTTTTTTTTCCAGTGGCTATAATTAAGGTGATAACTATAGGCACGGCGCTCTCGAACTTGAGCAGTTTTTTTTTTCCTATCATGGGGGTTGGGTTGGGTTATGTTTGGGGGCTGGAGGTTTAGGGGGCGCGGTGCAGGAGGGGCGTGGGTGTGGTGTGGTGTGGTGTGGTGTGGGTGCCGTCATGGGTGATCACTCGATGAAATGTCGGTATGTAACATACAGTACCGGTACTGTATACTTTAGGCGCAGTTGTGGATAATGTGTACATGGGTGCATTTTTTAAGTTTAGGCTCTCTTTTTTTTTTTCGGGAGTGCAGTTTCAAGGGGAGGGTCTATGCGGATGGATTATCGTTATCATAGTTTTATACCGGGGAGAGTGTTTGAATGCGCCGCATGCCTTGTGGGAAAGCATATGGATGTATACATTAAGTATATACATGTAAGTACATGTAGGTCGATCGACGTGATAGTGCGGTATGCTGTGGATTTTAGGTTCGTGCTTCCCTAACTCGGTGGGTACGGTGGTTATCGCTCTATAGGTATATGTACATGTATGTTGGTATGAGGGAGATATGCAATTATTGCATGGGTCCTTTTTAAAGTTTGGCTGGGGTGTGAGGCACCGCCTCTGATCTTGTCTGCCTGTTATCAGCGATATATATACAAGTAGATCCGTGGGGCTGGTCTATGCGGTACCACAGCTGCTAGCGAGATCCGGCCGGAAGCATCTACCTAGATCTACTAAGAAGTAGGTTGGGCTGTAAGGAAGTGGATGCCGGGTTGGTGTGGATGTGGGGGCGGGAATGTAGGTACATGTAGGTAGGTACATGGCGTGGGCGCCTGCGAGGTATGCAGCCGAGTGAGCGCGAGTGACCCAACTATAATCCCTCCCCCGGGGGGGGGGGGGAAGCTGGTAGAGAATCTCGGTAGTGATTAAAGTTTGCCTGTAGGGATGATGAATAAGTTATCTGGAACCGCCAGTAGGGTAGGGGGGGGGGGGTGCTTCCCTCCCCTTGTGCTCGATGTAGCCGTCGATCGCCAGACTACCGATATACCATGATGGGGCTGGTGGATTGGATTATGTAGAGGAGACACGCCGCATCTCCGCCCCCGCCCACCGGTCCTGTGGCTTGGTATGGTAAGAAGCGGCCAGCGGAGAGAGAACCTCCTACCCCACCCCCACCCCCACCCGCGAACTCCGTCGTCCCCGCACTCGCTGAGAAGTTACCTCCCCGCACTTCTTGCTTACCCGTGTATCTTCCGATCCCAGGCCCCCTTTTTATTCGCTCCCTCCTCCGTTTGTGTCCCCGCACGCACCGCCATGCTACTCTGTGCTCGCCGGCCCGTACCCCGTTGTTCGAGCGGCCGGAGAAAGGGGGTGGGGGTGGGGGGTGGGGGGGGCAGCAGATCCATCGAGTGATATCTCATGACCCACCACCCCCCAACATCTAGGGTTGTTCGACTGGGCTGAGCTTGGGCCGTACCGTGCTTGCCTATTACTACCAGTCGATTTGGCATCCTCGGTGGGGATGTGGGTGCATGTGGGAAAACTACATAATTATATATAGGGGGATAGTGTCTCTTGAGGAGATTCTATGTCGGCTTAGTTAACCCTCCGTTTAGTATATCGCAGGTGGGGGGATACAAATATGAAGGGAAGTGGTTGTTGGTATCAAAGACTACATATGTGCAAGAAGGAGGGCATAGTAGGGTAAAAGATATATGATGATATTGAATTTATGGGGTTCAGGAATACATATATATTGAACTAGAAACCTTGTCGTTGGGCCAGACCACACTTTTTGTTTCCCTGTTCATTTCTTTCTGGTTTCTTTCATTATGCCTTTCTTAGTACTCACGCTTCTGTAACCTACGGGCAGTTTGTTCGCAAAGGGTAAGGACTAAACTACGTGAATATTACAGGAAACGCCACTACATATACGTAGTGTAGTCGTGGAGTCCGGTTGTAGTCCTTATACTTACTATATACGGTTAGTGAAATAAACAAGGAAAAAAAGGAAAAAAAGAAAAAAGGGGGGGCCTTGCACTTACTCACAGACAATCACTCGGCGACAAAATTCGTTTAGGAGATCAATGATTTTTTGTTTGTTTAATTCGTGTGTATCAATGATTACATCTTACATGGAATATTGGAACTAAGTCTAAACTAAACTTTCCAGAATTTCTCATCAAGGATTTGGTATGTTTACATATGATACATCAAGCTCTGCCGGAGCAAAATAGAAAAGAAAAAAAGGGAAATGCACCCCATGCTCCAAACTGAAATCTGTGCTGGAAGATGAAAGAAGAAAAGACCCAGTCATTTTAGGGACTCCGTATGCGTGCGCTCCGTAAACTCATGCGATTGCAAGTCATAACAAAAGGAAGAAGGGAAGGAATGAAGAAAGGAAAAGGGAAAGGGAAGAAGCGAACAAAGAAAATAAAAGGCCGCCAAACATGCAATAAAAAAACACCGGTTATCTCTAACACCAAACCCATAATAAACGAGGGAGAGAAAACAAATAAGAATCGTTACCCGATTCATGATCAATATCAATCTAACTCAGCGCCAGCCTCACCAGCATAGTCGCCCCCAAAATCATACCCATCTGCGCCTTCAACATCCGTCTCTTCTTTGGAGTCGCCTGGCCATGGAATGTCCTCTTCGTCCCATTTACCACCCTTGACGCCCTCTAGTTTCACAGTCAAGCTTGGCTGGACAACACAGATGCCCTCGTTTTGACAAATCTCCTTGCGGTCGAGGTTCTTGAACTTGGGGCCTGTAGGGCCGTTTACGTAGTCTGTGACAAGTTATTAGCATAGAATACACCCGGCATGACCATTTGAAGTATTGGTACAATGGTCTTGAAGTGCCCAATTCAAGTAAATGAGGAGAAAACCTACGATACTGTCCAGCAACCCTATACTGCCTCCGGTCACTCAGAGGATAAAACCGGTCCCCCCATCTTCCCTCAAAATTGAACCACTCCACTGGTGCTAATGGCGTCTCTTTGCTCGCCGTCAAGATATCGGCTGTCATATTCCATTTATAGATGTACGAGTTCTTTGTGACGTCCCACAGCGTGCCCTTATCTGTGACATCGGCGAGTAGGTGGAACGGAATAGCATAGTAATGAACACCAGGCCTGGCGTAATTCGCATGAGATCCTCGCGCGGAATAAGATATCGGCTATTTTCCATCAGCGACCGTAATGTCTATGGGAATATGGAGGAAAGAACAAACCCGCAATCCGATTTTCTCGACAGCCTGATATTCATATGCTGCGCCCCCGCTGTGCTCACTATAAAACACCGATTCCGGCTGTCCATTCACAAACCTTACGGCATTGTGCTCCCAGTCGCCTACATGGTTCCCAAATCTCCAGCCCGCCACCTTGTTCCCGAGATTGAAACTATAGAAGTAGAAATAAAATGCGTCTACAATCCCTCCCTCTTTTTCGACCCATATTATAATTCCGGGCGCCGCGCTCATCCCTAGCAGATCGCCGTTGTCGCTTCCCGGGGAGATCGGCTTGTTACGGTCGCCGCGGAGCCATTCGGGGGGATGCTCGGGGTCGTCGTCAGAGGTGAGATAGACGTTGGTCCCGAATTGATTTAGGTCGGCGAGGTTTTTTAGTGACTGGTGGTTGTTGTAGGATGTGATTGGGGAGTAGTTGAGATAGGGAATAGTGTGCCGGAGACTAGTACAAAGTCAGTAATAGGAAGTATTAGAGATTTTATGAGGACGGCCTACTGTTCACCAATATCGCCCGGCAGGAACCTTTCCTGGCTGTAAAGATACACATAGGGAGCTATCATTCCCCACAGTCAGTACTCTACATCCATCCAGTAACCGTTCTCTAATCCGCCAAACGAAAAGGAAAACTCACCATAATCTAGAACGAAATTCGGTGTGCTCTCAAAATCATTCTCACTTTTTCGCATATCCTTCTCCACATGAATGCTCCCAAACTTATTTCTGCAGAGCCCTATGCCCTTACAGATCGCCGCATCCCACCCGCCCAGCGCTTTATCTGCGCCCGCGTATTCACCGGCGCTCCAGTTATCCGGCGCTTCCCTATTAATGACATTCTGATGCCACAACCAGCCGACGGACCCCAGCGAGAAATATGCGCCGAACCACCTACGAGTTAGGAGTAGCATGAGGAGAACCGAGTCGACGAGAAGCTGTTGTGGTGAGTAGTAGTGTGTGGTGGGAGTAGTTGTGACATTGGGGGTAAATCCGCCGGCAGAGGGAGTGGTGGGGGTATATGATTGCGGAGCTCCATATGGATTGGGAACAGTAGATAATAACTGAATGGGACTTTGCGATTTCAAATTATGACGCATGATTGCTGGAGAGGAAGTTCGGAGTTGCTAGTGGTGCCACACTAAGAAACTAGCTAGCTAAGCACAACGACTGATCGGACCGAAAAGTCAAGTCAGCTTGAGGTTACTAATTCAATAGCGGATTGCGGAATTTCAATCCCAGAACATGCAGAGACCATACAGGTGCTGTAAGCAAGAACCTGGAGATTCTTGATCATGACAAGCATTATTTCAGCACTTTTGCTCAGGGGAGGAACGACATGGACGCATAGAGCCGCCCCATACCATGGAAAGGTCCTTGTGTTTTTTTTTTTTTTTTAAAACAAAACAGAAACGCTTGGCCGTACCTTTCTTCTTCTACTTTGCTTGTTTTTTTTTTTTTGTTTTTTTTTTTCAAAACCTTTTTTTACTCAACTTGCTACAGCAACTGGAATTCGAATGGAGGAGTTAGGAGCTAGAAGATGATATTTTTTATGACGTCCCAAGGTTTCCCCACCTCACCTCAGTGCAGCAAGAGTCAAACTTTCGGGAACTGGACTTTCCGAAAAATTCAAGTAGCGAATCAGAAGCCCGGGAGGAGATAGGGTGTTAAATCCGGCAAGCTTCGTTTCTCGGGGGGAAAAACAGCTCGACGTGGCCGGCAGCGAAGGAAACCTACAAGGTGTAGTTGCCTGGCGAATGGGATGTATGCAGCTTAACTAATCTGCAGGCAAGGTATGTAAAACCGGGAACAAGATCTCCGAGCCGAATGAGCGACAACAAAGAAGAGAAGGAGAGAGAGAGATTTCGTGATAACAACCGCTGGGGGTCGGCTTGGGACGAGTGGGAAGTTGAGTAATCTTTGATGTGTGAGTGAATGAATAAACCAAGTAAAGAAACTCGAAGCACCTAGTGGTATGTAGCCAGCAATGGAATAACGGTGCTTAGAATATCAAGAGCAAGATAGAAAAGTCTGTAGTGATAGAGAGTCAAAGAGGGTGTGGGATAATAGGTGATTCGATCCAGCTAGACCCCGCTCGATATCTAAAGGAAATGGCTGTCTAGGTGTTCAGGTGAAGGCAAGGCCCATAAGATGTGATGTGGTGAGGCGGGGAAGAGGGGTCGAAAGAAATCTACATGATAACAAGGGAAATACTAGGATGTGTGAGTTTGAGTTAAGTACTTATGTGTGACGACATATTGTTTTCACGATCTCATTTGTGCGTGGTCAGCACGTAGAGTAGAGTACTTGAGGCGAACAAGGACCAGGCATAAAGCATTTTATGTACCAAGTTGCGAAGGTCGTAAAGTGCAGTGAGTGAGTACTTTCCATGTAGTACGAACAATACTCCTTCTCTGGGTAAAATCCACAATGCATGTAGCCCCTCCGTGCACCGTATGCGTGTATCTATTAATATTGGCACGCGACCACATCTTATATGACATGCAAAGAAGTACCTTCTGGTAAGGTTACATTGAGAAGCTTTCTAACCGCGGCAACACCCGTTGCCTAAAAGGAATCCTTGTGATAACTTGGTTTGAGTACTGTAATCGTAAGGCGTATATACCAGTACGTGTTATCATTCCTATTTGCTTATAATTAAAGCCGGGAGATATATCAGCCAAGATCTAGAGAGTTAGGAATGTTGTTTTTGGACCCATGTGTCAGTACCCCCCTACCTCTTCTTGGCTAAAATAAATATAAAAACAGTACGAGAAACTAAGTACATGTAGTTACTTAAAGTACACCTATCTAGTGGTAGGATGATATATTCTAAGCTCGGTTATAGCTATATATATATATCTGGGGCACATGGATCGTACCGAAATTGTTTAACAATAACATTGGTATAACAAATGCAAGTTCCCTTGTTAGCCTTAATTTTCCATGCTTCTGCACTAATAGTTTATCTACACAACCGGCCATACTTAAAGCCATTTACAAATCCTTCCTGAACACCTCTGTACTCCACTTATTTCCCGTCAAATTAGTCAAACCCGCAGAGTTCTCGCAAGTGGACCTTCCACTCATTGGGCCAGCAGGTGGGACAACAACATCACCTACTCTCCGCCCCTTTGAGGTTCCTGCACAGTATCAGCACACCAGTAGAAAGCACATTGTAGAAGCTTATAACCTACCGATCGCAGATCCAGACTTAACACCCTTGTCCTTGCCCGTCAATGCACCGGTTCCAGACCCACTCGTCGACCCAGTAGGCGCAGGGTTGTCCCAGGTGTGAGCTTGAGCAGGCATCTGGTCTGCAGTAGCCTTGAGTGCGTCCAGGAGCTGCACTACACTCTCTGCGGTAAGATCCTCGTAGTAGTCATCGTTGATCTGGACCATAGGCGCGTTGACACAAGCACCAAGACACTCTACCTCGGTCACGGTAAAGATGCCATCTGCAGTGGTGTGGCCGGGCTTGATCCCGAGGTGCTTCTCTACGGCCTCTAGAACGGAATCGGAGTTGCAGAGCATACATGGGGTAGTTGTGCAGACTTGGATATGGTATTTGCCCATGGGGTTGCGGTTGTACATGGTGTAGAAGGTTGCGACCTCTGTTCGGATATCCCAAAGTGGTCAGCCCAAACAACTATTATGTTTACCTTTAAATCAACTGATGTTTAAGACCGAGCCGCCATACTCTCAATTCCTCCTCCTCCTCCTTCTCAAACATGGCTACCTAGCTTGATTATGTATGGAGAGACATACCATAAACCCTCATAGGCGGCATCTCACATATCCTTGCCACCTCGTTCATAACACTAATGGAGGCAAACCCGTGCTGCCTCTGTCCCAAGTCAAGGATTGGCATGACAGCCGCCTTCTTGTATTGAGGCGGGTAGCGTTTGAGGATCTCGTCGATGAGCTTCAGATTCTGTTCGTTGAACTTGAATGGGATGCTTGGGTTATTTTCCGGTGTATCGCGATGCTACATTATGCTCATAAGGGCTTTGGTCAACCAATTGAGCTTTCTTCTCAATTTTTCTCCTTTCGTTCCGGTGGTGGTAGGGGAAGGTGGCGGTCGAGTACTCACCACATTCAATGAATCGCTCCTCCTCACGGCCGACGAGGCAATGCCCCGCTTGACGGATACCGCCACGGGATTGCGCAGCGGAGTGGTGCTGCCCAGCAGCAGCCGTCGGAGAGGTAGTCTGAATGCCATTATGTAGATGGGGCGGCGGAGCGGGGGGTGTTTGATAGGAGGGAGCGGAGATGGAGGGGTGTCGGGGGTGATATTCGCGGGGGATAAGGTGCGCGGCGTTTCGGTTTCGAGATTGGATTTGCCAGGGCCGTGATTGGTTAGGATAAGTGTAGTCAGCAGCCGGGTAATTCGGGGAAATGCACGAGTCATGAATGGTGAGCAAGCCCTAACCCACGGCCTCTAAATACATGTACCATACTAGCTACTCTAGCCCAGAAACGAACGCCTACCATCGACGAACAGCAGGACAGCACTCATCTAAACAGCCCCATTAGCCCTAATGGTAGAAGGCGTGTTTCTGTGGCATGCAGCGAACGAATACAACGACCCTTGAAACGAGACCTAGAGCATATCAGGCTCCATTCACCGTCGGGTGCCCATTCAGAGCATAGAGTTTCCTAAGATGATCACCCTGATCCGGGCGTCCAGGTCAGAGAACGATACAAATATGTATGCTCTTCTATAGCTAGGCGCCGGAAGCAAAGGTTCGTGAGACTAGGTCTCACTCGGGGCTGCCTTATGTTTTGGGCAGGCGCGGATGCAGGCTAGCCCGGACCCGGCTTTGCCTCAGTCTAGTCCGACCTGACCAGGTCTTGAAAGCCGAAACTCTTGTTTTCCTCTAAGAGCCTGCTGATTAAAGAGACTTGGGCCATGAGTAAAACACGAGTATATAAGAGACTCGCTGTGACCCACACCAAGGGAGCTTTCCAGGAAATTCCATAAATCATAATTAAGTCTGGCCGAGATCCGGTCTCCAGGGCTTAATAGAGAGTTTATCAAGTCCGAGTCAGTGCGATAGGACTAGGCCTCAAATTGCCGGAGACCCGGCCTGGCTCGGGTTTCAAGATGCAAGGCCTAACCATAAAAAGCCCGGGTCTTCGGCTTCAACTCTAGCCTAAGGCCTATTACCATCCCTGGTTTTGAAGGTTAACGGAGTAGCAACAGGCACGGACCCGAACAGAAAATATATACAGTAATTAACTTGTCTTGAAGGCTATCTAATACTGGCCCCAGAAATAAGTTGCACGACCTAGACGTCTCGTAGCGATACCAACAACTACACAAGTAATTGAAGCCTGATTTGTTTACTCTGAGTAGTAACACTTTTACCAACTGTAACAAAAACGAGGCATTAATTACAGAAAAAGCCACGAACAGAACAAAAGGGATAGATAGCCATCACATATTGTGTAATGCTTTCGAAAGTCACAGCGCCCAAAGATGGTTTACAAGTGGGTCCTTTATGCGCGGCTAACGGGGAATTCGGGATGGGGGGAGACGATGTGGAGCAGGTTAGGCGCAAACCTCCAACTTAGTATTAATAAGAAGTGTAGTGAGGAGACTGAGGACACTGTGACTCTGGGTCAAAGGGACCATACGTGGCAAAGCATAGGATAATGTTGTGACTTATGTTAAGTACATACATAACTTATGTTGTTAGCCCCGTTGCTTCTTCTTTTCTTATTATCATCATCTCTCATAATTAAGTTATCGGTCATCGTCGAAATAGTTAGATTGTCCCTTCTTTGCAATTGGTTCTATCGTCCAAGAGTAGAAAGTTTGGACCAACCGCCTTACAAAGCCGATTAATTCTTCTCCTCGATTCATAGTATTTAGTTGATTTTTAGTGTTATGTCTATTTTGGAGATCCGTCCTAACCTTATGTGTTTATTTGATGATACCTCACAGTGATTCGGGATCGGCCATAGAGATGTTCATTAATAGGTGGTGATCTAATTTCTGGTATCGTATAGCCACAGTGCAGAATCCGTGGTCGATAGTTAAGATAGGGGGAATGGGCGCAGCAGCTGCACCTATGACATCGTGTCACTTGCATGTCCGCTTCCAGAAGTTGAAGTTATCTGTAACTGACCTTAAATTGGTTTTTAGACTAGACTGGACCACCTAAGGGAGGTTTATAGACCGGATCAACTATTCGTGGACGGGCGTGGCTACGTAAAATCATAAATAGCAGGCTACTAGCCTAACATATGCCTACATAGACGCACGTACCTATATAACCATATTAAGTCGAGGCCTTCTAGACGTAATCGTGAGGGTATTCTTATCTCTCTGCTCAGCCCCGCATGATGTGCCTGTACTACGCCAAAATTGTCTCCTCTCCCATAAAAGTAAATAATCGAGTGACAGATTATGAAGCTGACTCAAAATGAGGGCTTGATTACAGAACATGCATTTTAATACAATGAAGAGAAACATCGACATGGTTGTCCGGACCCCCCGCCTGGGAGCACAAGCTCACTTATACATGTAGTGTTTATAACTCGGATAGTCGGCCATTGTGACATAAGTACATGTAGTATTCTGCAGCCTGTCATCAACCAGCTGTACGTACCAGACCACTGCGGCTGATGGCATAAGCACATCCCGATGGGCTGTTTAAGTGTTTTCTATGTATTACCAGTCAATACCGAGCCTCATAGTTTATGTCATACTCCAAAATAAGAAGGGTCAGATTTCAGATAGGTAGATACTTACATGTGCATACATGTAGCTGCCGGGATATATTTGGACTAAGTTTGTGACCTGAATTAATAATGTAACGGCTGTTGCCAAACTACATGCACGTTTTGTTGATCGTCAAATGTTAGGGTTAGGTAAGTCTATACACCCAAGATTTCCTAGTCCAAGGCCGAATAAAATTATCACTTCATCCGAGCCAATGGCCAAAGTTGAAGTTTATCCTGACCATAACAATGAGCGGTGGTCGCAGATGTACGCTTATATATCCAGCTGGACCTAGTATCATTTGGTAGATGTGGCCGAGCCGGTCTGGAGATCTTCCGCATCATCATGATCAGCTCGTCTTCTAATAGAGTTCGAATCCTCATATGGAGCCCTTTCAGAGATCCAGCACTTCGATTCTCCAAGTGCATCAGCAGCGCCGATTCCTAAAAAAAAAAAACATTATATCAAATGTTTATTCCAGTAGAAAGTGCACATCATAGGTGCATATCAAGGCATCATATAGCATCACTCGTTGGGCAAGAATTAGGATGTTTCCAGCCGTCCAAGACATCTTCGAATAAGATATAAGCTTTATCTTCGAGGTTGGTATATGCATGTGCATTTAATCTAGGTGTGTATCACATGAGGCAAGGATGTTATGTTGAGTTCCTCGGGCGTGTTTGTTTTGTTTATACCAATTAAGTGCATGGGATTGTAATGGTGTGTGCAAAGTGCAAGGTAGCGACCCTATTCTCACCCGCTAATACCGAACCTTTAATCGATCCACGAATAGGAGGCGACAATCTGCTTTTTGTAAATACGGGGCATTTCGAGGCAACCAACAAGCAACATAAACATAAACACACACAAATCGTAACATAGCAATATATGGCTCCTCCCTAAAACCCCATAGGTAGCAGTCTTTTCTTTGTATCCTTGATGGTTCTGCGGTGTTGAACAACATGACAGAATCACCAACATATTGAGGTGCTGCTACATTTCAAATTCAGGAAAGGTACAATCATATATTAGTAAATATCGCCGCAATACTTTAAATTTTCAGCTCCATGTAAGGCATAGTATTTGAGGTAAGTAAGCTCTTGGAATGTGCCAAAGCTAGGCCAAGGCCTCTGCTCCAGTCGGTAGAGTTTAAAAACGATAGTAATCAACGGTTTAATATGTAGTGTGGCTATGCACAAACTGTTACCCAATTGAACCCACCCCCCCTGAAAATTGGGACGACAAAATTGTCACTATCGGCCGACCTCAGCTCTGAGTACTATGTATGGCTATCCGGCCGAGACTGTTGATCGGTGTCAAACTTTTGTGACATCTAGGACATCTAGTGACTTTAAAACCCTCTTTCCAGCTTCCAGGAGAGTTCTTCGGCGGCTTCCGTCAAGCAACGTACCGTAGGTATATGTCGTATGAAATACATGTACCTACCTACAAATATCCTTGCAGTAATACACAAAGCTAGCTACGTTGTCAGGCAGTTCAACTGCATGTAGGATACTTTCCTGTAAAGGAACCCACAGCCGGTATTGCACTTTGTATGACCTTAGCGGGAAAATAGGTCATTCGATAACTTTGATTTTGATGAGGCTGGGCGATTGTGTAATGCGGAATAAGGGTTAGGGTAGGATAGGTCAAGCACGTGATCGGCCCCCACTAAATGCTCGAGAGTCATTTGAAAGTATTCTTGATCGCTTCGAACTGAGCTTCTAATTCATGTTGATTTATTTTTAGAAAGATTGATTACCTTCTAGGTTATCCCATGGTCATGTTCTAATTTCCTGGTGGACATGGGGACGGGTCCCGAAAGCAGCAGACAGGCAGGAAGCCGTCTCTGACCCGGGTCATCCGGAACAGGTACATAAACACAGACACTTCACGTGCGAAACCTTGTGCTGGAGGAAGAGGCGTAGGATGAAAATAAACAACCACTTTCGTCCAACTTGCATATGAGCCACAGTCGTGAGAGGTGAATCGGAGTCGAGGGTTCACGAAGGACATTTCGGCCCGATTCTCATGTCTAAGGGAGTGGTCCTGATTTGAGGAAAGCTCAAGATCGGCATGCGATGACGGAAGTGCAAATGTGGCTGAAACAGACAGCTACATACTTACGCACTTTGTCTTGGCCGAGCGAAGATTATTGCCGGCAATTCTTCTAGATTACCGCACGCACCTAACAGCCGCCAATCAGGGTTGTGTATTCCCTCTCAACTCTCCTTATCGTTTTTCTGCTGACAGATGATTGGCGATCATGGGAGTAGATGGGTAGATAATAATGGTATTCACTCACCACAAATTCTGAAAGATCCGCTGCTGCACCTTCTGCATTTTTGACCAGCCAATATGGAAGGCGCAATCATATTTGTGTTTGGTGCCCTTCTCTGCCGATCCTAGAGCTTTTTTTCTGTCCAGTGTCTACATCATCTCGGAGAAAGCTCAAACTGAGCTTTAACACACAAATCTGGAATCCGAATAGTACATAAGAAGAGGTTGACACGCGTCCCTCTGGTAGATAATGTGTATGTGTAGACCGGATTGAGGCTCCTGGTTAGAGTACAGTGTTCCATTCGGGATTCGGGAGGAAGGTAACGGTCGCATCCAGGGATCCACCACCAGGAATACGAGTCACGATTCAGACAGGGGACTCAGCATACATGTATGTCCCGACAGGATGGAGATTGGTACACTCCGATCATAGGCCTTCTCGGATAGGGCAAAAATAGAAAAGTAGGTGTTAAAAACCGACAGGGGCAAGCAAGGAAGTGGCGGCGGTGGTGTTGTGGTGGGGTTATGATGTCTTTCTGTTTGTTTACTCTATCGGACTGAGGTCCTGCCGTCTGTGTAAGAGCCTGACACCTTAGGAACTGATCTTTACCCAGACGAGAAACACCACGACCAACCATCGGGAATGTAGCCACTTAAGCTAGAACCCGCAAATCTCTAACGGTTAAGGCGGCGGACAGATTTAGTGTATGGAACTAAATTTATCCATCTAGCTTTCCATGTACACAAAGATGGAACATTCAAGGAAAACAGCGTGTTGTTCGGTCAGGAGGGCTGTATACAATAGAAAGTCGCTGCACAGGCAAGGAAGAGCCCTGCTAGGTAGAATAGGTCAAAGTAGAAGGCCACTGAAGAAGAAGAAGAAGATTTCTTTCTTCTTTCCCTCCCTCTTCTTTTCTGTCTATTCTTTCAAAACTTCCTTAGATCACCTATCCACCATCCACTAGTGCTGTCACTACCTGTGATCGGCCTACATATTCTCCCCCCCCCCCCCCCCGCATCTCTTAGTCTTTCTAGCTGTCCCATTTTTTGGATTTAGTTGGAGCGCGGGCAGAAAGAATCCCTTGTTCTACTTCCCCTCTTCACCCTCCGCCTCCCCCCCCCCCGATTTCTACCATAAAGTCGTCCTTTTACTATTCGCTCGACAAACAGAGGCTTTAGAACCTTTATAGATACCAAGTACGAGCTTTTAGTGCTTGAAAACAGTCGTTGTTGTTAATTTTAAGACACCCGCTAGAATGTCTTATCAAGGGCTCCATAGTAGTGGTCAGCCTGCGGACTATCCCGAGGCCCACAACCTTCACGATTACCCGCTCCAACACCAAGACGATGGTGTACACGAGCGAGTCCCCTTGAACCATCCATTTCAAGGTCCCTTCGACGAGACGTCTTCCCGCTCATCCACCCCCGAACACCTACAGAGGATGAGTACACCACAATCACAATTCGGCCACGGCCAGGGACCCTACCTACAATCCCCTGAACCCTCAACACCAACAATCTCATCTACTACTAGTCCAGGGCCTACTGGAAGGGAGAGTGTGCTTTCATTGGATGGGGAATGGCGAAGAAGGCAAGCGCCTTCTGGACTACGAAGATATGCAACGAGAAGGGTCAAATTGCAACAGGGCCAGGTTTTATCCATTGAATATCCTGTCCCCTCTGCAGTTTCGAATGCTATTCAAGATAAATATAAGGCTGGCACTGGAGACGACTCAGCAACTACAGAGTTCACTCACATGAGATGTAAGGATATTTTACCCCTGAAACCATCAAATTTCGTAAAGATTAAATTTTGATTTATTGGACCCCTAGATACTGCTGCTACCTGTGACCCCGACGACTTTACACTAAAGAATGGCTACGACTTGCGACCGAGGATGTATAATCGACACACAGAGCTTTTGATCGCTATAACATACTACAATGAAGACAAAGTTTTGACGGCACGTACATTACACGGTATCATGCAGAACGTTCGCGACATTGTAAACTTGAAGAAGTCCGAGTTTTGGTGGAAGGGAGGACCTGCCTGGCAGAAAATTGTGGTCTGCTTGGTTTTTGATGGAATCGATCCTTGCGACAAAAACACCC
Source organism: Morchella sp. 2016-72 (assembly GCA_024713865.1). NCBI lineage: Eukaryota > Fungi > Ascomycota > Pezizomycetes > Pezizales > Morchellaceae > Morchella > Morchella sp. 2016-72. The sequence goes on from JAMJEY010000003.1 coordinate 2,975,505, forward strand.
TGGATGTACTGGCAACTGTTGGCGTTTTTCAGGACGGTGTGATGAAGAAGGATGTTGATGGCAAAGAAACTACTGCCCATATTGTAAGTTTGAATCATCAAGTGATGAAGACCCACTTCGTGACATCCTACCACCCTAAGTCAATTCCAGTTTGGGAGGACGGTTCTCGCCCCTGCGGCTGAAGAGCTGTAATCTTACGATCCAGTGGCCAAGCCTTGGCGCTTCCCGCTCTTGGACAGCGCAGCCGCTTCCCATAATCAGCTTAAACGAATACAAACTAACAACTGAATCGCAGTTTGAATTCACAACACAAATCTCGGTCACTGCGCATCAGACGCTCATGCGCCCAGCGGGTGCCGATGATGATAAAGCCTTTCCGCCCGTCCAGCTTATGTTTTGTCTTAAGCAGCGAAATACCAAGAAGATCAACTCTCACCGATGGTTATTCAATGCCTTTGGACGGATCCTTAATCCAGAAGTCTGCATTCTTCTTGACGCTGGAACAAAACCTGGTCCGAAGAGTATCCTTGCATTATGGGAGGCGTTTTACAACGACAAGAACTTGGGAGGCGCCTGTGGTGAAATTCATGCCATGTTGGGGAAAAACGGGAAGAATTTGATCAACCCATTGGTGGCGACTCAGAATTTCGAATACAAAATTTCCAATATTCTGGATAAGCCACTTGAATCTGCTTTTGGTTACGTCAGCGTTTTGGTGAGTTAAGAAAAAATGCATGAAAGATCACTCGACAGGTGTGGTCTTTACTTATATAAGCAAAGAGGCTAATTCTTATCTTGGATTTAGCCTGGTGCGTTCTCGGCTTACCGCTTTAGAGCAATTATGGGGCGTCCCTTGGAGCAATATTTCCACGGCGACCACACGCTCTCTGCTAGGTTTGGTAAGAAGGGAATTGATGGGATGAATATCTTCAAGAAAAACATGTTCTTGGCAGAAGATCGTATCCTTTGTTTCGAGCTTGTGGCCAAGGCGGGCTCAAAATGGCATTTGACATACATCAGAGCTTCCAAAGCAGAGACCGATGTCCCAGAAGGCGCGCCAGAGTTTATTTCACAGCGACGAAGATGGCTTAACGGTTCATTTGCTGCCGGTATCTATTCACTTATGCACTTTGGAAGGATGTACTCCAGCTCTCATAACCTCATTCGGATGTTTTTCTTCCATGTACAGCTTATTTACAATATTTTTGCGACGTTTATGAGTTGGTTCAGTATTGGTATTATAAATTAACCTATTAGTTCTATAAGGCCAAAGCTGACTTTTGATTAGGGAGTTTCTGGCTTACAACTTCGGTTATCATGGATCTTGTCGGAAACCCAACAGACGCGGAGAAAGCGGCCGGAAAGGTTGCATGGCCGTTCGGTGCAACGCCTACACCTATCTTTAACAGCATGATGAAATACCTATATCTGTCTTTTGTAATCCTCCAGTTCATTCTTGCGCTTGGTAACAGGCCTAAGGGGTATGTTTTCTTGTCTTTTAGGGAGATACACACAAAGGAGCATGCTGACTGAAACCATTTGAATAGTTCTAAGCAGACATACATCGTCAGTTTTTGTGTTTTCTCGGTACTGCAGGCCTACATTCTTATCCTCTCGTTCTATCTCGTTTACCGAGCATTCTCGGGTTCTGCCGGATGGAGTGACTTGCAATCATCAAGTGTAGGAGAGTTCATTGGCAAGTTCTTTACGTCTAACACTGGTCTTATCATCCTTGCCTTGGCTTCAACATTCGGGATTTACTTTGTCGCTTCGTTCATGTACCTTGACCCGTGGCATATGATACACAGCTTCCCCCAATACGTATTGATGGCATCCTCCTATACAAATGTCCTCAACGTTTATGCCTTCTGCAATTGGCACGACGTTTCATGGGGTACCAAAGGGTCCGACAAAGCCGAGGCGCTTCCATCAGCGAAAACAAAGACGGAGGGGAAGGCCAAAGTCATCGATGAGCCAGAAAAACCCCAGGCAGATATTGACCAGGCATTCGAAGAAACTGTGAAACGAGCACTTGCACCGTTTGTTGCAGAAGAGGAGGTTGAGACCAAATCGCTCGACGATTCCTATAAAAGTTTCAGAACCAGACTTATCACGGCATGGATTTTCAGCAACTGTGCAATTGTCGCTATCTTTACTTCCGAAAATTTTGATTGGCTAGGTTCTAGTTCCACAGTCCGAACGGCGTGGTTTTTCAGATTCATTCTTTTGGCTACAGCGGCGTTGTCGCTGTTCCGGTTCATTGGTTGCGTCTGGGTGAGTCAAAGTTCCCCCCCCCCCGGGGATCTATAGGAAGTATGTTACTAATATTGCGTGTATAGTTTCTCGGAAGAGCATCCATTATGTGCTGTTTCGCAAGGCGTTAAGAAGTACTTGTAGTCGGTACCAGGAAAAGTTTATGATCTCATTTTTTAAGGAATGATATTTTGCAGGCTTCGCGTGGGGTTAAGTCTTTTCTTTTTATTTTTAATTTCTACCTTTTCCTTTGTAATGGGGGTCATGACAAACGTATATGATTTAAGCATTCCCGGGGGTAATGCTTGGTCCATTCGTTATAGAATTGGGGAATACACATTTTTTTTATTTATTGCTTTTTTTCTCTCTCGGGGGTGTTGAGTTTTTACTTTGAAGATATTATTGGCAAATCTAAAGCGCGATATCTTAAATTTTTTTTCTTTAGAGCGACGAGCGTTAAAAAAGTTTGTGTTTTCTGTTAGCCTTTTTCGGCCCTGAGCCTTCCTTTCCATCCTGGCTAGTGCAGTTGTCCTGCGAGTGCTTTTTCATGACGATGAGACTACATGTAGCTACATGTACATACATGGGAGGGGTCTGATATCATTATCCTACATAGCTACCGATAGGGAGAGGAGCGGGTACGTTGTGTACAATTATCATAATCGCCTTTATCAAGGCCGCGCGGTATTGCAATATCAATATATCCAAACTACACGCACCCGCACACATAGTACGTACTTAGCACGAAGCCCAAATAAGTACCAAGCTGACACCACGACCCGCTCAAGGAATCGTATAATATTAACCGCTATTATACAAAGACACGAGGTACATCTATAAATAAAACCTATATACAGAACAGCTTGCTTGCTTGCTATATATAGATAGGAAAGACCTGACCTAACGCAAAAAAGGCCCCCCTTGGCCCCTCAGGCATAAAGCCCAGGGGACCAAGAGAGGCAGAGAGGAAGTCACTTAACGCAAAAAAGGCCCCCCTTGGCCCCTCAGGCATAAAGCCCAGGGGACCAAGGGAGGCCAAAGAGGAAGTCACTTAACGCAAAAAAGGCCCCCCTTGGCCCCTCAGGCATAAAGCCCAGGGGACCAAGAGAGGCAGAGAGGAAGTCACTTAACGCAAAAAAGGCCCCCCTTGGCCCCTCAGGCATAAAGCCCAGGGGACCAAGGGAGGCCAAAGAGGAAGTCACTTAACGCAAAAAAGGCCCCCCTTGGCCCCTCAGGCATAAAGCCCAGGGGACCAAGAGAGGCAGAGAGGAAGTCACTTAACGCAAAAAAGGCCCCCCTTGGCCCCTCAGGCATAAAGCCCAGGGGACCAAGGGAGGCCAAAGAGGAAGGAAGTCACTTAACGCAAAAAAGGCCCCCCTTGGCCTCCCGAGCATGAAGCCCAGGAAGCCAAGAGAGGCCAAAAAGAGAACGGGCGGGCAGACCCAACGCAAAAAAGGCCCCCCCTGGTCCTCCTTCCATAGTGGAAGGAGGACCAGGAGAGGCCAGAGAAGCGGGGGAACAGGGGACAGGGTGACCTAACGCAACTCAGGCCCCTCCTGGATCCTTGGGACAGAGCCCAAGGCCAGGAGAGGCCGAGTTACGCCAGGCTGCCCATTTGAGGGGGCAGACCTGGGGAGTAAGTACTCCCCCCACCCCCAACTCGCCACCGCTCACCAAGCTGGTCCCCACACGAGGAGGACAGGAGCTGGGAGGGGCGAGGGGGGGGGAGGGGAGGGAGAGCAGGGAGAGGGAGAGAGAGAGAGGGAGGAGAGAGAGAGGGAGGAGAGAGAGGGAGGAGAGAGAGAAGAGAGGGGGGGAGAGAGAGAGGAGGGAGAGAGGAGGGAGAGAGGAGGGAGAGAGGAGGGAGGAGGGAGAGAGGAGAGAGAGAGAGAGAGAGGAGAGAGGAGAGAGAGAGAGGAGAGAGAGAGAGGAGAGAGAGAGAGAGGGGAGAGAGAGGGAAGAGAGAGGTGAGAGAGAGAGAGAGGAGAGAGAAAGGGGGGGGGGGGGGGGAGAGAGGGAAGAGAGAGAGAAGAGAGGAGGGAGGATGGAGGGAAGGAAGGGAAGGGAAGGCGAGCACCATGGGGAAAAACATATCGGCAGAAGGTGGGGGAAGAAGCTGGTCTTATATAGCAGGTGGAGCGGCGTGCCAAGACTGAACTTTAGTTTTTTGTGCAGGCCGCCAAGCTGAGAAGTTCCGCCGACGCCATATTTGATGGCTTGTAGTCAATCAGATTACGTGGAGCCGAGTCGAGAGACGTGTGTAAACAGTGGGACTCCTCCCCGGGGGGGGGGGGTACCACAAAGAGTCATGTCAGGAACGCTTTCTTCCTCGGCGAGTATTTCATCTATATGCCCCCCGTTCTTGATTGCGCCTTTGTTGGGTGCTTGGTTTTGTAATCGGTGGAGACAGTATCGACAGATGATGCCAGGCCTGGATCCTCTTGGGAGAAGGTAGAAACATTGGTATTATAACCCCCAAATTGCCCGCCATGGATTATCTTCAGTTCGTCACCGACCTGAGTACGGGTGAAGCCCATTTAAACCGTGCTGAAACGAGACATCGGACGGGGGAGATCTCGCCAGGCAGGCCGCACAGTATACCAGGAACGAAGTGAAACTCGGACATATATCCTTATGCTCGCGCCGTGGGGGGTGAGACAAGACCTACACTTCGGGGCCCTGGCACTGGATCGTGGTTCTGGACAGTGAGTAGTAGTTTTGGTGTTTTGGGTCTAGCGGGCTGGAGGGTTTGACCTTGGTCTGGACGGCGTCGGGGGTGATGGGTTCTATCACTAGACACGCTGGTTTTGTTAGTAATGTAATGAGACAAGGAGGTGATGGAGAGGAATTGGTAGTTACTGGTAGGTACCGGTTTGTCTGCCATTAGGCCGGATGTAGGCCTTATGCCCACAGGTACGAGCAAACGATGGGTGTGAAAAGGATGTAATAATGATGGTGATGCTGACGATACTAATAAAGAGGCAAGAGGATAAACCCGCGGTGGTAGGGAAATACATGTACATGTAGTTAGCAAGCTTAACCAAAGCCATAATGGGGCATGGAACAGGCAATATTGGACTTGCGGGACACCCGGCACACTGCATGAGTGTTTGGGTAGCCAAGACCGAGTGATAAGCTGTGAAGGGTGAGGCGATGGAAAATCTTGACTGACCGACCGATCAATTTATTGGAAAGGATTGATCTGAGTTGTGTGCATTTAACCGCATATGAGGGGGTAGCGAGCACAGTATAGACTGCACGATGTGCATAGAGCTATGGTGGACGAAACTACATCAATCCTTTGTAAGTCGCTATATTGTATTAAACTTTAACGCCCTAGCATCAAGACGCTAGGCGTGGTGGTAAATACATGTACATAATAACAAAAGCAGGAGAATAAGGTTTATCCATGAATATACTAACACAAGATACCCGAATATATACAATGTTCAAAAACTCCCAAAGATCCACTGCAGGTCTTAATACAGACTTTGCAGAAATAACGCAGTCGACAGATTCCGTCCAAACGAGAAAACCTTTTATGCCATTCCCTGAGCATGCCCCCATGGTTTATATTTTAGGTCGGTATTGTACGTCTGCGCTGCGTATACGAATACCAGCCACTGCCACAATGTCCCCCTGCCTACGTAACCTTATATAACGAGTACTACGTATTGCTCTCTTCCGAGCGTAGATTTTTTTTTTTTTTTACTTCCCGTCCGTCCGTCCTCTTGATGCTTCTCTTCCGTCTCTTCGTTCGCTTCCTTCATCTGTTAAACAGCTTCTTTTTTTGAAAAAACCCCCTCCCCCCTTCTCCGCCTCCCAGTTGGTTGATATTGCATCTTCATCAAAGCATCCATAATGGCTGTAGGAACCATCAATTCCCCTCTACTTGGGAGCCAGAACAAAAGTGACAGTGCTGCCACCACCCCCAAACAAGCCAAGAGGCTTGAGGAAGTCACTGAAAGCGGACAGGGCAATATCAATACCAATACCAATACCAACATCTCCACCAAAAACCAGAACAAAAATACCACCTCGAAGCCACTCATCCCCGAAAACAGGGCCAATAGTCACCCTCTCACGCAGGAGTCTCTCGAAGATCCACAACCAATTTTCTCCGCCTCCGTAAGTCTTCCTCCCTTGAGAATTCTCCAAGAATTCTCAACCATTCTAACATCCCTACGTATATAAAAAAAAAATAGGAACACCTGGCCATCTCTCCCCCCACCCATAGACATACCTTTACTACCCTTCACCTCCCGCACCAGGCCACTGCCCCCTCCCCAATTGCCGCCACCAGTTCCTTCCCCCTCTTCTCCGCCTCTGCTCTCCCGCTGCTCCGAAAGGTCCTCCTAGACACTGCACACTTGGATAAGACTGCAAGCTTTTATAGCCGCCGCACCCTTATTATCCGCAACGTTGCGGCGCATTCCCGCTTCTACCGCGAGATCTGGACGTGCCCGGAGGTGATGAGGGCCGTGAGTGATGCTGCGGGAGTCGAGCTGGAGGTCGTCATGGAGACGATGGAGATTGGACATGCGAATGTGCAGGTTGATATGGAGAGATACCAAGGTATGGGTCGCGGGGAGTGCCTAAAGGCCATTTCGGGGGATTTGACGAGCGGTGAGGTTACAGGGGGGGCGGTGGGGTGTGGTGGGGTGGTGCCGGCGAGGGGGCAGAAGGAAATTGAAGAGGAGGTCTTGGGCGGTGGTGGGGGGAGTATTATCCCATGGCAGTAAGCTTTTTCGTTTCTATTGGAAATGGGTTTTGGTTAGCTATGTGTATGTGTGAATACTGACAGAGAGAATTGGGTACACAGTTATGATAGCTATCCGTTTGTCTGCGTCCTTATGCTCTCGGACACTACCGGCATGGTTGGTGGCGAGACAGTCATCCAGAGCGGCGACGGCACCCTCCAAGCGGTAAGCACCCCCTTCCACTATCACAACTTAATCTCCACCCCTACGTATACTAACATCCCCTCCAACAAACAGATTCCCCAACCCCCCGCCGGCTCCGCCACAATCCTCCAAGGCGGCCTCGTCCGCCACCTCGCCCTCCCCGCCCGCGGCACCACCGACCGCATCACCCTCATCACCTCCTACCGCGCAAAGGCCACCGGCCTGCATGACTTCTCCTTCCTCACCAACGTGCGCCCCTACACGGACCTAACCGTGCTTTACGCGCAGTGGATCCGCTACCGCAGCAGGATCCTCGCCGCCTCCGAACACGCCCCCTCCGCCGCATTCGCGGAGAACTACCACAGACACACGCAGCGCCAGATGCTGCCAAAGGCACATATCGATGCCCTCGTGGCGCGCTTTGGGATTGCGGTGTTCTACGGCGCGATCGAGGGGTATACGCAGGGTGCTGTCTTTGCCGGGGCCCCCGGGGCGTGCCTGGTGTATGGGGCGGAGGGGAGGGTGAATAAGGCCCACATGGCCGTGTGTGGGGGTGCCACCGGGTGGATGCCGGGGTCGGAGCTGTGGGGGGATGTGGAGCGCTCGAGGGCGGCTGGCGGCTTTGAGGGCCTGGCTGGGGTTGGGAGGCCGGACATCGTCGCTGTCGTGGACAGGTTCAAGGAGGAGGGCGGGAGGGAGTGGGGGATGGCGGATGAGCTGGCGGTTCAGGGACTGGCGGAGTATCTAGTGGAGTTCTTGGCCTTGTTTGGTGTTGTGGTTGGGTGATGTTGTCCTCCGGCCTGACTTGACGTCGGAGGTCTAGAAGTACATATTGTAAGGGAAAAGTTAAAGGTACATACATCATATAGTGAGGGGAACAAAAGCGGTTTTGATACGCATGTAATCTAAGCATAATGGTGTGTTGATACTGATGGGGGATAGGGGTGGATAGATAGGTAGGTAGATAGATAGGTAGGTAGATAGATAGATAGTAATTGGTATGGTAGTTAGAAATGCTGAAAACCAAAACCATGAGGAACCTATCTATATATTCCTGGTGTATATATCGATTGACGTTGACAGAACCCCCGTCATGTCATGTCACTCGGTTGTATGTGCCTGCATCACACACAGTCAACCGGCCCCGACCGACTCTCGCACCCCAGCCCCGAAACACCCCATGTAGAGTACATACCAGCACTACGCCCGCACGCACGCCTGACCAACCAGCCAGTCCCACCACTACCGCCGACAAGCGTACACCTGATCACCACCACCACCACCTCACTCAACAATAAGCTGCTCCATCAATCATTGGCATTAAGCCTCCCGCGCACAGTTTGATAACTATAATATACCGTGACGCCCCCCAGACTACGTGCAGCCAGCTCCAGGCGGACACAAACCCAGACCCCAGCGCAAGCCCGAGGCCAAACCGCAGACGGCACCACGACCTACGCGCCAAACCCCGATCCTCGTCGGTCAACCCGCCTCCGCACGCACAGGCCATAGGGGAGGCGGGCTGGCTGGGGGGGTGGCGCGTGTTTGTGGTCCTGGTTGGTGGCTGGCGGGGTGTACGTGGGGGCGGTGTTGCGGGAGAGGGGGGGGGGGTCGTGTATTGTAGATTAGTTGTAGCTGGCCGTGCACCAGAGCTCTCTTCTTGTGGCTCCGTACTTTTGTAAACACAACAGTTACCATGTCCTGCTTCGATAGCCTTTAGTCTAACAGCTTGGTTTGCAGTCTAGAACAGAGCAGGCCCCAAGATGTTGTGGTTGTGATGTTGATTATAACTGTCATAGATGCATAGCTAGCACTGGAGGAAGTGATCTTTCTGCCCTGGACCCGACACTCCCACCACCACCACCACCGGCGCCACTACACTATACAAGCACATATCGCAGCTGCACGCAACACCAAAGTGCACGAGCGCACGCCGCACGAGCCGTCACTCGCACCGCAGGGTTAGGGTTCAGTGTCTCACCCCCGGGGGGGTCAGACGACCCGGGTGAGTGACGCATCGGCAAGTTAAACAACAGCGCATGAACATTAATTGGATTCTCCGCCATCACAAGATCTACAAAGTATGTGTATATATATAAATTAAATATGGAGAAGCAGCAGCGTCGCCTCATCCTCATCATCATCATCATTGCTAGGCTAGCTACATACCTACATATATACACACAGTATTAAATGGCAGACCCGCTGGCACTCGTCTCCGTCCTTGCGGGTGCGGTCTCTTTCTCCGGGGCGGCCCTGCTCTCGTCGTCGCTTACGCTGCGGGATGCGGTGGACCTGCTGCGCGCGAGGTGGGCTGCAAAGGCAAAGGTATGTAGTATATTATATATTGAAGTATATACATCACTAACAGCCTATGTGAACTGCAGCAACTAGACCCCTACGGCCTGCCCCGCTTCCTACGCCCGCTCCTCCTCCCCCTGACAGACACGCTCTCGACCATGACCCACAACATAGTGCAAGCCAGCGACGCCCGCGCGCGCGACTACTGCGCGCGGCGCATGACCGCCTGCAGCATGACCTCCGTGGCCGCGGCGCTAGTAGCACAGCTCGCCAACACCTCGACGCAGCACGAGTTCACCTCGCAGCTGCACTGGAGCGTGACAGCGCTGTGGACGTGCGCGATGGTGCTCGCGCTCATGAGCGTGTACTCGTCCTTCCTGCTGCACTACTGGCTCGCGGGCCTCCCGGGGCGCGCCGCGTTCATGCACCGCGGCACCCCGGGCGTCCCCAGCTTGACGGTCGCGGCGAGGCTGTGGGTCCCGACGTGGCTGCTGAATGTCGCTATTGGGTGCTATGTGCTCACGCTCGGGCTGTATTGGGGGCTGGCGTGGAGCGCCGGGGCCGCGGGCAGGGGCGTGGGGAGCAGGAATGTAGGTGCTGTGCCCGCCCTCCTTGGGATTGTCGCTGACGGTGGCAGGTGTTTGTGTGTTACGTCCTTGCGGTGGTCGGCGCCGTGGCGGCATTTACGGTCCCGACGGCGGTGGGGACAATGCTGCGGGATGTGGATGGCCTGTATCTGTACCGGGCGGAGATGAAGGGCGTCTCTGAGCCGGCTGGGGAGGGCGCGCGGGGGCAGGAGATTGGTGGGGCTCTGCTGGCTGCGGTGGAGGCGCACAGGGAGCTGGCGGAGGTGCTGGAGAGGCTGGGTAGAGGGCGTGGTGAGGGGGGGGATGTTTAAAGACTTGGATTGGGGGGGAGGTTAGATGGATAGATGAGTTGGATCTTGTGCTGGTTTCATATGTATTTACGTTTTTCCCCTCTGGTGTTGGTTATAAGTCTGGGAGTATCTACGTCATGCCATATCACTCGCATGGCGGGCCCTCGATTATGTTGGTTATTTATTTATTTATTTATTCATGCATCCGGCTATGGCAACCGTCTCCCCCTCTCTCCGGGGTTGGCAAGTCTTCCTCCCTTGGTTATGTGTTATAAACCCCGACCAATACCCAACCTTCTACAACAACCGCACACACACCACCGGAGCTTACCACAACTAACTACACGCCTGCAGGCCACAATAACCCCACCATGAGTCTGCACTGGGCGGCTGAGAAGACTAAGCCGAGGTCCCGGCCCCCTGCTATAGACGTAGGGGGATTGCCATGTCACCCGGTAAGCAGACCGGCCGACACAGTCTAACTCTACTCTACCCGGTGCCCGCGGCCATAGCTCAGCACGAACCTAGCCACCCTGTAGTATAGCTACATGTGTGTCCCCACCTCCGGGCAGACAGGGGTCGTGGGCGGGTGGCGGGTGGTGTTCTATACCCCTGATGATGGTGTGGTGGTGGTGGTGGTTTGCGGGGTGTGTTCATGCTTCTGTATCAGCGGGCCAGCTTTGTGGGGGGGTTAGCTGGTAGGTTGATGGGTTGGAAGTATATGTTAGACCGGGCCTGTCGAGTCCGCGATCATCTTCTGAAGTACATGCAGCGGTTGATTGAAAAAGGTAACCGATAGCGGAGAGGGGTTGAAAATTGATGTTGGCCCGAGATCAGTAGGGCTTTCAAAAATAAGAGACCACAAACAAGTACGTACTTGAATCAATCAACCACCATCACCACGCATCACTCGTCAGACATTCTTGCCAGAGAAAAAGGAGGGAAAGCAAAAGTGTATGACCCCGACGTGATTTGAACACGCAGCCTTTCGATCTGGAGTCGAACGCGCTACCGTTGCGCCACGGAGTCATACCCGAGCAGCCCACTTTAGCCTTTATAACTCTATTACCTTATCCGAGAAAATACTTGTAATCAACTCGGACCCGAGCCTGTCACCATCAATGATCATCCTGACCTCTTGACTCTTGAGGCTCCAAATAGCCCGCTCTAAGAAGTTGTAGGACACACTGGCAGGGTAACCATCACAAACCCCACTTGATTCGGTCCCGCAAAATGTTTTGAAACTATCATTTCCCACCCCAAAGACCTAGCTACAGAAATGGCTGGCAAAAAGGACAAGAAGAAGGTCGACAAAAAGGCACGGGTGGCCGAAAAGACGGCCCGAAAGACTGCGCAGAAGGAGAAGAAGATCACAAAAAAGGGCAAGAACAACCCCGACGAGGAGGCCGAGGATGTGGATCTTGACCAGGTTCTTGCGGAATATGCGCTGCAGGTGAATATTCTCTCTTTTGAACCAGCTATATATACAAAGCTTGAGCTGACGATGAAATCCGGAGTGGGATGTGTGATTTTCTCTCCTTCTAGCAAGCACAATTCCTCAAAGTCACCGAAACACCGCTGAGCGAGCCACCCCCGGTCCGGGCGAACGCGACGCTGACGGCCTCGCCGAACGGGAAGGAGCTGTTCCTGTTTGCCGGCGAGACGTTCAACGGGTCGATTGCAAAGTTCTTCAACGAGCTCTACATCTTCAACGCGGACCGCGAGGGCTGGCGGCAAATCACCTCCCCAAACTCGCCGCTCCCCCGGTCCGGCCACTTTGTGACGTCCAGCCCGCACGGCGGCGGCAGCGGCTCGCTGTGGCTCTTTGGCGGGGAGTTTAGTTCGCCGAAGCAGGGCACCTTCTACCACTACAACGATTTCTGGCGCTTCGACTGCGCGTCGCGCGAGTGGAGCCGCGTGGAGGGGAAGGGCAGCGGTAAGGCCGGGGGTGGGACGCCGCCGGCGAGGAGTGGCCATAGGATGGTCGCGTGGAAGAACTTTATACTCCTGATGGGCGGCTTCCAGGACACTTCCACGACGCCAAAGTATCTAGCGGACCTGTGGGTATTCGATACGACCCATTATACATGGACCCAGATCTCATTCCCGGCGCATGCCCAGCGCCCAGAGGCTAGGTCCAGCTTCTCGTTTCTGCCGCACGAGACAGGTGCGGTCATCTACGGCGGCTATGCCCGTGTAAAGACCTCCGCCCTGCCCAGCGCGGGCAAGAAGGGCGCAAAGTCGCAGGGGAGCAGCAAGTCGGTGACCTACAAGCCCGTCATTTATCAAGACACATGGCTGCTCCGGATGGATCCCGACCTGACAAAGGTCCGCTGGGAGCGCCGGAAGAAGCCCGGTAACCCGCCGAACCCTCCTCGTGTTGGCGTTACGATGGCGTGGCACAAGGGGAGGGGCATTCTGTTTGGCGGCGTCCGGGACGAGGAGGAGACGGAGGAGGCCCTTGATAGCGAGTTTTTCAACGACTTGTTTGCGTGGGGGACGGACCGGAATCGCTTCTTTCCTCTTGTGCTCCGGAAGCCCCGGACACAGCAGAAGAGGGTGGCGGAGAGAGGCGGGGGCAGAAGAGACAGGGCAAGGGAAGACGAGGAAGAACTGCTGCGGAATCTTGCAGCCCTAGAGGCGACTGGGAAGATGGCTTCCGAAGTACCCCAATTGAAGGTAGAAATGGATGTTGACGAGCCCGAAAAAAAGAAAGCCCCAGTAGAGCTGTCATTAGAGTTGCCCCATAAGAGGTTCAACTGCGCAATGGCTGTCCTGGACGATGTGCTCTATGGCTATGGAGGGACATTCGAGAAAGGTGATAGAGAATTCATGATGGATGACATGTTTGCCATTGACCTAGGTAGACTTGATGGTGTTCGGTAGGAATCAATCCCCACTGTTGCCTTCTGCAGCCGTTTCTGACAGTTGAGTTACTAGGACAATCTTCTCCCGCAAAGACGAAACTGTCTGGGAGGACAGCGAGGAAGAGGATGAGGACGATGACGAAGATGAAGACGAGGATGAAGATGAGGAAGACGAAATGGACGTTGACGATGAAGCAGAAGCTGAAAAAATTGTCATTGACGAAGAAGAAATCGAAGCAAGACGAAAAGAGAAAGCAAAGGTGCGATACAGCCCCCCCAAGCTGTGTGTGTGATCCTTCCTAACAGTGATCCGTCCAACCAATAGCGCAAAAAGGAGAAAGGAAAGGAGAATATCCCCGAACCCGCTCCAGAGCCAATCATTGAAGATGAGGAGGAAGCACCACCCGACGAGACCCTCGATCCCACCCCTCACCCGCGTCCATTCGAAACACTCCGCGAGTTCTTTGCCCGAACCTCAACTGCATGGCAGGATCTTCTCATCGCACAGCTTGAGTCCTCGGCTGGCCAAAAGTCAAAAACAATCAAGGAGCTTCGAAAGGCCGCATTCCAAGTTGCGGAGGATAAGTGGTGGGCATGCAGAGAGGAGATCAGAGCCTTGGAGGACGAGCAAGAGGAGGCGGGTATTGGTGAGGTGGTCAATATGGCAGACATGGCTGCAGGAACTGGTGGTGGCGGCGCTGGAGGTGGAGGTGTGGGGAGGAGAAGATAAAAGAAACAATGGCCAAAACCACTCTAGAGACATAACTAGGGGTCAGAAAAAACTCGGAATAATCGAAGCCTGTGTCACCGCCAAAACTCTAAGCCCCACTAAATTACAAACTGGCAATGTGGTCCGGAATGAAGATTCAAACGGCCCTTTAATCAAAACTATATCGATATATTCATGAGCTTATGAGTACATAATTAAGACCTTTTAATACCACTCAGCCACTACGTACAGATAAGGTATGTCTCCCACCAGTACCCTAAGATTACGAACTGCCCTTTACAACCAGCCAAGACCGAACTCGTAAAGTCAATCATCAATAAGGTAGTTTCTTTTTTTGGCCGCCTCACGATCGTAGCTAGAAATAGTGAATATTCCCAGTATTGAGGTCGGCTTACTCTAAGCTCCGATCTATCCATTTTGCCATTTTTCTATCAGAACATAATAGATGAGGCACTACTAATTGAAATAAGATAACTGTCACTGTTATAACCATAACCACTACGTACAGCAGCACAAGTAAATGGGATACAAGTTACCATAGCTTTAGCACAGCTGCAGGGCAGTGTCTCATTAAATCATCAATACATTCGAAAGCAAAATATCTTCCCATCCTCATATATCCCACCCCTTGCCGTTATAACTCCCGTGATTGTAGACCTTGTCGGCATCCTCTCCGCTTCAGCTAGTATAACTGCCTTAAAGTTGATCAAACCTACATACAATAACATGTTTTATAGACGTCCCCCACCAAAACCCTGCTTTAAATGTCTCCCTATAGTGTGTTTCCTATTTTCATACCTCATACCTCCTTATATAAAAGTTGCGTTCACGATCTAGCCCTAGTCAAAATCACATTTTTCTTCTGCTTTTCTCGGCAGATGTGCATATGGGAGCTACAATTGATCAACCGCTAATTCTAACCGGGCGAATAGAATCGTAGGGTCTAACAGTGCATTCTCCTGCCTCTACTCCAGGCACATACATACATGTATACTATGTATTTCCCTCTGCCTTCAATAGCTTCCCACTTCTCTCACCCTAATGGTAACTACATACAAGCAGCCCCATGTGCCTTCTTATTTACTGCAAAAGCGAATCTTGATAAATAAAAAAAAGTTAGTCCACCAGGGGTGGGGATGGAACCCACCCCCATGCGCGGCTGGGGAACCTCTCCTCCACGACCACCCCATATCCACCCCTCACAACCACTAGCCCAGCCTCTCAACGCATGGTGATAGTGGGCTTTTTTGCCCTTTAAACCCAATTTGCAATAATTAAACCTTATTTAACGACACTAAACCCAATTAGGGCTAGCTCGAGCGACTAATAGTATGTAAACTTAAAGTTACATGATATACAGGAAAAAAATCTGGCCTCTGAGAATCCCCATGCTTACAGCAAAAAAAATCCTTTAAGGGCCAATAGGACCATGTATCGGGTCACGCAAGACCCACCCTCTGCAACAATTCAACTACTCAGACTCTGTACATCATGTACACGCATGTTCTTTGAGGTTCGGGTTGAACTGTTTGTACTTTGAACCTCGGTAGTGGAGTGGTACCCCCTTAAAGGTGGATCTAGGGTGCATGTATTTACATACCTCGGTGGCTACAGTTCTGTATTATCAATAGTATATGTAGGACATAGAGATCGTAGATGGTTTATCTTGGAATAGAGTTGTACTATAGTCTACATGCAGGCACATGGAGGTGTACGCTTATGGCTGCCGTGTATTGGGTTACACTGAATTACTACTTGCCGCGAGAATAAGCTTCTGCCACCACTTCTGTGTTGCAACAGCGTCTTCTCGCGCAAACCTGGCGGAAACTTATTCTCGCCGCAAGTACATGTACTTATTATAATGTAGATGCATTTGCCTAACGTCCATTCAACCAGCATCACAAGGGGTGTGATTCTTTAAAGCCGCCGCGTGTGTGGGGACTGTAGCCTCCCATCGTCGGTCATTAGAACGCTGGCCCCCTCCCCCCCCCCAAAAAAAAAAAAAAAAAAAAAAACCAAATTTATGTGGCTTTACTAACAGATCTTATTATCTCTCGATCTCTTATCAAATAGTAGATCTCCCATACAAATCTGATATCTCTATTATAAGGCCTACGAACCTTGATCTAGCACTCTCTTTTGTGGAATCTAATGATCTTTTATGTTAACTCTCTGTGTGAAACCGCATAGTTATTTAATGGCCATATACATATCTACGCAGTTTATGCGTCCACGCTATGGGATTGGACTTTATGTCATACTTTCAACGAGCCGAAATACTTGCGGTGAAGTTAAGTATTGTCCTTGTGATAGCATGATTTGGGGCAATATTTATATATATTTACAATCCATAACGAGTGATCTGTCATGATATGAGTCCAGCGAAACTCATGCAGTCGTACAGACAAATTAGTTGTTAAACATGTCTAAGACAACTTACCAATTTGGCTAGCAAGTGCGCCGACACAAATAAAAAGACGACAGAACCACAAGGTCGACAGGTACTTATACTTACTTATGCCACAACCCTCGCCCAGCTGGTATCTAGCTAGCTCTTGGGACTAGACCCGAATACTGTCATATAACGGCGCTCATGTTCTCCACGTTTCTAAACTACATAAACGGTTCAAATAGCCTGATGAGAAGCTAAGGAGGTGAGGATTCCCCATATGAGGGTCACGAACAATCACTCGGCGCCTTAGCCTTGTAATGCGTGTTGCCTCCGTGCCAAGTAAGGATGTACTTATGAGCAACCATTGTGCCTAGGCCTATACTCCAGTACGTACATACCTACAGTCTCGGAAATGGGAGTAAAAATTTAACCATAGGGCTACGGTATTGGTCAAGGATACCGGTTTAAACCGGCATCAGGAGTACAACACCGCATCAATACCTATTCTTACCGTAATGACTAGAATACAGTTAATTTCTGCTTTTTCCGGTACTATACTTGAATACTTACTTGATATGTCACTACCATGAGGACACAGTATTACTTAGTATATAAGACATGTCTATAAGTAGTCATGTAGCCATATAGCCAGTTAACCAACCAGGTCTCGTACTGCCTAGTCCTCTCTACAGTAAGACTTCGGGATTACCGCCTGGTTTTGTCCAGCTGGACTTCGGTCCCGATCCTCATACAAGTGGTGATACAAGGAGGAAGCACGATTTACTCTCCGCCTATAATGCTTAACTCCTTTTTTCTCTTTGCGGGAGCTTATGCATACGGAGGTTCCAGGCTTCCAGCATGCGGGGGACCCCGGGATACGGTGGGCTTCTGCCTTCATATCTGCGGGCCATGCCGGATCTATAAAAAGTCGCATCGGGATGGGCCGGGCCTGGAGAGTATCTGATCAGCCCTGGCTGGCCAATTGGGGTCCTATGATAGGAGGCCGGTGTAAGATGACTTGGACAGAGTAAAACTTGCTGCACCCAAGGGAGTATTGACTTACAGACAGACGTGAATTAAATGGAATAAGTTATAAACGATATGAAATTTTGTTTATGACTGGGGATATGCACCCCCGTAGTCCACTCGCAAACGTTCGTGCACGGGGGCAATACATAAATTTACATAAATGTAGTTAGGATATCTTCACTGGCCTAAGCGAACGGGTAGTCCCGCTGAGCCGCGAGTTCCACGACGTCATGCCGTCTTTTACTCGAACCACGAATACTTGTTGACCGACGGATCTGGAAACCAACACAGGCCGGTACATACTACAATACTTGGTACATTTACTTGGTTGTTAACAACCCTCCTTTTCTCGAGATATATAGCATTCCCATAAGCAATAAAGCCTTCTCCTGAAATGCTTATATATCCTGCCGCCCTCCTGACGGAACCTGCTCACTTTTTACTCTCTCTTACGCCACTCTCACGTTTCCTTCCTGGTGTCGACCACTTTGCTCCCCATCCCACCGCACCCTTCGAAGGTTACTACACTCGTATCGTCACTCCATCTCACGGCTCAATACTTATTATCCTCTCCTCCGTTCGTCAAGCAGCTGACAAACCTCACTACGTCCACTTCTCCCACATCCCCCCAGCGTCGGGACCTCAAGACAAAGCTCTCCAGATTCATGCGTTCCCTACAATCACCGACGTCCTCGGCGAGCGCAGGCCAGGCGGGTCCCAAGAATTCACTCGCGCTATCTCGGACGGGATTGGATACTGCCGCACTGCAGAAGGCGAGCAGAAGTATTCGCTCCGTCTCCCAGATCCTGAGCCGCAGGGCGGCCACGAAGGCGTGGTGGAAGTGGAAGTGAGAATCACCGAGAGGGCACCTTGGACGCGAGGGGATGTGCTGAGCACGCCCGAGGGCGTGTTTAGTAGCTTGGTGCATTTGCTCCCGCTACATTGGAACGTCTTCTCGTATAAGAGTGCAGCCGAGTATACTGTAAAGAGGGGTGGTGATATTTGGTTGGAGGGAACGGGGATTGCACATTCTGAGAAAAATTGGGGAGTGTCTTTTCCTGCTGGCTGGACCTGGTAATTACTTTCTCCTTCCCAAGAGTATTTTAGTCTAGTCACCGTAAATTAAATCAATTGATATCTGTTTCTGCAGCTGGTGTCTCAGGTTTTAATGATTACCCGTTGATAGGATCCAGGGGTTTTCTGACCCCAAGGACAGGGCCGGAACATCGACCTTTTGCCTCGCAGGTGGAAAGATCCTCGGGCAGAAGGCGTTCCTTCTCGGCTATCGCTCCCCAAAGTACTCAATCTCGTTCGCACCCCCAACAACGCTCTTCCCCTTCAACATACCGACTCCGTTCTGTTACGAGGAACATGACTCGAAGGCCGGAACCATGTCCTTAAGAGCCAATAATCTAATGGGGACCCAGAGGATCGTTGTTAGCATTAGTGGGCCTGCCGTAAGTCCCTTACCATCAACCGGTACATAACTTACTTAATCTACTTGGCTAATGTGTTTTATATGTAGAACCATGAGGGATGGATCGCCCTCAACTGCCCCCTCTCTGCCGGCCACGGGAATAAGTTTGCATATGAAACGTTCGAGGCAATGCTGTCCGTGGTGGTCTCGGAGAGGAGATGGCCATGGCAGGAGTGGGTGCAGGTGGAGACTAAGCAGTTTGCGAATGCGGCGCTGGAGTTTGGCGGCGATTATAGCTTCAGGTTGAAAAGTCATGTATAGCTTAGCTGGGAGGTTCTTATGTAGCCCTTTGTTTTATTGGCACCTTTTGCGTTGTGAGGGTTGGTCTGTTTGTGGTTGGGGATTTCTCAGGTAGCGTTGTTGGAGTATCTACTAGAAATGTTGATGAGTTTTTCGTTACCTAATAGGGAGAATGATCACGACCGGCTGGACCCGCCCAAATAAATATGCATATGGTTGATGCGAGGGTTTGGCAGTTTTATGAGCAAAAAGGAAGAGTAGATAAAAACCCAAAATCACACGGTATTAAAAAATCCGGTTTGATGGGGCTGAGTTCAACCTAGAAACGAACCGATGAAGTAAATGTATAGCCTTATTATACACAATCCTAGAATTCCCGTATATACATACACATCAGCCGATCAATTCCAATTAAGAAATACAAAGCAAAGTCTTGCTTTGGTAAAGAAGTATCGTATTACTACTTAAAATGTAGCTCATATAGTAAGGAAGAGGGTCTTTGGACAGAAGCAACATCTCAAACTGTTTCTACTTACATGCAGGCCACGGCGGTTTCGACATGATCAGGAACAACGAATGTAGCCTGTGGCCCCGAATACCACAGTCACATCGACGACTTAAGTACTTACTTGAGCTATATAATACTTCTTACCTCTCTGATATCATGCATGACTACGACTATTTAGACAGCCGCCGCTAGCTAGCTAGACAACGTAGTAATGTAAAGCTATCACCTAGCCAATGCTTATAATATACTTATGATCACCCGAGCCTCGAGAGGTTCGAAGCCAGTAAGAGGGCTCTCCCGAGCAGCAGAGAAGTATATGTATAAGTGTGTATACTTTACATGTATATAGTAGGCAGCCTCAATGACATTAAGAGGCACTTGCATATATAAGTAAAGCTCGGGCCGCGTGATAGCCACACACCTAACAAGCTAAACACAATCTGCCATTATGGGTTCGAGTCACCTCCCGGGGATGGTTAAGAAACTATTCGACGCGGGCGAAAGCTGTAACGGGGAAACAACAAGTATATGTACGTATACCGGGCAAATTAGTCTCGTACCCATCCCCTACGAGCAGCTTCCTGGGTACGTACGAGCCTACGAATGTAGGTGATACAACTGGAGTTAGGGGGGCCGGGTCCGCTAATTAATCAACTACAATTCGTACACCTACAAAAAAAAATATCCCCCAGAATATATCTGCGTGACTGTATAAAGTACATGTATGAGCTACAATGTACTTATCAATCAACAAATATTTGCGTGACTCTCCGAGTGATGTTGTGTGTTGCGGAAATGACTGCTTTTACATAAAAAGCTAATAGTTACTATTGAGACCCGAAAAGCTCGGCTATCTTTTTACGAATAGGACTAGACTCTGTTTATAAAACCTAGCTACGGTCAATTGACCAGACACCCCACAAACTCAGTTGTGCACCGTACTTGGGTGGTTTTATTGATAAGTGGTTTCCACAAAAATATATCATCACTACTAGTCGCTATGTCCCGATATACGGGATTTATCTGGGTATATATAGATTAAAACCCCAATCGGCCCTTACATGGCAACTAGGCAAACGATAATGCCTCTCTTCATCCTCACATCCCCCATATATACCTAAAAGCAAACTCCAAGACCTCAATCCGTTGTGGAAGGGGATTGATTAATTAGTTGATACTTCATACATGCATACAGCCCGTAGGCCATAGCAAGACCTTCTCTCCGGAGGCAGGGTATTACGGGGGGGGGGGAATATGGGGCGGCTCAACACACCCCTCATGCTATACTGTTCCCAGTATGGGCTGGAGGGGGGGGGGGGGGGGCGTTAAACAGAACTCTTAAACGCCCCGCATGCACCACTTATTAATCTCAGATACCATATAAATACGCCACATGCATCACCTAAAAGGAAAGTAGTGATCCACCTGATACTAAAGGGGTTTGAATTACACGCGTAAGAAATACAGAAAACGCAAACTGCGCGCGGACGCAAGCTAATGTTATTAGCTAAATAGATTGGAAGACAGGGGGAGATAGCACAGAAGAAAGTCTAAAATTCAGTACTTATACAACCAGTAAAAAACGATTGAGCATACACTAATTTAATGTAGAATAGCACAAGGACTGAAATTCAGCACTTATACCGCCCACCGATGGTAAAAGAATTTACTACTGGTGGTAAAACTACTTTTTGCATATTCCCTGCTCTACAAAACAGCAGCGTCAACCTTATTCTTGCCGAAAACACAATCAATGAATTAACAACAACAATAAACACTCTTTCTGAACGAAAAAAAAGGTATCGAGTGACTGCCTATGATGACGAGTGATAACCCGCGATGCTAGTCTGTACGCGGCTACACGAACACGCGACTGCCAAGTATCGTGGCTTGCATTCCCCCTTGGGAGCTGGGAATCCAAAACGGTTTCTACTAGCGACGGCTACAACCCTCCTGGTAATATGCACGGTATCTTCTCTACATACATGTATTTACCCAAAGAACCTAGGCCTGGATATATATATGAATGTATGCAGTGAATCTCAAAAGCTAGATAGTATCGTTACATGTATCAACTGGCACTCCCTGCTCAATTCCAGCAACCAAACAAGCAACCTTCAAAATTCCCCAATCCGTGATCGCCACGAGTGACAAGAAATGATGTCAACCCAAAAAGGATATATCTAGATCTTCGACATATCCTACAAGTGCCGTCCCGGAGAAATATAGGTACCGGTCGGTACTCTAGAACAGGCACATAAATAATACTGGTCAGATAAGTAAGATAGTATAGCATCTCCGTCCAGGGACGTCGGGCTCCACAAACTAAAGATAGGCAATATTTGTATTGTGTCTGCACCAGACCCCAACGTCACTTCTCCCCATCTTCCCTCCTCCCCCCCCCCCCCCCCTGGACCCGGCCCCCAAAGTTCGTCAGTGCCTAGCCAAAAAAAATAAGCCAAGCCAGATCAAACCCCGGTAGTAGATAAGAATTCCCAACACATCCAAATAAACGTAATGAAAACCCCAATTCGTCCAAAGCTACTCCATTCTGCAAAGATGCTGAAGGCGTAGCAACCATCAAGAACGAGGCCCTGAAATTCAGCTCCCCACACAAAACACCGGCTCCGTATTCCCCCGAGTGCTGAAAAGTGGCAAAGTTGAAGAGAAGATAGGTGTCGCTAGTTACTAGAGTAGGAGGAAACTAGGAACCGTCTAGTTTCACGTCATCCTTGCAAGTACTTTAAGTAGCAAGTAGCAAGCAACCAACGTAAGCTGGGGAGTCGTTTTCGGGTGCTGGGAGATCGCAAGCGGGTCCTCGCTAGAAATTCCGATGGGCGCTAGAATTCTGTCAACAGATTTCAAGGCCAAGGCTTTTCGTGCCTGATAAGGGTTGATAAGCCGGGAGAAAGCCATTGCGAAAACTACGGTAATCGGTTGTCACAAGCAATTGTCATAGCTGTAAAAAAACATAAGCCCGCCGGGGGGAGGGGCAGGTTGTTTACCAAGCTTGAGGCCGAGATGGTTTGTGACTTCTATAGATAATTAGCCAAATAAGTACAAGTTAATATAATCCAAGAAAAGGGAATAACTTTGCATCTCAATTAAATTTCGTCCGTTTATAATGGTATATACCATACATACAAATAAGTTAAGCGACTATGAACACCAACTTCTCCCACCCTCCCCTAGTAATACCCGATAAAAAGTCCCAAACGAAACGATGCCAAACAACCGACCGACCAAGAAAAACCCAAATATACCCAGCGCAGAATTTCCCAACAAATAAAGAGTAATGGTAATCGCGAGACACGAAGAAAAAAGTAGAAAAACCGGCTATCCAAAAGTCCCAAACAAAATTCTTAAAACAAAAAACAAAAAAACGAGTCTTAGAAAAGGAAAGAACTAGTGCTCTTTCGACTTTGATTCTGTGCTCGGTGCAGGGCTGATTGCTAGTTCAGCTGGTTGACGACCTTCAATCATTTCACTATGGGCGGCAATCCCGTGCCTATCGCCGGCCGCCACAGGTGCTCCTCCATGGAAGTGTTCCTTAGCAGGAGTCCATGCAAGGTAATCACGGCGGACTTCAACGTAGTCGTATGCGAACTCTCCCAATTGATCATCGTCCATACCCAAGAGCTCTGCCTGTTCTGTGGCACGGAGCTGAAGTCCAGGGATGGCGTTGATGGCGAGACAGAGAACGAGGGTGACAGCGAAAGAGTACAAGGTGACGGCGAGAATATAGGCGATCTGGATGTAGAGTTGCTTCCAGTTCTTGTTGGGGAATCCACCTTGAATACCGTTGTTAACACCATCGAGGCCAATGATATAATCGGCGCCGAGAAGACCGTTAAAGATAAGACCAATCATTCCAGCAACGCCGTGCTCGGCGAAGACATCCATAGCATCGTCGATGCGAACAAAGTACTTAACTGTACGGATATCAGTATAAATTTATAATTCAATGGTGAAATTAGGGGCATACTCTTTGTAGCATAATTGCAGACGACACCAGTTACAACTCCTAGTAGGATGCTCGCGTGGGGTGAGAGAAATCCAGATGCAGGAGTAGCGGCAACAAGTCCCGAAATAACACCTGAGCAAAGACCGACCATTGACCACTTCTTTGCAAGTCTAAAGTCGAGCAAGGTCCAGGTAATTCCAGAGAAAGCGGCGGTAAGGTTAGAGTTCCAGCAAGCCATGACAGCACGGAGATTTGCACCGAAGGCAGAACCGCCATTGAATCCGAGCCATCCAAACCACAGGAGAATTGTACCAAGAGTGATAAGCGAGACGTTGTGAGGCCTGAAGTTGAGAAGCATCTTCTCTTGGCGCTTCCCAAGTACAAGAGAATAAGCGAGAGCACTGACACCAGAAGCAATCTCGACAGGTCCACCACCTATGCGTGCACGAATATCTGGTTAGTTTACACGGTTTCCCTGGTTTGTGGTGTTTCTGTTATGTAAGATTTACCTGCGTAATCCAAAACGCCATAGTTAAATGCCCACCCGTTGACGTTCCACACCCAGCATGCAATAGGACAGTAGACAATCGTTGCCCACAAGAACGAGAAAACCATCGCAGGCAGTACTCTCCCACGCTCAGCAATAGCACCCATAACAATAGCGACAGTAACAGCGGCGAATTGCATCTAACATCTAATTAGCCAAAGCCCTTGGCTTCTTCATAGAAAAATGAGCTCTACTTGATAGAACGAGTACAAGAGCTCCGGAACCAGCGGTGACCCAGGACTCGGTACGGCCAACATATCCAACAACGCAAAATGCTTCAAGTTTCCGATAAATCCATTGGTGGCAGTTTTTGAAAAAGCGAGAGAGTAACCCCAAAAGTACCACTGGAATGTAATCACAAGTGATGATCCAACACAAGCCCAAATCAAAGACAAAGCAGACTTTCTACGAGCCAGTCCAGAGTAGAGGAATCCCAGACCAGGAATCATAATCATTACCATTGCGGAGCAAATCAGGATGTAACCTTGATCACCGGATTGGTACCATTGGTTCAAGTTTTCCACAGCTGTTTGAAAATAAGGTTTGGTCAGTAAAGCGATTTTTAAAACCGGTTGACAGTGGTGGCTGCAAGAGAGACAAACCAGAATCACCACCAGTCTCAGCATTTGTTCCGTTGAAAACGGTCGGGGCACCGACCCACGAGTACGACATTTTGGCTGAGTTTATTGGGGTTGTTGCTTCAGCAGTTGGAGGAAATCGGAGTCGATGAGTGTCCCTTGTCGTAAACAGCAACCCTATTACAAGAGGATACCGTTGCCTTTAGGTATTGTTATAAAAAAGACCACCAAGATCAGAAATTCTTGTACGATTTAACGACTTCGTTTCTGATTTGTGGTGAGATCGATTGATCAATGGGTAGACTGGAACCCGCGTTGTTGTTGGAAGTGACAATGGAAGCCTGAAAAGGTGGGGAGGAAGGGGATGTTAAAAGGCCGTTTCTTGAAGCATATGAGGCGAGAGCCGGAAGTAGGATCGGGGAGAAGTGGGAACAATTGAGGAGGGGGGTGCGGATGAACAGGTAGGGGGGAGGGTTTAGCAGGGGAGGCTAGGTCACAGTCAGAAAGTTCCTTGCTAGACATGACATCGTATGTAGATGGAGATTTGCATTTTCTTGAATGGGAATCATGCATGGATGGGCAGACATGCTGCATTGAGTAGACACGCTAAATCATTTCACGGGGCATATCAATGTTAGGGTTGTAGATAGGCCTAGAGACTCCAGATGGAGTGTAGAGATAAAGGTACAAATTGGAGTGGAGCGGGCTAAGTTAGTGTGTGGTATACATGTGGCTAGAGGTTATATGCCTTCCTACTAGCTTGCGGACTACTATATCCAGTAACTCTCAATTCCCCTGGTAACACCCCAACCATCTCTCTCTCCTGGCAATAAGGATACATGTATGGTAGCCATTACTATACCGCCCCCAAGTGTCGAGATTTGAATTAGTCCTGGGACTTATAACGCTTACACTCCTAATTGATATCCAGTCCATAATTATATCTGGCACCCCGCCTTGTCGCATGCTTTCATGGTTTCCCTGCTGATTGTTTGCCTGTGGGTTACAGGATGTACCTCCACAGATTGTTTGATGCCAGTTTCTGTGGGGTGCCTTTGCAGGCAGACAGGGTGCTCGACTGGCTCGGGATCGGTCAGGCCGGTGTCTGCGTGTGTGTGTGAAGATGGTGGGTTAATTCGATCAACAAGATGTGCCTACATATTCATGACATCCATCCATCACTCAGAGCTTACAATTCCCTTTCAAATCTCTTGTCGACAGCCGCCAACAACATGCTTTTCTCCACTGCACACACAGCGATATCCTTGTTTGATAGCTGGATAATAACATCAAGGTACCTATGTGCCTTCAATTTCGACCTTACTTCTATATACTATTATCGTACTGTTCCCTCTCTCGTTTCACCCCTTGGCGTGGGGATCCAGAGGATTGCTCTGTATCACTCTGTACTCTAGCAATATCGGTGCTACACACTACATACAATCTGGGACCCGCCTACAGTAGAGTACCTGCTCCCTTTCTCACTCGACAGGCGCCGTCTCGGTGCAGCCTTGTGAATGCTTGCAACGTCAGTGCCAACATCAGTGCCGTATGAACCAAAACATCTCCAGGTCTTATCTCTGAAACAACTATTTCGCCTATAAAGCACAAGAGAACCGATATTCGCCAAGTCTTTAAATGACCCTTGCCCAATTTCGATCACGGCTGTGGCTTTTATACTCCAAGCCCGTTATAGACAGAGATAAAGAACAAAGGCTTTAATTTGACTTGTGGCTGACCCATAAAGAAAAAGAAAAACCTGGCACCTACATACACACATAGTGTACATACTGGTACTCCCATGACATTAAACTCATTAGGTTTGAGTATGTGTGTAGATGATACTTTTTTGTGGTGGTGGTGGTGGTGGTGGTGGTGGTGGTGTGGTGTGCATCCCAATCAATGGGTGGTTGTAGTTACCATTTAAGCTTCGCTCGCTCCCTGTCCGCCCATTCCAGCTTCCCCGTCGCGCGCGGCCGTCCCGACGATTTGCTCCAGCGCCATTCACTAGTAAATCCTTGCCTAGTACGTACCCCCGACACACTCATGCAACCAAGATCGAATCGTACCCCTAGGATGGTGGGGGTCGCCGTCGCGCGCTCACGTTTTTATTTTACACTTTTTTTTTCGTGTTCCTTATCTACTTCCAATTAACATGGGTATGATACATATGCGGATTTCTTCTCAACCTCCTCGAACCCTATCCCCGGCTGAACAACCGACCCCTTGTACGGTACTACATCACGGTGCTCTATGGCACAGGGTTGTTTCACCCAGTAAAGCTCGGGGCAAATCTCACTATTTGGAGCGGGCAGAGAAAAAGAAGAAAAGAAAAAGCGTTGGATTTTCGCAAGCAAGCAAGCAAGCTGTACGTGCCATTTTCGTCATTCGGTAACTGGCGAGCGAGAATCAGGTAAGTGAGGGAAGGTGGATCAGACGAAGATCTGGAAAATCTTATTCCGGATCATGATACAGGTTTTCCCTTTATCGTGGAAAGAAAAGTAAACAAAAGCTCGATTATCGATTGTCGAGATATCGAGATACCGATATTGACAATAAGGAATCTACATAAATACCTACACAAGCCTTGGTTCTTCTGTTCTGAATATCCAATACCAATATTGTCGTTTTTTTCTTGTGCTGATACCCGTCCCATCTTCTGAGGTTCTACAACTTCGGACATAAGATTTGATAGAGCACAAGACTCGGTGACTTCGCATTTACTCTCTACTTAATTTTTCCGCTATCACCCCCCAGTCACTGACATCTGAAGTTTCTTAGCGCACAGATCAATTATAATTCAATACCTCTCCTATTGCAATATCTCTATTTCGTCGTGAAAGGGAAATGTACGGTACAGAGAGAAAAAAAAACACGCGACAAGCAAGGTTCGAACGACTGGAGCGGAAAAATTCTGTACCGGCAATTAAAGAGACCGGTTCAGCCCGACCCCCGGCGTTCTCGAAACGAAACCTAGCTTTTACACGATAGGGAAGGGATCCCTAGTTAATTTGGAAATTTGGGTAGCGCTTACTAAGGCACAGATAAGAAGTCGTTGTAGAAACGTAAACCCCCGAAGTCATCGAAGTAACAGCCAAGTTTCCCAACCACAGCCTACTACAGCGTCCATTCTCTGCCCATGGACCACCTCCACAATGTACCAGTCCTCTCCACTGCATACCCCGGAAAAGGCGCAGAGGCAAGCAGCAGCAGTGCTCTACGTTAGAGCAACTGTAAAAATAGAGTGGGATGGCAAGCAGACATACGATAGAATTTGTAAGGGCGCAAACAAACACGAAACCGAGCGCGCGAAACAGAATTGAAGATCAGAGATGCAGCCGTTCCTGCACTGCGCTTCTCCGGCCAGCGATATGTGAGCGATTTGAACCCCGTTGGTCAGTGGTGAGAAACCAATCTACAAGGAAATTTCAAATCCATCAAACTCTACTCTATTTTCTTTAGAGCGCCCACTCCACCATCCATCGACCGGCAAGCACCCCATACGTTTCTTTTATTTACTTCTACCTTTACCACTCCTAGCCCTTTCTCCACGGAGTATGCCGGAAAAGCACTGTTGGGAGAAAATTTTTTTACGATCTCACTCCTGATTCCTGATTGCTACCTGGGAGCGAAAAGGAAAATTTATTTTACCAACATACAGTACACAGTTATGCAAGTTGTAGATTTTTCAAACGACTGCTCACACACGTTTTGCGCAGTTCTGGAGCTGGAGCCAGAAAAATGGTTTCTGAAGCCAGGCCGAAAGCGGGTACTTCCCTGGGGAACTCTTTTTGGTCGCGTGTGCTGTCCTTGATCCTGGGAACTTATGGACCATCTCCATGGCAACCGGCCAGGCCAGGCCAGGAACTGCCCGCCCAGCGGGTTATTAGTAGGATAGCTACATACAGCAAGCTACATACAGCGAGCCAAGGTCTAGATTATAT
This sequence comes from Morchella sp. 2016-72, assembly GCA_024713865.1. Classification (NCBI taxonomy): domain Eukaryota; kingdom Fungi; phylum Ascomycota; class Pezizomycetes; order Pezizales; family Morchellaceae; genus Morchella; species Morchella sp. 2016-72. The sequence continues at coordinate 3,004,116 of JAMJEY010000003.1, forward strand.
GCCTGGACACTCCGCCGACAGGCCTATCAGTCGACGAAATTATCATTGACTCCGGCCACCAGTCAGCTCTGGGTCACCACTCCCGCCCACCCTGCTCCACATTACACTTGAAACGCGTAGGTCCTCTAAGGTAGCTCTAGAAACCTTATGGAAAAGGTTTACTACTACCCCCGACTTCCCATGATGCTAACTTGCACATACACTGCACCGAACTTCGCCATTGGAAACTACACCATGTATGAGCGTTACAGCGCGTCTTCTCTGTTTGCCCGATCGGCCGGGCCCCAGAACCTTAAAGCCACATAACTGAGACGGCAAGGTGCAGGAGGCAGAGCAGACTCAGTAGAGCACTCTAAAGTACCGACTTTTTAAATTACCATGAATGATGAACATGCTCTACTCTCTCTGCCTATTAATTACAAGCCCTATCGCTGAACAGGAGTAGCGGGGGGGCTGCAGAGAGTCCGTACCTACATAATTAAGGCCAAATAACCACTCTAACCCGACGCTTGCCAGGCACAAATGCGTTCAAGTTTAAATCGATCCGATCCGGAAAAGATTTTCTTTTCTATTCGGGCTGCAGGGTGCAAATTTTAATGGTTAATTCTATATACGGCTACTCTCCAGACAGTTCGCTACCGCCGTACCGTCGTGCGTGGCTTTCGGTAAAGGCGATATTGCCGGCGCGGGATTGTGCTGGTTATGGAATGGAGGCCGTCAACATATCATACACTACCTACTTCACTCTACTCTGTAAGTACCTACATACGTGTATGCTTCATGTAGGTACTTTTAATTTTCTAGCTGAAGAGTTTTAACTCATGCGTGTACCTACATGCACATCAAAAGTGGGATGACGACCTCAGTTGTACTTAGAGCACAGGCCCAGATTCCGAGTTCCGGCTGTCATATATTTAAATATTAAAGCAAATACATATTTAGAATTGTCCGTACCTCAGCTCTTTCCATAAATGCGTAACAGCTCAGCTACTAGAGTACTCAGTGCATAAGGATCCAAAGATTCACGTGATGTTGGCTTTGTGGGGTACTGTGTGTGGTGCATCTGGACTCCATAAACGACTATGGAATCGTAGCCGAAACCAATATTTCTAGTTTCTAAGGATTTGGTTCTGAGTTGTCCTCCAACTTTCCTGTGATCAAGCATCCTTGTGACAAACCTCCAGTGGGTTCATGCGTTGAAGATCACTGGTAGTGTTTGAGACAAACGTAGGTACTTTCCATACGCTGACTGACTTAGGACGATGATTCGATCTGAAACAAATGTTTGTCTCCTTAGGACAGGGCAGGACAGGACTCGCTGCGCGAGGGATTTGTTTTATTATAAACACCTCGGTCTCATGTATGTAAGCGCTGATGATGGTGGTGTGGCAACCCGTATTCGGGTTCGAAAAAAGTGTAGATGCTCAAACTCGATGTCCAAAGATATTCTTTTTCTCGTTGAAGATCACCAGCTTACCAGCCCATCTGTGGGAGGGGGGGGGTTCTGGTGGTGGCTTTTGCGTGAATCGACATCCCCACGCGCGTTTACCGCTGACGCATATGCGGATCGAAAAGACGACTGACAGCCTTTTTATGCGTTATTAAAAGCTTTACATACGATACCTTTGTAGCTAGCTACGGGGTGGAGGTATTGTAGGTATATGGGGCCAGAGCTCCTCCGCCGGTATAATTATGGTCTTTAAGCCAGCCAGCCAGCCCATAGCTCTCTCTATATGTTCCATGTACCACCCCACCGCCAAACTTTTTTTTACAACATTTGACGATAGTAAGTAGGATACTTGCGTGCTTGTATCGGCATGCACCCACCCACGTATACGCATCAAACTACACCTCTCTCGCCTCCCTTCCGAGTACCAGCAACCAAACAGAACCCCCCCAGTTTTCCAAGACCCGTATTCCGGATGATGGTACTCCAGGTGTGTCGTCGATTAATTGCCTTTATCGGGATCAACCGGATGGGTGCACACACCTCCAAGATTTGCCCCTGCCTGTCGTTGTGCATACGGGTCTTTACATCCATGATGTAGCTCGCACTCTATTGCAAAGTATGTGCCCACATGCATGTTAGATATGGTGGGTGACCTTATCGGGGGATTAATAAACGAACGATCGTGCTTGCATAAGGCGGGCCTGTCATGCTATCCGGCAATGGTGCTTTTGCGGGGAGATTAGTGTTTATTGATTGATTTGCGCCTTCTAAATTTTGGGATCTAGGCACAAAACCTAGCTGCTCCAGTCAGATTTCTTGAAAGAGGGGGGGGGGGGGGGGGCGTAGATGATACCTAGGTAAAGGTACTGGAATTAGTATATACATGTAAGTTTGTTTTTCGGTATGATGGTAGGAATTACACTAACATATAGCATGATTATGAGTGAAGGTGGTAGTAATAGTGACTTTGGAGATTATATTACTGAAACCTGTAAGTCATATGTTATGCTAGCATATCGATAGCAGATAGATGTACCAGGGCCTAGGGGCCAAGAATGAGATGGTCTGGGACCGGACCCCGCCATCCATCACAACTACTTGGTACTGTGTGCTACCTACTACTAATGAGCTCCTTCCACATACTAGGAGCCAGAAGGCCTTTACTATTGGGTCGATGGTTATTTGAGACACTGGATGAAGCTTAAAAGATCCATCCCACAGTTGTGCGATAAGAGGGAAAAAACAATCAGCCTACACTTTCTTGGCGTGCTTGAGGGGGAAGAATTAAGCTGAGGCATATGAGTGTGTATGTTTACTATCTTTACAAAAGAATATTAGGAGCGAGATATAAATCAGTACATACATGAATTAGTATATGTAGGCATGCCTGTAGATGACCATTAGCTGGTTGCTGCCTGTGAGATTAGTTTCTTGGCTTTGTGATCAGCAAATCTGCGTGGTAATTGAACGGGACTCGCTAGCTGGAGGCCTCTTGTGTTACAGGGCTTGATGGCTTACTTCCCTTGGCGTGTTGGGGTGGTGATGGTCATGGGTGTTTCGATCTCTTTTTTTTTTCTTCTTGAGCGGGACCATAAATTATAAAGAATATATCTGGGCGTGGGGGAGATTATTCTCACGCTCAATCACTCGGTTTTAACTAGGATGGTTTAGCCAGCTAACTACTAGCTATAGAGGTTCATCTCGTTTCTTGGATCTTGGGGGCGCCCTTAATTTAATTTTCCGAGATCTCACGAGGTGTCTAGCTATAGAACTACTAGATAACTACACAGTGAGTGCTACAGTGCTGGCTGAGTGCAATGTCCTTACAATTATCATTGACATATAATTCAGGAGTGACATGTCATACACTGCCCACCTATATGTGCCTTAATATAATATCTACAACCCACGATACCCTAACAATCCGCCAGGGAAACGCGGTTAGGCTGAGGGAGTGATACGTGTGATGATACTTCAGAGCCAGGGTTAACCAGGTACTCTGGAATTGAGGTCCGCCTTGTCTCGAGTTTCATCGAGGCACTTATTCCTGTAGGTCTACTTTTGATGATTCTATATGGCCGTCCGGGGAGATCCAATTAACATTCGCCAGAAGGTGAGTTATACGGAGAGACATAAACTTTAGCTTCATGATTGTGTATGACTCTAGCTTATGATGGATAATCTTAATAATATTACCATTAAGTAGACTGCTTCCTTTTTTTTCCTTCTTCACCCTGGCCCCTAAAGTGCTGGTATATATCCCTAGCTATAATGCGCTATTTACAGCAGAGCAAATGCACCATGATAAAAAAAGAGCTGGTTAGCCATCACACATCACAGAGCCTGAAACATCAATCTATAACAAGACCACCGTTTCATAATTTCGAACCGGTGAGCTTCGGTCGGACAAAGGGAGCACGCTTCGAACAATCTCGTGGCTGGAAGGGTTAGGGTTGGTATCATGGACGAATAGGGGTGATACGCACGGCCTGAGATATGTTCGTGTCTCAGGTGTCGACAACGTGAGGCTCTAGATATATAGACATAGCTAGTGGTTGTAGATAAGGATAATGAGGTTTTGTACTTGCCTATTCGAAGGCGAGTTGTTGAGTATGAGGCTGGTTGTTGTCGTGTGTGCTGTACAACGGCCTCATCATTGTATATCATGATGTATATTAGGGCTCTGGGCGTATCCTTTCTTTTTGCTTTACTTTTGGGTTTCAGAAGTGCTGACGGTGCAAAAGGATTAAGGATCTTTGGTTATTGTGTATTCTCAGGAAGAACACTCATACATGTTTCCTAAATTGGCAAGAAAGGCGGTAAGTACATGTATCCATCGATGCCGAGCATGTCTTGATCATATAATCTCACTCACCAGTCCAACGCAGGAATCTATTGGATATGTGTCGTTCGAGGTGTTAAGGTCACGGTGTCGAATGCATGGAGGATTCGCTGTCAACAACTATGTAGGTATTGGCCTCCTATATTTAAACTGGTATATCAGTCTGTCTCGTAGCTTTAGGCATCTATACCTTCTCTTATATAGGTATATATGCTCCCTTGAACTATAGCAAGTATATGTCAACAGTCCCGAGGTGGGTCCACGCAAGGAACATCTTTCCTAGTCAGTGTATGTGCGTGATGCGGTTGAATTACCCTCCAGAAGCTCAGCCTGACCCGACTCATAAGTTAACCTCCACCAGCTGAGATTGTGGTGGTGGATATGGCCAAACACGTGCGCGTCGCCTCCTCTCTATAACTGTCATCCCAGTAAGGGTTTAGGGTGTTAGTTTCGTGAGTACTTTGACTCACATTGATCGTTGATCGGAGTCAAACATAGGTCACTATAGTAGATAGAAGTACGGCGGTTAAGGCCAACCCAAACAAAGCAATCATGAATACTCACTCGGTCTTTTCGGAACTATAAAGTTTATTTTTTTTTTTGTTTAATTCATTAATTACATCCAGCCCTTGGGCTATGGTAATGGACCCCTCCCCTCTGGAGTGGGTCTGTTTTCCTCCCCTCTTCCCCCACCCTGTCAAAAACACACAAAACGAACACAAAAAACACTAAAGAACCCAGAAGAACGCCCACTGCCACCACAACACCCGCCTGGCGCGCCCTTTACCTCGAGCCCCATCATTCGCCATGCAAGCCACCCCCTATAACATCGCTCCCTTCTGTCCTTCATCACCCTCTTTCCTATCAATCTTTTTCCAGCACTCCCTACCCCCATTGCAGCTCTCTTTCTGCTCCTTCCTCACCCCCATTCCCGCCCTTGCTTCTCCAGTGCTCTCTCCACTGCTCCCAAACTTTTACCGTCGTCTCAATCCCCTTCTCTGTCCATAGCAACTATAAAGTTTATTAGGAGGATTGGTTGATTGATTGATACTTCATTTATTAGGAGGATTGATTGATTGATACTTCATAGTTTATTAGGAGGAGAGATCTTATACAACATCGTAATTTAATGCTTTCCCAGGCTCTTTATAACAAGATATCTCTTTATCTCTCAGGGACAAGAGGGAGGAATTTTATAGTGGCATCCTCCCCTCCTGGGCCCTCTAGCGGCCGTAGTTAGAGACATCATTCTCCTGTACTATTAACTCCCACGAACGTTTCTCTCGATCTCTACCCCCCATGTCTGATGTCCGTAAAGATGGTACCCCACACCCCCAACGCCTTGGGGGTTTCTTATTCTGAAGGGACTTAAGCCTAGTGACCTCGTATGAATTATCAATCAATCAGGCCCAGTGGCTTCACAGGGTCTCACTCGCGTATTTACCTACTTGAACGTTGTTCTAGTTAGGCTCTATTACCATCGACAGATACGCCAGCAGTTTATGACGGAGAGAGACTGAAAAAGGATAAAAGCATGGGTTTTTAACGAAAGTATCTCGAGCGCCCGGAGTCCTTTTGATAGCCCCGCGCCAAAGGTTTTTAGCAGCAGGCTCGTGTGTTATATAACTTCGGGCTGCCACGAAGTAAGATACAATGAAACCTAGACTAGCTCGTGGCCCATAGGAACTTGTTTATGTTACGTAGAGGAGAATTTGTTTCGTAAGTATAGTAGAAAGAATGCTACCCTAGTCCTTCATGTGGTCTCCGGCTTTCAGGCCGACTTACTATTTTTACCCTATCAACGCCTTCGGTATGAAAGGTTCTGAGTGGTAGAGCCTTCACCGTCGTACTGGTTCGAGGGTAGTTGAATCTATAGATAAAGTATAACCTCTAATAGACCACCTATCTCCGGCGTGGTTGGAGAAAAGGGGCTCATGGGCAATTCTTCCACAAACTTAGTTAGAAGCGGCACGCCCTCGCAATGATGCTTAAGAGGAGACTACATGTAGCCCTTATACATATATACTACGTAGTCACTACCAACGTAAACCTCTTACAATACCCCATCGCCGAGTTACGTGCTAACGTAAGGCCGGGTTCAATGTATTTCATGTGCAGATGTGCCTTGGTAGTGTAATGGTAGCGTGCCTAGAAACCATCATGTAGGAGAAAGAACTGTGGGGGGGGGGGATCTTTGTCCGAGTCCAAGCCGGGGTAATGTTTTTGTTTTACTCAATTCCTTTTGATATCTAGACCAAGAATACGTAGCTCATATTTTATTTATACGCCAGTTACAGTATTGATAAGGGCTAGGGATTATACCCCAAAGCACTAGAACTACACGTACCTTATAGGTTATAGAAATTTTTCTATATAAACGGAAACATCATACTCAATCACTCGCCTATACTCACCCCTCGACCTCGCCGAACAACCCTCTACAGCTGAGCAAGTAGCTCTAAAAGACAGTGCTTAACACTATAATAATGTAACTGGGGAGGGCATGCATGTAGTCGATAAATTAGTCGATCATAAACTGGGGAGAGGGTGATATAGTGGACGAGTGATGTATCATGACTCAATTTACACATGACTGTTTTTTGTTAATTCAATAATTTACATATGGCACATAGAGTCGAGTTATACTCAGAGCGCAAACGTTTTCCAAGGCACCAGTCCTGGTTTGCATCAATTGTGAATACAAAACGACCAGTCATCACTTGCGCCTGCCAGCAACCATGATGAAAGGTATTTGGCCAAATAATGTCGGACTAGTAGTAGTGATAATTAGACCAATAACGAAAATCTGACTTATCTAGCAATTGAAGTACTCAAAGTGCGAAGTCATGTTGGATATAGACTAATAGTGGGCCGGAGAGCCGTGAATACATGTACCTAGCGACAAGCACCCCAGGGGCTCTTCAGGAGAAATTTTTTAAGGTGAAATTTTCTGGACTGAGTGAAATATAAGGTTGGTTATTTTGAGACTGGCATCCGGACCATATATAGCACTGATGTACTTTACGTAGAAGACTTGGGGTGAAATTAAGTTTTGTTTCAGTTGGCAACCCCACCAGACTTAAGACCTACAGAATCATAATCACTAGCTTAATAGGTGTATTATAGTCAAGCGACGGTCATTTTACACCCAAAAACAATTTTCACTGGTATCGTGCGCGAGAGACAATACTTGGCAGCAATGATTGAGAAGTCTTATAGGAGAAATATAAACAACATTATTACGTAGCCGGGCGAGAAGTCTTAAGAGCCTAACTAAAATGTCCAGAAATCCCACCCCAAACCACCACCTCATCCGAACAAGGGAAAAAAAAATCCATTTAATACAAAAGGTGAAGCAATAAGAGGGACATTTTTTTTTTTTTTTTTTCGTTTTTGACCTCTGAGCAAAAATAAATGACGCAAGAAACAAAATCAAAAATGTACAGGGTATATAAACCACCTTTACATAGATTAGGAACGGGAGGTAGGATTAGGCACAAAAGCAAGAAACCAAATAATAGCTAAACATGAAATGCAGAAAAACCATAAAAACAAGATAAGAATAAACAATGACCAAAAGTAAACTATAGCTTACAATACGCCCCATATTAACCATCTAGCTCTTTTTCTCATCTAGTACTCATCAGATCATCAATCTTCAATGTTCGGAAACGGATACCCTCTTGACACCGCCACATCCTCTTGAACAAGCCGTATTGTCTGCTCAGGTATCACAGGCAAGATACTCTGTGCAGTAACCTTCGCCTTCTCGGGAGTAGTCTTTGGAGTCTCCATAGGGCTAGAGTCTGTGATTGGCGTTAATCTCGATACACCCCCATGATGATGTTCCCTCCAAGCGGAGCTAACTGATTTATTGGAGGCGCGAGATTCTGACCTGAGCTGGGGCCTATTCACGAGTACCTGCATTGGCAAAACAGTAACCTCGGTGTCGTAGTTCTCCCCATACTCGTTGCCGCGACGGATAACTTGTGGGAACAGGATTAATTTGACTGTTGCGCCCTCATCCTCGAGTTCTTGAGCTGAGACAGGCTCTGACCCGCGATTCTGCATACTAGAAGCTACGAAGGGTACCGTGTTGGTTACCTCGCCTTGGTCATCGTAGTCAGGCCGGGGTGGGCGTTTCATAACGTATTCGGCACGCTGGGTTCGCATCTCAACAGCTAGTTGAACAGAGTGTTGTACAATGCTACGAAGTGACTCCAGTGATAGGCCACGGTACTGAGGTGGGGGTGGAAGAAGGAAGTTTAGAAGGTTGTATATTGTCTGAACAATCTCCTCTGTATCTACCTCACTCTTGGCTTTGATAGCTGGTCTAGTTGAAAGGAGCGTCAAAGTCGTAGATCGCCATTGGTGAACAGCTTCATGTAATCCTACGTTTATTTGATTAGCAATTTCTCCATCTAAGGAATAGTATATTTGTACGCACCAACTTCGGCTAAGGTCGTTTCTATAGAGATTAGCTTCTTCCGTTCATCGACTTCCAATCCAAAGAGGTATCGTGTGAACACATGCTCCCATATCATCCTCATAGTAATTGCCATAAAAACCTCGGACCTCTTATTCTCATCCTTAAGCATTTTTCGAACACCTCTATCGTCAAGCATAACATGCTCCACTCGGTCCCTGACAGCCTCATCTTTCAGTCTGTGAACATGGACACACTTCTTTCCAAGCGAGAAGCTTGAGAATTGGTTACACCAGATCTTGAGCGAGCTATAGAGTTGCTGACATGAGCTAGAGAAATGATGCAGGTCCTTTGTATCAAGGTATTTATTGTCTTGTCTTGTTGTGGCTTGCTCCTGCAATTTACGCACTTCTTCCCTAGCCTTGGCCAACTCGTCTCGCAACCTTTCAAGTTCTGAATCTTTCTCTTTTAATTGGTTGCGAATAACGTTCTCCATGGTTGCTTGCACTTCTGCAAAACTAGCTTGGAGCTCAGAGTGCTCTTTTGATAATGTAGTGAGCTGTTCACGTTTGCGTTCGTACTTGCCGGCTAGAGCTCCATAACTAAACTTGTAAGATGTTGAGAGACTTGTGTTTGTCTTGTTGAGGCTGCTGTTCGCCTGACTAAGCCTCTGGACCTCTGTATGGTAATATTCGAGTTTTTTCCTCAATTCTGTGATCTCGCTATCCTTTTCTGTGAGGAGTACCTTCTTTTCTTCGATTTCTTTGGTGAAGATCGCTGTGTCTTCCTTATGGCGTTGAATTGATTCTGAGAGTGTTTTCTCGATATTGGCCTTTTCTTGGATTAAGCTAGTATTCTCTGCGGCAATGCCCTCTAGACGACTCTCCAATTCAACAATTTGCATACTCTGCCTTCTTCTTATACTTGGTGGCCGAGTCGGCGATTTTGGTTCGCTAGCTTCTCCCCATGATTCCTGGAAGGTATAAGTTTTGAATCAAAGATACGGCGGCTGAAGGAAAAGGGTAACTTACGTATAGGTCGGCTTTCTGTAGTACTTTTCCTTGCTGGGGCTGATAGTCGCCTCCCCCGAAAATAATATGTTCAGTACTTGCATTGGGACTATCGAGTTGACTACCCGCGCGCCTCAGGGGTGGAGGGGCGGCTCTTCTCCGTTCGCCTCTTTTTAGTACATCCATTTTTTCTAAGGGAACTGGTGTTATTTGAGGAGAGGTTGAAGATCGTATGAGTGGAGTTAATCTCTTGGCCCGTTGAAGCGGCCGATGTGTTGGGAGACGCGATAGTAAGTCTTCGGAAGAAATGAAATCACGCTCTTTTGCTGTCTTCGATCTGGGGAGGCTTGGCTTTACGAATTCTTCGGAACGAGTAAAATCACGTTCTTTTGTTGTACTGGATCTGAGTAGAGCTGGCTTCACGAATTCCTCAGGCTTCTGTTCGATGATGGTAGAGAGGCCCTGTTTTGGTGGGTGGGAGAGCTTAACGGGAGATCCAAGGCTGTCTCTTACTTCCCCCTTTGCAAGCGGTTTCTCCGAATATGTAAGAGGTTGATCGAGAACTCTCTGCGAGAGCTGGAATGATTGAAGATTATTAATTTGGGTACCCTCCTTGCTCAAGAAAGGGTCTGATATTCTTCGCTCGCTAGCCGGCCCGCCAAATACACTTTCGTAGGGTTTATTCGAAATATTCCTTTCTGGGGTTTCTAATTTTTCGGTTTCCGAGACAACCTTTCCAGAGTCTTGGTTTTTCCCAGGAAGAGCCGGGTCGCGAATCAGATCAGAGTTAGAAGGGGAGGGTGCACGGTCGTCTTTAGTAATAATTACTGTTTGAAGCGAGTCGCACGAGTCTTGACTCTGAAGGCTTACAGTCTGAGATAAGCGCCGGTCTTGGTTTGAGGCAAGCGAAGCTGGCGCCTGAAGATCGATCTCAACCTGTGCTTTGTTTTTGTCGGACCCCTGTCGGACGGATAGCTGGTACGACTGATCTGCTTCAACTACACGTAATGTTCCAGTGTCAGAGAGGGGAATTAACGGTACGATAAAAAAATTTACCTGTGGCTTTGTCCTTGATATTTTCGTTTCCTAAGCTCGATTCGAGAGGCGCCTGAGGTGATGTGGCATTGATAGTATTAACCGAGATTTCCTTTGCTTTTGTATTTAGGGGCTCCGAGGTTTGTTCAACCAGGGAATGGGGCCGGACAGAAGAGGATCTTCGTGCTACTCGACACGCAATTGATTAGTAATTAAAGGCATGCAGGGGGATAGGGCTAAGTATTACATTTTGGGAGAATAGAAATTGGTAGAGAAACTCCAGATTCGGCGAATGGGCTCAGTTGAGGTGTTGGTATTGAGTCTGCGGTGCTAAGGAGCGATCGGCGCTTCCAGAATTCAATTGCCGATTCAAACGAAGATGAGTGTGTGAGAGGCGGTGGAGGTGTTAATGAGGCTTCAGATGGTGGAATATGAGTATCCTCGTCCTGACTTCCAGTTTCTGATGGTGGAGGTTTAGGGGTTTTTTGAATTGTTTGGGGGGGGTTTTCTAGGACAGGAGACGATCTAGATGGTTGCAGAGACACCCCCTCGGAGGTGGAAGACGAATCAGTGGAATTTGTTCGACTAAGAGGTGCTTGTTCGGGCGATAGTGTTTTTTGAGGAATTATAGTTGGTGAGCTTTTGGTTCGGCTCCCAGAAAGAGGTTCAATGGTGGTATAATTTTCGGTGTATGGGTCGGAAGTTGGTGGGGCGGTTGGCAATGCTGTTGGGTTTTTGAAATTATTGGTACTAGTTTGAGGTAGGAAATCCTCGGCGTTCACAGTTTGATACGTGCTTGTGCTTTCTGGCTTTGATACTGATACGGCTTCCTTGGAATTAAGAGAAAATTGAGGGATTGTATTAATTGTAGATATTTCATGATTATCAGACTGAGCGGCTTCGTTTTCTATTGCGGTAATGACAGTCTTTTGGCAAGTTAGCTACCTTTTTGATGTATTGAATAGACAGAAAACTCACTGCATCATGGGAACCATGATCCCCTCTAAGCTCAATCCCTATCCCGGATAACTGTTAGCGATTGAATTGCCGAGCAATCCAAGAAAGTGAATTCCAACCCTCTTCTCCCTCTTCCCCGTCTTTGCCCTGATTAGCCTCTTCTTCTCGTGGCTCTCCCTCAAATGGCGGCGACGGTGCCAATCGGAGCTTGTTTTCCTCGACCACTGGAGTAACCCCATCGATGTCGATGTCTTGAGATGGGTGTCTCTGACTCTGGGCATTTGCTTTAAGGAAACTTTGAGGATTGGAGCCTGAAGTGAACATTGGGCTACGGAGACCAACTTGAGCGACTGGGATTCCTTGGAGTTCGCCGTCACCAAATGATAAACCCGGGTCCTCGTCCTCTGGGTCATCGTATATTCTAGTACTAGGAGTGCTAATATTATGTGTGGTCGAGGTTACCGATAGATCTGGAGACACAAAATTTTGAGGCCCCGATAGTAGCACACCGCTAGTAGACTGACTTTCTGAGGATCCCTGTCGCAATATTTGGGGAAGGCCGGAGTCTCGGGGGATGTTAGATGGTAGGCGCAGGTGAGCAACGCCTACTTTGGGCGAGCGGCGTTCAGGAAACGGAAGAATGTCGGGACCATTGGGCGAGTCTATCGAATTGACTACAATTTGAGGGGCCCGGGGGGTACTTGGGCGGGGATCTGGCTTTGGAGAAAGTTCAAGTGAATCCCCAATGTGTAGTGCAGGCGTTTCCAGGGATGGCGAAGAAGGAGTAAGTTGGTGGGTGAGTGGTGGTGGAGATACGAGAGATACAGATCCTAGCCTCCCCTTTACTTCCTCCTCCGGGGCATCTGATTCTGGTTGGACTACTGGGGCCGAGATGTCAAGTGCAGCTGAAGACTGGCTGACCACGGACTCTTCAACAGGATTTGTTGCTCTATGAAGATATATCGACGACTCTGGGTGGGCTACATGGGATTCTACACTTTTGCTCCTATCTTGACTTGGCCCCTCTAGCCCTGTCGTACTGATGGATGATATTGGGTTCGAATTATCTACTATTGAATTCTTGTAGTGGCCGTGTGTGAGTTGGTCCCGGTTATCCTGACGGTTTGCCTCTGGTGATTTGTCTTCCCTAAATATGATGTTAGTGATCTTGCTTGTGGATGAGTTATAAATTCCATCCTTACTGCTTTGGTCCCTCCCTCGTGCTTTCAGCTCCCCAATTACTCTCTCCATGTTCAACACTCCCAATTACTTTGCTCCCTGAATTCTTTTTCGGGCTCACCCCTGGTGCCTCTGGTTGAGTTTTAGTAACGAGAGATCCACCCTCTGTTGGGGTTGCCTTTGGCTCCCCAGCGCTTGGAGCCGCTGGCTTTTCGGGGCTGGCTACAGAAGACCCGGAAATATCAACCCCTTGAAGTGACTTCCTCTTCTTTTCCCTCTGTCTCGCCTTCTTGGACCTTCTCTTATTAACTTCTGACAACGTAGGCGTCATTGGTACTGATGCCACGGATAGACTAGTTTCCATTGGTACTGATTCATATCCCATAACTTGACCTTGAACAACTTCGGACTTATGAAGGTCGTTTTCCTTTCGAGGCGAAAGGGTTTCTTCCTTAGCCTTAGTATTTGATGCGTTCTCCTCGATAGAAGCGCTTGGAACATCGCGGGATTCTGACTTTGCGGTTACAGGAGTAGGGATATACTCAACAAGCTCCTCGGGAATTTGATATGACAGGTCGAGGCCCCCTGAAGTCGGCAGCGGCACTTGGTATTCGTTCTTATCCTGGTTAACGTTGAATAAGATATCCTCCTCAGCATCATTCAGGAAGGGTTGGTTCTCCTTCTCGTTAAATAAAAGCGGTCCGGACTGTTTGGCTTCTGTTTCAGGAATCGAAACCGAGGCGATGACAGGATTTTGGGATGCATCGGCAGATGGTTCCTCTTCCTTTAAGTCATGTATCAGGCTTTCTTGGAGTTGACCCTGCTCCCCATTACCCTTGTAGATCTTCTCGGCGACATTGATAGGAGAGGTAGGCCTGCTCAACTCACTGGGTTGAAACTCGGCAATTTGTGCTGCTTGTATAAATTCATAGGTAGGTTCCTGGACGCTGGGTGGCTTGGCAAATGCTTCTACCTCAACCGGAGACTGTTTCACACTATCCTCACTTTCGAGGTAGATACTTCGTTGTCCAATCTCTGCAATACTTTCAATTTGTTCGACCCCGAGATTGGGGGTAGAGGGTGGTAAAGGTTCTGTGGTGGTTACTTTATCATCCTCGTTAGGGGCCCAATCTTCTTTCGGGGTATACGCTATAATCAATTAGTAATAATATTGAAAGGGCATGCAATTTTGATCTTACCATCCTCCTCAATCTTGATTTGTTGTGGAAGTACAGTCAACTCGGCGCCAGTCTCTAGGACATCGATATGTAGCTCCGGTTCGATAACACCAGCGTCTCTAGCCCTGGCGGGTATCTTGATGGCCGCTGGCTCCTCAGGTGGAGGTGGTGCTGAAAGATCTTTGAACGATTCTGACTGGTCTAAAGAATGTTTTTCGAGGTCGTCCCCTTTACCTTCCCCCCTTACATCGCCAAGAGAGTGCTCCTCTTGTGCTGCGGAATAAATAGTCAAGGGCCCGGTATTTCCCGGGAGAGCAGGTTCAAAGGATGGCAAAAGAGCTTCGGACCCAACTAGAACCTTTGAATGTTTGGGCGAGGCTTGGACACTTACAGAAACTTCTGGGTGTTCAGAGGCTTCCTTGAATTCTTCGTACCCGGTATCTTCAACTATGTGATCATTCTCTATTATGGCTTCCCCACCCTCCAAAGGTCTAGTGGTATTATCAATGGTAGTAGTACTCTGTGGTGATGGAAGGTTGAACATATCGACAAAACCTTCGAGCCAAGGAGACGCTGGTTGGAACTGGTTGGGCTCCTGGGGATTTGTTGCTCTTTTTTCCTCGACTGGGCCCCCTTCGTTTTTGGCGAGCGATTTGACCTCCATGTTCTCCTGAGTGGCATTTCCTCCTTCAAGATAGATACCCCCACGGGTTCCCGGCTCAAAGATTACTACTTCTTCAAGGGTAGGTCTAGTCTCCAAGGTTAACGCGGGTTCCACGGGATGTGAAAGGTATTCAAGTTGACTACTAGGCTGTGTTTGCCAGGCTGGAGGCTCGGTGGTAAATTCGCGTTCAGCTAGAAAATTCCCATCATCTCCTTGAGAGTAATTGCTCTCGGTTTGTTCCCCTCCCTCCTGCACCTCTTTATCTAACAAAGGTTTCTCGAAAACCGACTCCTCAAAAGCGGCTCCTTGTTCTCTTCCACTCTCACTAATTGAGGCACCATTCTGAGACTCTATATCAATACCGATTGTGTGTCCAGTTTGAACATTAGTACTATGGTTAAGGGTGGAGTCCTCAATTGAGGGAATGTAGTCAAACGTATTTTGCCCGTCAGGGGATATGGGCTGTTCGGCGGCGGGAGACTGCGTAGTATGCTGTTCGGCAATAGGAAGCTGCTCAAAAACGGAAGACTGCTCGGATTGAGGAACGATGTAGTCGAAAGTGGCTAAGTCTTGGTGGTCTGTCTGAGCGGCGTCCCCTTCCCTTAAGATTGGCACGAATCCCTGTTCAACCTCAGATGGCATTTCAAGTTTTACCCCTTCCCAGGCGTCACTCTCAATGTCCTCGGTCTCTTCTGGGATATTGTTGGGTTTTTGAATATCTGCTTGTGTAAGGTTATCTCTGGAAAGGTCGACCCCCGTCCCGAATGTGATAGGTTCAGCATGTATCTGATCAAGATCTTCAGCGATTTCAATTCGCTCTTTTACTCTATCGTGGCCCTCATCCTTTATTTTATCCCTCACCACCTTCCCTCCATTCCCATTCTCCCCCTGATCATCTTCATCTACCTTTGTGTCGTTTTCTGTTTTCGTTGCTGGGGTTTCAATATATTCGCCAAATTCAAATTGTGTGCTAGGAATCGTTGACTAAATATAGTAAGCTCGTTAGTAAAAGATAGGTAAAATCATAACAGTTCACTTACTTCAACCTCCAATGGAGGAGGCGTGTTATATCTTTGTTGATGGATAGGCTGTTCCTCAATTTGTTGCCCATCACTAATCGGCCCATATGCATCCTGAGTGGTGGATTCAGTAGCAATCTGGGTCTCATTTGTAACCTTAGGCTTTACAGGAATCGAGGATAAGGTGGTTAAGGCATTTTCGGATGGTGTTATGTTTATTTCTGGAGCAGTGCCTTCATTGTTGTTCACAGAAACCGGCGAGATTTGGATGCCTTCAACAGAAAACCGGCGAACTATTGATTCTACCTCAGGCTCTCCCTGAAGTTTGTGATTTGGCTGGTCACTGTCGCTATGATGCTCGGATGCTATCCCCATGGATTCTGCTGCTGTAATGGGTTCACCTTCCAGAGGCGGTGGGGAAATTGGGCCTACATCAGGTAGCTCGAAAACCTCTGGCTCACTTTCTGGGACCGGCGGTGCCGTTTTACCATCAAAATCTCGTCCAGTCATAGATTCCTGCTCGAGTTCAGCCTGGATGGTATCGCCTGAAGAAGTGTTCTCCTCTGACGGACCAGACTCCTCCTGGCGTTGTCCCAACATTCCGGTCACTGTGTACCCTGGCTTTGAAGCTGAAGAGCCCTCATGTCTTGATAGGTTTCCTGATTCTAGGTCTGGAACTTTAAAGGTTTTAGTCATTCCAGGATCGGGTGCTGAAGCAGAAAAGCCCTCGAAATTTGGTAGGTTCTCCAGATTCGGTTCCTCTTCGGTTTCAATAATTGGAGAGAGCTCAAAAGCAATCGCAGAGTGGCGGTTCGGTTCGGTTTTGGTTTCGATGGCGTCTTCTGGCATTGTGTCCTCTGGCGAAGAGTCAGGAGCTCCCACTATATTTGGCTCCTCGAGCTCTATCGTTTCGAGGGCCCAACCAGCTGCAGGCCCTCCGACAATTTCAGTCTCAGCGGTCATTTCAGGCTCCATGGGTATTATAATTGGGGAATCCTCGGGCAATGGCACGTTTTCTCGCTCTACAATGGCACTCATAGTCTCTAGGGTCTCGGGAGAGGCATTGACGGAAGATGAATGGTGGTTAGAACCCTTAGAGTAAATGTTAGAGGGTAGTTTGTATACCGGGGTTTGTTCTCCAGATGATTGCTCGATGTTGGGTTCTCGCACTCCCCCAATGGGTTCCACTGATTCATTACTTAGGCAGTCCCAACTCTCTTCATCTTCGGGTAAGGGAATACCGGCTGCCTCGATGGATATATCCTCATTTGTCTGCGGGAGATCAATCGCATGGGGGTTGATAGGGTCGGCTTGAACATCTGATTCGTGATATGACACGTCTTCGCTCGTTTGCTCGTTTTCTTGACTCCTGGGATTTAGGTTTTTCTCCGTAGGCACAAAATCAGGCTCCGATGTGGGTGAGGGTTTGTCCTGGGGAAGGTCGAGGCTCTGAGATTCAATCTGGGCAGACGCAAATTCACTCGGAGCTGTATGGGCTTCAGGTTTTCTCTCATATTCCACAGGGGGTAGCCGGGCCTCAGACTGCTGGTCTTCAAAATCCTGTTCGGGAGTAAGAGGCTGTAGTTCTTGTCGGAGACCTTCCGGAATCATTTCTTCAATTGTTGGCAGCGCAGCTCCTGTTGAGGCCGCACCATCGTGGTCTCTAGGCCCGAAAGAGCCATCATATTGTGATTGTGGGCGGTCAATAGGGGTCACTCGCGAAACCTCAGGTGATGCCGAACGACTAAAATCACCCGCCGTGGCAGAGGCTGCCCTACTCGCCGCTGATACCGAAGACTCTTCAAAAATTGGGGATAAAGATGTGTACTCTCTATCTGGGATATCTGGAATCCCATATATCTGCTCTGAAAGATCGTACAACGAACCATGTTGAGATTCATATAGCTCTGGGGTGTTGTCTGCGGCAGTACCTAACACTGGCGATGAAGGCTCGCTTTTGCAGAACATATCTTCAGTTACGGCTGAGGGCGAAGCATTATCCACAGACCTAACTTCAAAAGTTGGGTAATTTGTCGTTGGGTACTCAGAGAGATCGACCGTGTGTGTAGAGGTAAAATTTTCACAACTTAAATCATTAGGGGTCTCAGATACCTGTGGTTGTGGGGATGGAGGGCTCGAATGCAGTTGAATGTTTCCAATAATTGATTCCTGGATATCTACTTTAGCAATTTTATACGATGGTGTGAACCAAGAATGATGAATCTTACATTTCTTTCAATTTCTGACTCGCTTATTAGAGAGGCGGGTTGACTAGGAGAGCTTGGGGCCATGGGGGTCACCGCGACTGGAGATGTTGGAGATATGTCATGACTTAGGGGGTGTGAAATGAAGGTTTCACCTAAATCCACAGAGGCCGGGTCATGTTCAGACGGCGATCCAGCTGGAACCCAATCAAGGGGAGTTAATGAGGAGCTACTGGGTGGTAACTGTGGCAAGTCACTCATATCAGGAAATTCGAACTCGGTCTTTAATGGTGGTAGTTGCGACCTATTCTCTGCCTGGGGTGTATGTATGTGTTCATTCTCTGGCACGTGGTAGGCATTTTCGGGGGCTATTTCTGAAGGATATTGGGAAGGCCGATTACCGTCTGTTTCTAACTGTTCCTGAACATTGTCCTGCACCTCCAGTTCGCTAGGGGCAGGTTCGGGTGAGCCATCCTCCACACCATATGTTAAGGGGAATCCTTCGATTGGCTGTCCGAACTCTTCGATAGGCGACTCGGGAAGAGGAGGAAGATTCTCAAGCATTTCAAAGGGGGTATCTACTGGTCGTTGCTCGTCCTGGAGTTGGGCTGCGTCGTCGGTTAATAATTCCAGACTGGGAGATTGAGGCTCAGAAGCAGAAAGTTGCGGACTTCTCGATTTTTCTACTGAAACGTTTGGAGATGATGGGCTACTTCTCTTTGAATTATCTTCTCTACTATACTCGACAAGGGGGGTAGAACTAATCGGTTGGACTTCGATACAAGCGTCAATAACTTGTTGTTCAGATGTAGAAGAGTTGTCCTCAATTGGCGTCTGGCTAATCGGATAGGGGTTGGAAACAAAAGGAGTTACGGTTGGTGACTCGGGGTCTTGAGCTAAGGGCATCGATTCTTCAGTCTGTACTGGGTAGGAGCGCCCTTCAAAGGCTTCTAGAATACTATTATCTGGTGGATCGCCCAGAGATGTTGGAGGGAGTTGGGTTTCGGTGATTGGAACCGAAGCTGAAACATCTTTGGGAGAAATAGGTCGTTCCTCTGGGAAAACCTTAGGAAGTTGGGTCCATGAAGGGCTATTTGTGGTGTCGACTGTGAAATTATAAGATGCCGGCCGAAAGAAATTTATGGAAGGGGATTGTGCTTGGTCCTCAAACTGTGGTTGAAAAGTTTCGGCAGCTGGAGTCTGGATATATGAAGAAAGTCCACCAAAAGGAAGGGCAGGGATTTCCTCATCGTGTACTGGGAGTTGTTCGGAAGCTATGTTTTGGTTTATGGGAGAAAGGTTGTAAGGAGATGATGAATTGCTCTGAGGCAAAGCCGGGTATTCTTCATAAATATCAACCGCGGCAGATTCTGAAATTGGAGGAGTACGAGAAGAAAGTGAAAAATTATCAGGAAAGGTTTGTTGTTGGATTAGACTGTACATGGGGGAATTAGGTGATGATTCTATCGGTAAATTTTCATTATGTGGCGGGGAGTCTCGATCGTCGAAGATATCTGGGGGCTCGGAAGTCGATTGCGTGTTTTCATGCTGTCCCCTAAAGTTGCTACTTAGATCAACTCCCTCGGAACGAGTTAGCATCTCAGCAGAAGTAGACTTTTCGGCCCAATTATAAGACTTAGCTCCCGGTTCCCCGTTGTGACTATGGGCATGGGGATTGGCAGTTTCTTTCACCTTTCTCTCTATACTGTTGCTCTTTCTTGGAAGACGGGTGTTGGGATCTGGCTCTCTCCCATCGCCCGTTGATTCGCCTGTTTGGTTTTGCGTTACGTTCCCTGCTTGTGCTTCAGATAGACTCCTCAACGACTTTGTCGACTTTCTTTTTAATGAACCTGATCTCGTACTCGTCAAGGGGATACGTGAATCGGAAGCTGAGCTTGGCAAAGGAATATCTCCCGCCACTCTATGTCCTTCTTCATTCCCTTGTGAGCTGTGGGCAAAACCGCTCTCTGTATGTTGATCGTTTACACTTGCTCCCCCGGAGGAGGATGGGCGGTAACCTTTGCTATCAGTATCAGCTCGAGTCAATTCTCCAGGTCGCTCTGGGTGAGTGGGAATCTGAGATGTTGTAGTTGATCGCTTCAACCGACGGGCAGCCTTGAGTACCCCAGCTAGACCCCCTACAGCACCCTGTCTACGTTCAGATTTGGGTCGTTCAGGGATCTCTGCAGATTCCACAGGGGTTGATTCATGGTGGAGAGATCTGGTCTCTGCGTTCTGTGAGGCTTTGGCCATGGTTGCTTCAATGCGCTGTGCAAGACTTGCTTCGTCGAAAACGTAGGGCTCCGGTTCGTCACGGCTGGGCGTAGGCGCATAGCTTTCACCTTCAAGGACTTCAAAACTTGAACCCATATCCACGTCTCTCAGAGAGGGTGTCCTTGGCTTCTGCGGCGGAGTAAATTGCTCTGGTTCTTCGGTATTGTGCTTTGGTACGTCGGGCCTGTCTCTTGTTGTACTAGCTTCAGAAGCCGACCTTTTATGCGATGGCCTCACAGACTCCCCGCGTGTTTGAGATGCTTCCCGACTCCTAGACGAACTCTTTTCACGTTTTGACCTATTTGGCCACCCAAAGATCTTCGCTACATTAACAGCCTTCTTCATCTTAGACCTAGTCTTGCGCAAAGACTCCGTTTCCCCTTTAAAGCCCTCCTCTTCATCAATATCTGCAGCGTCAGGAGCTCTGATCCCCTCTTGATGGCGGAATGCACTGTCTATTGACCGACGTGAATGTCTCTCAGACGACTGGGGCTCGTTTTCATATTGGGACTCGTGTGTTGTCATCACACTGTCAGTGGACCGCCTTGGGAGATTTTGTTGGTCTTCAGTTACATGCCGGTCCCCTCGATCGGTAGATCGCCTATGAAGGGGTTGCCTTTCTGCTGAGGGTTGATCGGTTGCTCGCCTTCGCAAGCGTGCCCCGATAGACCTTTCCCTCCCTATATGTGCCTCTTCCTCATCGTTCGTTGATACCCTCCCTCTCCTTGTGCCATCATCCATGTCGAGACCTACACCGCTATCAGCTATGCTAGAAGTATCATCCTTCTTCTTTCTTCTGAAAATTCCTGAAAGCGATGACGATCTGGAAGTTGGAGGTCGTTTGGTGCCCTCGTCTTCCCGAGCTGAATCTATAGTTCTCAGGCTTCCAGAGAGAGACGCAGATCTGGCTGCAGGGCCGCTTCTCGTAACACCGTGGGCACGGGTTTTTCTTTCTTGTATAGCCTCTGATGGTGGTGTCGAGGGTGCTTGTGGGAGCCCTACGGGACCTGTTGGTAGATCTGTTGGCTGCAGCGGGGGTGCGTGTTCTTGTTTCGACCCTGAACCCTCAGGTGTAGATGAATAGGCAGGATTAGGCTGCGGTGGTGGTAAATCTTGATTTGGCGGTGTTGCACGCGAACCACTAGCGAGTTGCTGTTCTGACCGAGACCTGGCTTCCTCGCGGGCTAAGATTTCTGCGTGAGATTCATATGCCTCTGCGGAAAATTCATGTTGACCAAGCTGTCTCTTTGTCTTTGTGTTATCCTCATCCTCGACTTCTTCGATAAAGGCACTACGAGGTCTAGCAATACTTGGCCTGCGACCAGTAGTAGTAATAGGTGTGGTTTCTCCAGCCTCAATAACAGTGCTAAGTCTGTGGGGCTGGATGTTACCAAGGATCAAGCCTGGATCGAAGCCAGCTGATTCGGCGGAAGCTGCTGCAACTGCCACCAGGTCATTTTCTTGATCCTGCCTTTCCCGAGTCAAACGTTTGCCGTCATCTGAAACGCTTCTCCCCGTTCCAATTGCTGCCGTCTGAATGTTTGATGCCTCGTTGTCTTCGAACGCAAAGACATTGGGCGGAGATGGTTGCGCCCTGTAGCTTGATACATTCTGGGTAGGAGTACTTTCGTTTGAGCGACTAATTGGAGGTGTTTGGAATTGGTCCCTTGAAATCGTGGATGTGGATCTGGCATCAGCCGCAGAGTAAAGTGAGGAAGAGGATTCGGAGAAAGCGCGTTTACTACCCCCAAGTGCAGGGCGGCTAATGTGTGCTATAGATAAGTTTAGCAAAATGTCACTTTGAGTTTAGAGTCAGGACCGAAACCAACCACCTACCTGATGATATTTGATCCTCTTGTAAACTCTCTTTTAAGTCAATTTCTCTTGACAAACTCGATGCCAACCTAGATGTCGATTCGCTAGAGTAAACATTCTTTGATGACTCGGATATAGATCGGCCCTCACTTGCGAGAGCAGGGCGATGAGAAGTTGCTACAGTACCATCAGTTCATCATCGAATACAATAAAATCTAGGAGCGCCTACCAGCAGGTGAATTATTTTCGTGCGAAATATTCTCCATGTCAACCCTTGTTTCTTGCGTAATGCTAGATGTGGGCGTAGATGTCGACCCTGGATATGTTAACAGTTTTTTTATCAATTAAAGGCTTGCTGGATACATACTAGCTTTCTCATTGCGTAGAACCTGTGGAACGGCTACATCAGGAGCAATCTCCTCGTCGTCAAACGCACCAGGTAGCCGGAATTCTCCAGTTGCATCACTAGCATTCTCATGAGCTGTTTGGGCCACTGAGGTAACTTGTGAGGATTCTTGACGACTGTAATCCGATTCTGAGCGCTGGTAATTGGATTCAGATCGAAGCCCGGATGAGCCTTTTGTTACCTGGGGCTGCACTGGAGGCAAGGTTGGGTCGTACTCGACATCTGAAGACTCTTTTGAGCGAATATAATCCGAAGATATTTTTTCATACATTAGCTGAGGCCAAGAATCCTTTGAGCCCGGGGATGGTTGAGTCTTAGGAGGGGCCTCCGAAAGCTCAGGCTTAGTAATTTGTTGAACGCTGTGATCTGAAGAGGCTTGCTGGTATTTTGGTTGGTCACTTTGGATGGCACTAGAAGACTCATCTATCAAGTGCGGCGGGAGCTCAGGGCCGTAATTCACATCCGCAGTTTTGGCAGGCAATAGGTTAGGGGGAAGCTGGGGGCCCTGGTGGACTTCTTCCTGGGGCTTTAAAGCGGGCGCGACGGAGGAGCTGGGCAGAGGTTGGGGCTCCTGATAAATTTGCTCTTGGGCTTGACTATCACTGTGTAGCTCTTGTTGCTGGTCATCCTTTTGTTGATAGTTAATGACTGCAGAACCAAAATTAGGTACAGTAGGTACTGGCGCTGCGGGGGTTCCAGTGAAAGAATGTCCGACAAGAGCCGGCGTCTCGCTGATCACCGAGGCTGCCTTCACAAGTTGGGACCTAAAGTTACCAATGCTACCCGGCCCATATCCTGAAGAAGCCGTTGTTCCCTCAATCGAAGCTACCGACTGGTCTTTTGAGATTGGAGTTCCAAGAACAGCGGTCCCTGAGATCGCAGAAGAAGTCATAGCCCTGGCCGGCTCAACCCTTCTTACGTCGATATCAGAGCCCTTGCTAATCATTTCCTCGAACCCTGAAGATGTAATAGAGCGTTCAACCCTCCTTGCAGCATCGGCAGCAGTCTGGATTTCAGAGGAGGTCAACGACTGCGAGACTTTTGAGCTTGATTCAGCTTCGGATATGGTCTTTTGGCGCCTCTTCTCGAATTCTTCAGATGTCTCGGAGATAGCTATCGTTTTTGAGATAGAGTCGGACGATGACTGTTGACTCTTTTTCTCGAATTCTTCAGATCTCTCTGAGGTAGCTATCGTTTTTGGGGTGGGGTCGGGCGGTGGTTGTTGACTCTTTTTCTCTAATTCTTCAGATGTCTCGGAGATAGCTATCGCTTTTGAGATAGAGTTGGACGATTGTTGACTCTTTTTCTCGAATTCTTCAGATGTCTCTGAGATAGCTATCGCTTCTGAGATAGAGTTGGACGATGACTGTTGACTCTTTTTCTCGAACTCAGCAGATGTCTCTGTGATAGCTATCGCTTTTGAGATAGAGTTGGACGATGACTGTTGACTCCTTTTCTCGAATTCAGCAGATGTCTCGGTGACGACTTGTGGCCTTGAAGCAGACTCGGGCCCTCTCCCTTTCTCGAACTCCTCGGAAGTCTGGGAAACTGCCACTGGCTGAGCTACATAGATTGATGGGAGTGCTGGGATAACGGGGATGCTTGGATCGGTCTGCGTGTCTACAGGGGGGAAATAACTTCCTTCACAATGAACTCGTTGGGGGAATCTTGGGGTCCCCGGAGGCGGTGTAGGTGGCGTCTCGATGAGACGAGGAACTCCATTTTGAATCAACCATTTTCCTTCAGTAAAGCCGGGGATATCTCCGTCTGGTAGTGGATCCCATGTACTGTAGGGGCGCTTCTTCTTCTTCTCTTTCTCCTCCGTAATATCCAATCCTGCTTTCTCACGGACAAATTCGACCTCCTTGCGGCGAGCCACTGCTGCCTGACTATCACGCTTCTTAGATCTTTCTCTGCTCCTCCTAGCTTCTCGTTCTTGGTACCCTGGTTGAGCTCTCTTTTCTCTGCTGCGGGCGCGCCTCCTTTCCTTCTCTAGCTTATCCCTTTCTTCCTTCTCGGCAATTTGTCGATGAATGTCCGCGAGTTCTTTTTCAAGTTCAATACGCTTTTGCTCTTTCTTTTCGTTCTCCCAACGCCTCTGGACCTCTGCTCTGATGATCTGCTCCTCTTCTGACAAAACCCCCTCGTTTTGGCCCGCTAGATTAAGTACTTCCTCCTGGGCGACCCTCTCTTTATACTTTTTCTCTTCAATCGCTTTAATTCTCCGCTCTGCCTCTACCCGCGTCTGCGTTTCTCTTCTGGTCTCCACTTGATTCCTCTCCTGGTCTGATTTTCGTATTTCGACTCTCCCCGCTTCCGATGCACCATGTCTTATAAGGTCTTGGGCCTCCTCCTGTTTACGCTCGAACTCGCTTTCCGCCTGTGAGGTCTTTTGCTTCTCAATTTGTACTTGCATAGATTTCTCCTCCTCGACCCGGACTTGAGTAGTATATTCCCGGGCTCTTTCGTCTTTGATTTGTGTCTGTTTCACTTGATCCTGAACCCTATGCTCTTCCTCCATCTTGAGCTGATTCCTCTCCTCCTTGCCGGCGATAATCAATGACTCAAGCTGTTGAACCTTCTTTTCCTGTTGTACCTTCTTTGCTTCCATCTCAGCGGCCACGATTCTCTGCCCCTCAATCAGCGCAGCTTGGTCCCTCTTTTTCTCATCAGCAATCTGAAGCTCTAGGCTCTGCACCCTTAAATCTTCCTGTTTTTTAAGCTCACTTATCGCTGCGACCTTCCTCTCTTCTTCTCTCCTAAGCCTATTTTCGTTCTCTTGCTCGATTTGGATCTGCTGCTGGACTTCGCGAACTTTAGACTCATCTTTCGACCTCTGTGCCTCGATAGAAATCTGCTCGAGTTTTGATAGTTTCTCAACTGTCTTTTGGTGCTCCCGAGCGACCTCAGTTCGTTGCATCTCAATTGTTTGCTGTTCCTTCCTACTACTATGCATCTCTAGTTCGAACTTGATCCTACGAGTCTCCTCCAGAGCCCTAGCCGACTGAGCTACACGATCCTGCTGCTCCAGGAACTCCATACGTTGAGCCTCGAGTGATGATTTTTGACCTTGAATTGCTGTGTGAGTATATGCATCTTTCTTTTGTTGGAACTCGGCCCCAGCAATGAAGCTTTCCCGTTGTTGCGAAGCAAGTACATCCTTGTGCTCAGCCAT
The DNA here is from genome assembly GCA_024713865.1 of Morchella sp. 2016-72. NCBI lineage: Eukaryota > Fungi > Ascomycota > Pezizomycetes > Pezizales > Morchellaceae > Morchella > Morchella sp. 2016-72. The sequence goes on from JAMJEY010000003.1 coordinate 3,029,750, forward strand.
GTAGGACTGTTTCTCCTGCTGGAGTCTCTGGACCTCCATCGCCTTCTCTTCGAGCTTATTGCTGACCTCGACACGTCTTAACTCACTCTTCTTCTCCTCATCCTTTGACACCTGGAGTTCTCGCTCGAGTCTGTGCTTTTTCTCAACCTCGACCGCCTGAGCCTCTTCGACCGCCTTTTGCACGGCAGCCTGCTTCTCAAGCTCTCTTGACTTTTCCTCAAGCTCTTTCTTGGTTGTCTGGAAGAGATCATCGTTCTCTTTCTCACGCTGCAGGCGCTGCAGAGTCTGTTGCGAACACCACTCCCGATATTCCTTTTCTCCCACACTCTTGATCTTTGCCAAACGTTCTTCGTCCTGCTTCTGGCGCGATAATCGAGCCGCATCATCTTCCGCCTTCTCTCTAGCCTCCCATTCCAACTTCTTCTTAAGCTCCATAGCGGCCCTCTCCTCCCTCTCCCGCTTCAGCTTAAGTTGCGCCTCTTCTTTCTCTTTCTGCTCGATTGCAATCCTGAGAGCCCTCCTCTCCTTCTCCTCCCTATCGCTCTTTTCTTTATGCAATAGTGCCGCTTTCTCTTCGCGCTCTCGTAGTTCTACAAGTTCCCGCTGGATCTGTTCTGAACGCTCCCTTTCGCTATTGTAATGCCGCTCGCGATTCATGATTTCGAGCTTCTCATGTTCCTCACGCTCTGCGCGATCCTGGGCATATACGGCCGCTACTTGCGCCGCTGTAGCAGCGGCAACATCTTGAACTAACGAGGCACTATATCCGCTTGCGTTTGAGTGTGATTGGCTATGTTCCACGACACCTGAAGAAACTGAATGTATAGGTAGAACTGTCACCGGGGATGGGGCAATGTTGACATTCGAGATAGAAGAAGAGCTATTAATATTAGTGTTGGAGGTATTGATATTAGTGTTGGAGGTATTAATATTAGTGTTGGAGGTATTAATAGCTTGATGAATTGTAGTATTGTGATTGATTATGGTAGTAGATATTGGGGTGATATTAGGAGTAATAGGTGCAGTATTGGTAAGAGCAGATTGAGTATGGGCAATTGGTAGTGGGGCAGCAGCCTGTACAGGAACCGGTAGAGGCCTTTGATCAATAGACTTGAGCTCCCCTGCAATTACGCTCGCATCCGCTCCGCCAACCACCGCGGACGATGATGAGACTTCGTGCTGTTCAGACGAGTAAGAATTCCGTACGAAAGAAGAGGTATCGGCTTCTCGACGAGCAGTGTACGTCCCCGAGGAGGATTGTATGGTATCGAACTTTCGTGGATCGTTGGTAGCCTATGTTTCCCCCACAAGAAGGCAGAAGGCCAGAATCGACAATGATTAGTCATTTTTATTATTATATATATATCTAGAAATTTGGGTTGAGCTCATACCACTGGATACACTGTTGTTAACGTGAGTGGTCCCTCTTGATCCACTGATACAGAAGACGATCGTGATCTCCCCTTTGTGGTATTTTCATCTCGTATCAGGGCCTTGCTCTTCTTAACTTCCTCAGCCATCTTCACCTCCTTCTTGGACCGTTCTGAGAACGTCTCGCTGCGTCCTGTGAATAAACTGCCAAAAAAACCGGACTTGGTCGCCTGCGTTGTTGTTTTCTGTGCCTGAGACTGAGACTGAGAGTGGGAGTGTGCCTGAGACTGAGACTGAGACTGAGAGTGTGAATGAGACTGAGACTGAGACTGAGACTGAGACTGAGAGTGTGAATGAGACTGAGACTGAGACTGAGACTGAGAGTGTGAATGAGATTGTGAGCGGGACTCAAAACTCTCCAAGCTATCCACCGAACTTGTCCTTTTTGCTCTCTGCTCTAGAGGATTCTTATCACGACTCTTCCGATCATCCACCCAAACCTCTTTTGTGGAGCGACGTTCTCCACTAGGTAGCGTAATAAAGACCTGACCATCTGTACTGGCTTTCCTAGCCTTTTCCCTACTACTGATAAGATCGGTCGTTGAGGATGATTTCTCCATGTGGATACTACTAGTAGAGTGTGATTTCTCCATATGAGTACTACTAGTAGAGTGAGATTTCTCCATGTGAGTGCTCGTGTGTGATTGAGTTCCGAGAAGTGTGCTAGAGATAGCGCTCGTCGACTGGGTTGCGTTCGCTGTGGCCTGGCTACCAAAAACCCAAGGCTCTTCTTTGATAGTGGTTTCTACGCCTTCTTGCCACTCTTCACTACTACCACGCGAACTTAACGATCCCGATCTTGATGTCCTTGTAGTAGTCGTTTCTGCGCCACCAAACCATCCGCCGGTTATACGTCCACCACCGGCAAACCATCCGCCTTGTGTTGAGGCCGCAGTTTTTGTAGTCTTGCTTTTCCTGCCCCACCACGTTGACGAGCCACTTGCAACTCTAGAGCCAGTGGAACCGGAACGTTTAAATCCGACTGCGGCACTGCCAGTATTACGCTTAGTGTTTGATGGAGTACCGATACCGCCCCATGATCTCCCACGTTGAACTCCAAAGAAACGGGAGCTCGCAGATTTGGATGAGGATGCTACGGAGTCAGCGTATGACTTATTACTTCGTATGGACGCGGAGCCTAGACTAGTTCCTTTCCGACTACCGTAGGCGAGATCGTCGTCTGAGGGTAGGGAAGAGGACGAGGATGAGGACGAGGACGAGGGCGGTTTAGTGCTCTTGCCTTTTCCATTACTCTTCTTTTTGCTGCCGTTCAAGGGGCGGATCAACCAGCCTGTTCTCCTCCGCGAGCCTTGAGAGCTAGGTGAGGAAGAGTAGCGGCCATATGCCAACCCATCGTCGCTCGCACTGGCGCTTGATGAGACTTCAAAAAGATGAGGACCTGCTGAGGCACTGCTAGATGCTACTGAAACCTGTGAGGTGGTACGAGTATGTCCACTACTCTTCTTTGATGTGGTGCCATTTTTAGAGGATCCAAACAAATTACCTATAATAGACCCACTGGATTTGTTCCCATTTATAGGGCGTGACTTGCCGTTAGGACCATACTCAGATTTGTCACCCGCTTGAAAAACTGAGATTTTGGTGAGGGAATCAGAAGTGATATCTGTAGTAGAGGTTCTAGAAGTGCGGGCTTCCTGTTCTTGCAACTCAAGTCTTTCCTGCCGCTCTAGCTCCTTTCTCCCCCTCCGAATCTGTTTATTGAGCCTTCGCCGACGAGCGGTGATGGCAGACACACCCGAATCACTGTCCGAACTACTACTGCTGGAACTACTATTGCTGGAACTGCTGCTACTGTTGGAGTTACTGGTGCTAGATGATCCAGGGAGAACACCTCTTCTAAATATCCATACTCTACGCTTAACGCTCCTGCGCACCCTCCAGGCACCCTTACTCTTGCTCCATTTCTGGCCATAGTGGTGGGTCCGGGGCGCCTGAGTGTATGAGGTTCCAGGCGTAAAGCATTTAGCGCAGTCACCCTCGATCTCAGAATAGAGTTCGAATTGGCCGACTGCATGACGCTCTTCTTCGCGTAGGCTTTCCCACAACTTCTTAAAGCTCTCGCGGAGTGGAGGTGGGAGGTTGGGATCATGGTTGTGATTATGATGGATATGAAGTTCGTATGGGTTTTCATAATATGAAGCCGCCTCACCAGGTCCGTGAGGCCCTGCAATTATTGGGTGAGATGGGCTAGTGGCGTTATGAGGGTGTTGCTGAAGCTGATTGTGAGGTTGAGGCGCTTGAATATTAGGTTGGGGTGCTTGATTGTTAGGATTGGTTGCGACAAGTGCCGAACTTGGCGCCATTGCAGACGCAGCCGAAGGATAGAAGGGATTCACTTGTGGGACAGGGACTGGGTTGTACTTTGACGGCGAAGGAGGCATCGGAGAGGTTGCGGCCTGAGGTAAGAACGAAGGGGGGGGTGCAAACGCGGGATTATACATACCTGATCCTCCAGCCCCAGTATACATGGAGGGATCTGTCGCGGCCATTGGGTGCGGTGATGCTGAGGTGCTATAGTAGCTATCGTTTGCGCCGCGCGACACACCGTTGCCGTTTGTGGTCTTTGTCGGGAGCCCTCGAGGATTGGACGTCTCGTTGGGCTGTGGGTTGGACGGGTCACCACCAGTGTTGATGGTCTTTGAGGACATAATTGTGTACGTGTGTTCGCAATAAAGTGGAGATAATCACTCTAGCTTGTGGCGGTGATGATGATGTGTGAATGGCAATAAAAGAGTAATAGGCCGTGATGTGATGTGATGGAGCAGCCGCTATGGGAATGTTGTGGGATTCTTTTTTTTTTTTGTTTGCTTTCTGTTATTGTCCTAGTACTCTCCCCAACAATGTCCACTTGATTAAGCGACTTGGCTATGTCTTGGTGGGTGAATTTTGATGATGGTAAATGCAAGGCAGAGAGAAAGGGAAAATGACGACGTCTAGCAATAGACCCCAGGCTCGAGCCCAGAAAGAGAAATTTCGTTAAGTTTTCGTTTAGAGTTCGTGGAGTTTCTTCGCAGTGGGGAAAAAAGATGATTCACAGATATTGTAGAATAGTGAGGAAATGGACGGATGTCTGATGGTCGAACGGAGGGGTGTGCTGATGATGATTCTTCACGCGGAGGGGAGGAGAGGGGTGTTTTGATTGTGATACGGGTAGACGAAGTGATCGGCAGAATATTGGCGACCCAAAAGGAAGGGAGGGGGATTTCTTTCAATTCATCCCGAAGGGCCTGTCAGAGGGGGAGGACAAAAAACGCGATTTGAGGACACCGACCTCGTTGGAGTAACAATTGGGGATTGGAGGAGAAGGAGGGAGGATGCAGACGAAGTGCGTGGAAGGGAAACGGATAGGCGCTTGGAATATAATTCAGAGGATAGGGGGGGCTGGTTACACTGGATTGGAGATAGACTGGATTAAGCTGAAAGAGATTCCCTGTAAGTGTGCCCTACCTACCTACTAGCTGTGAATTTCAGTATCAGTTTTGGGGATATATCACTCGTTTTTCTCTGGACGTGATATAACCTTGAAGGGTTAGTACCACATTGGTTACTATTGCTACTACATGTAGTAGTATTACTACTGATCGTGATTTATCTTCTATCATACGTGATTCTCCCTGTTCAGAATAACCAGGACCCTTATCATTTTTATATATTGTAGAGTTTGTATTTCATGCAGCAGCACTAGCAGCAGCCTAAAACCGTACAATCCACCCTGATCGCCTTGAGGTGCAGCTCTCCTGCCTGCCTGCCTGCTGCCTACCTGAGAGAGTGCCAGTAGAAGTAGAGTAGACAAAGCTGTATGTATTCTACTTGGACTCTCTCCACTCTCCATGTATGCCATCCTGCATACCTACTCCGCACCTAACGCAAACGTGATCCTTGTAAATTTTAATCTTGAGCGGATGGAAGCTCGGACGCGTGGTTGGCTGCTAATGCAATATGGCACCCACGCTATGTTTTTGATGGCGTCTAGTGTGGTGATTGGCGATCTCACACACACACTGAGTCGTTCGTTACCCCCGCAACCACAAACGAACGGGGCGTGTTTTGTTTGGTCGGTCTGCATAGAACCGGCCTCAAAGACAGACAAACAAGATCAATAATCAAGTCAAGTCAAGGTGTGGTGGGCAACAGGGCTTGCGTGGTTCGTGGCTGCCGTCTATCAACAAGGCTTTTCTTTTGACGATTTTCTAGCCAATTGTGTTCACGCCCATCTCTACGGCCATTCCGATTCTCAACATCTGCTTGGTCTACGATCGCTTAGAGCCGACTTTAGCCCAATCTCAAATGCAGGCCTCGCAGGCTTTTCAGCTCGGTTTGCCCCACACTCCTTGCTCGCACCCGGAACGAGAAGCTGGAGACGAAATTTCTAAGTGATGACAGGACGAGGCATAACGAATCAAAATAAGCTGCATACCACCATGTCCGATTGGGCCTCTTGACTTCCTAAGTGCTATTGCGCGTGCTGTTTAGTCTATCAGGTCTACAAAATGTAGGTAGACAAGTAGGGTAATAGACTCCCCATCATGATGTCGATACAGACCAAACCAGGTAACCCCGAATCCCCAAGGGAATACACACAGGCATGTGATAGTAAGTGTATCACCTGAGCTCGGGTTCGAGATAAGGTTTCAAATTTCTATGGTGTCGCAGATCATTCCGGCCCGGTTGGTACGTGTAACGTAAGATATCCGAGTGAGAACTTGTGATCGCAATATGAATAACTACACTACCACTATTTACCGGACAGATGTTTTACTTCGCGTTTCAAGGAGGCGTAGTACGTAGGTACATATACCGGTATGTCCCTCCCGCGTGCGTGTGCCTCTGTAACGATCTCAACCACGATCAGCTCATGCATCGCAGATGTTTCTCAGAGTAAAGGTAGGTACATAGGTAGGTGGAGTACCTACTTTAAAAATACCCTTACATCAACCTAGAGTATCCATCACATGTTGCCTATGTGGTGGATTTTTCCTCTCTCCGATACATGTTCATTTAGCACGCATATCATCGGGTCTCATGCACGGGCCTGCTCGATCAGTTGCAGCCCAAAGCCCAGCCCTAGCCCTAGGTGTGTGCCAAAAAGAACTCAACTCCACTCAGGAATACTCTACGTAAGGCCAATGCAGGTATTACATGTGCTGCCGAAGCATAAGGGCTTGAAACGAATTATATCATCCGGCCCGGAGGAAAACGAAAATGATAGATATATTTACTGGTGAACATAATGAGCTGAGAGGCTTGAAACGAATTATATCATCCGGCCTGGAGGAAAACGCAAATGATAGGTATATTTACTGGACATAATGAGCTGAGTTTAAACATTCGGTAGCCTATCGGCCATGACCATGCAGCAGCTGCTACTCACCTCTTTATGTAGCTGTCAGTTAGTGCGGGGATAGAGCCCCAGATCATCTAGAGGGTTGCATGGAGACGGATTGTCCCTCGGAGTAGATGTTGATTTGACTGTTCCAATTCTGGACTGGAAGAAACATGATTGGTTTAGGAAGGCAAGGCTGGATTGCGCTGTGACCTAGGCCATTTGTTAATATGGCCCCCCCAAATAAACATTGCGGGGCGTGTAGCATAATGCACTTACACTGTATTATAGAGACCAGGGTAAGTGTTCGAGTGATATACTATGAGCCATGGCATTCTACTATTTGGTGTCAAATGCGGTTACATGTGTATACTTAACGTTTTCGATCGAGTACCGCATCAGACCTAGAAGTGTGTCATGGCAACGGCACATAAAGCCTTCGAAAATTAAAACGAAGACTCAACAAAACACCATAATAGAAGGTAGTAAATATGGAAACCGTTGAAGTACTTGTAAAAATTTGTGGGTAAATATCTCAAGAGGTAGTTGTGATAGCTTAATTAGGCAGCAGAAACTGCTATACAAGTTCGCACGGGATTGACACTCTTCTGGGTCTGGCACAGTACCCGGCCTAATACGTTACATGTAACTAGAATCGTACCTAGTTGCAATAATGACGTAATATTGTTAAATAACATTCCTATCAACCCAAATTTGCTAAGCAACCGCATTTGGCATGAAATAGTAATAATCAACTAGCGTCACTCTTTACACCCCGAATCGGGGCGACTGACTCTCTGTAGTACTGGAATCCCTCCATATCAGTGTAATCACCCTACTCGTACTTGGTTGTAACTCTCCCCACAGTGCCCTCCTCCCCCTCTAAACTCATCTCATAAACCACAATACCTGAAGTAACAGTCATATCCAGAGTGTAGTCGACCCTATAGAATACCTGGCCCTTTCCATTCTTGTGTTTTGAGAATCTTTTCACTGGGACTGGCTCGGATGTCATGACACATAACTTTCTAACAGCTATATTTCGGAGAATGTATTAGTAGGGATTTTTAGGCAAAAAAAACAAAAAAACGCAGTACTTACTGGCATCCCGCTTATCTGGCGCAACCTCCTCGTCACAAACCCAAAGTTCCGTTCTTAGCTGGTGTGTATCACCAATTAGATCCGTTTCTGCCACTGTGCGGTAGAAGGGAAAAGATATTTTCTTTTTTTCCGTTGTAACGTCACCCTGATGATCATTAATTTCTGCTTTTGTTAGGGTACAATGCACATACCCGTTTGATATACCACTGTATTCTATTTCTAACCACCCACTCGCACCGTAACTCATGCCATTTCTTCTCGTTCTCTTCATGCTTTGTCTCGTCGTACTTGCTGTCGTGTACGACACCATAGTAACGTCTGCTGAGGCGAGATTGCACAGCTGCAATGTCACCCTGTAGGCCACGAATTATTGCACCACGAACTACAGCACTATTGGGTCTTTGAATTAGCGTCTATGAAATATAGAGACTTGAGGGGTGGGCTTACGTCCAAGCATTCCGGGGTTGCATGATGGTGATTTTGCCGGAGCCCCACTTATTGATCCTTTGATATAGATATTCCGAGGAGCCAAAACCACCAACAAGAAGAATTGCCTGCATATATTCATTATTGGTCTGAAAAATACCGCATGGGAAGGGATAAAAAACATACCGCAACAGGACCCTTGCCCGATTTCAAAACCTCTATGACTTGCTTTGATATAAGTTCCAGGACCTGTGATACAACAGGCTCAAATATATCTCTAACATCCTTCCTAAAGTCCCATGATTTAGCAATGGAATTAACTCTGGAATAAAGTCACCCACATACCTAGTCACCTTCAAGAACCCCCCCTTTACCCCTCTATCTTCGTTATCTGGCACTCCCATTACGGGGACCCAAAACTCCCCGCCCTCCGCCTGTTCCTCCTTACCATCACCTTCCTCGCTATCTTCATCGGTCATTACAAACTCGCGCTTAACATAGGTCTCCCAATACTGCACCATTTGGAACCTGGCACGATGATCCATAGCCTCGAATTGCTCCTTGCCAATCCGGGTTATAATGAAGTCCTCAAAACGGCGGTCAAGATATACAGCGCCACAAAGGGCACCGGTACCTATGGCTACCTCGTTTAGTTGTAAAGGAACGAGGGAGGAGATCCGATAGGATATCAGATCGACGGTGCCGCCACCGGCGTCGCAGACAACGAAGCAGTCTCCAACCTGAAAAGGAAGTATAAAGTCAGTTGATTGTTATATTGATTTTATGTGTATAAATATTATTTTGACTAGTTATATTCTACCGCGGCGCCGGATTTCGCAGGTAGAACCATGGTTCCTGTCAATGCAGTTATTGCGCATCCTTATTCCCGACTTATAATTGCCATTATTTGACCTGGTCTATATATTAATATCAATAGAGCCGGGCTATAAGCAACCGGGGAGGAAAGCCATGTGCTTCTCCGTGAGATTTTATCCTCATAAGACGACCGGTAGAGGCGATGTAATTAATGAATTAAACAAAAAAAAAAGACCCGGTAGAGGCGCCGACTATCCAACCCTAACCCTATAACGATAGATATGTAGTAATAATAAAATGTATTTAACCCACCTTTACTGAATTTGGCTGAATACTTCTAAGCGCGTATTCCGCGGCCCCCTCTGGCTCTGTGATAAGCTTCAACAAGCCCCCGCTTGCCTCAGGGTCACCCCCACCATTCCCGAGGCCCAACCCCGCCCGCATAGCCGCCTCCATAGTCATTTGTCTTGCCTTGTCGCTCCATACAGCCGGTACAGTGAGTACGTACTCGACCTGACTCCGGGATATCAACTCACGACCCAGGCGGCGCTCGAGTGTTTGTTCGGTGTATTGGCGCAGTGCTGTAAGGTAGTCGGTAACTATATCAACGGGCTTCTTCCCACGCGGAAGTGTAGTACGTTTCGGATTTACAAATGTTGGTCGCGGTTGGGAGGGGTCGAGTAGGATCTTGATCCAGGAGAGTTTCTGTGGATCTGTGGGAGGTACCTCGAAGCCCCTGTTCGAGTTCAGATTTCAGCGACCGCCGTTTCTGGGGGAAGAGGAGGTGTGTACCATTTGAACCCAAGGGCTGTCGACGATACTAGATCACCGACTCCGGTACTTGGAGGTCGTGATAATGATGCGCTGAGTTTAGGGCTTCCGACTTCATTGGGGCTCGGCGCTCGGGATGTTGGAGATGTTGGGTAAAGGATATCCGAGGGTACTTTCCCCCAGTCTTTACTGGTCTGCCCTGGCCAATGTGTTATTACTTCATATTCCTCCGGAGACGAGGTTTGTGCCCAGGCTACTGCGCTATGCGTCGTTCTTTAAGGATTGTTAGCAGAAGTGTGTATAGTTAATGGTCCAAAGCATGAAGTATGGCTACCCGAAGTCAATACCGACAATGATGCGCTCTAGTACTTCGCCGTCATCGTCAGTCAAAGCCGCCTTTTTCCCTAATGCAAGACCGTGGAGGCTAGAGCGTAGTGAAGTAGTCATCGATCCTAATAACTGGGACGCACAATTTTGCAAATTTTCGCGTTAAATATCTTTCTATATATAAGGTTCAGACACTCACTGTAGAGGGGATTATTTAAGAGCTGAGAGAAAAATCGATGAGGGGGTGAAGGAAGAGTTGTGGCGCCTTGGTCGACCGAAGCCCAAGCCGGTGGATTGTGGTTGATTGCCCGAATCTGAAACGTGAGAACGTTTTTGCAGGAGTGGTGAGTGAGTACCGATAATTCATTCGTGTTATGCATGCGCCGGGAAGACAGGCTGTATTTGGGACCATGGAATGCAAGTAAGCAATTGGTGGAGAGGTAAATTTGTATAACTCCTTCTTCCCGATTTGATCTGTGCTTTTGGACCCTCAAAGTTTCTATTTTTATGACCACAAAGACCTTCTTGGGGATTATCTGGATAACAGGCCGGCCATATGTGGTATGATATAATACGTTTTGGAAACCCTCTGGATAAACACGCGGATATTTCACACCATTTACTAGAGAGTGGCACCGATCCTGAGCGCTCTGCAACGGGGTGGCGTTTGATCTCAGGCCCAATGTGATACTGTATACCGCGATACATGTCGAGTACCATCTTCTATTGACATCATTCATCACTCACTCCGCCTTCATTCCACTCACCGGGGAGTTAGTTGCGGTGGGGTATGTACTATGTAGCAGCTCAATATCGCGGCTCCTTCGGGTAATGTCGTTCTATCAAGGACAAATAGCTAGAATGCTTCTAAGCTTAATTCCACCATCACATCACTCCTGACATGTTTTTTTGCGAAGGGCTAATTATCGCGTGATTTCGTATATATGTATGTATATGCGCACAGCAATAATCTATTCTTAAAATTTGTGTCTGAGTAGATAAATGTGTGAATCCTTGAGTCTTAGTTACATACAGGTACTGTAGTACTGTATTTTCCATGGCCAGTTCTTTGGTATTTGGGGATCGGTGATAAGAGTCAGGGGTGGGTATATGTATGGATACAGTACTTTGGGTACTTCGGTTGCAGTTGCAACAACTCTATTATTCAGAGGCTTGTTGAGTTTCCCCTGCGCCTCGAATTGTGCAAGTTCCTAATCCCTGAATGAGTGACATATGCTTAACATCTCACGTTGATGGTGTTTGTGGTATTAGGCGAGTGATTTATTGTGAACACTGACCATCTATATATATGGGGTGTTTGCTTAATGCAATACGGATCTACCTGTAGGCAATAATTCCGGGATATAGGTGCTACCCAGTTATTAATTAAAATGCTGGAATTTAATTTTTTAGTAAGCATTGGGTTGCCGAGTATTTAACTCGAATTATTGGTGGCGGATACCAAAGTATTTAGCTAGCTGGTCGTTTATGCAAGCAATGCAATAGATATGAGAGTCAATGATCGGCGCGCGCTCAATGCTGTAACTACATTTTAAGCATCGGTCCAATAAGCTAGAAAGCCAATATATAAACAACGTTTAATAAAGGGCTGAAATTTAACTTTAACGCATTAACCCGAAATTCGCTTCCCGTACTCCAAAGTACCAGCCACGGCCAGGATATTGTTCCCCAGAGTAGTCAATGTACATACAAGGTGTAATAAGCAGCCGTTGAGATCCAAACACTCAATAGTGGGGGTAGAAGTCAACGAGCTAGTCACATGGACCAAATTAGGCTGTGGGAATTAATCACCGCGTACCTGAATTTTGGATTTTTCTGTTATGTGCCATTATTGTGGCCGAAATATATACGGAAATTTCATATTGGGCCCTGATACCGGATGCTCTCAGTTGACAGGTTCTTGAATTTAGGATTCGCCATCAGCAATTTTATCCGTTTACTCGAACGGCAGACATGTAGGATCACAAATGGCCTAAATCCAATTTTGGGTAGATCATAGCTCACACTCATCAGTGACCAAGGCCGTTCTCCAAGTCCTAATGAGGTGAACGTCCCGGGCCATTGAACGTCCCGGGCCATCGAACAGTCCAGAAAAGGTCAGTAATCCCGCCGCCAGATAGCGTTAGGTTTTCCAACCTCATTGAATATGCACTTATAGGCCAAGGCCAATATACCCATAAATCTAACGCATAAATATCAGTAACTATAAATAACAAAAAGGGGTAAGTGTTTAGGTCGCACCATGTACTATAGCTATATTGTAGGTACTATATAGTGTCGGGTGTTGTGTAACTGGGGAGGCGATTTGTTTCAGCTTCTGTAGTGTAACGCTGCTTATGTTCTGGAGCAAACGTTGATTCTAAAAGCTTAATCAGATGTGGGGATTCACTAGGAGTTAGACCGGCTATTGTTTCGTAATTGGAAATGTTTGATTGCGCCACTGTTTCGTGCCTTGTGCACCAGGATAGCGTTGGAGGGGGATATATCAGCAAGGCCATTTTGCCTTTCCATGATATGTCATCTCTCGGTTCTTTTTGCCATCCTAGTTTATATCTCTCCCCACGATGTCCTACTCTGTTTCACTACACTAAACTTTCCATGAATTAATAACTACATGTAGCTCTCAGATGCATACTGAGTTTAGATATTAGCACCGACTAACCTAATCTTATATTTTCTTTATAAAGAGCGCGGCAAGAACGTATTAATTAGATTCAAAATTTCGGATGCCTTAGCTTTGCAATTGTTGGGGTTAATATACATACTGTATGTCGTATTCATCCCCACACACGTTTTGGTCGCACCCAGCAGCATACTTCAGACATAGCTCATAAGGAGGTACTCGCTAACAAATGGGAATCGGCTCTATAGTTAAAGCTCATTGATTGACAATTAGAGAGCTACGCGCACGTGTATATATGTAGGAGTCTTGGGGGTTTAAGTCTGGTGAGTACGTAGAAAAATAAGAAATATAGCCAAGGAGACGTAGAAGTACCAACATAGTACCAAGAGCAGGTTGAAACCTCGCGATATTAGGATTACAGTTAATAAAAAAACGCGGAACCTTTGCCTCGATCAACTAGATAAAGCACCCAATTCGGGATTCTTACCATTATGAACGAGTGTTATTATAGTATCTAGCCCAAGCTATGGCCACGACAGGTGCGCAGTTCTGCTCACGTCCTGATGAAAGGCCCTGCGCTCGCTGGAGCTCGTGAGTCGACTAGCGAGTTGAAATTTGGGAGATCTGAGAGCGTGGCCAATTTCGAGATTAGGGTATACTGGCAGGGTTCCCAAGGGTTATAGGCCATGCTTAAATCCGACCTAAGCTAAGTACTTTAAGAATAGGGAGTACAGTCCCTACCGCTATAACGAGCCTGCATATTCCCAAAAATTTTCGTTCAATACAGCAGATTATTCGGTACAGAAGATAAAATTCCACCATTTTCTATGTGAAATTGAAATTCGGATCACCAAAACCTGTCCGCAATAGCAGGTTTGTGGCTTTATTGGCATTCGGTATAGCAGGCGTAGAGGTAGACTGTATATAGTAGTTAGCTTCTTAAGTGATTATGAACGGTAGTTCCCAGGTTTCGGAGGTTGATAAAGAGTAGATTGTAGGTATGTGCGCCTCTATATGGATTTTAGGAATAAATGCCTTAGGCAGTGGGGTGTGGGTAAAAAAAACTGCTCGTAGGAATACATGTAGTCCGGAGACGCTGCAGATTAGAAACATACATGAAATGTACCACGTGGAAGGTATGTATGTACGTCACACAGCGCATGAGACGCCCCCTCACAACAACGGCAAAGTTTTTGATTCAGGTACATACAGTGTACATAGGTTTCTTTCAACATGTATGAGCCCTTTATCAGACTACCTTTGAAATACGACCATCTACATGGGGCGGGTACTGACAACATAGCAGCAGCCTTTGGGGGGGGGGGGGGTAGGTAGACATGCGCATTTGAGGTATCACTTCGAGACGCTAATTATGAATTATTGGGCTAGTGAGAAGAGTTCAAGACGCATACCATGGTGAGACTAGATGAAATTCCGTACTTAGCCGTTGTTGAATAGAAAGATATGCCTCATGGGTAGATGACCACAGCATTGCGGGATCTAACTATATGAAGCACTTAAACACATCATAACTTTGTGTTCAGGTAAGTCATATCCTGAAAGCTTCGGTTTTTTTTTTTTGAATGCACATGCATATACATAACCGCTCCCTGAGTTTAGAGATCGAGACCCTTTGACTTCGACTGGATCCCAAACTTAATGTGTTATAGGCTAGGGGCGGAGATTCTTCGCTCTAAATTGCTCGAACTAAGGTTTGATGTCAAGAGCCAAAAAAAAGATTACTTAATTGGTGAGTAGGTAGATATCCTTTGACATGAAACAGTGAAGTTGATTTACTCTATATGTATGTATGCAGGGAGTTTGTTGTGATAAGCTCATTGTAGCTGCTGATAGGCAATGGCTTGTCCCCGCCTTGTCGGTGAAATCTCGGTGAATCAATAAAATCCAGCATATTCTGCAGTTCCTGCAGCCATGATACAGAAAGTCTTTATCCCTTGGATGCGAAGGAGATCTATAAACCAAGCCAAGATAGAAGAAGAAGGGCTTGATCGTATTTTCTCAGAGTGCCTGCCACAGTCAAGCCCATGCAGCACACACAGGCCCTCAATCTAGCTACATGTGGCGAGTGAGCATTTGCAATTTGGTAGACGGACAGGTAGCTAAGGAAGCTAAGGAGAGACAGAAGACAAAGCTGCCCCTTTAATGGATCTGGAGGTGAGAAGGGCATCAGGATATTGCCGGTATTTATGTAAATGTACCTACTCCTGCTATTAACCTGACATTATAGGTACTCCAGGCGCCTTTTGGGTGGTCGTGCTCGCGTATCTTGGTTACTATACCGTTTACTTAAGTTTCTTTGGTATACGTACTCTACTCTCTCCTTCTCTATGTTCAATGAACTGGGGTTTTGCGGTAACGAAGGTTCTCCTTTCGGTCATTTCCGTCATTATAGTAATAAGGAAGCCCTGTCCTAGAACGAAGGAGCATATTAAGCCATTCCATTTGGCAAGGGAACCCTTACACCAAGGTTCCTGCATACCCGTCTCATTCCAACATGGAGTACATACATGCATTTAGATATATGCGCTCTAGCAACTCGAATCTATAGCTACTGACTAAATGTACATGTGTTAAGCCAAAAAAAAAAATTGTTAAATCCATCCAAGGCAACACCTCCGTTTCAATCAAAAATTCAGGGCTTATTAGAAATTCTGTCAATGGTTTTCTGAGGAAAATTCACTCTGCCCGATCTCGTAGTTCGAACTTCTTCTAGAAGCGGGGATTTCCGGGAAATATGTATATTACTATCGGCACAGGCTTGCCGCATATTACTCTACAGCGGATCACCATACCTCGGCTCGTATGCGCAATTCTGCGATTACCCCACAATTGTAAATGTCGCCCTCCATGAACACCACAAAGCTTGTACATACCTCATTTTATGGACGCCTTTGAGGTTCATAGTATTGAGGGAACGATTCTTATTCTTAGGCTATATGTACAACTATTAGCTATACTAAGGACTGTCATTGTACGCCCCCGTTTTGTGTTCTGGTTTTAGCAAATGACCCTAGATGTACCGGCAAAAAGTCTTCAAGAAGGCGAATAAATCATTTTTTCCCTCTTTTTCCGGAAAAATGGACGTGCATAAGCTAGTCAGATGTCTCGTTTTGGGGCTGTCGGCATGCAGGTTCTACCTAACCTAGCGAGTTCCAGAAGTATGCAATATGGGATGTACCGTTTGACCTTCTCTTTTCGAGTTGTTTCAGTTTTTAAAATGAGGAGAGATCTAACTTACTGTAGAGTACCGGGCTTGCAGACGATCTTGCCCAACGCTATTATTACCTGCCACCTAGTAGTACTCTCTGCCCAGAGGAGGTAGATACTTACGCAACGGATACAAATTACCGGATGAGACCAGATGGGTCAGAGGGGCAAGACAGGAGAGTAAATGGACCTGAGTACCTCCATCTATATAAGTAATATTTATGGCTATGGATCCGAAAATTCGTGCGTAAACATCTAACTACCCATCTGATAAGTGTTAACCCCAACTTAGATGTCTTGCAGAAGTTCCAACTTTGACACTTGTGCGTCTTAGTCGCGTTATTACCAGGGTTTAATTTGGCCGGCAGACCCACGAAGCAGAAAAAAGATTTTAGATAGAAAGCCACACTTAATAGGGACTTGCCTACAAGACTGTGGCAGTATTGGCAGGTGTTGGCAGAGTAGGGGATAACCAGGTAGTTGCTGGCTGGACCCACTACCGCTCTGACCGCCACCCCCCACGCACTATTAATCGGAGCTCTCCAGAGGCACAAATTTCTCCAAGACTGTCCAACCAACAATTCTTGGGCTTACTTTTCTCCTCCCTTCTCCCCACTCTAACACTTGTAAAAGAAAAAGAAAGCCCATCGAAGTCCCAAGAAAAAATACCGAAGAGAAGCTATCTAGTGGAATGTCAAGTTCCCCAGAATTATGCTCAATGGTAATCAGGCCGTTGTAAGTAACTTTTCCCTCTCCTTACGCTCGCTAGATGGATATATGAATTAATCACCATCATTCTCATATAGGCCTTTGAATGGTCTTTTGCAGGCTTGGCTCTTATATTTGTGCTCTTAAGACTCTACGTCAAGGTTTTCTACGGACCCAGTAGTAAACTCCACTGGAGCGACTGGGCTATGGTGATAGCATGGTTAAACTTTGCTGCTTGCTGCACCTGCGATGTTGAACTGAATCGATTAGGATTCACCCAGTCTTACACTACCTATAGTGGCAACTCATCTAGGGCTAATCCTGATCCTGAGAAGACTGTTCGGATTCTAAAGGTATGTTTGGGGGGAAAATACTACTTGAAAGCTATAGAGCTAATATGAAGACTCAAGATCATATACTTCTCGCCCCTCCCTTACCTCATCGACTTGTGGCTCATAAAAGCTGGCATTCTAAGTTTCTATTATGCTGTCATTCCACGATCAGTACCGCTATATCGATGGTCCCTGCATGTAACCTCTGGTGTTTGCGTTGCGACCTTTTTGCTGGCCCTATTTTCAAATATATTTTGGTGCTACCCAATTCGGCGCAACTGGTACGTTTCCCAATACATAGACTCCACCGTTAATATAAAATACGGTCCTAATATTTGATTTAATATATATATAGGTCTCTAGAGCAAGGAGAGATTTGTGTTGCGAGTGCCAAGGAGCCCCCTTTCTTTCTTACAGTTTGTAGTACCTTAATCACGGATCTGTTGAGTATGCATCAAGCTCCCCTTATCGAATTACATATCTTCCCTGATAATATGCTGAGACCACTTTTATTTTTTCCAAGTATTCTGCCTTCCGTTCCCACTGCTTCAAAGCCTTCATCTCACGCGCCGCAAAATGCTCGGCGTAGTCGTTCTATTCGTCCTTGGTTCCCTCACAATCCTGGCAGCAATCTGCCGTCTCGCCGTGATTGCAAGGGCCTCTATTGTCACCGAAGCCATTGCTTGGACAGCTGTTGAGTGTTCCACTGGCATAATGGTAGCCTGCGCACCAGCACTCCGAGTATTCCTCATCCGGGAGCGCAACCCTTCCATCAGCGGCCTCTCAAAATCCACCAGACCATATACAAGACCGGGCCCGCCCATCCTTAGTGCCAGCGACCGAAACGAGATATGGGATGGCACTGACGCGACAGCACCGCACTGGATCCGCATGGCCAGCATACCAGGCAGCACTGCCGTCTCGCCACGGGAGCAACAATTCGACGATGCCGTGATAGAGGCGCTCTCCAAGCAATTAACGCCCAACAGGAACAGCCGCGACTTTCGCGACTCCAGCTTTGGCAACTTTGACATGGTTGCCCAGATTCCGAACATGAGACTACAGCTTGGCCGTGGAATTGTCGAGCATGCGCCCATGTCGCCGCATACCAGATCACCCGTGGATGACCATATGACGATTGGGTCGATATCACCTCGCACCCTGTCACCCCTAACAAGCCCGGATTTTGTCCGCCTGGACCACCGACCGGGGTCGGAGGATGTCCCGCTGAATCGGTGGGACACTGGAGAGAGTGGGAGGCTGGAGCTGGGGAGGATTGTGGAAATCGCTGCAGGAGCAAACCGCCCAAGGTCCATTTCAAGGGCCAGCGGCAACAACAGCCCTAAATCCGGACTGAGGGGCTTTTTATGATGATGGCTTTTTCTTTTTTCTTTCTTTTCTTCTTCTTTTTTTTCTCTCTGGTGATGGCTGGGAATTGGTGTTGGTATCCTCCCGATTGGATTTTTTTTTTTTTTTATATTTCATTAGGAGTTTTTTTTTTTGATGTACAAAGGAGTTCTTTTTTTTCTTTTTTATTGCACTACATGTTACGCCGTTGCATGTTATTTTTTTTTTATCTTTCCAGGTCCATGTTAGGAAGGAAGGAAGGTAACGCTAAGGCAGCTTGGAGTTTATTGATATTGTCTTTTTTTCTTTTTTTCTTCCTTTTTTTTTTCTCCTTTTCTTTCTGGATCGATCGGGTATATACAAGTCCATCAAAAAGGGCTGCATGCATTTGCAAATGCAAGGGGGGGGGGGGTGGATGATCTAGCTAGGAGGAGTAGGAGTTTGGGGTGGGGTTACGGGTCCTCAGAGTTGGTCGAGTTCCTGTCTACATACACATACACATACACATACACATACACATACTACCACCATACCATACGTCCATACTACTTTGAATCCCGTACTCTCACATATATATACCTCACCCCACGTATTGGCCGACGAACGCATACCCATATCCAAGCGACATGTACCTACCTACAGTTATCCGCCTTATATATTACACATGTAGACTCCTGAACTCGGCGTGCAGTTATAACTTATGCATCCCCCCCCCCTCTCTCTCGGGCCGAGTCATGGATTGGCACTCGACCGACCCAAACGAAGTATGTGTGCCGATTACTAACCCACCACCACCACCACCACCACCACCGCCACACCCCACCGGATAGACCGCCCGCCGTCGCCTAAGCACAAGCTCTGTGCGGGTTTCGGCGGGGGTTGAGAGAGCCCTTGTACTCTAAAATATATACAAATCGATTACAAAGTAATAGGTAATAATATTTAAACCCAGCAGGCAGGGAGGGAGGGTGTCTTTTTTTTTTTTTTTTTTTTTTTTTTACCAGGTTACATGAGACCCCAATTTCTACCCGCAGGTTGAGGTCAGTCAAACGGCGATTACTAAAGTAGGGGTAGGTACAAATGTCTAACTAACCATGTACCTACTACTAAGTAGTAGTGTTGATCCTCTCAGACATTTAGAACCCAGGAGGTCGGTCCGGCAGTCCCTGCGCGCTCGGCTGGATGGAGAAGAGAGATATATAATACATTACACACCCCTGGAGTAGATTATTAAGTCGAGCCTCGCTAATGCAGGTGAGGTCTCTCCTAAGTCAAAGAACGACAACGACGACGACGACGACGACGACGACGACGACGATGATACAACCCTGACTTGAAGCAGCCCTGCAATCAAGTCAAGAGCCCATGTTTCAATGGCCCGGTTGTTCGGTTATCTTCCAATTGCAGAATGCACGCATCCGATGATTACCTACTTACCTGCATACAGCTTGTTGTACCTGGGTAATAGGATGGATGGGGGTGTCAATATCAATATATCTCCTCCCTCATCATCGTCATCATCACGGTTTGCCTCTCGTGTTGTGTTCTTAATCGCTGGCAGGAATAGCACTTAGAATGTCTGCGAAGAAGAAAAGAAAAATTATTAATGCCAATAATGAGGATGATGATGAGATCCAAGGAATTCCGGTTCCAACGAACTTTAGCTATAGCCAACCCCCAAACCCCCCAACCCCGGACTGGATCCAGTAGAGATCTTGATTCGTGCAGAGGCGATCCCGGGTACTACAACACAGGCACAGGCAAGGCCTTATCTACCTACACGCTTACCAGCAAACCAGAAAATGCAAGTTACAGAAGCAGGGATTATTTGTATGAGAGAACGACAAATTATCCTTGCCCTGAGCCTGGTTCTTACGCTGGTAAGCGTGTACCTACATACCTAGAGTACAACAGGAACCTTGTAACAAAACAATGTAGCCCCCGGATTGACTAGGTAGTGTTGATCTCCCTACTACTATTACCTAGGTAGGTAGTTGTTACTGGAGACATAGAGTGTATCTCTTCCGGAAGCAGCTTTTTCTTTGGGGTTGAAGGGGGCCACTAACTATATGAAACCCCTAACCCTATAATGTGATAGGTAGGCTTTTGAAAAAAGTCTAGGCTCTAGATAGCCCAGGTAGACCACATACCTAGATCATCCCCAGCATCTCGATGGGGAGGCCCCGGGGGAGGTTGATCATCGTCGGTCGGTCCCTTTCCCTGCGAATAAATTCCGTGGAGATCTCTCTCGCACTCCGGGAAGAGACCGTGCTCATCAATTGCGTGGCGCGTTCTTATCGGCCAGAGGAGGCTTTGACGGGTGATCTCCTCTTCGCTTTTTTGCAACAAACCAGCTGAAAAAAAAAAGAAAAGAAAAAAAAAGAAGTAGTACAATAGGGCCATGGGGTTTCTCGAAAACACACACGCGGGTAAAAAAGAAATCTGGGGGAATCGAGTTCTGCTCACTTCTGCTAAGTATTGAGTGACCGGAGAAGTAAGTAATTAGGAGATCAGGTTTGTAGAGCAAAGTACATACCTAAATGTACTCTAGGAGGGGTACCAGTACCAGTACTCTAGAGTATCTAAATAGAAAACTTGGATCAGAGTATGATAAGACCTGCAGAAACGAGAGCCAAAATGGGTTAAAGCCCGTAGAGTGCACTCACGGGATATCGTGCTCAGCAAAAACTCATGTGGGGTACTTTTTACTATGGCATTGGCTGGGCGGGCTTAATGGGGTTTTAAGCGCTGGCGCTCTTCACATGAAGAATTGATTGACTGGTGTATGGTTTTACCTACCCAGGGATAAGTAGATATATATAACGAGTTTGATGGGTAGGTATTTTCTTTTTTCCCCCACTCGTCTATCCATCCATACTGTTGGTAACATGCATATGCAGCAGCGCCAGTCAGTGTGAGACACTGACAGTTGGCTGCGATAGAGTAGAGTAGATACATACTTCAACTTGTCTCGCGATTTGTCTTTAAAAATTAGGGTAGGGGGTGCCCACTTTTCCCCTTTTCCTTCTTTCCCACACAGTTCCCTTATGACTTTATAAGAAGAAGAAGAGGCAAGATCTGGCTGCTGCTGGCCATATGCTACTCCCCCCAACCTCACTTAAGGGCTGAATGATTATCCGCAGTGCACCGCTGGACGCTACACGCTCGTAATCACCTCCACCATTATGGCTTTCGCACACGCACGTCACTGGGTCTCGACAGTTTTCATAACGCTGGCCGCACTTCTTCTTCGGGAAGCCCAGGCAGCCGTGAACTTTGAGGACTGCTGCGCCGAGGTGCCCGTCTCCGCCGACATTCGACCACTGCAATGGGACTCCTGCCACTCATCCTACAACTCGTCTGAGACGGACCCCGCAAAGATGTACTCGGTGCCCATTATTACCACGTACGCGTGGTGCCGGCGCAACTGCGAGAAGAGTGGAAACTTCGAGATCAGTGACACGAGCCAATGGCTGACGCCGCTCGCGGCATGGATCATCCCGGCCTCGGCGCTGCTGCTCCTGCTGCCCATATCGGAGCATCTTAAGAGCCACAAGCAGCTAATAGAGCGCACGAGGGCCGACAAGTTGATGTCACACTATGTTCACAACTGGCTGAGCCCTACGCTACAGTATTGTCATATCCTGGGAGACCCGTCGAGCGCCTTCAATGGGTCGCTGGCGCAGATGGTTGCGGATTGGAATTTGTGTATGTCGATGAATCGACCAAACAATAAGAAGCGAGAGCGGGATCTCATTTTGACCGTTCTTCTTGCAGAGCAGGCAGACTTCATGTGTGAACCTACCAGAAATGCGCTCGAGCTGATGGCGGGCTCAAGCCGTGCGAGGGAGTATAGTAAGACGGCATGCCGGATTGTATGGAGTGCTAGGAAGAAATTCAATACTGCTGTTGTCCTGCCTGTTGCTCTATACATAGGTGTCGCTGCGTCGGTATTTTACGACGCCTATCAGAAATTGGGAGATAATGGCACATCGTGAGTCTTACCAAAAAACCCCATATCGTGATATAATACATTGCTCACCTATTGAATTAGTCACAGCCTTGCGTAAGTCCCCCTCCTGCGTGTAGCCAATACTAAGAAATCCTTTAGTTAATAGCCTGGTGATGCAATAGTTATGGTACCTGGTACAACTGGGTTCTGTTGCTGTCGATTTTCAGCAACTGCTTTGCTTCCCACTCAAACTTGGATGCTGTCCGCAGCGGAATGGAGCTCATAGTCCGCGGTGTTGTCGAGAACCATGGGCCCAAGGAGTTTCAAGATCTAGGATGGGATAAGCAGACAGAACAGACCTGCTTGGAATCATACGAGATGGCCGCCGAGTCCTTGATGCGATACCCAAAGATGCGCCCCCCGATGAACCCCAACCCAAGAGAGCTATTTGGAGGATCGTTGGAATGCAGGGGAGCTCCATTGTATAAAAGATACTGGAATAGTTGGTATTGGGTTAGGTGGTTGCATAAGAATGGTGTGGACATCTCCAGGCCAAAAGAGGGTATATTTAGCTATGACATCTTTTGGGTTGACTGGGACTCGAAGAAAACGAACCATTGGGTATGTTGCGCATCCGGAGGTCATGTGCTGACTGTCTCTGTTTACTAAGTTATCTTAGATGAATTATCTTGGAGCCCAAGTTCTCTCATGGCTGTTTGTCCTGTATTCGTGCAGTTGCGCAGCGATATGTAAGACTCCCCCCTCTAATATTTACTGGGTCAAAGGCTCACTTCTGGTCAAGTATCCTACACGACCCCCAAGGTTGGTCTAGGTTGCAGGTCATTGAACCACATTCTATACGCCTCCGTCGCCCTCCTCAATGCCGTCATCAGGGTCCTCATGGACTGGCTGAAGGAGACTGAGCACAAACGTTGCTACCGCATCGTCACGATAATATATCATTTCTTCGTGTGGCTGAACTCTGTAATCGTACTCATTGGCGGATCCATGTTGCAGATTGCGGGGATATTCAACAACTGCTTCTGTAAGGCTGGAGTAGTGGACCGGGGCCCCAACTCCTTGATACCTCTTAGCCCGAATAGCTATGCGCACCAATACTGGGCGAAGAAGGTATGGCTGCGGGTCGCCTACGGGGCGTACGGCGGGGTGGCGATCATCGGTTTGGTGGTGCTGTTTTTCAGGTTGCATATTGCCTATGTTGTCCGGAAGGGGCTGCATTGATTGTGGTTATGATACGGTTATGGCTATGGGTATGATTATGGATTATGGGTTATGGGTTATGATTATGTGGATCTTCAGCGAGGTTTCCCCCCTTGTCTCTTCCCTTCTTTTTTGTTGCTCCGGAGCACTGAGTGTTCTGCCGTCGTCTATCTCCTATTTAAAGTGGTTAATTTCTATTAATGCATATATATCATGGGTGGGGGTAAATCAGGGCCATGTTTATTGGTATACATATCTTACTTAGTATCTTATTATTTTCTTGGATTAATCTAATCAATCAATCAATCAATCAATCATGATTATCTTTCTTTCTTTTGCCCATATCCCGTTGGGAGCTGGAAGACCTGTCTGATATATATAGTAGTACCATCTCCTATGTGGATAGAGAGAGGGAGAGAGGGAGAGAGGGAGAGAGGGAGAGAGGGAGAGAGGGAGGAGGGAGGGAGGGAAGAGGGGGGGGGCAATAAAACACTAGCTAGTTGACACTTGTAACCATCGACCGACCACATATGGCGTAACAAACTACATACATACATCATATAGCCCGCCTCTGGGTGGGATCGATCCCATGTATGTAGTACGTACGCCGCCCAGCAATAAACACCCAGTATACATACGTACACCCAAGTACATGTTCCTATATCATCTCTCTTTGATTACGCAACCCCACCGTACTCTAAGACATTCGTGACCACATGTACATGCATCCACGGTGGGTGCATTCCCGTCCAGGGCATCTCCCCCGGAAACCATGCAACTATACCAGTACTAGCTAGCTAGCACTAGGTGCCTGGCCAATCGATCATCAGCGCAGCGCATGGGACGAAACATCCCAAGGGCCCAATTTTGGCCAGAAAGAAAAAAAAAAAAAAGAACTAAACACACTAGACTATGATAGATATATGTATCTATACCGCCTAGTTACTTAATGTATAGCCCATGTTCCGCCAAAGACACCCCCCTCCCCCAAATCAACTAGCCAGCCAACCATCCAATCCACGCCCCCCCCCCCAGGCCAGTGGATATGTCTATGCTATAATATCATACAAACTACAAGTGGGATGAGATGCATAGTCGGTATATTTGCATACCACCGCCGCTCCGTCTACGGACAGACCAAAGCCCATGTTAAACTAGAGAGAGGACTGTACGAAACCTAGAAACTTGGTTGACATAACTGATCATGACCACAGTACAAGATGGGTGTCTTATATACTCATATAAGACAGTCACATATGTGTGTACCGGACAAATAGTCCTAGGCACTATCAATATTACAACATGTTGCGGGAAGAAACACCGAGTGAGAATCCATGAAGAACACACACCTCCGGGGGAGGAATCGCTCTCATTCACGATACCCCAACACAACACGACACGTAAACCCGGGAGCTATAAATATCTATATACAAAGGTCCACCTATAACCCACCACACACCTACTTTTTCTTCCCGCCTTTCCCACCCCTCTTACCTCCGCCGCCGCCGCCACTAGGTCCCCTCTTCTTCTTATCCGTCGCCGCCTCCGACTCACCCGGCGAAAAGACCTTCACCTTTGAGACGCCCACGCAATTGATCTACACCCACATCCCCGTTAGCACAATCCCCCCGAAGTGCACGGGGAAAAAGAAAGAAAGAAACTTACAATCTCCGCCTCCTTCCACCCCATGATTAACTCCCTCTCGACCGGCCACATCTTCTCGACGTCCAAACACTCCTTATCCATTTTCTTCCCGCCCTCCGCCAGCCACCTCCCCACCACCCCTCCCACCGCCTTCATCTTCTTGACGCTCCCCGGCTGCATCTTTGCTCTATACTTGAACTTGCCCATGGCTCCCCACGGCGCACACACGGGCACGGCATCCAGGAGCACATCCCCGACCATTGGCGTCCCCACAAACGCATCCAGCGGCAGACTGCCGACCTCCTCATCCTCCTCGTTGTTCATCCTCGCCTCCTCGGCAAGCATCGCTTCCCGGGCCGCGCGCTCATGTTGCTCTCTCCTCCGGGCCTTCTGGAACGCCGCCTCCGCCTCCTTCGCCGCCTTGCTCACTGCCACCTCATCGGCCTTTACGGCGGCCGCGGAGCCAAGAAGCTCCATTGCTAGTGCGCGGTCTTCTTCGTCCTGGTGTGCGTATTTGCTGACGCGCTTTTTGTCCTTTCCTTTTTTGCCGCGGACGTTTGCGGGGGCGGGAGATGCGGGCTTTTGGGGAGTGGGGGCGGATGTGGGGGTAGCGGGGGTGTGGGTGGGGGTGTTGGTACCGCCACCGAGCCGGGCTTTACGTAGCTCGCGGCGCTGTTTGGCGGACATGTGTCTGCTGCCGGAGGGGGTGTCGGCTCTGCTGGTGGTGGTGGAGGTGCGATCTTCACCGTCCGAGGGTGCTTCGTCTTTCTCGAGGGTATTGAATTCCGTTTCGGGGGCGGGGGCATTTGTGTCTGCGGCTTCGGGGGTGGGGGCTTGCTCTACCTCTACGGATTCTTGTTCCTCCTCCTCCTTCTCACCCTCCTCCTCCTCGCCCGCGGACTCGATCTGCGCATCTGGGAACTCCTCATCGCTGCTCTCTTCGGCCTCCTGCTCCTCCTCCTCTTCCACCTCGTTCTCATCGTTTTCATCGTCCTCATCCGCCTCCGCCTCCGCCCCCGTCTCCGCCTTCCCCACCCCCGCTTCCTGTTCCGCCGCAGGGGCCTCCTGCTCCTGCTCCTCCTCTCCGAGCCTATGCTTCCCATGCCGCTTGCGACTCTCCTCATCCACATACCACATGACGCCAAACCCCAAAATGAGCTGCGCTGGCGGCAAAAAGTTCTTTGAGCCCCTAATCTCGAACCGCCCGGCATCCAGGTAGTCGCCCCTGCTCGTCTTCTTGCCCACCTGCTCGTGCGTGACCCACCACGCCGACATGCCACTCTTGCTATCCCACGCCTTACTCGTCGCGACGGCCAGTGTCCCCGCCTGCGTCAGCGTACTTGGAGGCATTGGTGCGTCCGGGTTCTTCAGGTCATTCTTCACAATGACCATCGCCGCGCCCTCGATGTCCGCGCTGACAAACACATCCCCGCGCCTAAAGTACCTGCGGTACAGTATCTCGTTCTGCTGGAGGTCACGCCCGGCAAGCACCATGAGGCCGTCGCTGGAGATGAAGAAGAGGAATTTCTCGAACCAGTGCTGCGCGCGCACGGGGCGCAGCACGTCCTTCTCGTGCTTCAGCGCCTTCTGCAGGTCCGTCTGGATCTTTTTCTCCGTGGACTTGAGGGCCTTGGTCGAGGACTGGATCGTCTTGCTCTCCTTTACAAGGAGTACCTTTTTCTGCGTAAAGTATGATGATGCGTTCGCGTAGCTCGTCAACGAGAGGTCGATATCGATATCGAGCGTTTTGACCTCCTTCCGCGGCTTCTTTGCCGCAGCGTCCTCGTCTCCCGAGTCCTCAGGGTCCGTCTCGTCCGCCGATTCCTCCTCATCAGACTCCTCCTCGTCGTCGTTCACCTCCGGGAGTGTGATGGTAACTGTGTTCTCCGCAAGCTTCAGCGGGAGCTTGATCAGCTCCGCCACCGGGTTCCCGCGTTTGCGCTCTACGTCGATGAGCTGGCCCATGGCGACCCAGTCCATACCCTTTGCCACGAGCGCATTGACACTGGCAATGACCTCCTCGACACGGTCCAGGTTCGCCTCAATGGCCTGCGCCTTTGCCGTGTTGATCTCCTGGAGGGTGCGGAGGCCCTCCACGCGGCGGAGATGTTCTGACCGGGCAGCGTTGAGGCGCTTGACGGCGTTATCCCGCATGGTTGTAACCCGCGAGTCTGATTTCTGCGACTCGATGGACGAGAAGAAGGTATCGACGGTGGTATTGTATCCATGGCACTCGACCGTCTTGATTCCGGGGGCGTTGACATACTGTATCGGGAGGAAAGGGAAGAAGTCGTCATAGACCATTCCCTTTGCCTCTCCCTCCTCCTGGACCTTCTCCGGTTGCTCCGACTCGACAGCCTCGGTAGTGCTGAAGGCGTTCTGCCCCTGCTCCTGCTGCTGCTGCTCGGGCTCATCTTCGCCGCCAAAGGAGACGCCCTTCTTCTTCTTTTTCTTGTCCACCGCCGGCTTATCCTTCTTATACCCTCCCACATTCTCCACCGGTGCGCGGGGGGCCTTAGCAACGATGTATCCCTTGATCCCGCCACCACCAACATCTTCCATAATCCCCTTTATCATTTCCTCCGCCGCCTCCAGTGCCCTCACCACGGCATCAAGCGTCTCCTCATCTGCCAGGGCATCCTCCGCCTTAACACTGACATCCACCCCCGTCGTACGAAAGCAGTGCTCGATCAGCGCAGGGGCAAACTCCGGCATCCGAGCCGACAACACCTTCTTCACCGCCTCATCACCGCTCTTCCGCTTTGCCTTCTTCTTATACTTCCTCCCCGCGCCCTGGCTCGGCAGTCCCTGCGGCTGCGCCGCCGCGTCCGCACCCACATCCTCACTCTCTAGGGCCGCCTCCAGCGCAGCCACCACCCTCTCCTTTAGCGCACCCTCGGGCGCCCTCGTCGACACCGCATACGTCGCGCCAACCCTACACTCGCCGACGCCATCCTCCCCGCCCTTCACCTCTCTCAGCAGCGTCACAATCACGCCCTGCTTGTTGACCAGCACGACGTTACCCCCAGCATAGAACTCCAGATAGAGCCTATACTCCCCCTCCGAGAAGACAAACTCCAGCACCCTGTCCCTGGCGACCTGTCTCACGGTCGTGCATCTGCGCGTGCGGAGACATTTGCGGAGCTTTGCCACGAACGGCGACTGCTTTGGCGAGGTTCCACGGGCAAAGCTTGTGAGGTGGCAGCGGAAGCCAGAGTCGATGAGGAGGAGGTGCTTGCTGGAGGGCTTGGAGAACTTGAGGAGGAAGATGCGTGTGGTGATGTCGTAGATGTTTGAGAGACGGTGGCCGGCGGTGAGGGCTGTTGAGAGCTCGTGTGCAATCACCTGTTTTCTGTGAGTGGATGGGGGAGATGGGGGAGATGGGGAGATGGGGGATATGGTGGGATGAGAGGGGGGACAAACTTACTTGCAGGTCGAGGGAGGAGTAACGTTGTTTCATGGCTTTGCGGGGTGGGGGTGAGTATGAGATCTACAAGTCCGTATTCGTCTATCCAACCTATTGGGGGAAGCAATCCCAAGAGAGGGCTATCTTATTGGAGGGCAAGCAGTCGATATGTGTGGGGGGGGAGGGGGGGGAAGAAGGGAAAGAGAGATGAGGTCTCCGATGGATAGAGTGCGATGTGCGATGTAGGATTCAAGTATCCATGTGTCGTTCTAGAAGTCTGTCCTGTGGGGTAATGTGGCTGTGCCTGTGTGTGGGGTAACGAGACGGTAGTGGGGGTGGCTTTTACCTTACAATGCATGCAGTAGTTGGTACCTACACTGTGTGTGCCTGTCTGTGGCTTTTACAGCATGTGGCTGTTTAAACGACATGCCGTTGTTTCACCACCAACGAACCCCTGCAACGCCCAAAAAAAAAAACACTCAGGGACTCTCGACCATACTAACTACATACAAGCACAAAACAGCACTTTATCTTTACAACAACAAAAAAAAAAAAGTGCCGAACCTCATCCAACCGGGTAAAAACAATACTCTATCTTCGGGGAAAATTAATTCGAACCGGGATGCGTGTGTGTGTGTGCGTGTGTGGTGGGGCAATCTAGAAACAAAACAAAACGTCACTCTTTCCCTCCCTCCCCCCCCCAAGTGCATGATGATGAGTGGTGCGATTCCCGACAGCGATGCCTTTTTTTTTTTTTTTTTTTTTTTCTTTTCTTTTTTTTTTCTTTTCCTTTGTAATGTATGGTTTCGCCCCTCGATCGTTATGTGCAAAGTTAGATAAGATAAGTGAAAGCGAGGATATCCATCCATCCGTCCATGGACGTCCGCACATGACACTACATACATGCGAAGAGGAGGAGGAGGGGAGAAGAGGGGAGAGGAGAGGAGGAGAGAGGAGAGAGGAGGGAAGGGTAGATACATGTACATACATGCCCGAGATCGCTATATCGAGATTGGCAAACGCTGTTATCTCCCCCCCCCCCCCTCCCCCTGCACTGCACGCACTGCACCGTGCAAGGGTCAAATGTTCCGAGTGGATGGTCGGGAGTACTTACATATGCAGATCTAATCTCAGTATCTCTCTATCGCAGCATGAGAGATATAGACCGTTGTTGGTGATGTTTTTTGACGTCCACGCGACAGACAGCTACCCTACATACACGTACATACACACTACATACTTCACTTCATACATACATCTAGAAGAGGGGCAATATCAGAAAGTAGAAGAGCTGTAGCTAGCTAGCTAGCTGTCAGATCCCCAGCCAAGCACATGAAGCTACCACCCAGGTGCTTGGTGCGTGCTCAAGCTTTTGGCCGAGAGCTTCTGGAGCTTTGTTCCACCGCTGCCGCCCCTCCTCCTCCTCCTCCTCCTCCCCCTCCTCCGCCAGCGCCCATCACCTGAGGAATAATAATACTCCCTCAAACTCCCTCACCTCCCCCAACCCCCTCCCTCCAGATCACCAGCGTAGGTCAATTCCTTCACTCAGGTAGATAAACACCTCACAATCTAAACCTACTACCATAGCATATCACATGTAACAGACAGACAGCCTAGATAGACCCCTGCAAGCAAAAAAAAAACGCTTCTCCTCTTAGACATTGTTTCCTACAGACTGAAACAAAAACAAAATCAATAAAAAAACAAAAATATATAAATAAAAAAACGCCGCATATCTAACCAGAAAAAGACTCCATCGTGATATCCCTTGCCATTGCCATTCTCATTTCCCGCAGCTTTGAGAGAGAAAAAAAGATCATCCCATCCACCCACGTGCAACATCGTACAGGAAAAGGAAGAAGGAACAGGAAAAGGCGAGATGCAGTCCTCACCCCAAAGCTTAAACCTTCCCTTCCCTGGTCCCTCCCTCCCTTCCCTTCCCTTCCCTTTCCCTTTCCCTCCCCCTGCGCTCCCTCTATTACATAAAAAAAAAGATATATAAAAGAAAAACAAAAATAAAAAATAAGAAAAAATAAAAAAAAATAAAAACCCAAAACTATGTATCAAATGTAGTCAATGCAAGTAACAAACTACGTAATTAACTTTACCCAACGGCCGTCCTCCCACCCCCCCTTCTTTAAAAAAGTAAATAATAAAAACCACACACACACACACGCGCGCAGAGATAAAGATTTGGGGGCGTGGGAAAAAAGAAAAGAAGAAAAGAAGAAAAGAAAAGAAAAGTAAAAAAAAAAAAAAAAAAAAAAGGTAAACCCCCCCAAATCCATCTAGATCTATAGAAACGGGAGAAACTTCCGTACGGCCCGCGAGTTGTAGCGTAATAGTATAACACTGGTGATATATGTGCCCGCGCCGCACCGCTGCTTTGTCTTTCTTTGCTTTGCTTGCCCTTGCTTTGCCCTTGCCTTGCCCTTGCCTTGCCCATCCCTTTGCTTTCTTTGTAGAGGTGGATGTGGTGTAGAGAGGAAGGAGAAAAAAAAAAAGAATAAAAAGCCAATCTTAAAAAGAAGAAAGGGGGGAGAAGAAGAAAAAAAAGAAAAAAAATCCAAAAACCAGACCAATCTCTAAATACTAAAAAAAATACCAGAAAAAAAATCACTAAAAAAAAAAACGCCTAACTATCATTTCCCTCGACTTCAACCTCACCCTCCCCGTTCTGGCCCTCGTCCTCCTCACCACTACTACTGCTAATGCTAATGCTACCATTACTACTACTACTACTGATGCTACTACTCCTATTGATAATACCACCACCGGTGATGCTCCTACTCCCGCTCTCTCCACCATCGCAAACCCCCAACTCCTCTTCTCGACACCGCAGTACCTCCACAACGCCCATCCATCCATTCTCCTCCGCATACTGTCTCGGCGTCCTCCCCTTCTCATCCTTCACCGTGACGTCCGCTGGTGCAACCTCATTCTGCAGTAGCAGTCCCACGGTCACCGCATCCCTCACACTGACCGCATAATGTAGCGCCGTCTTCCCCTTCGGATCCACCGCATCGACTCTTGCGCCCTTCCCTAGAAGCATCCTCACCATCTCTTCCTTTGCGCCCTGTATTATTTCCACCTTGCTCTTAGATAGTAGCCTGTGTAGCTCCGGCGGCGCCCCCAGAACTGCCTCATGAAGCGGCGTCTTCCCCTTCCGGTCCTTCACATCCACGTTTGCGCCCTTCTCTAGCAGTAGCCGTACGACTTCCACCTTCCCGTGGTGAACCGCAACATGTAGTGCCGTCGCCGGATTTGCATCCTCGATGTCTGCGCCGCGCTCAAGGAGCATCCGCACTACGCTTACGCATCCGTACAGCGCCGCCGTCTGCAGCTCCGTCCA
This sequence comes from Morchella sp. 2016-72, assembly GCA_024713865.1. Taxonomy (NCBI): domain Eukaryota; kingdom Fungi; phylum Ascomycota; class Pezizomycetes; order Pezizales; family Morchellaceae; genus Morchella; species Morchella sp. 2016-72. The sequence continues at coordinate 3,061,800 of JAMJEY010000003.1, forward strand.
CCCCAGGTTGTCGAGGACCCCTATATCTGCGCCGGCCTCGACAAGCACCTCCGGCAGCGTGCTATTGTAGTATCCCCACCTGCCAACGTGCTTGACCGCTAGGTGCAGTACCGTCTTCCCCGTGTTGTCGCGCACCCACGTGTGGGCGCCGTGCGCCAGGAGGGCATTCACAACCTGAACGACCGCCGTCTCTGCCCGCTCGTGGAGTTCCCCGAGGTCCACCTTCCCCTCTGCGCCGGCACCCCTGAGTTGCCGCCATCGCCCCTCCAGCCCATGGCGGGCCACACACGCCATCTGCAGCGGCGTCCGCGCCGACACCCCACTCACCCTATTGACATCTGCGCCCGCCGCCACTAGCACCTGCACAATCTCTCTGCGCGCATAGAGAGCTGCAAAATGCAATGGCGTCGCCCCCATCTTCGTCTCCGTCGCATGGACATCCGCTCCGTTCTCCAGGAGAAGGCGCACGACGGCAGCGTCGCCATTGATGGCAGCTTTGTGGAGGGCAGTGACACCGAGTGGGTCTGCGGCATTGACAGCAATTGTAGGGGTTGTGAGAAGATAGGCGATGAGTGGGTAGTGGCCGCGGTTAGCTGCCCAGACGAGGGCGGGGGTGCCGTAGACATCTTGGGTCGCCAGTGTGCGTAGGGGAGTGGTCAACAGGCGGGCGAAGAACTTGTTGGTTTGGAGGAGAGCGTTGAGGTCGCGCGCTGGGAGGTCGGAGGAGATTTGCAGAAGGAGCTCGTTGGGGAACTTCATGAGGGATTGCATTGCTGCTAGGTATGTATGCACTGAGAGAGAGGACTGAGAGAGCTAATTGAGTTGAATTGAGTTGAATTGAATTGTAGGGCTGGTGAATATGATAAAACGAATGAACGATTCGAGTTTGAGCAGACGGAACGCGGCGCTGGTCTGGTTACTGTCTGTCTAGCTAAACCAATAGCTATGAACGGATCGCAGGATTTTGGATTCTATTCAAACTATCCCGAGTTATTATACTCGGTGGTATTGATAGCAAATAGTAGTTGTCAGAGTTTCCGATAATTGCGCGGGAACGCTGTCTGCTTTTGGTGCGTCTTGATGATATCGATATCGATCTCGATCCCGTCGTGCGGTCTGCGGTCTGCTGCTGCGGCGGCGGTATTCAATCCGTATCGTGACGTCTTTCACAGGCACAAGATACAAAGCTGTTATCAAGCTGCCAAGTCGAGTAGCTGTCTAGTAATGGTAGGGCAGGGCAGTGGAAGGCAGTGCAATTAATGAGAGGGGGTGTGGGGTGTGGATAATAGGGAAAAGAAAAGAAAAAACAAAGTTTCTCTTGAAGAACGAGTGTATAATTTCCACGCCCACCAGCAGACCGGTCGTGTCTATAAGGGCAGTTTCTCTGGGGGGGGGGGTGGTATTGGGGGGTGGGTGTAATCTATCAGCAGCCACTCACTCTCTAACTAAAGAGCCGGGGGGGGGGGGTGCAGCTAGTAAAGACCAGACAGATAGAAAAAGTAGAGCAGATAGAAAGAGACCCCACACCCGATCCAGTTGCACTCCCGGGCCAACCAATCCAGCAGCCTGGGCCCAGTAGTTGAACACTACACTAATTGGATTGGAACGGCCCTCGGAACTTAGCAGCAGCAATAGCAGATAGATGGTTGTGATGAGGGGTGAGTAGTAGTGGGTAGTACTCTAGAAGGCCTGGCAAGATATGTAGGTGCTAGGGTAGGGGGGGGGGGGCAGCAACGTCGTTCGAATAAAAGCGGAGAATTTAGAATTTTTTTCCCCCCTTCCCTTCTACCTGCTCTTTCACCGGGAGAGGAAGGGGGAGAGAAGGAGGGGGGGGGTTACAAGCAGAAGGTAGGTACTTCATGTAGGTAGGTAGGACATACATACAGGACAGACAGACAGACAGACCAAGCATAAGAACAGGTACGGGCCAGGACTAAACGTACAGGGCAGAACAGAACAGAATAGAACAGAAGGACAGAACAGATCAGATCAGATCAGATCGGGGGAGTTTCTAACTACCTTAATTCGCCATGACATTAATCATGTAAGTATGGTACCTTGTACCAGGTACTTACCTTATAGAAAGCAAATAAACAAACCAAGCAGTAATAATAACTCTCTACCTCTATCGTAACCTACATACAAATAGATACCTACCCACATGTACCTAGCTAGAGTACATGATGACAGCCCAATCCAGCCCCCAGACGCCCAATTCAGTCTAACCCGGTATGGTCATACATGATGTATGTAGGTTGTTGAGTATGCTTATTGCTACCTAACCACATTCTAGAGCTCCCCCCCCCCCCCCCAAAAAAAAAAAAAAAAAAAAAAAAAGCTAGTAAAAAAAGTAGTAAGTAGGACCAGTCCAGTTGAGTTCAGTTAGTTGGTAAAAGTAATAATTAAAAACACCCACACGAAAGAGAAGGGGGGCGGATGGGGGGGGGCGCGGAAAAGGTTCAAAGAGGAAAAGGAAAAATAAAAAATAAAAAAACAATAGAGTGGGATGGTACATACATGTACCATCATGCAACCCTGGCTACTTGACCTTTCTCTACCGCCATTGAGGTCGCTGGTAGTAGGGTAATAGTATCCCTTCCTGCTGGCCAAGGTAGGTTCATATTTCCCACCCACCCCCAAAGTTAATCATGTATCGATTCGAGAAGGGTAAAAAAAAAAAAAAAAGCTTCATGCGTCGTTCAAAGAGAGAAAAAAGAGTGTCAGGAAAAGAAAAAACGACAACGAATAAATCCGCACCTGTGCCCTCCGCTGCAACCTCCCACCTTCGGCCGGTTCCCATCGCGAACCTTCTGCTTCTGCTTCTGCTTCTGCTTCTGCTGCTTCTTCTCTTCGCCCAGATGGAAATATAGCCAAAGGGGCGCCGGCGCAAAAGAAAGAACGCAATTTTAGAAGGAAAAAAAAAGGGGGGAATGGCATTCGAACAGGGAAAAAAACAGAAGGAAGATAAAAAGGAAATAGAAAAATATAAATATAAACAAAAAAAAAATCACTCTCTGCTACAGTATCCTTTTGAGCAGTTACTCTTTCTAGAGTAAAACAAAAGTCTTGGCTGACCAGTCCCAGTTCCTGTATCACTCCCGAAAAAAGTGTAGCGTTGTTAGCTATGTTAGCCAGCAGAATTTCACCACCACCAGAAGAATCGGATCACATTCACTGCTTCCCACCCCCCCTTCACGGCAAATTTCCCATCTCCCATCTCCAATACACAATCCTGCGATATCGCCCATGGGTATTCAATCGGGGAAAATAGGGATATCCCGGACCCGGGAGGGGGGGAGGGGTTGTGGTAGAGGGGTGGGTGAGAGGGGGGGTGTGGAGGGGTGGGATATCCCTATCTGAACACGCGGCATCCAGACGTGGGTTGGGGTAGATGATAGTTGTAGAGTGGGTGATGGTGGTGGTGTTTGGTGACATTGACATTGGTGATGGTTTTCGGTGGTGGTGGTGTCTATCGAGTACTTGCTTTCCCTTCTTTCTCCCGACACAAAGTTTTTGAAACACCACGTCTACCAACCAGTCAGTGGGGGAAGGGACCCGGGGGGGGGGGGTGCAACAAGCAGGCAATCAGTGGTTAGCCAGGCAGGCAACAGCAGGCAATTCGGTGGTAACCTGTAGTACGGTATCCCTCCATCCATTCATTCAGCCCATAGCAACGCCGTCGTCCATTTGACAGTCTCGCCAAGCACGCACCTAAACCACTATCCATCATCCCTACCTTCAAACCCCCCCCCCCCCAGAAAAATTAAAAATAAAAAGAAAAAATAAAAAAAAAAACCAAGAAACGAATCCCGGCCGGCGCGAGCGCGGCATACCACCCAAGCGAGCAGCAGACAGGACAGGACACTCATTGATGGACGAGTCAATAGCCAACTAGTGGGGATTTAGCCCTGCCTTTATATATGTATCGTCCCCCTCGAATAGCAGTTTATTTTTTTCACCCGATGCCCCCCCTCTTCTCAGTATAGGAAGGGGGGGAAGGGGAGTGCGATATCGATATCAATATCGATAACCGATACTGATCGTGTTCGTGGGAAGGTTGTGTGTGGTACATACCCTCTCTCTTTCAATTATTACCTTGTCTATAGTACATGTCTATCTATCGACACCCATTGCAATTGCAATTCCCACCGTCTATCACTCCCCCTTACCCAATCACCTTCCCTCCCCCTCCTACTGCTTGTAAATATATGCAGGGTCAGGGTCCTAAAACCCAAACCCCAAAACCAAAATTCCAAACCGCACCGTCTAGCCATCCAAACCAGGGGCCAAAGCTCTCTTTCGCAACGCAAAAAATAAATGAAAAAATAGAAAATAAAAAAAAGGCCCCCGCCCATCATCATCACGCAATCCGTTGGCCTGGGTTCGGCAATCTTTCCATTCCCCGGCCGGTGGGATTTGCGTTTCCCTCCCCACCCTCCCCAGCTTCTAGACCCGCTCCATACCCCCCCACGCAACACACCGTTTCGGTGGCAGAGCACTCGCGCTGAGCCATGTAGGTGGAGAGTAGGTACAGTAGTAGAGTAGGTACACCGTACACATACCGCCGGGCCGTATCGATATCTCTGCTGAGGCTAACTAACTAAACCCTCGCTCGGACCGGCCGAGGGAGCGCTCCCTCCGAGGGAACCTAGGGTATTCACGGCAATAACTAGGCTATTGTAGATCCTAGGTCGTTCGCCGGTGACATTTCCAACGGGCCCAACATAAGCTTGGGCCCACACGCGATAAAAATAGTCTCTGTATACACCGGTAGAGTATGTGCCTACACTACCGACGAGGTGTGCTTTCCATGTCTCGGGCCCTTTTGTTTTATTTGTTGTTTTTTTTTCTCGGCGTCGGCTGTAGGTACGGGTGCTGATGAGCGGGGGAGGGGGGGGTGATAATGAGGATAGATGATGATGATGGGTGGGGGATGTCTTATCAGTATGGTATAACTATCCCCGATAGGATCTATTGGGGGAGTCATAGGATATCACTCGCTGTCGCAATCGAGTTCCAGTCGTGCGTGAGCTAGGCCCTATCGGGATTTCTAACTAATGTTTACTTAGAAAAATTCCCCGGTAAACACTAAACCAGGACAGTACAGGGTCCAAGAATAGTAGCCCGGCTATCCTATCGAGATAAGCTATCTAAATCCAGATGGGAGGGATCTGATATGATAAAGAAAGCACCCACCACCACCACCACCACCACCATCCCCTAGATAAAACAACTTGATGCCTATGGCTGCTAAATCCATCCACCCATACATACATCCATACATCCACCCATACATACATGTACATCCACCCATACATCCATACATTACCCCGGATCAGATGAATTAGCATTTTGCACGACACAGATGAAAGTGTCATATCTCCCACTTGTGATATCTAGATAACGTACATACCACAGTAAGGGAAGGGTATGTAGGTATCTTCAATTACCCTACAGGGCAACTATACACACACACACACACATACACACACACACAAGCTGACCACTGGCGCTGTAGAACGTTACGTTGCGCTGTGGTACCCCATACTTTAAGGGAAGGGATGGTGGTCATACAACAGGAGCAGCGCTGCGCCGGCCAAATAGATGCCGACCGATTATAGGGCGAGGTTCGTTGGCTGGTCATGATTTATCATTTTTAATTGGGCGCCTAAATGAAAAAATATTCTAAAGGGGCTTAAGCAATTTTCATGTGACATTGATGATGATGATGATGATATGGAAAGAGCCGGCAGAGGAGGTGGAGGTGGGGGGTGGAGGGGAGGAGGAGGGAGGAGGAGGAGGAGATGGATGAGGGGGAGGAAGCGGTTGATGACGGTCCGGGGAAACATGGCATTTTGGACTTTCCCCTTTTTGTGGCTCATAGCGTGGTTACACACGAATGATGTAGGACACGGATATGTTTCCGGATATCAACTCTATATAAAAGCGGATTTATTGAACTTGCTAGCTAAGTGCATGTATATAAACTCAAAACCAGGAACTGATAACCAGACGAATTCAAATTGAGAGCTAGTGTTTGTAAAGGAAATACCTTAGATGTTCTAGAAAAAGAATGTTGGGCTAGCAAAAGATTTTTTTTTTTCGGTCTTTTTAGTCTTACCTTTTTTCTTTTTTTTTCTTTTAGTTTTGTTTCGTATCATGGTCTGGTCTGGATGTCAAAATAGGAAAGGTTCGAAAAATATAACAAACAAATGAAGACAAATGGAAACAAATGAAAAACGCAACCAGCCTATATGGGTCTCTTCTACCCACAGGAGGGTAAATATAAGATCTCCTCCAAGGACTGCTCTGTTTCACGATACTGGAGACCTTCCCGAGAGGCCTGTGTTGCGGCCATGTACTCTTGCTTAGTCGGCGGAGTCGGCGAAGCTGGCGAAGCAGGCGAAGCAAGATCTAGCCGTTCGAGCGTTTGGAAGAGCGCTTGGAACGGGGCTCCTGCGTTAGGTACAAGGGTCCTAAGAAGGATGTTACCGTCATCCTTATCCATAAGGTACCTTTTTACCGACTCTGCTTCTCTACGGGTCCTTCTTGCTGATCTTTCAGTCATACCCCCAACTGATTTTTGAAAAGAGGCCCAGGGCTCAGAAGTTCTGGTGATCTAGAAAATTATTAGCCACGTAAATCAGTTATCCAGGTATGGTATAACTCACAGCCTCTTGTTGGGAGGGGGCGGCTTCGAGGGTACCAGGATTGCGAGCACCCCCGGAGCCGCACATTTGGCTGTTTACCACCCATTGGTATCCCTCAACGTCGACGGTGGACGAGGTATACCGGTATGACATCCTTCCCATCGGCTGGGAGGTGGGGCCCCCCTCCTCATCCTTGCGGACTTTGGGGGGAGAGTTTGGCCTTTGGACTGGGGAAATATTCGATTCCATTGCGTGGAGTGGGTGTTGTATTGGTATATATGGGTGTGATTTTTTTGTTCGAGCGGGACGGATGTTTAAAATTTAATCTCATGCTCAGACAATTCAACGTTGACTTATATACAGGCCAGACCAGACTGTGGGGAACCCTGTTCAAATGGAGCAGCCGCAATGGTCGCCTCACGATGACCGTCCCGTAGGTAGCAACAGCATCCTTTGGTGTGTGTGCTACCTTTGGTCACAAGCTGGTAATTTCCATCATTCTCGTAAGTGCGCTTTCGTCTGCCATAGGCGGTGGTTAGATGGGGCGGAGGAATAGTCATTCCTCGAGAAGAAGGAAACATGGGGGCATCCTCAGTGTGCCGGGTCGAGTCGTAATATCAAAGTGTTAAATTGTCATGCAAAATATATCCAGAAAGGGCTCCCCATGAATCATGATCCTTTTGCCATCCTTTGCTAATGGGCACCATAAGTTTCAAAACCCTGAGGAAATGAGGTGCCAAGGGACCCTACTGCGTGCGGCGGTTCGGACCGACCTAGATTCGATTGGACCGAGTCCGACAAACTCCCAAAACTCCGGAGAAGCCTACTTACCTCAATACCATTATCCTTGACTCTCCAAATGCGGCGATGCATTTACTGCCACGTAGGATTACAAGGCAGACAACGAATGTTTCGTCGCTATAGTTGGAGCGTGGGGACTGCCATGGGGGTAAGAAACGTAATAGCATTTAGTGAATCCGTCAAAATATAGCTCGCCTTGTACTTTCTGCATGAATGTGTGTAAGGCGACAAGAAATTTCAAAAGGTGGTTAGCAACCACACGTTCTAGATATGTGAACCATTAGATATATATCTGGTAATGTTGGAGTTATTATGATTATTGTTATTTTTTATTACATTGTCTGAGGAAGGGGATAAGAGGGAGAAGGGCTAATCCAAGTGCCGAGGTCAGGCCGGACCGTCGTGTGTAACAGGATCGATTTAAATAACGCCCAAGTTCTGAAAACAAGTGGTTCCAAGAACAATGATAGCTTCAGACCATAAAAAGTAAAGAAGGACTCTGGTTTTTGGGGTAGGATTGATGCTGTGAACATTCGTGAAGCTGCGGTTCGAAGCTGATATCTACTTCTTTGGTCAAGGATTTCAGGAAAAGTCGAGGCGATCTAGAGCGCAAAACCTGACAATTCGATTCATAGACTTTCTAGCAGCTTCCTGCGCAACTGGAGTATTTATCGTTTATCCAAGGTCTTTCACTGGACAAATGAAGAAAACGTAATACAATATTGTTTTTGAATCCTCCAAACCCTGTTTCTAGCTGTCAAGTCACATTTCATGGCAGCTTGAGGGCCCAAAAGTCTCTTCACATGCTTGCGCTTTAAATCTGAGCTTTCCGTACTGACCAGACCGTAAACATTCTGTTGCGTTGCAAGGCAGGAGACTGCATGTTGTAAACAAGAAAAAAAAAGTGAACAGGTGATGCATAGAGTGCCAGGTAGTTATTGAAAAGCACATGAGTCTTTTCGGAAATGGATTTGCAATATTCCGTTGATTCGTGCGATAATTTGTGAGTTGTATGTAAACCGCCGCGCTGTAGGTACATACGTGCCGTGCTTACGGGACAGGAAGGGAATTTTCCCTGAACACCCTGAATAAAACATTAGGGACTTTTTTTGCAATTGGAATTTCGGCCCCAAACCTCTTGCCACTCTCACAATGGAATTCAACCTCCATCATCAACGGAGTTCCGTTTAGCTGACTTGTTGATGTTTTCAATAGGTGTTTCCAGCACGCTAAAAAGGTACTGAGCACTACGGCCGAGGTTTACAGGGAAGGGGAGCTAAACCCCGGAGCCCCGTGTATTACAAATGGACACTCACGTCATTCTCCCCGCGATGAAGTCCGATAATAGCTTCATAAATCCAGGCAATAAATATTGTTCATGAGAAGGTCAACTCAACACTGATATCTATCCTAAACTGCCATCAGGATCTTCGGTTTTTACGCTCAAGAGAAGAAAAAAGCAAGAGGAAAAAAGAAAGAGAGAAAAAGGAAAGAAAGAAAAAAGCAATGACTTCTCAATCTGATTTGCGCAATGTCGCCGCGCCAGGTGTCCCTTATTTTACGCCGCATCAATCACCAGTATCTGGGTCAGCTCTCCCGTCCTCAGAGCAGCCCGTTCATAAAGATAAGTTGCCAAAGCTTTTTGAGCCCATCAAGATCCGTGATGCTGTGTTCCCTAACCGTATCTTCTGCGCACCAATGTGCATGTATTCATGTGCCGATGGAAAATTGACCGATTTCCACATGGTGCATTTGGGCGGAATTGCGTACAAAGGGGCGGGCCTGGTGATGGTCGAGGCTTCCTCGGTAAGGCCCGAAGGAAGGATTTCTCCGGAGGATTCAGGAATTTGGGAAGACGCGTGAGTTTTTCGGATTCTGGGGACGGGGGTGTTGGTGTTGTTATGTATCGATGCTAATCCAAACCAACTGGCAGCCAAATCGAACCTCTAACTAGAATAGCAACTTATGTACACTCACAAGGTCATCACCTGAGTATCCAACTTGCTCATGCAGGCAGAAAGGCATCGACAGTGGCACCTTGGCTGGCAGCAAGGGGTAGGTTAACGTGGCGTGTTTAAAAGCATTATGTTACTATAATACTTACTTTTTCTAGGGCATTCTAATACCGCGCCCGATGCTGTAGGTGGTTGGCCAGACAATGTCGTGTCATCAACCACAGCTCCGTGGTCTAGCGATTATCCTGTTCCACGGATGCTTTCAATTGTTGAGATCAAAGACATAGTCAAAGCTTTCGGTGATGCCGCAGTTCGTGCTGTCAAAGCAGGTGTGGACTCTATCGAGCTCCATGCAGCACACGGGTACCTGATCCATCAGTTCTTGAGTTCGGCAACCAACCAGCGGACAGATGAGTATGGTGGGTCGTTCGAGAATAGAGTGAGGTTTGTGTTGGAGGCTATACGGGAGATAAGGTCCCGTATTCCCGAAGGAATGCCCTTTTTTTTAAGGTTTGTAGTCGATGTCAGCGCCGAGCTTAGAAATATGTATGGGCTAAAACATTCATGACCAATCATAGACTTTCGGGCACAGATTGGCTAGATGCGGCAAAGTACCCCGGCTCATGGGATATCGAGCAGACTATACGATTGGCGAAGCTTTTGTATCCTCTCGGCGTGGATCTACTCGATGTTTCCTCGGGCGGGAACCACAAAGAGCAGAATATTCCCATCCATGTCAAAGAGTTCCAGACTGTATTGGCCAGTAAGGTTAAAAAGGCCCTCATCGAAGAAGGCGGTGAAGCGGCCAATTTGCTGATCAGCGCTGTGGGTGGGATTACTGATGGATCCCAAGCCAATCAAGTATGAGTCTCATATGTTTGTGCGCCCAGCTTTTGATGACTGACTGAAATGCACATACAGATATTGGAAAAAGGTAATGTTGATGCCGTTTTCATCGCTCGAGAGTTTTTGAGGGACCCCAGTTTTGTTTTGAGGGCAGCAAAGCAACTTGAGGTCCAAGTGAGATGGCCTCTTCAATACCAACGTGGTACGTTCGGAAGGGTTCACCCTAGGATGTAAAGGTCATTTTATATTTGTGACTTTCTTTAGCGGCGCCCCCCTCTGTTGCGTGTGCAGGGATCAGGCATACTACCAAAACATATAAAGATCGATCATAGTCGTGAATACCAAATAGACTTCATAAAGAAATCCCAAAGTATACCAGAGGTTTGCTGAAGAATTGGTTTTTATGGTGCAGCCGCACTTTACATGCGCAGAATATCAAATGATATAGTCACATCTATTTCATCGCGTCAGTGCGGAATATTTACTGTCAACTGAAAATTTGATAAAGCCACTCACTTAAGCAATAATGGCAAGCATCGTAATCCGCCTAGAGGCTATAAAGAGGGTTTGAAACGTACTAGTTCATAAACCAATCGGAACTCTGATTACCGTGGCTTTAGACAGGTTGTAGGTGTGTTTTTGAGAGTTGAAACGAACTACTATTCACACCCTCGACAGTCCCAGGATCACCCCATTATATGTGCCCGCGCTCCCAAGAAATGTGGCGTGGTGAAATCTTTCAATCAGGCATCCTGCATAGTTATTAGGCTTGTGGCGAGAGATTTCACAAACAAGTTTAAGCAGCAAGGGAACCCGATTGAGATTATGATCACCAGCGAGGCGAGTGATATCCTGTGAGTATCCGTTTCTCATGATATATTTATTTGTCAATTTAACCCCCTTTCCTAACTTATGATCATGCTATCACTTTGTGTAGCTGTAGTTTCAAAGTAGATATCAGTTGTAGAACGGGGGGTACGTGGACAGCCACCCCCAAAATTCAATACCTTCTGGAGCCGTATCTATCACTAGCGATACGGATCAAGGTTACAAGGTTACAAGTCTACTCGCTATCCACCATAAGAACCTGAAAACGCAGGCGCCAACATTTGTATGGCCAAGACGATTCTTCATACAAATTATCCCTGTCTTTGTCACCTGCATTTTCAGGTTCTTATGGTGGATAGCGAGTACGTTTTGTCTGCGGATGATCGCGAAGGTTCGGAGGATGTTACACAGGACGTCGTAGTTCCCTATTTGTCTTGGAAACCCCCGGATGCCTTCACGGCTAAGGACATCCAAAGAGCATAAGGAACACTGATAAAGAACTCAATGCTCATTTCCGATAGATATCCTTGGACGTTGTACCATATCCCCGTGAGAACAATACACCCAATGGAGGCGCTGCTAATACTCATACTCGCTGATACGAATTAATGTGTAGAACATTTTGCTTTTTGAATTTTTTTCTTTTGATATCGTGTGATGCTATCAATGAGTGCATGGACGAGTAATCGTTGTAGTAGTTGATTGTTTGGTTTTAAAACCTCTACGCGCTAGTTTGCGGTTACACGAGTACGAGACGTTGTTAACCCAGGGAGAAAGGTAATTAAGAGGCGTTTTTAAGACAAACGGCTGGTTAGGGAAATTCTAACGTCATCAGTGCGCTACATGAGTGGTTATAATGTCGTCAGGAATCTCATCTTGTTATTGACATCTAAGATCTAGAAGCTCAATGCGTCAAAAAAAAAAAAAAAAAAGTAAATCAAGCCCTAGCCCCTCACCATCCACGAATTACTCCATGCGCTCTCATTCTCCTTGTGCAAGAGAATTAACAGCGCATAAAGAACTGTAGTTTTCAACTTTTTGATAGACAATTCTGTATGACGTAGGTATCATCTAGGTGTATGAGACACCTGGAGAATTTCACATGTGACCTTGATTTTAGATGAGGGTAGTTGCAAAATTTGCGTTAATCATTTCCTGCATAGGCACCCTAATGCATGAGAAAGATTCTCCCAATGTCCCATACATTCAGGACGTGTAGAAGTATCGGAAGGGTCCTATCAGCCAAACCAGCCCCTGTATAATTCTATCTCCCGCTATAACGGTTGGAGTGTGTGCGGGTGAAGAGGTTTCTGTGCGTAGGGTGTGTAATAAGTTCTTTCTCAGACTCCTCCTCGATGATACTCCCAGGAACTCCAAACCGAGGATATACAATAGCCCGGGTTTACGCAGTGAACTACTTAACTTCACGGAGGATAATATATGTACCAAGTTGAGATCGATCTTGGTCAGGTGTATGATTGTGGATGCGATCGATAGTAATGCACTTGGAGTCATAAGAAAGCACACTTTCTTATGTATGCATATGCAATACACGTATGCATCTACATGTGAGTATGTATTGGGGTAACACAATATTGGATACAGTGATCGTGGCTCGCGTACATAACTTCATTTTTATCATCACCACTATATATCGGTACAGATGTCAATATAAATACATTCATCCAGATACTTAATTAACTAATGCCAGGATATACATCAGCCCGGTCCAAAGTACCAGGCGCTGGCTATATGTACATGTACTTTGGGTGTACTAGAGGCTGGCTACTCTAGCTACGTAACAAGCAGTTTGTTAAAAGTGAAGCGTATCCTCTTTATTGTATGTCCCTCCAGACCCTAGCAGCATTGCGATCTAATCTAATAAGATATAACACCAAAATAGTACCTGTCACCCTCGGCAAATAAAAGAGACATGGTGGGTTTACCTGAGACAACAGTATCAGGGTCTAAAAGGTGTCGGCAAGTGGCGAACAACTATACCGCAAAAGCTAGAAAAATTTGCTATCTCCAGCCAGGGGTTATCTGCTTAACGGTTGGTTGAACGGGGTAGATCATGTCTGCTAATAATTTCTTGATCTCATATACAGGTATAATTATTAAAGGGTGTACGCGGCTATCATATATATCACAAGTCCATATTGCATAGAAGATTGCTACTCGTCGGTACTTCTAGGGCACTACTAAAGAAAGAGATATCTACATATCTACCTGCTCTGCGAGGATTAGAGTGCTGCTTACTTAATATCCTATCACCAAATGATACTTAATTGGGGTTGATCGGAGGCATTTTAATTCCGGCACCATGAGTATATTCTACGAGGGGAAGGTGGGGAGGTATTTATCTGATTCACAGTGAAGCCGACGGACCCGGTAAGAAAGAGACCCCATACTCCGACTAGAACACATTACTAGAGCACTGACCATCACTATCAGCGGAATCCTACCGTGCCGATACACAGAAGCCCTAGGTCCAAAACCCCCATGGGTTTTAAGCGACAAATTGAACCCCGGAGTTCAATCTTCGGGATGTCGTCGCTTAGCTAGGTGCCTGTAGCCTTACTCATCACGGATCACTCGGCTAACCTGGCGGTGCACACCCCGTCTTGGCATGCCTGTGGTCTTGGCAAATATTGCGTGGCTTGTTCATGCAGTTGTGGCATGATTTCTCGATGGCTACTGAGTGCCATAAGTAGAACAAGGGCAAAGTTTACTGAAGCTCAATCTTGGAATAATTAGTTGGGTTGCTGGGTATGGTAACGGATTGATCTAAACGGCACACAAGCTTACTACATGGCTATATAGACGCCTATACTCAACCGTTAACTAAATAGTCAGAATTTTTGATAAACGTTTGGTTGCAACGATATCCGAGGACTTAGTTAACGCGCGGGTATACTTGGCACTATATAGTGAAATCTAAAATGGTGAAGTACTAGCTATATTAATCGATAATGTATACACAAAATCGCATACCAATAATGTGATGGGAAATACACGGATATCCAGACAGTCCATGTTATAAGATCATGACTTGGGGTGATTTCAAAGGAGGTAATGTATCTCCATTTCCTAATTCTCACCCATCAGTGCCTTTGGAGTGTTACATCAGTTACTATTGCTATTATATAGAGTCACGCATGATATTAGGCAGGTGTGCTTCTCCACTATCAAGGATCTGTTGAGGCTATTTGATTATCCCAGCTAGAAATACATCAATTTCCTCTTCCAATAAGACACAAAGCTTAATAATAGTCTGAATCTTCCCCCAGAGCGACCCACAAGCCGCACGTATCTTGTGATATTAGTGGAACACTCAAGTCATAGGGTATCACTCGATATCACCATCCCCTCAAAGCTGAACGTAACGTGGTCTGTTATTGTTGTTGAATCATTCAAACGTGCTGTTGATAGAGGCGATATATAGTGTGTTCTATAATATTTCTATTTTACCATAGTTATCAAGGATGCCAACTATGGAGCGGAATTGAGGAGCGGGGTAAAGTACAACCCCGAGCTAGGAACCTCCCCATTAAGAATTTACATAGCGTAAAATTAATAAACCCAATTATGTATAGTTTTGGTATAATCTAAATTTCCCTCATATGTTAAGACCCACTACCCAGGCCTGGTAGCCGACCAATGCGGGGCCTATTAATTGTCGTGGATGTGTGTAGGCAATTATTATGCAGCACTTAATGATTCACGGAAAATATGCAAAAAAAAAGGTTCAAGGTTTAAAAATCCCCCCCCCCCCTAGTTCAATTTCGCCATTCTCCTAAATGATGCCCACCCTCCTGGCCAGGTCGACTTATTCTAGCAACAGCAACAACTACTACACAAAAAAATACGAATGAAGAAAAGAAATATAAAAAAGAACGGCATGACACAAATGGCCCTAGTAGCTAGATATCCCTAGAACCCCCCTTATACAAGGCAATAGGTGGTACATGCGTGGTAGCTTAGTTCATCAAGCGGGTTATCGTAGTTGGCGGGGTGCTCTTAATTACAACCGGGACAGAGTCTCCTTGGGAGGTTCCATCCGAGTTCCACTTCAGAATCCACAGGTCCGTTTGGTCGGTCGGTTCGGCCCAGAACTTGGCCTCCATACTTCCAGAGGATCCTAGATACATGACGCTTTGTCCATAGAAGAGGAAACCCGCGGTGACAGCGCCATCAGGAGGGGAGCTGGTGCTATTGACAAAACCAACAGAGTCAAAGGCACCGCTAGACGGGTTGATGTACAAGAGCGGGGTGGTGCTCCAGCTGACATCGGTGGTGTTGGGGGCGGCAGCCCAGGTGGTAGAGTCGGATGTCTGAGGGGTGACTAAAGAGGGGGTGAAATTTAGCCTGGAGAAAACAAAGGGAAAATAGGTGTGAATATACTTACAAGTGACATTCACACTCTTATCCGTGAGGTTAAGTGGAGGGGCACCGCCAATGTAAGCGACTCCTAGCGGTTGTATGTTAGAACTGCGACTAATATATACCGACTACAGTGCTAGATTGGTTCTGAAGCAAAAAGCAGTAGGATACAAAGACGGCAAAAAGAAGAGACAAGACAAACCATCCCCATAGAAGATAGGAAGACCACTGATGTTCTTGTTATAGGCATAGAGGTTGAAGCTGGTATCGGTGGTTTCACGCTTGACAGTGCTACCGATGGCAGCAGCAGCGACAATCTCCAATCCGATGAGGATGGCGGACAAGAATGAGCTCTTTGCAAACATATTGACGATATGAGAAGTGAGTAATAGAGAGTGTCGAGAGTTGTTTAAAAAAAGAAGGAGTTTAGTTGATAGCAAAAGGGAAAGAGTAAGGATAGTGAGAAGTTGGAAGAAGTCTCGGACTTTGATGAAGAGTTATTTTTCTGGCGAAATATATTATGCACATGAGAGAACAAAGCCCCATTTTAAAGAGGTATGTGATGTTCGAGTTTCAAGATTTTTCATCCCTCTAGTTTTACTGAACTCGTCGACACTGACGCGTTTACGGGCCGAGTGGCTTCTCTTAGCTGAACTTTGCAGAAGGGGGGGCAAAGCAGACAGGTTCTGTAACAACAACTACATGTATATTCCCACTATTATTTTATTATTATTATTATTATTTTTTATTTTTTCTTACTGACTAGTATTGCCGGCATGGGGTCTCGGTTAATGGATCTATTGCCATTTCAATTGCCTCATTGATATGACTCGGCCTCTAATCCGGTATACCATGAAGAACCGTAGTGGTGGTAAAAAAACGTGACCTAAACCTGAAACGATTGGTACCATGGTGGCATTCGTCACCTCACATTCGTAATAGCAGCGAGATTACTAGGATTCGGAGTATCTGTGGAGGCGTCCCCCCCTAAATATTCTGGAAGTGATAAAAAATGGCTGGAGGAAGGAAAGGGTTGAATCCTGGCCAAGGCCGCGTGGTTCTTGATTCGGCCGCAGTAATATTTTATTTGTTCGGGGCTAGCCTTACCCATTTTGGGGTTTGGATAGCAATTTCAAAACCCCTGTCTTTCCCTGGTTAGCCCTGGTACCCCCCCGGCTTAGCAACGAACGGACAGCATAGCGTACGTACCACGTACATGTACTGAGACAAGGTCCTTTAGACTAGACTCGACCTAGATCCCTTCCTTCCTTCTTTCCTTCCTTCCTTTTCTTCCCCTGGAGCTAGTCAGTTGACATCTTGTACCTGCAGTAGGAACTTTCCGTTGGCTTCTTTATTGGGCATGGTAAGGTATGCGGGGATGGAATCCTGGGTTACCAATTATCTGTTTGACTACATGCTAGGATTTTGTTACGTGCTGGAACCTCCCGCCCCCGATATCGTATACAACGTTCTGCGGATAATACGTCTGAGCCATCAACTCAACACAATACAGTGCGGTGCAATTCAATCTAATCCAATCCAAAACCAAATCAATTCAAATCAGTTCAATTCAAATCAAACCAACACTGACGATCGCACTCTACCTCGAGGAAGTTACGTTCCATTAATTCAATTGCTTGATGGATGTGATTGCTACCCCCCTCGGTAATCTATGCGCCTTCTAAATGTAGAACTCCGAGGGCCGTGCTCGTTTCTATAAGGCGTACCCAAGGCCACCTTCTGCTCAGTGCGTTTCTAGTGCTGATGATGTCACTTTAGGGGATGAAGATGTTTCTATATATTCTTTGACTAGCTAGGTAATATCCTGGGGGTAAGGCGGTGGTCATACCTATAATGGCGATCTTATACGGGCAGGTATCAGACATGTATCGTTTCTCTATAGCTATAGAATCTCGGCTGGAGTTATCACGATATCTAAAGCACGAGGATATGGTTCTCCTTGTACGGCTGCAGTATACGTGGACAAACAACACCTGGATTAGTAGGAGGCAATTATGTTTCTTTACTGTATCGGAAAGATATCACAACGTACCACCAAGACTATCCAGAGTTTGGTCAAGTTAATGACACCGCACGGAAAGGAAAAAGGAAAGAAAAGAAAGGGTCCTGGGGGGTGGGGGTCTTGTGACTGTTTGGCAGGCGGGGGGCAGCGTCTGAATTGGGAATCTAGATCTTGAGACGGCCGAAAAAAACATAAGCTCTCACTCGAGCCTCACATTCACGGCCGGGTGCCCTATTCCCGCCTTGGCAATCTATGTAGTGAGTAGAGGTAGGCTATGTATCTCCGGCTCCTTGATCTGATAATTAAAACTGGTAGAATAAGAAAAAAAAAAGATCTCATCCGTTACAGCCGGAGTCCTAGGAGGTTGGTTTGTGAGTACTACCGGCGATCTTCGCTTAACGTGAATTCCCGCTGTCACTAGCGTTGGCATGTGGTATTCTAGTCTAGTAGAATGGCTGAATGCAAGTAGCTACCGGGGTGCCTTACTTTAGTACATTGTAGCTTTGTCCATTTCTTGTAACACTTGAACCGCTTCGCCTGACGATTATCACTAAACAAATGAAAACGACGACTGCATAGCAGAGTACGCGGCCAACTCGTATGTAGTCACAGTCGTTGCAATACTCTCGTCCGTTTCCATTCGGGGTCGGGTTCGGGAATAGTTGCTAGCATAGACCGAGATATTCTGGCTATGGTATCTTCATAGTACTATAGTTCTTTTTTGTATATGGGCTTTTTTTTCCCTATAATATGACCTTCAATCTCCCCCGATTCTGAAAAAAAAAAAATCATCCGCTATCATTTCCACCTTCTCTTCACCACCTTCTCTTCGGACATCTTCTTCATTCTCTTATTCTATCTCCCTTCCTTTCCTTTTCATTTCTACATTCACTCGCTTTTTCACTTCATATTGATCATCAATTATGAGTATCATTTCTCGTTTTGCACTCTTGGGTGCATTGGCTCTTGGAGCAACAGTTCAGGCTGCACCATTGGAGGCCTCGAATTTGATCAGCAAGCGTTGTGTCAACTCTGCCACCGACAGATCCTGCTGGGGCGATTATGATACTTCGACCGACTATTACAATGTGGTTCCGGATACGGGTGTTACTGTTGAGGTAGGACATAAAGTTTGCAATTGGTTTTTCGTGGTGATGGAGACTGATATTTGCATGATAGTACTGGTTTGATCTTGTAAACACCACGGCTTCGCCTGATGGTTATGAGAGACAAGTTCTTCTCGTCAATGGAACCCTCCCAGGCCCTACCATCGAAGCCAATTGGGGTGATACCATTGGTGAGTGATAGTAAGCTTTTTGTTAGATATATATCAGATGCTAACAATCGATTAGTTGTCCATGTCTCAAACGGTCTCACCAACAATGGAACCGGTATCCATTTCCATGGTATCCGCCAAAACTACACCAACCAAGCGGATGGTGTCCCCTCAATCACTCAATGCCCCGTTGCTCCTGGTGAGAGCACTACATACACATGGAGAGCCACTCAATATGGTACCACCTGGTACCATTCACACTTCGCCCTCCAGGCCTGGGAGGGTATCTTTGGTGGTATTATTATTCACGGCCCTGCCACCGGTAACTACGATGAGGACGCTGGTATCTTGTTCCTTAACGATTGGTCTCACCAGACTGCCGATGCTCTTTACGAATCTGCTCAGACTGGTGGTCCCCCAACTCTTGACAATGCTCTTATCAACGGTACCAACGTCTATGATGATGGTGGTTCCCGCTTTGAGATGGAGTTTATCTCTGGAACAAAGTACTTGATCCGTCTCGTCAATGGTGCCATCGACACCCACTTCAAATTTTCAATTGACAACCACAACATCACTGTTATTGCCATGGACTTGGTTCCAATTGTCCCCTACGAAACCCAGGTTCTCAGCATTGGCATCGGCCAGCGTTACGATATCATTGTCGAGGCCGACCAAGCCACCGCCGACTACTGGCTCCGTGCTATCCCCCAGACGACCTGTTCCGACAACGATAGCACTGATAACATTCGTGGTATCATCCGCTACGACTCTAGCAGCACCTCAGATCCCACCACAAGTGCCTACACCCAAACTGATGACTGTGACGATGAGGACCTATCTAACCTTGTCCCATACGTTTCCAAGACCGTTGGTTCCCAGGATGATGGTGACGATCTTGCCGTCTCTATCGGCCGTGTCGGTAACTATTTCAAGTGGTACCTCGGCGGCACCACCATGGCCGTTGAATGGGCCGACCCTACCCTCCTCCAGGTTTACAACAACGAGTCCAACTGGGCCGATCAATCCGGCGTTATCGAGCTCGCAACTGCCGACGAATGGGTCTACTTCATCATCGAGACCACCAACACTGTTCCCCACCCTATCCATCTCCACGGACACGACTTCTTTGTTGTCGCCCAGGGAACTGGCACATACGCAGACACTGCCCCTACTCTTAACACGGCCAACCCCCCGCGTCGTGACGTTGCTATGCTTCCTAGTGCTGGATACCTTGTCCTTGCTTTCCAGACCGACAACCCGGGTGCCTGGCTCATGCACTGCCATATCGGGTGGCACACAAGCGAGGGCTTTGCTCTTCAGTTTGTGGAGAGGTATGATGAGATCAGTGCCCTCATTGACTATGACAGCTTGAATGACACCTGCACCACCTGGTCCTCCTACCAGACCGCGGCCGGACTTGAGGAGGAAGACTCTGGCGTCTAAATGCTTTTTTTATTTCTTTTCTATAGATTCGGGAGTTGAGAGGTGAAACGAAGGTTGGGGAGGGGGGGATCTTGTTTTCTTTGCTTTATTCACATCATTCATTCATTTATTGCGGTAGTAGAGTTGTGTTGGGTGGTGGTTGATCGATTGGCGGAGATGTACGCATAAATTTTCTATTTCCTTTTTTATCTTAGCTGTAAGACGTTCTTAACACACAACATCCACAGTCCTTACCTTAGTTTTTTCATAGTGTCTAAAAATATAAATGTCGATATCGTTGTTGTGTCCGAAATTCAAATCCTGATCCAGGTCGTGCACAGACTGAAGCTTCGTTTGCTTGTTGGACGTTGACTAGCGGCGGGTAACATACAGGCTTATCCATGCCCAATTACGCCGGGTAGCTTAACTTATAAAGAGTCCGCGATCGCCACCTACCATGGCCCCTAGTGGTGAGATCCCAAACTTGGCCCTGGGCCCCAGAGGACATACTACCCTTACTTGAACCTCCAACCTTTGAAGCCAGAAATGCGAGTAGAGCCGGGGTTTCTTTGAGAGTTCTCGGCATTGGTATGTAGTCTAGACTTAATAGTAGCAACAACCCTAAGCTAGGCGCATATCAACTCCACGTACTCAATTCACCAAATCGCTGTGAAAGAGGCCCTACGCTCGTCCACACCCAACTCAGGTCAAACTACATCCCAGACCCCCCCTAGGACACTAGCCTCGGGTATATCCAAGTACCAGGGATCTGTTCAATCCGATAATACTTACCTAGCAGGACCCTGTTCATGGAAGCAACTGTCCAGGGAACAGAGGCTTGTCCAGTCCGTTGTCTTCAGTTCAAACCTAACCCTAACCCTGACCCTAGTCTTTCGAGCCCTGACCCTAGGGTCCTGGCTTGGTCCGGATGATGATGTATCAAGTGACCAGGGTCCAGCAACAAACAAGACCATCGGAGCGGAAAAACTCGGCCAAGCCCCCGGAAAAACCCAGCCAGCGGGTGTGGCATTCCCGTAGTTGACAGGGTCCAGCCAAGAAAGGCTTAAGTCTATCCTTACAGCCCTATGGCAAAATAGATGTTTGGCTTTTTGCCATGGGGTGGGAGCTTGGGGTTTGCGTCCGGATCGTCCCTGCGGAGCGTACACAGCATGCGCAAGTCTCCTGCTTCACGGGATTTGAAGGAGTTCCTCCGGATGTTATGAGGTCTCTTCAGTGAGAATTAATATATGTTGCGGGGAGTTTCGCGTTTACATCCGGATGCCTGCTGAGCATCAACCGGCCATGTAAGTCATGCGGATCAGTAAAATGAGCTACATATGTATGGACTTAATGCAAAAGGATCTATTTCTCAACTAATCGAGCATCTTTTTTAAACGATTTCCCGTTACCTATTTCGATTCTAGAGCAATACTACCGCAAGGTATAAAAAGGAAAGAAAACCGTTCAAGAACCCAACCCCTCCGTCATATTCGTCGTTTAAAATAGAACCGTATCAACAGCAGAGAAAGCAATCATTACAAACATGTTAATAGAGCAGCTCGGTGGCGCAGACAGTAAAACTTTTACGCCTCGAGAGCTCGCAATTTCCTAGTCATGCTGTATCGGGATTCGCTGTTAGTTTCATAATCATGCATTGTGTTAGGGTAAAGATAGACCTACAACTCAAAGAACGCAAATTGGGTCGGGTTGCTTCCGAATTCATAAACAAACCTGGAGGCCAAGTAGCTTCCAAAAATACTCCTAAGGTAGTTTAATGGTACCCTGGTAAGGATGACATCGAGGCCGATCTTCTCAACTAAGCTGGCTGGGAGAGCATCTTTGAGGACACTGGTTCGGAGAGGAACGTTGTTCCACAACTCAGTTTTCTGAAGTTCTTCATCGAGTTTTGTAATCGCTAGGGAGAGTTCGTCGGACAGGATTGAACGTGGCTTGCCAGTCTCCTCAGCTTCACGCCACAAGGCCTCAAATTCAAGGCGCGCGTTATTTTGAATGGTCTTTTGCACCTCCTTAACATAGGTCTTGTAAAATTCCGGGGTGACGCCGTCACGGACGCACATGTTCTCGATAAAGCCTGCATCATCAAAAGCAAGTGATGCAAGGACCTCCATGGACGAACTTGTCACACCACCCTTGTTGGCGCTAGCATCTTTGTACAGGACAGTACCCGCCTTCTCGAGTCTCAATTTAGCGTCTTGAGAGATAAAGAGGTTTGCCCCCTCTACAATGTAAGGAATGATACTCTTTCCATCTTTGATCAGCTGACCCACATTACCCAGATCAATGGCTTCTGGTCTTCCACCACAAGGCACGAAAACATCATAGTGTACATCGCTTCGGAGGTGGAATGTGTTCCTAAAGATGGTGCCGTTTGTGACGACTTCTCCGCTTGGGAGAGTAGCATTGACGTCCTCCACAAGTACGCGGTAGCCTTGAGGAGATAGCTTGGAGATATCAAATTCTGAAATCATAAGACGCTTCCCGGCAAGACGGAGAAGCTCTTCATGATTCAGTCCCTTAGGATCGACGAGCACACCAGAACCATCAACAATCGCGCAATACTTCTCGTTACTCAACAGGATCTCGTTAGATCCCAAATCACCATCAGGCCCACCAGTTTGCAGCTTCATCATTTTGGAGGGGTCGAGGTTCAGCTTTCTGTAAATACCGAGAACATATTCACGGACACTGAGAGATGTCATTCCGTATTCGTCATGAGGAATACCACCCAAACTAGGGCTCTTTCCTGTGAAGAAGGATTTCCAGAAAGGAGCACCTCTGATCCTAGCATGCTCGGTCGCCCAGTCAACAAGTCCGGCGGTGTTCTCATCAGGACCCATGAACAGAATTTCGGGCTCTTTGTGGAGATCGACAATAGGATCCTTGATACCAGGGCTGTTGGGCTCGAGAAGAAGGTCGAGGACGGAGTCAATGTACTTCTGGAAAGCACTGGTAGCTTTATCCTGGTGGCTGGCATCCAATAAGATGACACCCTTGCTCCCACCTTCGGGGATATCCTTATTCTTACGTTGTTGAGTGTTTGCAAGGTTGTAGTTTTCGTCAAAGACTGAACGAGCGTTGATTGTGTACGCTTCTCGGTTCCTGCTCTTGACAATCCGGATACCACCACGTGCAATATCCCTAAACCTCAAGTGGAACCCCCTGAACTCCGATCCGATCACCAAAAACATTCCGAACAATGGCTGTGGGTATTCGACAGTTGGGAGAAACTTGGGGTGCAGTCTGAAACTTAGCGCTACCTTGGTAGGGGTGTAAAAGTTGGTCTTCAACACATTTTCATTGAAGGTAATGAAATATTGCATGACCTTCTCCTGGTGCTCATTGCCGACAGTTCTCGAAATTTTTGTCTTCAATTCACTGTTTGTCAAAACTCGGTCCACTTGTAGGCGCTGGTAACTTAAAGTCGGAATGAAGTCATCTTGCTCTCCGCGAGTCTGTACGTAGTGTGCATTTGCAAACGCCAAGTAGAGAGCGCGAACAAGCTCAGGGTGCTCATTAATGATTTCATAGATGTAATCAGCCGTAAAAGTCTCTGTACGAAGACGACGCTTAAGTTTATTGAGAGTGTCGGCATGAACACTGTTGTTGGGATCGAGTAGCTGAGAGACGGCAGTGTACTCCGTTCCCAGTCTGTTCAGGAAATGACCTACAAAGTGGCAAACGCAGTGCGCATATATGGTCTCTTGCAAGCTCAGTCTTCCACTAATAAAGTGTGACTGGAACATATTTTGGGGGATGCAATAGAGCAAGCTGACTTCCTTCATTATCTGGTAAATTGAAGCCTCAATCGGGGGGTATTTTGAAGGGTTGAGTTGAGTGTTCAGTGGCAGAGGTCGCAAGTAAATGGACATAACAGTTACGCCATTGGAAAATTGTTCTATCAATTTGTCAGCCACCGTTGAGGATAGTTTCTTTATGGGTAATCATACCAACGTATTTTCTAGCTGAAGTGCATCCGTAATAGTGGTATAGGTCGCTCAACGCAGAGAACAATCCCATAGAGCTCCCCTGCTTGAAACCGATAACAAGTCTCTTCTCCCGGGTTCCCTGAACCTCAAACATCTCAATGACGGGCCCAGTCCTCTCAATGACCGCTTTGACAACATCTTGATACACGCCCTTTGTGTTTGGAGTGACTTTTTGCAGGAAAGACTTGTCCGAAACAACGTCCAAGTCGGACTCTGTGGGGTTTGGGTTAGGGTTTACGAAATCACACTTGTACACGAAGTAGCAACGTAATTGTTGGTTGGTAGATGTAAGTTGAGATGAGGAGCGAAATGATTCAACACGGTACGCCTTCATCGGGTTGGAGGGATTCAGATATTTTTCATCAATACGTTGCTCATACTTCGGGCCAGAGAGAACAGTTATGCCCGGGGTAGATGTATCGATGTATACGGCATGATCTAAAAACAATTAGTTCATATATCTCTTGTAATTCAATGAGCCTTGAAACATACCCTCTGCCTCCCTGTCAAGGCGAATCTCAAGGCGCTTGTCATCCCTAGAGAAGGCCGCAACTTTTCCGGCATACAATGAGAGAATGTGGTTGACAATGGTTTCCTAACGAAATGAAACCAATTTTATGTTAGCTCAATTCAAGAGAAACCCAATTATTTGAGGAGGAACCAGGGAGATATTCTTACAGGTGCTTCAGACTGGAAATACATATCTAAAATCCGATTAGCTCAGTTGTTATCACAAATAATTTACCTAAATATACTCACCATCAATTCCGAGAGAAGTGTAAAACCACTTGGTCTCGTTCTCGACGAATTCTGGGGGAATAAAGCCCTTCTCTTCCAACAAATCCATCACTATGACACATTGAATCAGCAATCCATTCTCCAAATCGTATTCAAACAACACAAGACAAAATATTTACCAGTCTCCATTTGCTTCTCCCTTCCTTCGAAGACAGGAGCGACATATCCTGAGGCGTCATCCTTCAAAACTCGTTGGTTGTATTTTCCTTGGATGCTCAAATGAGTCGGGTGGGGGCTGGGAGTATTGAATCGCGCGATATCCGCGTGGGTTCCGAGGTTTGATTCCATTTTGCGTTAGAGTTGATGATATTGATTGATGAAGATGATAATTTGTTGCGTTGAGCGGGGGGGGGGGGGGATTCGTTGCTTGGTTTGGTGGGGTACAGCTCAACTATGTAGCTACCTATCTGTATGTTCAGTACTAAAACCCAACGATGGAAACAAGCACAATTGAAATGGATCTTCAGGAGGAGGAGATAGAATTCGACAGGATAAAAGGGGACCTCTTTTATAAGCCGCTCTTCTAAATAAGGAACCCGGTGGCCATGCATATCTGATAGCCCTCACTCCTGAGACAGAACTGCATACATGCCAGGGGGGTATCTAGAGATGATAAGATCCTAACAGGATGGAGCTATCTTTGCTATGAACAGGGCATGGGAAGGTAATCTGACACGGGATGACTGAACCAATTGATTTGATGATAACTTACCGTGATGAAACAAAGAGCTTTATGCAGGCCGGAGAGATTCGGCGAAATTCAAGAAAGATAGAGATTGATGGATGAGGGATGAGGGATGAGGGACAAAGATGAAAGGAAATCGTGCGAAAGAAACACACGACTAAAACTTCCTGAGACTTTGTTCTGTGTGATGGCAGATAACTCTCATGAAAAGTCGGCGGCGGATGACCTTTTATATACCTACCAAGAAAGGATTTGCATATGTACCAAGCACACCATATTGAATACTTTTCTACGTGTCTGGACTCCACCACAACTCTTTCCCCCACACTGCTAGAGCTGCTGGGGCCATTGGTTCCCTGGCCTCGTCCTATCGATGACGGCCCGCGAGCGATCCCATCAGCTCAGGAACCAAATCAGGATCCCAGATATTACAGCTGGATTCTCCGTGAATCCTCGGTAAAGTGTATCCCAACTGCAAACACCGAAAACCACGAGACCATCTACTCCGATCCATCTCACGATGTTCCCCATGCCTTTACGTCCACAATTGGCCCCCTGGCAAAGCACAATGCTCAAAAAAAGCTCACTGACTGCACTTACAATGACTGAGACAATCTCACGATGCCGCTTTTGCCTCCACTAGAAGGAGGTTTTGGTGGTGACTGTTGCTTTCAGCTAGCTGTTGCTTCGGATGAGGGGCGAACGTGATCGTTCTCTAATTTCCGCACAGAGCTTCACCAGAACACATGACTATCATGATTCTTAGTAGAGAGCTATGAATTCCAACGAAAATCCCACGATGGAGCCCCTCCAGATTCCAACCGTTACTAATGGATTCAGTGGTCCATTCACTGGTACTGACGCCATCTTTATTCGAAACCATGAGTGTCTGGAATACGGCAATCATCCCCAGCATTCCACAAGAGATCGGGGCAAGGGAAAGGATGGCAGCTTCCCAGCCAGACAAAGAGGGAGGGAAAAATGCCTCCTGTTCTCCTCTAACGGCAGCTGTAAGCATCGTGCACCACTCGTGACCGAGCCGAGTCGTTGGATCTTGGTTCGTGCATGTTAGTTAACTACATACTCTAACTACATGTAGCTGAACAGGCCTATTTTTGGTCTCACCAACACCGCTCAGGAGGCTCAACGGAATTTTGTAATGGAGCAACCACAATCAAGATAATGCAACATGGAAATTCCGAATAGCTGCCTCGTACTCGTTATCTACGATAAGTAAAATTGGGCTCAAGAAAAACATTCTCCTCAAGTCTGCCTTCTAGAAGATCAAATCCGTGGCAGATCGTTTTGATCGGTTCGAGAAAACACACACTTTTCCCCGCCCGCATGTCCTTCCGGACTCCTTGTTCTGTTGATCTCTGTACTAATCACAATCCCCACAAAAGCCTCAAAAAGGTCTAAATACGCCGACGCCAACCGAGTCCAACCTTGTACAGCGTCTCTGAAAGATGCGTCGTGAATTATTGCCTCCTAGTAGGATCGTCCACGAGGACACTCTAGTATGTAATACCCCGAGTTTGGATCTCCTACCAGGGTTACTTGCACAGCTCCCCTTCTTGGCTTGACTCCTGAGGCTCTTTGATAATGGGGTTCCCTAGCTGAGCTGATAGAAAAGCAAAAGAGACGAGTTTCTTCGTCATCTGGACACGAAAAAATAGGACCTGAAAATTTTCATCAAATAACATTGTTCCAGAACCTTTTGATACGTAATTGAGGCGAAAATTGGCAAGGAAAAAAAGCATCACAACAAACCCTGTGGTCAAATTACGTATTCAACTGATTGAACGGCGTAAAAGTGAACAAAATAATGTGGGGTCGAACCAAGGGTTCCCTTCTGCGCGTTCTGTCTCGGATGAATATCTGGGGAAGGAAATAGGGCTGGGGCCCGAGTCTACATGTACCAATCAACATTCACATCAGTGATTCTCTATTACAAAGTTTCTTCCCAATCCTAACAGTTTATCCTGTCACTAAGTTATCTAATCCATTCTCATCCCATGAATTCAAATTCGTATTCACCAGCATTCCGGACTAGTGATTACATGTGCTTAGTTTGAGTGAAACTTCCCCAGTAAGGTGCTGCAAATAAACAAGTCCACTTTACGTTGTTTCATGAGCATCTCTCTCTATGTGTTAGACTAGGAAAGTCTTAGTACCATTCAAATGCAGACCCTTGATCCCGTCCCTGACTTACACATACTCTCACAGGATGGTCCTGCAGAACGGGATACCCGAGCTCATCTGTCCCATTGACATGCATCTTACTAGATCACTCGTTGAAAAACTACATGTATGGTCTAAGGTTTCTAATATTGTTATTAATGTATGTACTTACTCTATCTGTGTAGGTTATACTGCTCTACACCCTTGAAAAACGCAACTACATGTAATAACGTGGTAGTGACCCGACTCCCACAAACACACGTTTTGAACATCCAGCGTGTCTTGCTGCCTAGTATAAGTAACACCCCAATGAAGCCACATCCTCCACCCTAGTAGTCTGTGAGATTTACATGTACCGAAACACCATCTGTGTTTCGGCTATCATCCGGCGACTACGCATACGGTACCCGTGGTTATATCTCTATGCATGTGGAAAACCCCTCCGATACTACATGCACCCGCACGTTTATCTTTGCCAATCAGTCTCAGGCGTTATGTATTTGTTTGACGGACATAGATGGATGTGGGTAAAATTTCCCAATATGTGTTTCGGGGATTTTTTTTTTGCTTACATCACTAATTATAATTGTATCCAGCCCGTAGGCTATGACAAATGTGTTTCGGGGAGATGTATGTGCATATAATTTTGCGAAACTAGAGTTTTCAACAAGCCGTGGTAAGAAAATCTAGATGGTCCCTACCATAATGTTTGTTTATATCATAGGCTATATCAGAGTTCCGTCATGCGAGGTCACTCGTGTGTGCGGAAAACCGGAGCGGTTACTTTATATGAGAACTTTAGCTGGTTGATTAATATATCTGTGTAGCTGTACATATAGACCTCCGGCTACATCATGCGAGAACTAAGTTACTCCCTGCAATTGCACAGTTAGTATTCCCAACACTGTAAAACGTCGAGTAACCGGAAAGAGTAAGAGCGTGAGGGAATAAACATCCCGATAGCTCCGACGGCTCATCAGTTACAACTTACATCATACTCCAAATCTCGTACCAATCAACTCATGATTTAGAAATAATAGGAATCTCTTAGACTCATCTATCCTGACATTCTCCAACTACTACGGCATCCCCCTTTTACTCATATCGCCGGTAGAAAGGAAGTAATTATTCAATACATAGTGTGTATACTTACGATTTATTATATAGCCCGTCTTAAAACATTAACTTCACGCTCAAATCCACAGTCAGGAGTTCTCTACACGAGAATGCTTTAGTACTAAATTCCCTTGCAACATAGCGCGTATTTTATCGACCAATTCCCCACCTTAGAACAATCAAAGCAGCTAAGGTTTGTTAGATCGGTAAACAGCATGTGGCTACAGGCTATCCCTTAAGCTGTCGATGCTAACCCCCCTATAATGGAGGGTTGTGATTTGTATGGGTAAATAAAAGAGATAATATAGTAAGATTTGTTAGCAAAAGCCACCAACCCCCGCTTTTTACTGACATTCTAAGGGATAAGGACAATTATAAATTCATGACCGGCCAAGCGGCCCCGGCATATAGCACAAAGCCCAGACAAGAAAAATTTCCACAGGTACCTCAGGTTCTGGTTGTCTCATATCATAGATTATAATGTCGCTAAATTTCATCCGAAACTAAGATTTCAATACAAAATTGGCACCTACGCAGCCCGAAATCCAACCTAGCACTTGTCACTTTATGCGATGTAAGATAATAAGGCTGTAACTTGGAAGCCCCAAACAAGCTCCCCTGCGTCGGGACAGCTTAATTGATATGACGAGCAATGGGTATATACTTATATACGCACTTAAACAAACACCTCTTGCAGTTAGGCAGTATGATTATTAGCATTAGCTAACTGGAGGTGTATAGATTGATTGTGATTATAATGTGATCTCTGCTTACCACTTAACATGCCTGATTAAGGGGAGTGAGGCTACTAATTTTTTTTCTTTGAGACTTTGTTGGCGCGTGCGCGCATAACTAAGGTTAATTTGCCAACACTTTAGCTAACCATGGTTGGTCATATGCTGCTAACCAGAAGCACCGGCTGATGATCTAGTTTTACAGTGGATGATTGTCTCTAGATCTTTGATCAAAATACCTTGAAAGACCGACCAAGTTCAGTAGGTCTAGTCTATAGGTCTAGCTAGTTTGATGGCCAACAATTTCGAAAGATGCGCTTTGTAAAAAAAGCTGCTGACAAGGGTTTAAGGTATATATCCATGTCGACTTGTGACTTGAATCTGTAGGGAAATTCTAGTATATAAAGTACATATATTCAATATTGTGGGTACTTAGACACTTGTAGTTGGCTTCCTTTATTAAGTAAATACATGTAACTACATCTTATAGTTGGCTTCCTTTATTATTTGGCTAGGTCTTTATCTAATCTAATCTCTTGTACGTAGCCGTACCTGGTTACTAATCTCTGGGTCACAGCCCCACTTCAGCCTCTCAGCCGCGCTTGACCCCTCCTCTGCACTGGGCCTAGGTGTTTGTGGTTCGTCGGCTTGCATCTGGCCATCTCACCTCACCTTCAACCCCCCCTTCATTACCCTTCCACCCGTTCCTACCACCTATCGTCCATCCCTTTTAATAACGCTGGATAACTACCTTCTGTAGAGAACTGACGCACTGATACCCGCCGTACTCAACGAACTTTCCCGTCTTCACCTCAACCCCGATTCTAGAAACAGCTCCAAAATGTTGATCAAGTTAGTACCTCTTTGCATTTCAGCCCCTCCAAACCAGCTACTTTTAATCTAGTTGCTGACATAACGCCCCACCTCTAGAGTACGCACCCTGACTGGAAAGGAGATTGAGCTCGATATCGAGCCTGATTACAAGGTGGGCAGCTCCCCATTAATTTATACTACGTGGCTCACTCTTCCCGCAGGTATCGGCCATCAAGGAGCTCGTTGAGGTCAAGGAGGGAATCCCACCAGTCCAACAGAGATTAATTTTCGGCGGAAAACAAATGTTCGCCCCCTTCTTCTCCAAGGGGCCAGCCTTTGGATAAGGGTTAACAATTCTGTAGGACCGACGAGAAAACCGCGAAGGAATACAACTTGGAAGGAGGCGCAACTTTACACTTGGTTCTGGCCCTTCGTGGAGGGAGGTAGCACCTCTACCTTGACAGCTCGCCAACTTTCGATTTTTCTTTTTGAACGAGGGATGAGGATTGGGGTATATTGGAAGTCAACAAGGCGGCTCAGATTAAGCGCTGAATGTGAATAAAAGCTCTAATCTGTGCAAATAAAGCGTGTGGCATCTAGAAGGGAGCATAAAAAACTGTTTTAGCGTTTCTCTTCATTCCTTGGGCTTTTTCTCTTCTATTCAGTTACTATCTGTTTTGTTTACTGCGAACGAAATACATGAAAAAATGATTTGCGAGAACCCGTTTTTCCCTGCAGTTCCAGAGAGGACTTCGCCACGTTCCGAGATGCCACGTGCGTTGTATGCGAAGCCTCTTTCCCGCGCTTAACCCCTGTCAGTAAACTTGATTGGTATTCTTGATTTTGGTTCGCTGTATCCGTCCCAGACATCTCCGGCATGTTCAGATAATTCCAAACAATAGCAGATGTGATGGGCCGCTCGTATAGAAGGAGTACTCCAGAGCTACCTTATGCCCGAATATTACGGATGGAGACCCAGTAAATTTAGCCCTTGCATGGATCTCGTCGTTAATTTGCTTGTTTACGATTTCAGATCTGAATCCCATCCTGTCGGTAAAGGCTTTGGGTCTTAGTCAAGGTGATTCACTTATCTCTTTTGGGGTCCACTTAACTTATCTTGGGGTGGGACCGGGAGAGGGACCATGGATATTGGCTACCCGCTCGTGAAGATCACCGATTTATCACTCGTTCGCAAAAGGTGGGGCAAGTCACAGATACATGTATGTAGTGATGATCCAGGTCTCCCAATTGGATTCACATAATAGGCCAAGGGAGCTGTAGAATGTATCTTGGGCGACTATAATTGTTTGAATACTAAGGTAGAAAGTCTAAATTAATGAACGAGATTCTTTAGAAGCGATCATATAGAAATGTGACCTTTTCGGAAACAATTGCATATAGATACTGACTTACATAAGATACATATTGTGTAGGTAAGCTGCAATAGGTTTCCTGTGTATGACCTGATATCAGCCTGTTTTATAATTAGAGTACCCTTGGTGACACCATCCAAATTACTTGTAATCAATACATGTATGTACCTATTACTACAGCATGAGAGAACGGGGTGAAAAATGCTGACCCCCCAAGAAGAAGCAAGTTTTGTGTGGCTTTACTAACAGATACCGTTATCTCCAATAGGTCTTCCATACAAATTTAATTCCTCTATTATAGGGGGCTAGCATTGACAGACTACATGTAAGGGATACCATAGGACTATGGAATCCAGTGACGGGTACCGGGTCAAGCCCGCATTGGAGGAAGAGTACTGTACCAATACTGTATTCTTACCGCATTACGAGCGTATTGGCGGGGGTACAGTAGGATATTCCCGACCCCTTTTTGGTACAATACATTTACATTTACATCTTAATATATCTTGGACTAACTTCAATTCACAACTATCTTACGTTGATTAATTGATCAAATACCTCCCCACATAACGTACGTTAGGGCACTATCATTACAAGGCCTCGTAGGAATTGTTTCCCCTGTTGGTAGCCAGTCATGCTTTGTCGTCCTTGGCCTAGACGCTTTAAATTCGGCGATATTAGGGCCTATCAGAAGTTCATATGACCACGTTTATGGAAGTCCTTTGTTAGCTGCAATAACAAAGAGGGCAACCGGCATTATGCTTGAGGAACCCAGGGTTCCTTGATATTATGCTAATACTGCCGGCCGTTGAATTAGCTTACTAAATGCCATTGCTGCTTCCGAATAGGCCCTAAGATTATCAACATGACGAGAACAACCCTATGCTTTTATAAGTAGAAGTACACGGGGCGGTGATACATTCGAATCTTTAAAAGCCGGCGTGTGGCACACTGCTTGTAAGGAGCTATTGAAGCTTAATAACAGATTATGCTACACGCGAGGACCGTTTACTAAGGCTCGGGCTGTAGTTAGTTTCGCATTAAGTTCGGTGTAGTCAAATATTCTACAAACCACTTGTTTGAGTGGCTGAAAGATCCTGGTATGGATCCAGGGAACCTATGCGCTGGCAGCTACAAGTATTGGGTTCCTCTGTTTATCTAGGGTACCCTGGCAAAGAGAAAAAGAATTGATACTATGCATTTTTTCCAAAAAAAAAACTAAAGCCTATCAGATGTCGTTGGGGGTGAAACATGAAGGAGGAGCTCTTCTAAGTTCTCTATGATCGCATCAGCGTGTCTAAAGCAAAAAAAACAAGATGGAAACAAAACTTTTAAGATCCCTATATTATTCTCTTTATGCCTACCGGGCATTCAATAGAGTATGTGCAAAAAGAAAAGAAGATAGGTCCAGCCCCCACATTCAACCGGCGAAGAAGAGTTTAAGATATGTACGTATGCTAGCTCAAAAAAAGATCAAATAGCATCGTGAGTTCGCGCACTCTGGGAGATACCATCCTGCACCTCGCCGGCGCTATCGGCAACTTCCGGGATCTTATCGCATTTCGCTGCGTTCTTCATCAATGTGGGAACCAAGAGATCCGTTGTTATCGACACTTCCAGTTCTGGCAACTTCTTGCTCCCCAGCGGTTGCCTGGTGGCTTTCTGAAATCTCTTTGGACGCCCTCTTGGGTGGCTTCGTGTTTATCTCTTTCTTAGGGGTTTCAATGTCCCCACTACCAATTTCCGACCCTACTCTCGTCTCTGCGGAGGATTTCTCAGATAGATCTCTATTGACTACTGCTTCTCCCCTTCGAGTTGTACATCTAATATCCGACCCGGGTAGGGATGAGGAGAACGACTCGATGGTATCCGACGCTATTGTTCTATAAACCCTCAAGGGATTGTACTCGACTACTCTTGATTCATGGGCCGCGGCTTGCATCTCCGCGGCCCTTGCCTCCGCTTCTAGGATTGAAGTTAACCCTACGAGTCGACTAGGTCCGTGTATTTCAGATCTAGTAGGGGTGTAAATGGTAGGCTCCCGTTCGACGTGAATGTCGGGCATGTCTTCTACTGCGATGAGTGTTAAACCCAGCTCCAAAAGAGGCATGTGTTTCTAGCTACCTTCGATACCCTCAAGTACTTGTATAATTGTAGGAAGATCATCATCCCACTCCGAGTCGAAATCAGGAAAGGACATTGTGTTTTTACCAGATGCGGGTTGATTCGGAGTATTCTTGGATGGATCTGCCATATACTCTTTGTGCTGAGGAGTCTTAATATGTATGCTTTGTGGTAGATGAAGAAGTTGTTTGACTATCAGGCCAGAGATATATATTGAAGATTCTACAACCACAATATATGAAGACATTTATAGTCAAGCTAAGTCGCCCATAAGGTTCTTTCGGAGACAAAAAAGATAAGCCTTAGATTAGATGCCGTCGGGCACGGGCCCGAGAACTACATGTAGTAAGCTCACTAGTACCATAGAAGCCCTCATATCATTTGATAAAATATGTGTAGCCACACCGTCTAGCGCTCATATATGCGTAGTTTTTTTTTCTTTTCCGCTTATCGTGGGGGTCCTATCTGTTAAGGCTGATCCGTCTTTTGGGGTTTCCTGGGGCCGTCGGCGCCGGGGTTGTCTACGTGGAAATCTTCGGCATGTCACTATTTTACCGAGGGCAGATCCTTCTGAAACAAACAAGGATAGAGAAATATATCCTTAGCCCTGAAGGGGGTGAGAGTAAAAATAAGGGCTAGTCTCGCACGATCTAAGACCCTGTTGAAGTTAAATATAGGTTAGCTCAGCTTGATGCCGCATTCGAAGGCATGGAGATCGAGTGACCACCCATGAGTTTGCCAAGACTTACACTAACATATAGTATAGTACCTACATAACGCCTCATTCAAGCCCTGTTTCCCAAATTTGGCTTATTTTTCAGCTTTCTTAGCCTAGATACTCGGAGGACCGACATGTACTCTATCCAGAGGGCATATAATAGAGACAATGTCTCACAGCTGTCCTCCATCTCCACGCACGGGCCGCCGGAAAGTGCTGCTACGGATGCAATCACACTCTAGAGATATACACGGATGCTGAACTAGAATCGGCATCGTTTGTGAATGGGGAAGCTTATTTCCAAGTGCTTCTGTTGGCTTGTATACTAGGCTTTGGAAGTGTGCCCTTGGCAGAAGCAGTCAATCGCCCAATTCACCAGCAACGAGTGTGAAGGGCGATATTAAAAAGCCAAGAGTTGAAGAGGTTTGCTAGGGGAATCGGGTAAGACATATGAGGATCTAAATTCTATAAAACCAGTGTCAGTCAAGATCTGAAACACGGGAGGAGGAGGAAAAAAAAAGGGAAACACGAATAAGAAACGAGTGAGTGATATACCTACAGCTAGGTGATGGAGGAAGCCATCGTCTTCGGCTGGTTGGTAGATATGCTTAGTCTGCGGGTTCGTCCCAAGTGGTGGTTTGGTGGATATTGACTACAAAGACTGCGTAGTCAAAATGCTCTCTTTGGCTGCTTCCCAAGTAAAGTGCACGCCGTAGGAATGGGACTGTTGGAAAAACCAGCACATAGATCGACGCACACAGCTATTATGTAGTCTCGATTCCGGGAATTACTAACAAAGTCACTCTTGTGTACCGGCTTTTGACCAATCAATTTGTGGTTGGCGGCGCGTTTGGGGGGATATAACGCAGCGTGACAGTAAATGCTAGACCCAAAAAGATTCTTGTGCATAATCCATGGAATGATGCACTTACCCCACAAAAATAAAAGTTATCTTTGAGCCTTAAAGGAAATACATAAAAGATGTTTTTTTTTATCAATCACATTGTTTTCTGGACATTGTTAATATAAATATCCTTATATAATCACAACCAGTCTCTTGGCACGCGTTCCTTTTTTGTGGTGTGATGTAACGTGCAACCTCAGCAAACGCGTCTCCCAAATCATCTCTTCCATCCTCCACCACTCGTTCAGCTACCACCTTCAACCAACTCCAATCAATCCGCCAAAATGCCACCCAGAAAGCGCAAAGCTACTGCAACTGATCCAGATTCCGATCTTGACTCTGTCCCCAGCAAAAATAAGGCCACCCGAAAAACTGCCTCAGGCACCTCCGCCCCACAAGCGCAGCGCCCCTTGGGAGCGATATCAAGTTATGCCGCTAAAACTGTCGCCGACGCTCCGGAATTCACGTTGTTTCAAATGAGATCTTGTCAAGGCTATAGCGACAAGTTGCCGGACCCTTGGGGGCTCCCGCTTACCGAGAAATGTGTCACTTGTATCGAGAAGCAGAGTATCCTAGGGACTTGCCGTTTCGCCGGCTTGAGAGCATTTAGAATGGGTCGTCAGGAATTGATTGATCCCACGGATTATGCGTTTGGTTTCACGTCCCGTGAGGCTCCTCCCAAGTCAAAACCTGCACCCAAAAGGACAAAGAAGCAGTCAGAAGCCGTTCCCACCAAGAGATCTACAAGGTCAGCTGTAGCTGAGAGTTCGGGAGAGCAACTGACGGATGAGAAGGGCAAAAAGATCATATCGGATGAAATGAAAAAAGAGGCCGACTATGTTCTCCCCTTGATCGCGCCTGTGTTTGCTGAGCATCTCCGCCGCGAGAAGCGTCATGAGCTTACCCACCTTGGGCTGCCAACAGAGGGAGAGCCATTGCTGGGCGGCATGCGGCCCATATTCCGCGTCCCAGCATCTCCGGACACTCGGAGTCTCTGTGACAATTGCTCAACAAGCATATATATGGGTAGCTATATCTGTGGTTGCTGTGGGAGAGAGATGTGTCTCCGTTGTTGGGAGGAATGGGAGCCTTCTGATATCCAGGAGCGCGGTCGTTTCCGCCGCATTGATACTTGTTCCCGTCGCCGCCGCCACGTTCGGGATAGTATGCTATTCATGACCCGGGCAGCAGAGGGTGAGATTGTAGAACTCCTTGAAAGAGTTGAAGCTCGTGTTCCGTCCGACAAGAAACAAATACAGGAACAACACAACGCAGATACTGAAACTAAATCTATCCCTACCTGTCTACCCACTTGGCCCGATAAAGAGTTGAAATATCTGGCTACCCCCAAGACACACTACAAAGATATCACCTTGCAGCAGTTTAGGTCATTGTGGCTTAGTGGTGGCATCCCTCTCATCCTGACCGGCTTTCTTGGCCGCTTCAAGCTCCCCTGGAATCCGGAATACTTCACCAGAAAACATGGGTCTGAGGCTTGCTTTATCCATGATTGCGAAGTCAGCCAGATGAAGGAGGCCAGCGTTGCCGATTTTTTTTTTGACTTTACCAGTCTCAGCACCGGACGCTCGTATAAGTTAAAGGACTGGCCTCCTTCTGAGGACTTTTCCACAACCTTCCCAGAGCTATTTAGGGACTTTGAAAACGCCATACCGTTCCCCCCGTACATTTCCCGCACTGGTAAGCTCAACCTGGCCGCCCATTTCCCGCCGGATTACGTTGCGCCTGATCTGGGCCCAAAGATGTACAATGCCTTCCCCGCACCCGACTTCCTCCCGCCCAGAAAAAACAGCAAAGCGGCGCACCGCCCCGTCAAGGGCACGACAAACCTCCATCTCGACCTGACAGACGCCGTAAACATCATGCTCTTCGCGGCCGGCGGCGAGAACGCCCCCGCCGCCGCAACCGAGCCAAAGGACATACCGCTCTGCGGCGCAATCTGGGACATCTTCCCGCCCTCCGCCTCCAACCACATCCGCGAGTACCTCAACAGCGATTCCTACATCAAGGCGCACAGGAGGGATGGAGCGTGCCTGCTGGACGACCCGATCCACAGGCAGATGTACTATCTCACCGAGGACGACCTGATCACGCTGTACAGTACCAAGGGCGTCATGTCGCACCGCATCTACCAGGAGCCGGGCGAGGCCGTCTTTATCCCGGCGGGCTGCGCGCACCAGGTCCGTAACCGGCGGAGCTGTGTCAAGGTCGCTGTGGACTTTTTGACGCCCGAGAACGTAAAGGTGTGTAAGGGCCTCGTCGATGAGGCTAGGGTGATGGGGGACCCGTACTTGGGCAGGAAGGGTGCAGGGAAGGAGGACGTGTTGCAGCTGTGGTCGTGCCTTGGGTTTGCGTGGGGGGCGTTTGAGGCGCCAAGGAAGCGGGAGGCTGGTGGTGCAGAGGACGCAGCCCGGCGCAAGGGCGGTCGGGACGGAGGGGGAGGTGAAGATGAAAAGGGTGAAGGGAGCGCGAGGAAGGTGGAGGAGGAAGAGGCGGAAGACAGCGATATTGAAGTTATCGAGGTCAAGTCGGTGGAGAAGAAGAAGGGCAGTGGCACTGGTGAGCCGGCCACCCGTATCGAGGTCGAAACCGGCCCTGCTGTCCCAGAAGGAGAAGAGGAGCCAGAATAGGAAGTAGCTCAGGCCAAAGATTAGGAGCCAATTTGGGGGGGGGGGGGGTTGGAGCTACCATATAAGCCTTCCAATAGTTATTTTGCAGTCCGCAGGTCCCCGTACGTGCCAGTTTCGCCAGTTTCGCCAGTTTCGCCAGTTTCAAGCGCATATCAAGCCCCGACTACTATTTCTATCATTATTTCTCATTTATCACCCGGTAACTGGTCATGTGTTGGTTTCTTATTTTATTTTCTTTTTATTATTATTTTTTTCTCTCTATTACTTCGGTATTTCTTTGGGGATTGCTATTTCTGGTTGCATGAGATGAGATGATGAACCTTCCGTATCTCCCTTTCGGGGGTCGCCCTGTTATTTTTGGGATTGGGGCGCGCGCGGGTTATCGATCGATGAGTAGTGGTTGTTACCTACTTAGTTTTTAAAAATTAGACTACTGCTTTTTCTAAAGAAAAGAAGTCGAGTGTGACTGCTCCGTGCGGGTAGAGTATATATTGAGGAGGTGGGCACAACCCACTGCGCCGGTTCCCCCACCCACACCACCCACACGCCTTGGCAGGCACAACCACCGCAGAGTGACGCCCCATGATGCAGCAACAATCAACCGTGAATCCCCATTGACAGATACAGCCCGGTCCGGTTCCCAATGCTTGCCCCCCGCCCCAGAGATCTGCCTAATAACCATCCGCTTCTCCGTCGGCCGCAAATAACCCGAACCGGACCCCGGCGCCGTCACAGTGCAGAAGCAATCCCGGGGTAAGGTCCGGCCGGGGTGCGTAGCCGAGCAGCAGCAAACAAGCTTTTCCTGGAGTGGCTGTTTCGATGTTCGTGCTTCGGGGTAGCATGGAACGCACGGAACCTGGCGGGGTCTTGATTACCCCCCGGATTGATTGATTCACTGCTCGGGGGTATAAAAGGGGGTATATAGGACAGGTCCTTTTGTTCCCCCTCCTCAGGATAGATCCAATTGAGTCGAACAAATAATGAAGTACTTTACCCCCTCTCTCCTCCTCCTCGCCGCCGCCGCCGCCGGCCTCGTGTCCAGCAAGCCGACGCCCACGGCAAAGAACTCGACGCTCTACCTCTGCTCCGACAGCACGGCCGCAAACTACAATCCCGCCACCACGCCGCTGCAAGGGTTCGTACACACACCTGCCATGCCTATAACCCCACTGCGAATAATACTAACACCGCACAGCTTCGGCTACTACCTCGGCTCCTACCTCAGCACAAACTTCGTCAACCGCGCGCGCGGCGGCCGCTCCACGCGCTCCTTCATCAACGAGGGCCTCTGGGGCCAACTGCTGGACCTGCTGACCCCCGGCGACTACGTCGTGATCGAGATGGGCCACAACGACAACGGCACGCCGGGGGCCGGCTCGGACGTCGGCAAGGACCGGGCCACGCTGCCGGGGACCGGGAACGAGACCGTGACCGTGGCCAACGCGACGGGCGCGCCAGAGGTCGTCCGCACCTTCGGCTCATACCTGCGGCAGATGGTCGCCGACGTCGAGGCGCGCCACGCGGTCCCCGTCATCAGCGGCATGGTCCCCACCATGAGCTGGGCGAACGGGACGCTGGCGACGCGGTGGCCGTTCACGGAGTATGCGAGGGTGGTGGCGGCGGAGAGGGGCGTCCCCTTTGTCGACCATACGAGGTACTCGGTCGCGAGGCAGCAGGCGCTGGGGTATGATGCCGCGAAGGCGATGTATCCGCTCGATAACACGCACACGGATGCGGCGGGGGCGATCCGTAAGTTCTGCGTACTACTCGTGGAGAGGTAGAGATTGCTTGCTGACTTGTTGTTTTAGTCAATGCGGAGGCCTTTGTGACGGCGGTCAAGTGCGCGCGCGGTAGGCTGAGGGGGGCGCTCTTGGGGGGCAACCCGAATGCCACTGCGGTGGACTATCCATGTGCGTAGTGGGTCTAGATGTATGTATTGTTACTCTAATACAAGAAGATAGTCGGACAAAGGGACTGCGTGCAAACCTACATACGATGAGATAGTTATATCTGCGTGCAAACCTACATACAATGAGATATATATATGCAGAGGCATCTAGATAGACATTGGAGCCGTGAAAGGGACATGCAAGCTGCCAATGGGTGTCAAAACGCAATGGGTTACTTACAGCAGCACAAGTAGATAAAGAGATGGGATGGAACGCACTTGATCTCATGAGTGGCCACCCCCCCCCCCCAATCGTCCAACCCCCCACTCACCACTGTCTACAACTCAAGCACAAGAACCGAGTGACAGCCCATGACCAAACACCAAGAAAACCTAACCCACCCACTCCTTCCCAGGTCCCCCCCTCCACCCGCAAAACTATCATTACCCCGTACGTTTCCTTGGCAACAGTCTACATGATCAGACCGGATGAGGCCGCTCACTTAATGTAGTCCGCTCTTCTGTTTTGCGCGGAGCTGGGATTATATATATAACAATCCACCCCAGTTTCGCCTGATATGGAACAGTGGAGGCTAGGTGTGAGGAGGTTTTCATCTCATTGCAAGCAGGACGCCGGTGGGGTGGTGGGCTGGGTACTTTGGCACCGAGAAGAAGGGGAGAAAAAAGTAACCTGTAGTCTATCATTTCCCGTATCCTAATTTATAAACAAAAATGAGAAAGAAAAGAAAAAAGAGAAAAAATGACAGGAGGTAGGGAAGGAATGGGGGATCTATCCAACCCCTAACTCCAAGGCATGACCCCTCCGTCCCCCGACCCCGAGTCCATCTGCAGGAACTCGGTCAGCGGAAAGCTCTCCCACATCATCGGATCCGATGGATCCAGCCCGATATTGCCCCAGCCCCACCCCTCGCC
The DNA here is from genome assembly GCA_024713865.1 of Morchella sp. 2016-72. Lineage (NCBI taxonomy): Eukaryota > Fungi > Ascomycota > Pezizomycetes > Pezizales > Morchellaceae > Morchella > Morchella sp. 2016-72. The sequence continues at coordinate 3,102,909 of JAMJEY010000003.1, forward strand.
CATACCCATACCCATACCCATGCCCGCACCGGTCTCCGCCCCAAACCCAACAACACCCGCCTGTGCTGCACCCGCGTCTGGGGTCATCTCCCTCGCCCTCTCCCTCGCCCTCTCCCTTTCCTGTTCCCGCTCCTTCTCCTCTCTCTCCCTTTCCTTTTTCGATATGCGGTCCAGCCACCCCTTCAGCCCTGTCACCACTCCCTTTAGTCGTCCCGCTGCATGCGACTGGTCGCCCTTGATGACCTCATCCATGAACGCCACGCAGCGGTTGACATAGCCTCCGAAGCCCACGTCGCCCGTACCCCTAAACACTATCTTGATGAGTAGCCCAACCGAGTATCCCATTTCAATATAGAACAGTGCCGGCAAGCGCCCGGCGAACGCTGGCGGGAGTGCCAGAAACGTGTCGAGACAGGCATGGACTGCCTGCAGACAGGCGCTAGCATGGGGGGGCCGCGGCGGCTCCGGGCTGGCGGGAGCCGGGATGGTCTCGGAGAAGATGAATGTGCGGACCTCTTCGGTGATGTGCTGGGCATGCAGGATGCGGTCGTAGAAGTGCTTGATAGTGCATTGGTGATAGAGGGAGAGAGCGGGGGTCATGAGCGCGGCCGAAACGGTCTCGTGGCGCCAGGCGTCCAGGCGGCCGAGGTAGTCGGTGATGATTGTATGCCTGTGCACGGAGGTGATGTCGGTGGCATCTATGGCAGCGCAATAATTGTCGGCAATGTGTGAGATGTGGATCCAGCGCGCAAAGTGCTTGTCGGTAGGCATGATGCCGGGGGTAGTTTCGGGGGTGGTCTCGAAAAATTCAACGCACTCGGCCATATACCGTGTGAATGGCAGTAAGCAGGGGCGGCGTAAAAGGCGGGAAGAACTGCTCAATCCGTTAGCTCAATATAGTTTACACTCAGAAGGGGCCCGGGGGGGTAAACTTTGAGCACAAAAAATAACAAGAGAGCAGCGCTCTCCTAGACTCGGGCAATGCAGAGTCATTGTTGGCCCCCCAAATCAAGAATCTCCACCCCGCGCCGACCGGGAACTGCTCATTCAGCTGCTGCTCTGCCTGTGCGGCGGGGTCTGGTGGCGGCGGTGCTCTCTTGAGCCCGTGGGGCTTTGTGAGTGCAATATCATGCGTCATGACCGCCGCCATGTGTATAAATTGGTTGATGTTATTTCCCCCAAATGTATCTGGGGGATAATACCATAGCACCGAAATAGTGAGGGCCTGCACGAGCTCTAACGACTTTACACCGCGGTGGATGATCTGCCCGCAGTAGCTGTCGAGAAGCTCACGCTGCAGTACGCCCTGGAGAGCTGCATCAAACGTCGAAGAGGAGGCTGCGAGAATGGCGAGGAATACGGTGGGCTTTGTACGGCGAATCTCAGCGGGCGAGGTGGCAGGAAAGACTGCACCGGGGAAGACAGGCGATATGGTGTTGATATAATGGGCGTAGATGCGTTCCGCAAGCTCAAGGCTGATGATGCCACGGTCTATAACATCCTTTTTCAGATACTTGACGGGGTCAATGCCCGGAAGATGGGTTACTGATGGCGGTGGTGCTGCCGCTGCCGCTGCCGCCGCCGCCGCCGATGATGATGATGGGGGGTGTACAATTAGCGCAGGAGGGGGGTCATCAGAATCAGCGCCCTTTCCCGACCCGCTGATTACCACCCCCTTCTCGACCGCATCGAGGCGTTCCGTCAGGCTCTCAACCTTGCGTTCCAGCTCCAGCACCCGCGAGTCCGTCGTCTTCCTCCGCTTTCGCGAGTAGGAGCTGCTCACACATTCTCTATTGGCCTTGAGACAGCGGCCACATGGGCGTAACGGGTCGCTGGGGTCAATGTCACAGCGGACCTTGTGAAGCCGGCAGTACTCACAAGCTCTGGCGGGCCGCTGGTTTGCCGCGACACTGGTACTCGCCACAGGGCTAGGATCCGTAGAGGGGGAGTGTGAGCCGGCGGGAGAGAGATGCTGCTGCTCGTAGTCCATCATTTGTCAAACTGAAGTGGTGTGGATAAGGAGGTTACATCGCCCTTTTCCCTCTCATGTGCATACAAAATCTGATTAATAGGATGTATGCTGGCAGACAAACTCAGGAGGTGATTCTATTAATATTATGTGCCGGTATCCTTGTATGTAGCTACATGCTCTAGTGAAGAAGCAACTGGCGAGTACAAGTACCGGGGGTTGAATGGCACTGGATGATAATTATCGTCTGATCGAACTGTTGGATAATCAATAAAGGGGGAGAAGATGGTGATGATGGTGGTGATAATAAGAGAAGGGGGAGGAGTAGAATTAAAGAGAGGTATTTTTTATTTTTATTTTTTATCTTTTATCTTTTAGACTTGACTAGTTCAATATATCGGGTAGACGTCGTGTCATGGAACCCTTACTAACCCTAACCAACCCTACCATGGGTGCTCCCACCGCAGACAATTCAAGCTTCTCTTCCTTGACAGACACTTTATTATTGCGTAGGGTTTCAATAACGCCAATCTCTGAACCCCTTGTAGGACGGCACCTATCTGGATCTACTATTTACTTACTTGCACGGTGTTTTGCTTTTTACCACAACTCCAACGTCGTCCCAGATTCCATGGTTCAGGAGTACTGAGACAGGGTGCTGGAACCCATATTGAGGAATATACTCACCCACATACTCTATGTGCGTGTGTAAATACCTCCTATGGCTATATAGATACCTGAATACGGTCCTAATCATCCTCTGCAGTCAACTCCACGATACCCTTCTCTCTCCGTAAGGTTGAGTAGTTCCATATATAAAAAGGAACCCTCCCAAAAAAACAAAGATAAAGACCTTTCCCACTGTTCCAGAGTGAAAATTCGCCTAATTAGCCCCCCTCACCTATCAGCCCCCCCCATGCCTGCCAAGGTGCAGCAGATATGTCGGGTTGTCGAAATTGATGCTTGTTAATCCCTCCCTTCGGGCGGTCCGGCACCGACATACGCACGAAGAAACCGCCGAGCCCCGGGGTAGTATAGGAAACTACATATATATTCACCACTAGGGCCCGCTATGTATATAAAAAAACAAGCCTTCGTATCCACCAGTCTGGTTTGTCTCGTATCCGCCAATTTGGTCTACCTGTCAGTGACAGCTATTCCTGAATAGTAATCTTTTTTTTTAACCCTTTAATCACCTTAGACAGCGTTAACAACCTATTAAGCTATGATGCGTAAGTATTGAACAACAATTAAATCAAGTGCTTTTTCATCCCTTTAAATACACAAATGATTGCTAATTACTATTCCACCTGCCTTCAGTCAATGGCCAAAAATTAAGCTTGTATATACCGCTACGATCCGTCGCTGCCCACGGCCATCGTCGGTGCAATCCTCTTTGGCACTGTGGGCTGCGTAACATTATACCAATTTGTGAAGAAACGATGCTGGTTCTGGTGGCCGATGGTACTGGGGACATTGAGTGAGTAATATATATATATATATACTTCCACCTTCTGCTTGAAGGGCAGCAGAAAAACAGGGAAACTGACTCTTTACAAGTGGGAAATGACCGGATATATCGACCGGGCGCCGTCCCCAAAATATACCAGTAACAGGAATATGTACATTGTGCAGCTGGTCATGATCATGTAGGTACATATCCCCTCCGGCACGAATATCACATTATGCCCTCAATACTAACTACCCCCTAGTCTCGCCCCCGGAGTGTAAGTCACCTCCATTTACATCCACCCTCTCCCACCCCCATCATGGCCGCCGCCTGCTACATGGCCATGGGCCGACTAATCCTGTACACCACGCCCACCCCCCACCTCCGCCCCCACACCCTCTGGGTCCCCGCCCGCCCCATCACCCCCACCTCCGTCCTCTTCGACACCACCTCACTCGCCATCCAGCTGATCGGCGCCTCCGCCTCCATCAGCGACCTCCCGCGCGCGCAGCGCGGCGCCCGCACCGTCGAGGTTGGCCCCGCCTGCTCCGGCTTCTTCCCGTTCGTCGTCGCGAAGCGCTGGGAGAGCAGCTGGCCGGAGTGGCTCGGGCTGCTGTACGCCGTCAATGCCGCGTGCCTCGCAGCATATACAGGATGTGCGAGTTTGCGGGCGGGAGCGACGGATACATCAAGCTGCACGAGTGGCCGTTCTGGGTGTTTGATGCGCTGCTAATCTTACTACTACCCCCCTCTCATTCCTTTCCTTACTGACAAGGTGATGTAACTACCACCAGTAGGCGTGCGGGTGGTCTTCACCATCTTCCACCCCGCAGACTTCCTGCCCAGTGTTGGGCTGCGCAGGACGGTCGTCAAGCGCGCGGGCGACACCGGGAATGGGCATGTCATGCTGAGCTCGCGCACCCCCGCTGTAGTTTAGTTTAGCTTAGCTCTCTCCCTCTCTCTCTCTTTTGTGTTTTTGCGTGGCGTCGGACGGAACGGAAATGGAACATGTGTTTAGGGACGTTTTTCTAGTTCTGTAATTTGACATTTTGGTACTTCCTTCTCTCTACTCGCAATTGAGCGGGGGGGTGAGCTAGCTACCAGCCCCAACCCCGCAGGTGTGTATGTTAAACAAGTAAGTAAGTAAGCAAAGTTCAATGACAGACCCTGGTGTTTGCATCACAATGTATCACTCGTCCGTGGTAGCCGTGCGCAGCTGCGCTCGCGGCCTACCCGGGTGCCGGATATACATGCACTTAATTAAACCTCTGATGATAAGGGAGACCTGAGTCTCGAGAGGCCCGTCATGAAAGTAGATAAGTATCCGTCCGGGTGGTCACTACTTGTCCCGGCCATGCATTCATTTTATTTCTATATACTCCCCCCCGCAGGCAGCTTCACGACATAAGCTTCTACCTAGATACATGTCCGACCCGGAACCAGAAGAAACTGCGGATATCCGGTCCTCTAATACCCCTTCATCTTCCTCCCGCTCCCACTGCTGCTGCTGCCCGCCTCCGCCGCCGCCTCCTTCTTGGCCTCCTTACTGACCAGCAGCCACTTCTTCCTCATCTCCAGGAGCCCAAACTTCCTCTTCATCCCATAGTCCTGTGCCCACCGTTAGCCACCCATCTCTCTTCCCCGGGGGGGGGGGACATACAAAGGCGCCCTTCCACAAAAAGGTGCTGATGAACCACGCCATCTTTGCAAAGTGTCCCTGCCAGAACCAGAGCGGCTTGCGCCAGTCAGGCTTCATGACCTGGCGCACGACGGCGCGCGCGTAGCTGGCGGCCGACTGGGCGCCGACTTGGGAGTTTCCGGCGCGCGCGCGGAAGTGCGATATGATGGGGAGGTAGAGGGATGCTGTATGCCTGTGTTAGCGGTGGTGGTGGTGGTGGCGGGTGAGGGGGGACTGACTGGAGGGCAGGAAGGAGCTCGCTATTGAGTGCCGCGCGATGTTGGAGGTGATTCCGCCAGTGATGACCTTGAAAACGAGCATATCAGCACCGCAAGCCTCCCGCAGGGATTGGGGAACGTACCGTTATAACCTTGACCCTACCCGTCCGCCGCAACACAATTAGCCAGCAGCAACCCAACATGAAGTACCTTTCAACCTACCCAAACGGCGCCAGCTCCACCCTCAAGCAGTCCGCATAGCTGTGCAGCGCTGCCTTTGTCGCGCCATACGCACTCCCAAACACGTACGGCATGACGCCCGCAATCGAGCCCACATTCACGATTGTGCCGCCGCCGTCCGCCGCGATCAGCAGCCCCACGAACTCCTGCACCATGCGCATGACGCCGAACACGTTGATCTCAAACATGTCCTTCACCACCGTATCGATCTCCAGGTCTGTCGCGGCTGCGATCTGCGAGTAGCCTCTAAGCAGTATTAGTTGTAGCCCTCATCAGCGCCAATCCTGCCCCTCTTGTTGCGGGGGCGGGGGGGGGGGGGGGCTTACGCATTGTTGACGAGGACGTCGAGCTTGCCGCCGGTGCGGTGGGCAATCTCATCACGCACCGATTGGATGTTGTGTGTGTTTGTGACATCGAGCTGGAGGATCTCGAGGCCGAGGGTGTCCTCGAGCTCGGTGATGGTCTCGAGGCGGCGGGCAGTCGCAAAGACACGGTAGCCTGCAGACAGTCAGTCAGTCGGTCAGGTAAGTACCAAACAACGGGGGGGTACTGACCTTTCCTATGAAATTCTTTTGCGAGAGCTTCACCGATTCCACCAACGCCGGCCCTAATGTCCAGACACCCCGCTCCCCATTAGCTCCACGGGGCACCATATTATACAACAAGTAGTGCAGTAGCTACCCACCCAGTTATGAGCACTGTTTTACGGTCATCCACTGATTCGCCGAGTGTGGAGGGCATTGTGTATAGTAGTAGTTGCAGTAGTAAGTATAGTATAGGATTGTAGTAGTAAGTGGTAGAAGGGAAGCGGCAGTTCTATATCGATAGTGCGATAAGGATAAGGGTTTGGGGGCCTTGAAGGGTAAATTACCCGGGCATGGATTCGTTCATCCAACAGCTCACTCGGCATTACAATTAATCGTGAATCTTGCTGTTAATTGTTAAATTACACACTTGAGAGACTGCAAGTGATTGATACAGTTGGAGTATGTGATGTGTGTGGTTGGTGGAGCAGAAGACACCAATACATTCCACTGATGGGGAGAAAAGAGAGACCTCTGTACAAGTATTCAAACCCCATGCTCTACTCTGCCTACAGATACACAAGTCTTATATTATATTATTATATCCACCCACCTGGCAAATATAAGCTGACCAGCTATCACGGAATGACGAACAGCACTGGCCATCTTGAACTTCCCCCCTCGAGTATAATTTATCTCATATCATCTCATTTCACCTCATTTCATACTACATACACATATATCATTATCAATTAGACATACTTCTTATAATTGAAAAAAAAAAAAAGAACAACAGGTCATCATCAAAAGCGCCCATTCATTTACCCCTCATCCATCTTCCTGCTGCCCCCCCCCCCCCTCCCTACATGAGAAGCTGTGTAGACACTCCACTCCCGGCTACAAAGAGGAAACATCCAGGCAACAGCTCAAGTATTTTGAAAGAAAAACAAGACCCCCGGGTTCTTTCATAGCACGGACAAAAATTTCAAATGGATATAATATGCTGCTGGCTAAACGAGACATGATCGATCATAAAGAAGAAAAAGAAGAAAAAAAAGAAAACCAGATTCTCATCAAACACATAAGCTAAACAAATGAACCACCGCCGAAACATCACAGAAACGTTACCATCCAAAGAAATACTTCTTCGACTTCCCCTCCTCCATTTCAGCCTCCTCTCCCTCCGCAGGGGCGGCGTCTTCACCGTCAACCTCCTCGCCGGCCACAGGTGCTTCAGAATCATGCTCAACGGCCTCCCCCTCCTCCCCCTCAGCCGCCGTTTCCTGTCCTGAATTCTGCTCCTGATCGTCGGATTGGGGTGTTTCGCTATCGGTGGCTTGCTCTTGCTCGACCTGAGGATCACCCATCCCCTGGGCAGTGGAGTGGCAATCTTCAACCTGACCGCCCACACTCTCGGTACCCTCATTGACGGGAGCGTTGCCTTCGGGATGCACAATCTCGGTATCAACAAAGGCCCCATCGCTCATGTATTTCCGGCAAACAAGCTTATCATCGTCATCAATAACAAGGGCGCCATCGCAACCCCCCTCGGCGCCATCATCATCTCCAGTGACGACACAGCCACCCGGTTGGAGTGGTTCCTGGATTTCCACTTTGATGTTACCCATCTCGTTATTACCGCCGAAGGAAGGCAGTGAAATGCCTGGGATGGAAGCTTTCCAGGCGCCAACATTGATAAACCGGAACAAGGTAAAGTACAGGAACAGCAGTAGGTTAATCCCCGCACCAATCATCACGGCTCGAGGTGTAAGGAGTCGACCCAAGCAAATGTTGAGCTGATCTGAAGGTGAAGAGTTGCGTGATCTTCCCTTTCGGGATTTCGGTGCTGCCGATGGCGCCTGGGACCGCCCTGGCGTGTTTGGGACGGGGGCCGAAGAGGCGACAAGTTCGCTGGCGCTGCTGTTACTTCGTCGCGGGAAGCTAGAGCTGTAGGACTTGCGGCGGTGATCATTGACATCATAGTCGTCGTCTTCCGGGCGGATGGAGATGTTACTGGCGCTTGTGCCCCGGCTGTGACCACCGAACCCGAAATTGCGGAGGTTCCTCTTGCCAACCGCGTAGCCTCGCGGCCAAATCTCGACATCAATCCTCTCCATCTCGGCCCAAACCCTCTTCCATGCGCCGGGGGTCATGAGCCCGTTCGAAGCGTATACCCTGACTTGCCACGCCTTCTTGGCGGAGGATACTGGAGGGATGTTGAGAGCTTGCTCCCAGGTCTTCTCCTGGGGCTCTTCGGCCTCAGTAGATTCCTCGACGTAATCTTCGTCAAGGCCCAATCCATCAAGAATCAGCTCTTCAAGTAGGTTGTAGTCGCCCCGGGGGTGTTCCACCAACACACCCCTCTCGATCGTGGTTGGGGTCAAGTGTCGGAGCACGATTTCTTCGGCGCCTGGCAGGAGCAATAAGGTTACATGAAGGAGCACAAGCGGCGGTTTCTTCTGGTCATCTCTGTGGTCACGCTCGCGGTCCTGACCATCATAAGACACTGAGGACCCGCGGGAAGCAGGTGAGCGACGCATATACTGATGGCCTAAGACCGGTTTCGTAGGGTTTGTATTCTGGCGCGGCCGTGCCGGGAATATAGGCCCGCCTGGAGCTGGGGACTTTCGCGACGAAGTCTGCGACTGCACGCGGGTCATAAGCGGCGGGGACGATAGTCGAGCATGAGCCGGCTCCCCCTCTTCATCCTCCCACTGCGAGGAGCCTTCATAGTGACCCTTAAAATAGCCACCCTGTGGATGGCGGTTCCCCTCCTCTTCTTCCTCATCCTCATCCTCTGTCTCCACGGCGGGAACCCTATATCCGCCGGCGGCGGCGGAATGGTCAGTGGCACCAGCGTTCTCACCAGACTGTGTCCGGTTCTTGTTCATGTTGTCAATTGACGTTGGAGGCGATGATGGGACATTGTTGCCGGTGACTTCGTCGTCATCATCATCATCGTCGTAGTTCTCGGTGGCATTATCGGAGTCGTCGCCCTTTTCGTCGGAGCCGCCGGCGGGCGTGTATTGGTCTTCGGCGCCGTCAGAGCCCTCGGCGCCATATTCGTCGTCTTCTTCCTCTGGGGGCGGGGAGACGGGGGGGCTCAATGGTTCACGCTCGGTGTTCATTGCTGTGTGTGTTTCTGAGGTTTTCAGAATAGATGGAGAGTGGTGTTTGTTGTTTGAAATGGTTGGCTGGGCAGGCGGTGATAGTGAGGTGTGTGATTGGGAACAAGGGAATTGTAGGTTACTCTCTGAACAAATTACAATAGTACCAAAGATATAACCCACAGAGAGTCGGCCCAAAAATAAGGGTGATTGATGGTGATGCCGGTGGATAATAGAGAATTTGGTATTGATATTTTATCAATAACTATAGCAGGTATAGAAATGGAATTCAAGATCAAAAAAAAAAAAAAAAAAAAAAATGTCGTTAAACTTTTTGTTTTAGCGCATTCCCACCCTGCGGGCGAAGGATGTTGCAGGACGTTTTGACCTTTTGCGGCGTGCGGCGTGCGTGGAGGTGAGGTAGGTGGGTGAGGTGAGGAGTGACGCCTGTCTGTCGGTCTGTCTGTTCTGTCTGTCTGCTTAAAGGGGACAAAGGAAGCAGCAGCAGAAGAAAGAGGGGTGCGTAAAAGAAGAAGAATAATATGTAAGAGACAAAGCAAGGAGAGTGCGTGCGTCTGTCTATATTTCTGTCTGTCAGAGAAGAAAGGGACTGTCCTGTCTTTGTTGACATGAACCCCAACCTGCAGAGTTGTTTACCCTCCTCCTCTCTGGTTGCCATGGAGACGGGGGAAGGAAGGAACATCGTGGGGAAAGTTGACACTTGGTCTGTTGGATTGGAGGGGGGGGCTGTGATTGGCTGGTTGTTGGTGACAGACAGCACATAGGTGCTGTGTAATTGAGTAATTCATTTCATTTCATTCAATTCATTTGTATGGATACATATCTATGGATGATGGATGGATGGTGGATTCATTACGTACGGAGGCCCCACCACTAGCCATCGACATCGTTGTGTGGGTTCTGCCTGTATGTGTGTGCATGTGTGTGCATGTGTGTGCTTGTGTGCCTGGGAGTAAGTAAACAACAGGCACGCTGGTAAACAACTTCTTTTTCCCTTCTCGTGCGGCAACAACCTCTTCCCACAAGGACTTCCTGGCCAAGACATATATATGTACTTCTTAGATGGACACTATGTAGTTATATGACACTTTTTTCCTTCTTTCTAATAATCACACTCTCCTCACCTCACGGGTGAGAGAGCTAGTCCAAAGGTTATTCTTCAAAGTCCAGCGCGCCCCCCCAATCGAGGACCGGGGGGGAATATATATTAACTCGTCTATCTAATACACACGCAACCGCACCTTCTAAAGTTGTAGTTCTAACCCATCCCTGGAAAGAGAAAAGAAAAAAAAAAAAAAGAAAAAAAAAGGTGGAGCCAGAAACAAGAACAGTAGACGCTACAAATATCTAAAAGAAACAAAAAACTTTTTCCCCCTCTCTATTTTCCAATCTCGACACCACCAACGGCGCCGAGAGCCTTCTTGATGTCTCCGTAGATGGCAAACTGTCCGGCGGTCAGGGTTCCAACTGTTTGATGTGTTAGTTAATCAAAATTCGTTGCTTCAAATGCGGGGTGAGTGAAAACATACCCATAAACAAACGAGCGCCGAGACCGGTGTAGGATCCCCTGATACCGAGCTCCTTGGCGATCTTGATCAACCTGGAGGTGGTGCCTTCACCGGGAAGTCCCTTGGTCTTGTTGATCTTTGAGAGCATGGTGTCGGCAGGCTGGGAGACGACGGCGGCAGCCATACCGGCAATCAGACCGGATCCCAAGTTCACACCAGTCTGCGCGGCATCACTGAGAGTGGACTTGTCGACCTTGCTGTAGATCACCTCGGAGACCTTCTCGTACACGACGAACTTGGCCATGGTGTAGGGGACCTGCTTGAACAGGATGGGCCCGAATCCGGAGTAGAAGGCTCCGATACCCTCATTCTTGAAGATCTTGGAGAATCCGGAGAGAAGACCGCTGGCAAAGTCGGGCTGGGAGACGAGACGGATACGGGTGGCCTCGAGAGGGCAGAGGGCGATATCGGCGAAGAACTCGGCGAGGGCGGAGGAAGCAAGGTAGACGGCGGTGCGGTTCTCACGGGCAGTTTCATAACCCTATTTGGAATAGTTGTTTAGTTTAGGCTCAATTGGGAAATCGCGCATTGAAGCTATCCGCGGGGTCCCGTAAGGGAGAAGGGGGGTTAAAAAAAAGACTCACGAGAATGTTGATGGCCTGCTGCTTGAAAAGCTCGTATCCTCCAAACTTGAAGGCACCCTGGAGGAAGTATCCGGCAGCAGTAGGACCGAAACCGGTCAAAAGGGCGCCAGCACCTTCACTCTGAACAACCTGTTTGAAACCGCCGATGAGGCCCTTGTTGTACTTGGCGGGGTCGAGCTGGATACGGGTTTTTACGCTGTGGAAAGACGTTAGCGATGTAACTCACGTCAATATCCTCATATATTTCTGCGAATAATTGCAGATATTGTTTCGAAGAACCCCATCGTCATCGCCGTTGATTGATCCCTAGCTCTTCTGGTATCTGAAATTACGCCATTTCACGATGGTTTCCCCTCTCGTCTATTTCATTCCCTCATATCCGCCCCCCACTTCACAACCCCGCGAATGAAAAAGAAAAGAGAAAGCAGATAAGAACTTACACATCAACGGGGGTTAACGCTCCATGAGTAACACCACAGCAGACAGCTCCAGCAAAGGCAAAACGAGAGTAGAGGGCCAGCCCTGAGAGCTTCTTCTCAGCGGGGGGGTTGATAACGGCTTCAACGGCTTTCGACATTTTTTTTCTCAAACAAAAAATGAAATTCAAAAACTTTTGAGTAGAGATTGAGTAGAGAGGGTTATGATGTTGTTGACCTTGGGCGTCGGGAAGGGAGGAGAGGAGTGCAAAAAGGAAAGGAGGAAGGGGGGAGAGTTTAGTAGTTGGAGGGAAAAAAAAAAAAAAAAAAAAAAAAGCGCAAAGCGGCACACAGGAAGCGCCCGGCGGCCACTACCAAACTTGCAACGCTAGCGGGCGGTTTCGGAAGAGTTCTGGCTTAGTCAGCTCCCGATTCGAGGATCGAGATGCCCTCTTTTAAGCTCTTTAGGCTCGGGGACCAGTTAGTTTAGCCCGAGTAGACCCTTTTATGTGTCCGGATCCTGGCGACTGGGAAACTGCAGGCTTTTGGAGTCTTGATCGCCACAGCGGTGGAAATTCTCTACATGTCTTTTATCCGCTGCGTTTGAGACCGGATTTCAGATTTCACTACATATTCGATAACGCACCATAGCTGTTGTGGAGTATTTGTCTTTTCGTTTTTCGTGTCTCAGGAGGAAAAACCTTTCCGCCCTTGCATCCGTTTTCCCAGCTCATCTTCCCCCCCCCCCCTTTCACTTTATGATGATATGATGATATTATGGAGCTCTTTGTGGAACCTTAGACCAGGCTACGGCGGCCTAGGATAGACAGCTGTACCACGGTCCACAGGGTTCTTCGGGTACATATCACGGAAGCGGAGATTCCGAGTATTTCCAGCGATGACGCCCGGGAAACACTCAACCGACCAGCTGCAGTGGCGTGTACTCTAGAGAAAAAAAACCCTCTCGCTTAAAAGCCGTTTTATATATAATATTTTTCTATTTGCTGTTCGCAGAGCAAGCCGGTTGGCTTCCAGATTTCTTCATGGATGATCACTCGCCTGGATACGATTTTCCGCAGCGGTTGTGGCGTTAACCAATAGATTGCTCGACGTTGGGCATGACACCGGAGGTGCCCAGCTAGCTAGCTGCGTAGGACCGAGGCATCAAGGAAATGGTAAACCCATGGCCACCTTATATCTTTACCGTGAGCTTCACGTTTTCACCACCACCACGGTCCCTGTGTGTGGAATCTCAATCACTCCGGATGGATGGAAGACGTCTAACCACGGGTTTGTTAGGGTTGGGGTTTAGCTGTTCCGAGTAGTGGGGGGCTTGGCGGCCGCGGCAGGTTTCAGGGTTAATTCTTAAAGGACATATACATGTACTTAAGTACTTACTTGCCGCGAGAAAAGATTCCCTCCACCACCTTTGCGTTTTCTCGTGCCAAGTATAATTACGGGCCGATATGCATTCTTTATATGTACCGAAATTGGCCTCCTGGTTAAGAAATACCTCACTTCCCTCCCGTTATTTTATTATACTACAGCTATCATTTGAATGCTCTGCCATAGAGCCTGGAGCTTTGGGGTGCTACTAATTACTTATGCGCAGCGCATTATTATGGGTTTATCTGATACCAACTTCCCAGGATCTGCTCCACGTAAAGGCAAACAAGTCTTGCATTGCTCGAGAACCTACAACTAGATTGAACGTATCTGGCTTTGATGAGGCAATAGCTTAAATGTAGCACAAAGGGTTGATTTATATTGCCTCAGAGCATGTTCGTGGGTAGCTACATATATCCCAAGCTCCTACGGCCAGGCCGGGAGCGGGTCAATTGGCCGACTATTTCGGGGGCACAACTGCTCCCACATCCTTGATGTGCCACATCTCAATCTTTTCTACCATTAGCAACAAGCCCCCCGGCCCCTTAAGCGTATTTTTCCCATCCTCTGACTGTGTCCACTCAATATGCGCCTCCTTGCTATCCCACCCAATAATCACCACAACGCACTTCTCATCCTCAACCGACCATCCAATGGAGTGAGTATGATATCCCTTGGCCTTCCTCAAGCTCTCCTCGAAGGCCGGGCGCGATTCCATCATATGCTCCTTCGTCACATCCTCTTTGAGATGAAGTTTGACCAGCTCCGTTGTAAGCCCCTCGAACGCCGCAATGTTCGGGTGTGGGGTTAGTTCAGCGTGGAAGAGCGACAAGTCAGTGGCCCAGGCCGTAATCTTCTCGACGAATGCAGGGTATCCTGGAGTTGCCATGAATGCCTTGTGGTGGTCGAGGGTTTCCCAGTCTGTAAAGCGGGCACGATGATTAGTTGATTTGTTCCGTAGCTATAAGAATTACTTGGCTGAATGAATTACGTACTTATGGACCAGTGGAATACACTGGGGTCTTCAATCTGCCAGCCGTAACGGGCATTAATGAATCCAGGTGCGGACGTGTTGAAGAGGGTTTCCTGGCCTTCACCAGGCTTGGAGCCTTCGGGGACGCGCATGAAGAGGAACTCAGTAACGCCTGGTGCTTCCGACATCTTTTGGTTTTTTGTGTTTGATTTGTGACTTTTGGAAAGCTTAGATGGGATTGAAGGTACTGTAGCTTGAGGTATAAATGGGCAGAATAGTCTGATGCGAGGTTGTTGAGGTATTGAGGTTGCTTCTTATAGGAAATGTGGGGGAGGGGCTACACGCATATCAAAACCCCTGCTTTATTAGCTCAAGATCATGACAGGGTTTCAGAAGAATAAGCTGATGGATACACAGCCAAGCCTCATTCCTGTGTATGGTTATCGCGGATTTAAGAAACGGCGTTGTGCTTGGCGCTGGATTGTAGTTCTTCCTGTATTGGGTTAGTACACCGCTCAAGGACATAATTCCTCGCATGGCAGGTGTGGTTTTGTTGGGGTAGGAAAGGTGAGATAGCTATTAAGATTGATGTCCTCCTTCACTGTTTAAATGGTGGCCATTTACAATCGATTATTGTGCTTAGGACATGCGACATAATACATGTATGTACATGTACTTGGTATTAAGACCTCGAGTGATATCGTATGCAGATTATCAAGAGACATGACAAATGGAAATGATACTCATATGTATACATACATGTACGTATTTCCTAACCTCCATGAACTCAATTTTTCCTGAGAATCTCAAAATACGGCCCATAACTCCACTGCCACAATTTCACGTTTATCGTATCATGTGTACGAGCGCCGTCATCCTTGGCCCTAGCACCGCATTCCTTCCGGTCAGTTTATATGAAGCTGACCCCATGACCCATAGATATTTTGGCTGTAAAAGGTCGATATAAAACTTTGATCATGTATCCCAATATGATCTAGCGGTAAATATAGTAATAAAGACCTGTTTTTTTTTACTTAACCCCGAAGTACCTGAGAGGCTTGAGATACGATCGAACCTGCAGCTGGGTTCCATTATTAAAACATTAATGCTTGAGCAATCCGTTTTAAAACTATCCGCACAGGTGTTACTATACTAAGAAAGATGTTGTATAACAGCAACATATATCGATAGATAATCATAGAACCGATTTCTACCTATTCTGGAGATCCGAAGTGTACGATCTCACAAACTATTCCGCACTAGATAGCCCTATCTACAGAGGAGCGGAAGCCAGCAAAGGAATAGTATTGGAAGAAATTCAGTTGATATTTTTGAAAGCGCCAGTATATATATATAGGTTATATATCGATCCCGGGACGCTCTAGAGTGCTATATAATATTCTACCACCACGATTATTTTCCTCTTATCGGCACGTTGACTGAAGTGTTCGGTCATGCAGTTACGATTAAATAATTTCCCCCTTTACTAATTAACTTGAGAGGATAAGCAGATGTAACTAGTACATGTCTGTGATTTTCTCGTTTCAAAAAAGACTACCAATGATAAATACATACATGTACCCCTGGACCATGGGTACAACCGCATTCCAAAGGGCTTGGCACCCCCGGGCCAAATGATGGGGGGTCGTTTCTACTTTCCAGTTCCTCTATGCTATAGTTGAATAAAGCTGCAATATCCCTACTCCAGTTATACCTGTCGGTTGTTGAGTATGCGCATGAGGAATGTTTGCCGGTGGGCTACATACAATTCATGGATAGGCTTAATATAGTAGGGTGCTAGGACTTTCCGGGAGCGGCTGTATATGTCCGTGCCAATATGTTTATCTGGTAAACTTGATTGTATTACCCGCGAGCTAACTTTTCAAGTTATAGCATTACATGTATATGCAATGAAACATTCCCGAGTGATAATACATGAACAAGGATCACTCAAATTTATTGGTTGATAGCTTATACATACAATATAACCTTGTACGCATATAGTCTCGTTCCCAGCCCATACGGTGATGTTAGTGGTGGTGGTGGTTGTATAATATAGGTTCCAGTATTGAACCATACAACCAAAAATATACCGCTGGGGTCTGGGAACGAGACTAGTACGCATAATATTTATCACCTTTATAAATGCCCCAACAAAGATCGTTCTTGATGGCCGGGGTTCTTTGATATTTGGATATATTCAATACCACAACTTAATGCTAGACCAATTACAAGCCTCCAACCAGTCAATCTTTTTTCGAACTTACTGCTCTACTTTATAATACATAAAACCATAATATATTTGTTTAGTTAAAGGATAGCTCAAGTACTCTAGCCCCAAGAGGCGGGCCTCTAGTGTTTGTTTATATATAGAGGGTATTATATAAACTGGCTACTCTCAAAAACGACCGAAGGCTAGAGTTAAGCCGGCGGCGGTCCGGGAAAGCTTTGCTTATGAGCTGGAGTATTGCCGGCCTTTAATATAATCGCTTTACTACCTCAGTTGGCTCTCTGATGTCTCTTTTTGTTCGGGCGTAATGTTTCGCGAAAGTCCCTGAATCGATCATCAGCCTCGGGGTACCATTTCGGTGCCTAGAAATGCAACATCCGTTCTCATGAATCATGTTTTCCGGGATTACTGGCGTCCTAATAGTATTGCCTTAGGGACAGAGATCATAAGAGATATGTAGCATCCAAAATTAGAAGGAGGGCTTATAGTGCCGTCACTATAGTACCAGTAGTGGTGGAAGCTCATAATATGCTAAAGGCTAGATGAATACAAGTATCGTACTCAGTCCAGTAGCCATTTTCATACTTCTCACAGCTATACGCTATATATCATACATGTATCCTCGGCATTCCATATTAATGAATTAACAAATACCTAGGGAGTATCAATCAATCAATCAACAAATACCTAGGGTCGCTTTTAAAAACACGAGTGATAAGCAGTGATTCGAAGACACATTTCTTTTTTTACATCATTAATTGTATCCAGCCCTTGGGCTATGAACTGCCCTCTCTTATGCTGCCATCTTCAACAAAGGAAAATCATAACAATTACACTACCCCAGACCTACCCTCTCTTCCGCCACCATCTTCAACAAAGGAAAATCATAATAATATAACGTGCGCCTCCATTATTCTGTTCTCCCTCTACCACCCCAAGTAATGAATCAGCACATGCATCTAAAATGTATCATTTCATAATGCATCGGAAATGCATCAAAATCCCAGCTAGTGTATCAGTCTGATTAGGACATGGAAAATTTCCTGGAAAAAGAAAACTGTCACTGAATTGAACCTGAATCATTATACTAGATTACTGAAGAGCTAATCTATTACGCCATGCTATAAATTGATATGATGTTACGTCAAGCGGCCGGGTGTAATTTAGGGTGCGTTCGGGGACCTTATAAAGTGGGAACCCCGTATTGACCCTTGAAGACCCTGTTCCTAAAGTGTTCCTAAAGTGTTCCCGAGTACGCTCTTAGTAGTGCGGTATTGGGCGTAGCTAGGTTCTTTTGCACGAGTCGTTGTGGATAGCAAGGATTGGAGTTTGTTAGAATTGTAGTTGCTTGAACTAAGTAGTTGGATGGAGTGTGAGGAAGATCCGAACCTCTTAAAATCCCGATCTGTCTAGTGTCATGAATTGAATGATTTCAATACATGTAATTTAGGTAGCCTCCAGAGGCGCTATAAAAAGGCTCTAATATATCAACTTGTCCTTCTACGAACGAGTGACACGCGGGATGCTTAGTCAGAATCATCATCACGCTTACTAGACTACAATCGTGTCTTCCCCTCTCTTCTCCGGACATCAACCACTCACTGCAACGAGTAACAAGTCACCTCCCATCCTACAAAGTACCGCATAGGAATATCTCTATCTCAACACTTCAGAGGATCTACATAAAATGCCGAAGAATAAGGGAAAGGTACATACTGCTCTCTAGTTGCTCTTCCCTCCGTGGTCGGTCGCAGAGTTGGTTTTGGATTAGCCCCACCAAAAATCTTCAGCCGCAACCAACTCTACCATCATATATTTACACCGCCAAATAAGGCTTTGGGGTTTTCGTGGCTAACGAGTTCTGCGCATAGGGTGGTAAAAACAGGCGTAGAGGAAAGAACGAAAACGATAGGGAGAAGCGCGAGCTGACATTCAAAGAAGATGGTCAAGGTTCGCGGAATACTCTGTGTGGCGGTTTAAATTTTGTTACAATAAACTAACTCGGGTATCTGTTGTAGAATACGCGCAAGTCACCAAGATGTTGGGAAACGGTCGTCTGGAAGCCCTATGTTTTGACGGCGAGAAACGTTTAGCCCATATTCGTGGAAAGCTTAGGAAGAAGGTAAGCCACTGCTCGTATCAAATATATTTGTTGGTCTACCGCTTATACATTCTAGGTCTGGATCAACCAAGGAGATATTATTCTTCTGTCGCTCCGTGACTACCAGGACGAGAAGGGAGACGTCATCTTGAAGTACACTGCAGATGAGGCCCGTTCACTCAAGGTTTACGGTGAACTTCCAGAAAATGCCAAGATCAACGAGACAGATACCTATGGTTTGCCAGCCCCCGCATATCTTACATGTTGCTTCCTCTTTACTAATTTTTATCCTATCTAGGTCACGAGGGTGGAGACGAATGCAACTTCGAGTTCGATGTCGAAGCTGGCGATATCGATATTGACGCTGTCTAAGCCTGCTACTTTCTTTCTTGTCTTTTTCTTCTTTTCCTTGGGCTTTCGGGAGGGGGGAGGGGGGAGAAAGGGAGTTCACTCGTTTCATTTCTTCTCGAGATGGGGGTAAAAGCTATTCTAGGTGTTTTTCAATTTTTTTTTTCTTCTTTCCCTTTTCCTTAACTCCAATGTCAACAAACCTTAAGACGAACGAAACGTTAGAATGGATTGCGATGACTAGATAATGTTGCCTCATATGTTAGGGGGCTGGAGAGGGGAGAGGTGAGATGCTGGGTGGGGTTTAATGCCATAGTAACCATGGATATCATATTTGGTGTTTCTTCTGATTAGAATGGAAAGCATCATAGGTCGGGGACAATTAGATGATTGCTGCCAATTTGCACTTTGTTGTTTGTTCGTTGTGCTTGGGTGACTTGAGTGGCAGGTCATCTCGAGTGACGAAATAATGGATACCAGATCATATTAACATGGGGGCGGCCATCTCGCACTCAGAAATACAGCTAGGAGGTTGTACCAACAGCTAGAAGTTTGAGCGATTTATTCTATTGGGCGGCTTGCCGCACGTATCAGCCTATATCAAGAGTTAGAGTCTTACTTGAAGAGCATTGAAATCCCGAGTTTGTGAAAGTCCGATGTAAATACTTTCTGCATGTATATCTGCCTAGACGCATTGAAGATTTGAGACTTGCTTGGCCAATGACGAATCCCTGAGTCATCGATCGACTTTTATTCTACTCGGGGGTTAGCAGAAAATGCAATAGGGTTATTTGTATGGCAGAGCTATCCGCCACTCCATACGCGAGTACAATCTACACTGCAGAACCGTAATGGCTGGCATATACTGTATGTGTGCACGAACATTATATTTCGCGCGCAGACTGGCGATGGGAAGACCATACCGGATATAATGGCAGAGCTGCTCTGGCTCATCTTCTTTACTGCTACTCGAGGGGGGGCAGCTGTAGCTATCGAGTTCTAACCAGCAACGCATCCTTACCAAACCCTAGATAGAAAAAAGAAAGTTGTATTGAGTGCACAGACCTGAACAAGTATGTAGGTGTGCGTACCTCGTCTTGGCTAACTTTATTTCGACGTGCGCAGCTGCATGCATGGAGTTGTGGACGACGAACCACAACCAGAACCACAAAACACCCCAAAATTTTATTGATGTCGATAGGCCTACACACATACACATATCTATCCGAGTACGCCACAAGAAATATATTTACTTATCCTATAAGACCCTTTTTACTCTGGGTCTGCATGTCGAATTTGTCCCAGGAGCTAGTATTTGGAATATATTCCTCAGGCATGCGCATGATAGTGGTATGTACAAATTGTAAATGTGGTAGAAGATCCACTTGCATACTCTACATACCAAAACAATGGGCTGAGCGCTGCATATGTGTACAGCAACAGGTTGCATGACTACATGTAGTCAATGTAGCTGACTAGCTAGGCCGAGCAAAGTTCCCTGGAAAAAGAAGCCCATTCAAAGAGGCTGTTACTGGGAAGAAAACGAATATATTCTTTAGGTTTATAAACCCCAAAAAAGAAACAAAAGGATGTTGTCAATGTATATTTGATGGTAATTTGAGTTAAAGAGGAATTTGGGTTATGTATAGGTTAATAAAAAATAGACGGTAGGGCTCAACGCCCCCCCGCCCCCCAGCTGGGCCTGGTGTTCTTGGAGGTAAATACTGCAGTAGTGGTCAGAATGGTGCGGCTAGTTGTCCTCCGGGATATCGTCGTCTAATCCTGGCATTGAATCCTTGGAAAAATCGTCCATGATATTAATCCGGATCATACATCTGTGAAGGGTTATTAGAAGATGTATCTCCGTTTGAAACATACATGTATATCGGACTGGGACTTACATATGGCAAAATTGCGCCAAGTAATAGTTTGGGAATCTGATAGAGTAAAGGAGACGATTTAAGTTAGTAATATTCATGGCTTTAGGTATCTAGTAAAAGTTGAAGCATAACATACTATCTCCCACTTCGCTTCCCTTCTCCATTCTTCACTCTCTTCATCAATCGATTCAAGGGGCATGTCCACTAGGTTCGGTTTTAGCAAACGCTCCAAAGAAGGATGTTGTATTAAGAGCGGGGTAAATATAGCTTACTTGGTAGGCAATCAATATAATCCCCCACCGCAGGGTGATCCTTAAGAGATTGAAGTAGCTTGGCTGCACCCTTATCATTTCCAACACGAGAGAAGTGGAATGAAACAGCTTTAAAGTGTTGTCAAATCAGACACACGCATGCGGTCGAATATATGATACTAACCACTAGGCTTTGAATCTTGCCTCACTTGCTCCAGGCAATCGAGAATAACCTTTTCAAGGAGGCCTTTCCTTTCACCCTCAACCTGGAAAAAATAAGTTAGAACTGGTCCTCGGGATATAAGTTAAACTTCTGAAAAGAAAAGCATGGATATCAAGATGTTACCTGTCCGTCAGTGATGATCATCACCAACAGTGGCTTTTTCATCGAGCCTAGGTCAGGATCTTCCTCCGTAGCTCTGTACCCATCATCGTATCATCTTTCAAAGTTATGGGGGTTAGGGTCTGGACAAGTTCAGGATTTAACATTATGGAAGACGAACCGAGCAGCACAACGAAGTCATAAAGTGTCAGTATCGACAGCTCAATTGCCATCTCAGGAGGACAGCCATATTCTGGACCAATTAAGGTTGTTACCATGGTTCCGGCTTGTTTGGTCGCATCTGTCAACAGAGGGTCTACCATAGCCCTTAGTTCCGGCTTCTGTCTTCTGTCTAAAACATAATACTCGAGTGTTTCTTTACATCTTTCAATAGTCGGTGCGCTAGGATGAGGCGGGGTGGTGATTGAATGCAAGGCTGTCGTGACGCCAGACATTTTTCTTGTTAAGGATATGTAACGTAGCTGAGGTGAGTTTTCTGTTCTTCAGGCCCAGTCGTCGGAGGGTGATTGACAGGGCGGTAGTGGTATGTTTGGCACCAGCAGCAAGAACTATGGAGGCGCTGCGTACGTCCGGCTTGAGAAAATCGATAACCATGCCAATTGCTGCCAATCAGTGGATACTGCATGTTGGCCCTGACTAATATTTTGCTATTGATTGCAGGCCGGCCGGCTGCGACATTGAATTTCCAGACACATGGCATACGAGTATAACATAAAATGTTTAATTTAAGAGGCTAAAATTCTTACCCTCCAAATTAGCTAGAGAACAATTTTACTACACTCATCTCCTTGCTGGCGCGGCGCTGGTTTTATTTGTTCCCTGGAACGGGTAAGAAATGGTTTTGACCCTGATTCACTGCGTTCCTATATCCCTATGAATAGAAATTTCCGCCTGGTTTGCTACATAAAAGAAACACCACTACCCTCTGCATCGATCATCATGTGGTCTATTATCAAATATACCAAATTTCGTCAAGATACCTATTGATCTGGCTCCATTGAGAGGCGGTCATATCGGTAGGATACCGGACTGGCGTTGGAAGGGTACTCAGAGGCAATAATAGTTGTATATAGTAATTGTAGATAGAGTACCGGGCTAACGGTAGGCTACGTCAGGACTATCGCATAGTAGGGTAAAATGGTCAGGTCCGTGCTGCCAGCCAATCTGTTTCAAAAGTTGTCTCAGCGCGATCGATTGCTCATTAACGAGAGCTATGATACGGAGTACTGGGCCAAAGGTGTATCGCCTTGGCGGATGAAACTTGTCAAATTCGTAACCTGGACCGTGCCACAAGTGCTAGCCGATCCTGGGGATCTATCGATTGAGCTGCTTTCAATTGCAAGGGTTGAGGTCCCTAGGGTTTAGATCATTTGTTTTGTAAAACATATACGACATAGGACAAAGGTACACTTCCTCTATTCTAAGCCTCAACCTTTATCGCTCACATTATTTTCTTTCTGAGTTGCAAACTTGTAGGTATATACATGATCCAGTTCATAAGCTAAACTTTATCATCTCGGGATAGTGATGTAGTATTTCTCTTATACCAAAGCTTAATCCTGGAAACTAATAAATCCAAGTACTTTTCAAATATTTGATCTGGTAAAAAAAAAAAAGGCTATAAGTCCAGGTAGTAATTGAGCCAGCGGTAGTAAGTTATTTACCACCAGTGGTATAAGCACTGAGTTTTAGTAGTATAATGCTGGGTTTCAGTCTTTATGCCATGCTATGCCAACAATTACCAGTGGTTAAATTCCCCACCGTGGACAATAGGGACTCATATATTGGCATTATATAGCCCCTTTCGGCCAAGAGGCCTGTGGTTGGAAACTTCGTTTTGCCAAACGGGCTTTAAGGTAACATTAATGGTACGACGTCAATCACAACCTTCCTTATTCCTAGATGACTCAGCACTATAGGCTGGCCGTAGGGCCGAGATTACGGCATCGTGAAACGTAAAGTTGGAATCATAGATTGCAAGATTACGTATCAAATTTGTTGGCGAAGGCGAAAAAGGATAGTGGCTTTACAGGCCTCAGATAATCGTGAGCTTCAATTTCCCCTAGGTCGTGATGTGGTACGACTTGTAAAATTGTAAAACTAATCCAATAAGTATTCTTTCTTAAGCCTAGATACCTAGGTTATGCAAATGTTCTAGCTCTAACCCTTTCATGAAAGTGTTCTTCCCAAATCCAACCCGTGAAACCCACAACTCTCTAATAGAGGACCAAGAAAACATGGTAATAAAAATTATAAGGAACGTGCGTGAAAAGATTCTCTAGTAAGTAGTGCCCATTCGCGCCTTGAAGAAGAAAAATGTATACGAGAAGAAATGAAATATAAACGCCCTCCCTGAAAAATAATGCGAATAATCAACCCCCTCCTCAAGATATTAACGTCTAGTAGCATCTGGATATGTCTTTGTCTTTCTTGGTGCTAAAGCCAATTGCAGTGTTTTTTCGTCCGTCACATCGTCAAGCGGTGCAACTCCACCACTATTCTTAATAGTATGATCCGCGCCTAGCTCTATCAAAAGCCTTACAGTCGGGAGGTTCTTAAGTTCGGCGGCCCAATGGAGTGGTGTCGCACGCTCTGAATCCTGCGCATCGACATTCGCCCCCTTCTCCAGTAATAACCGCACAACATTATCACAGCCGCGCTCGGCAGCTCGATGTAATGCGGTGATATCATCGTAATCCCCCCCATTAACGTCCACCCCGTTTTCTAAAAGTAACCGTACTATCGTTTCATGGCCTTCGACGGCAGCCCATTGTAGGGCTGTTCGTCCAAACATGTCTTTAACGGAAGCGTTCATGCCCCTTTCCAGTAGCAACCTAGTGACTCCTTCGTGCCCGCATTCGGCGGCAAAATGTAAAGCTGTGCCACCACAGACATGATCTTGGATGATGCTGTGGGCACCTTGTTCAAGCAGAAGCTTAAGTAGCTTATCAACGTTATCATCGGTAACGCTACGTCTCATATCATCGTCATCTATAATTCGGATGTTTGTCCCTTTCTCAAGTAGCAGTCGTATCATCTTTACATCCGCGTTCGTTGCTGCGAGGTAGAGCGCTGTCACACAATGTCTACCATTGTGGATCGCATAATTTAGGAGAACTGGTGCGAGGAGATTTGCAAGACGCCGATTTGTGAGAAAGAGGGCATATGTGGCTTTGACACTATCGAGACCCTCGGCAATCTGAAGGAGAATTTCGTTTGGGAGGCTGAGTAGTGGCATGATTAGAATTGTTGGAGGGGAAGAAGGGGTTGAGACAGAGGGTGAGTATGGGGGAGGAAGAGGGGAGAAGGGGGATATCGAAAACCGAACACCTCCCAGATCAGTGTAGATCGGGAGAGAAAGAAGGGATTAGGAGATCAGATTATTTCATTTTCATTTTGACTGGCTGTGCATGTGGGGGTTTTCTCTCGCGTTGTTGTGTTGTAACTTGTCGATTTAGAAATAAAACAGCCCTAACCCTGCAGGGTTATGTTTCGGGTAACCCCTAGGCCTAGCCCAGCATCAGCTCGGATCCTCCGCAGGTTTAAACTGATTTCTAAAGTGGAGGTTGTTGGGGTGGATGTTCAGAAAGTGTTGTTGTCCACTGGTCGTTGGCAAGTGCCACGCTAGCTGATGTAGAGCGGTGGTAACTTCATGTACCCAGGGTATATACATGTAAGCCACTCAACGCCGAATTTAAGCTCGTGTCATAACCCATCACTCGATGCTGCCTGAACGCATGGCCTATTATTTATTTATCCTTCATACATGCATACAACGTCACTCCCGGAAATGGGGAGGGGGTGACTGCCATAACCAAAGGGTAATATTCCTCATCAATAATGAAACAACACTAAATTATAAACCAAACCATTAACATAGGAAATCAACAATTTTCGTTCTCTCCATGGATGCTCTCTCTTTCTCCTCTTCCTTATAAACTATTCGCCGAATGGGTATTTTACCCACAGTTGAATTGTTTATTAGTCAAAAACTATTATATAATATATGTTTTTCATTAATTTTGTAAGTTATTTCTATCATTCTATTAGTACACTATCAGATACAGGTCTCGTTTTCCAAATTCATCCTAAATCTAAAAAATTGTGAAACATATTAACCTATGTTAGAGTACCCACTGGCGAAGACTAAGCTACATTCCGTCCTGGCTATATATATGTGGGAAGTTATAATCAATTCAAAGCGCGCCATTAAGTATATATAGATTCGCATACTTGTACGGATGAGGTAGCGGGTGCTTTGTAGAAACGAACATCTATCCTCACTACTTTTGATTGGGGATATCTAATCTTCAATTAACTGGCTTTGGCTGTAGGAGCTAGTCGATACTCGACTAAGATTATATCACCTCGAAAACATTATTCATTTGCATATATATATGCCCGGGGGGTTTGAAGTGACTTCATCTTAGGGCTTACGTGTAATATAATGGGGCGGGAACGTGGATCAGGGTCAAATCAGAATATGCATCGAGGTTCAAGTACAAGAACGGGACTGAGAGAAACTGGGTGACCACAACGAGGACCAGGATAAGGGTGATAATAAGTAAGAAAAGTAGTAATGTTTTAACATGTCTAGGAATAATACGTTAAATACGTCGTGAAGAAGAAAGAAGAGAAGTTACTTTATAATAGGGAAACAATCTTCCAAAAGAAATCACATATTACAAATCTGTATGATATTAATAAATACTTATGTGGGGAAACCCCTAGAAAAACAAATAGAACTATCACGGGCGCGGGGCGACTGAACGAACAAATAAAGACAGCTAGACGTACGTCACAAAGGGCTAAGGTACACAACCAAGGCGAAGACTAAAGCTTCAAAGTGGTCCTGTTCACTAATATTAGTGAACTGGACCGTCTCGGCGCTGGCTACTAAAGTCGTGTATTGCTAAGGGGGGCAGGAGGTTAATTGCGCGATTTCGTGGACGAGGGGAGGGGGAGCAGGGGGCGGGGTATCACGGCGTGTTACGACTGATCTGTTCTTGTTCCCGTTCTCATCCTGCTAGTACAGCCCTCGCCTAAGTTGTGTGCCTTTACACCCCGTCTCTATCCCTTAAGCTCCCAATTGCTGCCGGCCTATAGCAGAGGGCGAGAATTTGTACATATGGGAGATCAACTATTTGATAAGGGAGATAACAAGATCTATTACAAACTCTTGGCTCTTCCTGGGGGGCAGCATTTACTGACAACCTAAGTATAGTCTCTGCTCCTCCATCTTTGACCACTCGTGGTGCTGTACTAGTACTTGGTAAAATACTCTATCAAAATTCTTTGAACCAGCTACTTTGTCCAGTTCCACCCTCGTCCCAGTCCTGTCGACCGTCCCTGCCCCGAGTGCATCCTAGTGCCCTTAGGTTTCTGAACATTTCACGAGTCAAGCATCATTCCCGATCCCACCCCTTTAGCATAAGTAGGATCGAGGCTTCTACAAACTTGTATACGTAGAAATAACTTAAAGTTTCAGTGGCCCATGTAGTTTTCCAGTAATTGACGTATCAACCACGTGCACTACCTATAGGTTACTACCAAGGGTCATGAAGAGTAATAATATGAAACATATTCGCCTCCTCTCTTACCATCACTCCTCCTTGCCCTTCACTCTATTGTACTTAGGTAATAGTTTGCCTTCTAAAGTACACTATAGTATCAATCACTAAATTATAAATTCTCCACCCCAACCCTTGGGATAGTGATGGAAATGATTGTATAGCTAGTGATGGTATAGTACTCTAGATCTGACTACCCACTACCTGCCTTACCGTCCTACCGCTCTGGAGTTCTATATAAAGTACGTATATATACTTGCCATCCTGCCGCCCTGACGGTGTGTACATGTGGTATAATAATAGTACTGTGATATATATCCTTCTGTTAGGATATATAAGCCTATCCTGTGGACTCACGGGGTTATGAAGGTTACGTATCTGGAGGAATTTTAGATTATCTCCTGTAATAGGATATAATTTTAGCCTCTGTAGCTGGCAGCTTGTCTATCCAGGCCCGCTCATGGGACGCACGGCTCCCCATCTCCTGTGATCATAAGCTAACCCATTAATTATCCCCTTCGTAACTAAGAAATAGAAAATATCCTTGTGACCTTGGCGTTAATGCTCATAATACCGCTGGCCTACTAGCTAAGCTATAGTCCGGTAATAATCACGACGCGACCGCGACGATGGGGAAGCTAGGTTTAGTTAGACACTGAAGCACATGCCAAACCATACAAGCAAAGAAGACTGCGGCGTCCTGGGTATATCTTACAAGGCGTTTCAGTCGCCGCGCGCATCATATGCTTGAGTTACCCCGATAGAGGTCAAACAACTTGATAAACCTTGCGTATTTAAGACCAAAGCACCGGCAGATTCCGAATTAACCACTACGCGGACGATATTTAATTGTTAGCTACTTCTACAACCAGGCTTACTGAGAGCTTGATTATTAACAGATATATATCTGTGGGTGGTTCCCGGACTTGGTTATAAATTGGACAACTAAAGTCATTGACCATAGGGGGTTAAACTAAAAAGAATGAAAAATTATCCCTTAAAAACAAATATATATACGAGTATGGGTTCAAGGCCCCAACTAACAATCGGGGTGGTGGTGGTCGTTGTGTTCTCGAGTTGGGTCGATCAAACGAACAATCAATCGAGAGTCACCGATTACGTCTGCTCCCGGAGGGGGAGAGGCAATTACCATAACCTGAGGGTTGTATGCATGTATGAAGTATAGATAAATAATAAATGAGGGTCACCAATGACATCAGGAATGCGAGTGATAGGTTATGATTTATACACCACTGCTGATCTACAAGCGCACGGACACTCTGAAACACGAGAAGTCGCTGTTCTCTAGGATATTATTAATAACAGGCAGTCAGAACGACGTCTCTGGATCGATCTGCCCGAAATGCTAGCCGATGACTCGAACAAGACCGTCGTCATTCTTTGTGAGTCTACGAAACATGAAATTCTCTCTATAGTGTGTAGCATTTGCTAATATTTGGTAACGAGGAGTATTATGGAGGGGATGTGCGTAAATAAGAGAATGAAACTTATGTACCTACTGTTCGCTATCTAACTCAATCGCTTGGGGCTTTTGAGGCCAAAAATAAGGATTATTATCTATACTACCTCTATATGTTTATGCATGACTGGTTTTGCTTTAAGTAGCATTATCCACTTACTTTATTCATAGAGGTCTACGGTAGGGTGACTCCTCAGTCCTTCCTTCTTCTTCCTTTTCTTTTCTTTTTCCTTCTTTTCCTTTCCTTTCCTTTTTTTTCTTTTTTTTTCTTTTTACCCTCATAGGTAATTTAGATATTCTTAGTTCCCCGACTTGTATTGCTAGCTTTATTTCTGTTACTGCATGTTAATTGTTATGATCATAGATCTTATCCTCTATGAAAGCATTTAACTCTCTCAAGTAGAATAGCCGAAATCTTTCAGCTGCTCTTGGCCACAAGCGCCACCGTCGCGACGTGGACCCGTCCATTCACCTTAGGGGAATATCACTCGCTCCGATAGACATCCTCGATAATAGGTAGATTTGGCATCGCTACGTACATAAAGCTAGACCGTCTTTGCTGTTCATTGTTGCCTTGAAAGCTTAGTTATTGACATCTTGAGCTAGGCGTCAAATCCATTGATCAATTGATGGGATGCATCCACACCAGTAATGCTCTTGTCTCCCTAGGTACGTGTGCTCCAGCTTATGGACTACCCATGAATTTACCCTTTAAATTGTTGTCCCATGCAGTTCTGCCTATTACAGAAATAGATATGTCGCTGAGAGGCTGTTGGTCGGATGCTGGCATGACATGATTACAGCGGCCGTGAACGAAATTTTATTCTTCGACCACTCTAGATGCCCACACGAGGAGATAAGTTCTATGAATCCGTAAGGTTGTCCCCCCCCTATTTTTTTTTTTTTATTGGAGACGTGTGGTGGCATTGGCCGTAATCTATCTCCATGATAATGACAACCACTCAACATTAGCTGCGAATGCCTCTGATCTGCCACCGGCACCACAACGTCCAGGATTAACCAGAAATTCGAAAACATCATCGCCATCACAAATATCTTAGTAAGAAAGAAAGAAAGCACAACTATTTCTTCTCCTCCGGGGTGACTTTTATCTAGCTATCGCCGGGCTTCCTTTATGGGAATATTGAGTGTCGTAATCCCGTGTCGGCTCCGTTTTCCAACAGCAGCCTAGTTGACTTCCAGTATATGTCTGTGTGTTGTGTTGTTCGAATCCGCGAAGAGGTATGCGTTTTTTTTTCTTTTCCTGTAATAGCGGGAGATGACACTCGTACCTTTCCCTTAACTCCTCTCCAGGAAATACATTATCGTATCATGTACCCAAATATATACATGAACTTATGTATGTACGTACTCCAGCTCACGGGGACGATGTTCCGGAAGCTGCCCTACTGACAGGGTAATTTGAGAGAGGGCTCGGCGGATCGAGACTTATGCAGCTTATATCCTCCTGTATGGAGCATACACGCAATTACGGTCCATTGAGTAAACCCAGACGTAAGCCCGTAAAGCGCTGTGACGCAATGTCTAGCATCCTATCTACAGAGGTAGCGCAAAGCAATTAATTGGGATAATAGGAAGATTAAACGGCGATAACCCCGGAGACTAAGAGTATTGCTTTGGCACCAGATTTCTTTTGGTATGGTATAAGAAGAAAATAATTTAAGGTGAATTGACTTGTCGTTGTAGCTCGAGATACCTGATGTGTAAGATACAGTCGTTCACGAATACCAGCTGCCTGTTGATGAATGGTAGCTATAGAGTCTAGACCAATGGAAATCAACAGAACCTGGAGCCCTCATAATTTAACTACATGTATTGGTTCTTGCCATATATGAAATTATAACCCCTGCTAGTCAATAGGTAGTGTTCGTGGACTACTATACTCCTGTGGTTATGAAGTTGGTGTTGACGCAAAGCAGGGCAATAACCCTAGCCTTCATAGGGTCGACGTTCCGTTATGTTCCTGCCCTACCTTCTACAAGCAGACTTCTTGTAATTCTAGTAACACAACAGGTAGACACTCAATTGATAGGGTTAAACACTCCGGGGATTTAAATTCACACAGATATTGTGGTGGCAGAGATCTAGCTATAAAGTAGGCGTCCATCAGATTTCATTTTATTTGGACAATGAGAGTACTGGTGACGGTGGCTTGAGAAAAACATCCACTAATGTTGCAACGGCGCGTGGGTGCATGTGCCCGTACTTTGACCATGGGACCGCGCCGGGAGTTCATGTCATGTGCAGCAAGAATAGAGCTGGCCTGTCATGCACTGACAGGATATATGGGAACGAACCCTCACCTCCATAAGAATACGGAAAAGGGATGCTTAACCACAGTCAGCATGGACTCATAGACACAGTTTAAGTCAAACAGTTTTAAGGTGGACGGAGATCTCGATATCTGATCATGTTTCTATGGGTATCTCCGGCATATATACCGATAGGTCAGTGAGCCAAATCGCTAGAGTACATGTGCCGAGCTCTCCGATCGACCTGACCCCCGGAGTGGAATTAGCCGTTATTATTCGTCTTTTCTTTTTCTTTTTCCTTTTTTTTTTTTTTTTTTTTTTCTTTTTCCTTTTCTTTTTCTTTCTCCTTTCCCTCGGAAGGCAGTGAGTCGAAAACGTCTTGTCCTTGCTAAGTGAGCACATCACTATTGACTAGACTTCTTACAGCGTAATAGCTCTTTAGGCCTGCACTAATCGGACACACTCTACGCACGGTACTCCGTGGTCAGATTAGGATGCGAATTTGTGAATATCCTCCTTTGTCGATTGGCTGGTCATTCGCTCAAGGAGACTGCAATACACATGGCGTAATTTGAGTATTTGGAGTGCAATATTAATGTATACAGTTACGTACATATTTTATTGAGCTTTGAAAAGCAAGAAATGCAAATGCTGAGTTAAGTGTAGTTGTTGTAGTACTCAGTGATAAGTTGTGATCGATTGGTACCTGTAGTTTGGAATTTCGAATGACTTGGTTGGGTTTGGATCATTCAGTTGAACAAAATAATAAAAAATACGCCAATTAAGTTTTTGACTTGAGTAGATAGTGAATCAAAGCGTCGCGTCTGTCACTTCTGTAGTGGGCGAAACATTTATACGATTACGGTCACATTCATATATTATCACTCGGGCCCCTCACACGAACGGTTGGCATAGCAGCAAGAGGATCTACCCTCCATACCCCTTCTCAACCAATAAAGATTACATGTAACTGTCCGGGTGAGGGGAGTGTCCGAGTGAGTGGTGGGGTCGTCTATATGAGGATGTCTCCTTGATAACGGCTTTAATAGATAACGGTCATGCGGTCATACACTCCTAACAAAGAACGACACTTAACTTCAGGCGCAACCTCTCAAGTCCACAGATGACTGTTAGGTTCACCTATAACTACTATTCTCTCACCCCCTACCCCCTACCTTGACTTTTGCGGGAGCGCAATTACGTGCGTGCAAGGCGACAACGCTGTTGATTGATACGGCTGCCATCTAATTCTAGAAGGACCTCTGGGTGGCTAATGACCAGATTGCACAATGAAGCCTGAGTAGGTACATATGAGTGGTTGTTGGCATATACCTATTGCTTGGCAGCATGCACCCGATACTCTACGAGCTTCAGGTCAGCCTCATTTTTCAACAACGTCAGAGATTTATAATATCGCTCCCTTCGTTGGCTCGCCTATGAATACGCGAAGGCAGGCTTCATGCGCGCACAAGGGAAGATGTCTTATGGTGATCACCTAAAAGACATTCGGTTTACGCCTAGCTAGCTAGCTGATACAGATAGGTGTTTGGATGCCATGTCCTAATGGGTCAATATAATCCGTGCCAGGGTTACGTAGTAATGAAGAAGTAGGCATAACCAACGAACATTGATAACATGCCTTATCCTTTCATTATTAAGCCAGCCACTGGCGAGGGGTAGGATGGGGGGTAGTACACCAGGTCAATAGGACATCTAATGCGTTGGAACAAAATAGTTCCCCAGCTAAGAGGATTGTGTGCGTATTGTGAATACAAAGTTACCTTATGTACCTACATTTTAGTCGTGTTTGACTCTATAGTTAAACTTAGTTATAGAGGGAGGAGAAGGAGGAGGCCCATATTTCCGGGAATAGTAGAATGTGCGGAGCGATAGTGAAGTATGCAGAATAATACTAGCACGTCTGGTAACCTTTATAGCCGCTATGACTCTCCATTGAATGCATGTAGTAGTCATGACCGGCTGGCAATACGACAGACCTAGCCTTTCAATGTCCTTGCCCATACTGCGGGTTTCCTTGCTCAAACTCGATGTTCATCCCATTCACCTCTTGAATCTGTATGTATTCACCTTCGGTCTCACCAGCATCATCGTCTTCAGATTCGCTAGGCACCCGTGTGCGCTTTTTGTTGGTGGCCTGGAACATAATGCCCTTCCGGCGTTTGAAGCCGTCGAACCAGCCACGGGACCACCTGTATGGGTGAAGTCAATCAATGGATTTGGACAATATAGAATAGAGAGAGCAGGACGTAGGGTATCACCGCCGGCCGCTGTTAGCCATCCACGCACCACAGCTTGGACATACAGGCGACTTATTTTCTTTTCTTTTTTTTTTTTTATATTTTTTTTAGTATAAGGGGTGTGGTGTACATACTTCAGTGTGTATTTCTTTTGGCCATTAAGGTCTATGGTGACATGGTCTGGATAGCGCTCCTCAAATATCTCCTTCCCGTTGCGGAAAAACCAACTGTGATCAACATGACGTCCAGAGTTTCTCCATTCTTTGAAACGATCGTGGAGGAGACGTTCCATCTCAGGCCAGTCGGGCTTGCGGCCGCTGCCAATGCACTTAGCACCCGCTTCCGAGGCTCTAATTTTCATGACCTGGCGCCGCCAGTCACGGATGTTCTTAGGTTCGACCCCGAATTTCTTTGCGCAATGGCGAACAGAAACTGGGCATTCCCCGTCTACGCCTGAGTTCATTACGCCGTTCTCCAAAAAGCTTTTTGATTCCGTGCATGTTAGCTTGCGTGCTCAATTGCTCGAAGGGGGGGGATAGGAGCTGTGGCGGAGAGACGAACGAAATTGCGTCCAATTTGTACTCACGACCAAAAGACCTGCGCTTCCTTTTCTTATCACCACTTTCACTGCCATTAGCTACAGTTTGCTTCTCCGAAGCTTCGCTGTGCTCTCTTTCGATATCCTCCTCCAATGGCTCCATTATCTCGGTTTCATTCTCGGGGTGTTGCTCATGTTCCACACCTGTCCCCCCTTCTTCACGTTGAAGTCGTTGAAGTCGCAATTTTTCGCTCTTCCACTTTTGGAATTGGCGCCACTCCTCCAGGGAGATACTGGCCGATATCTGGATCGGCACAATGGCTGTAGTGGCCGGTATGCTACTTGTAGACATGCTGCTCGTTTTAAAGAAAGAAACCTCTCAATTGAGGAGTTCAAAAACCAAATAGTACTTAGAAACAGCAATGAGAGGTTTTTTTTTTTTTTTTTTTTTTTTTTTTTTTTTTTGTGAAGGGTACGTAGGTGAACTCTGAAAGAGGGGGGGCAAAGGTCAGAAGGAAATCTGATCCAGAATACAAGTCTCTCTTACATGCAGAGAAGAGGAGGAGACAAATTTCGTGTTGAACTAGAGAATAAACACGTTATGTGTGTATGTGTGATCGATGCGTAATACCAAGCTTTTCCCCCCCCCAGACCTGGGGTTCAAACCTAGGCGGGGTGGCTGTGTACTACATGAGCTATACTGTAAATAATAATTTGCCCATAATTGAGGGAGGTTGCTTGTCATTGTGGCAACCAGGTTGATTTTCTTTTTATGGCCCTTTTTATGCCTCACTACTCAAGCACATATACTTATTGCAGTGTGGAGCTAGTTAAGCCTGTCTCTTTTGTGTTTTTTTCTTTTTTGTGTTGTAACTTGATCAAGTTTTATCTGGATCGAGAGGGTGCTACTGATGCAATTAATCACCAAGTGCCTTGAAGCTTATTAGTGAAACGGTTAATAAATTTGCTGCACAACCTGCCTGTGAAACGCGCTGTCTGGGTCGCCTATCTCTCTTGCTGCACGAGATGCGGGGACAATGCGGCGAGTTGAAAGTGAGACACCTCATAACAAAAGAATGTTAGGTATTTATATGCACATAAGGTACTCTGCCACCCTTTCCTACACCGTGCCCTCGGGCCGTCATAGATCCCGGCCACTGGGTATGCAAACTGGTTCTCGGGTCCACTATGCTCAGTTTGGTACGAAACCCGATGAAGTGGAAGGATGTCAGTAGTGTCTCGCTGTGGGAACACCCGCCGCATGCCTATCTTGAAGAGTTGAGGATACCTACATCCCTCAAGAGTGTGCAGCTGGTTACGGGGCATGGGTACTCCATAGGATGAACCTTCGGGAGTCGGGTGTGGCTTAAAGAGACCACGGGCTCTTGGAGATTCGATGTGACCCAAGGATCTAGCCTAAGCATATATATTCTCCCACTCTTGTTCTCTCTTAGATAGCTCGAGCCTCGATGCACAACACATAATCTCGAGCCGAGTGAATCGATACGAGAGCAGATTGCGCCTGATTGACCGCCCCAGGCAGGGGATATGATAAAAAAAAAAAAAAAAAAAAAAAAGAAAGATACAGGATTTTTTGAGTTGTGTAGGATTACGACTAGGAATATGTCTATAAACAAATCGTATTATAACAGGCCCCGAAAGGTTTAGCGATGGTTTGGACTACGGTTCCAAATTCCATGAAATTATTATTATCTGTATGATGATGTGCCAAGTGAACTATTATATGACGATCAAGTATGTGCATCCCCTTTTATTCGTTTTTAGTATTATATTTTATTTTTCTTCTTACATTTGATTAATCGAGGCCTAGGTTCTATCTCAATTCGACGTCCCTCCTTCTCGTACGCGTACCTACATGTATAATACGAAGGTGCAGGTATAGTATTACATGTATGTACCTACAGCAGAGTGGGCTGTAAGGATAAGGGGGTATTTCGATGATGATGATGATGATGATGATGAGAAGGAGGACTGGGTTGACCAATGTATTGGATGGACTCTTGTTCCCGTTCCCGGACCTTGATCCTACAC
Source organism: Morchella sp. 2016-72 (assembly GCA_024713865.1). Lineage (NCBI taxonomy): Eukaryota > Fungi > Ascomycota > Pezizomycetes > Pezizales > Morchellaceae > Morchella > Morchella sp. 2016-72. The sequence goes on from JAMJEY010000003.1 coordinate 3,138,367, forward strand.
ATATGTAGCCCCACACTTTGCTGCTGTAGTAGGTATACGGGTAGGGATCTCTGCAAGCGAGCACAAACGTCAAACAACCCTTAGTATGATCTCCCAAGGAAAGACCAGGGTACCAGGGGGGCCCCCAGGAGTTTCTCCTTCCTCTGCCACGTGCGGTACATAGCGCAAGGATCACCCAAATAAGCGAAATTACACAAAAAAAAACCTTGTTGGGGTACGAGCATTTGAGTGCTGAGCATCATCCCTGAAAATCACCACCGAGGAGAAGGAGGAGAAGGTGGTGTTCGAAGTGGCTTCTACGGGAAAGTGGTGGGTGCAGAGGGGTAGAAAGTTGGGTATAAGAGATAGTTATATCAGGATGCTCTATCATAACCAACAATAATGGTTGGGGTTTCAAGTCCCCGGTACCGCCCCGATCATCTAGCTTGATGATATATCTGCTCGATTCTCGTCAGTGCCAATAAATCGACTGCTGCTTACTTTTGCTTTTCTTGAGAGCCAATGAGTCCCGATCAGCCGAGGTGGGCAACCAACGCACAAAGCTACAGCTACGATCTAGTAATTAAAATACCTTTCACGCCCGTACTATCTTTTTTTGATACCGGTCAATAAGCTCTCAAAGCGTTGCAAGTTGCAAGGAGAGCGGGGCTGCTTATTTTGTGGATATGTATGTACGTACATGTACCTTTACCTACATGTACCTAACCTATGTTAGAGTTCTAACTGCGACACGGAACAGTCTGCACGAACATCGAGATTATTCAAAACTTGTTCGGCACAGTCTGAGCTCAAGGAGCAATAGCATAATAGCATCGCGGGTGCATAGTACCAGTGTGCACTAAGAGACAAGACCAGGTTTATGTCAGATTCCCATGGTTTGGGCCTCTCTGTTCTTAGGGTTATTCTACGCCCGTGTATTTCGCCCTAGTCTTGCATAACGGGCCGGGTAGTAGCATCTCTCCCGTCAATTCCTTCCCAGTGGAGCCTTTGGGTTCTCACTGCCCTACACACCATCTACATACCAACAATCTCTACATACTTCCCAACTACATCCCATCACCATTCTCCTCCCAAGTATATATACATATATTTACTCGACAAGCTTATTGCACTACGTCCTCCTCGATATCAACTTTTCTGCCCTCCCTAGCCTACACACTTCAGACATATTTTATCACATACATATATACTCTACATACATGCATGCACACTTTTAAGTACATACACATTTGTCCGTGCTCTGCATCTTCTCGTTTCTTCTCGTTTAACACTTCTCATGGCTACTACAGCTCCGCGGCTTTATATCGTGTCTCTCTCTTGCTGTACGGAAAATACCGCGAAGAATTTCCTCTGAATCACTCACTCCATCATCATTTTAACCTAGGTCCATTAGCTTTGCAAAGATCACTCAGTTCATAATTCACCATAGATCATTTTGTTTGTGAATAACCTGGTATTGTTACTGGACCAAGAAGGGCAGGAAAAACAAGACCTCTGTCCGTCTGAGTCTGAGACTACCATAAGTGGAGAGAATATCAGATCCTATCGATCAACGCCCTCCCCCCCCCCTCCTCCTTCCAATTCTCCCCCACGTGCTTCCCCGCCCCCAGAAGGAAAAAAAAAACAATATGGCAGCAGCGCACGTACCGAAGGCTTGCTCTGTTTCAGCCTCAACTCTCGATTCATCTCCGTCTAACATAAAGATAGAGCAAGTCTTGAATTCATCTTCTTCATCGGCCTCAACTGATCCCCTCTCCCCGTCCCAGTCATCTACAGCTTCCTTCCCTCCTTACCCCCCACAACGCCCCAATCCTTCTCCTTCCACTCCTTCGTCGTTACTCCTTCCTCTTTCTGCTACGTTACATATATCAGAGCCCCCCGCAACAGTGCATAATCAGCCCCCGGAATATCGAAACCACAAATTAGATATCCTGCCGTCATCGTCATCGTCATCGTCATCGTCACCAGCATTTCCTGAGCAGTCTATGGCAGCTACCGTGGCGGTACCTCAACCCACACATGCTATGCAGCCTTTCACTAGGCCAATCCGGTTTGTGGCAAATGATGGACAACCGCATGCTAAAAGAAGAAGAATTAGTGCCGCGTACGTAATTTCCTGCATCAACCCCTCAAGTTAGCAAGGAATGAGTCCTTTCCAAAAAGTGATTATAGAAGGGATAGAAAAATAGATAACTTTTCACCCTTTCCGCATTGTTCCTTTTTCTTCTTCTTTTCTTTTTTTTGCTTGCCTGGTTTTCTATCACAATTGCCTTCCACACCCCTCACGCACAAATCATCTGCGAATGCGAGTTGCGGACTTTGATATATATGGCCTAAGATATATCATCTTGTTATTCGTAGAGATCCATGCACTTGCATTCCCTGGAAGAAACGTGTGTGCTTTCTCTTCAGAGATCGGGAATTTCTTTTATTTGGTCGTTTCTTGTTTTGGTTTCGTTTATGGTTGGCTTGATTCCAATGCTAACTTTGTTGCCATCTTATGGACCTGGATTAAAGCTGCAAGACTTGCCGTAAGAGGAAAACTCGGTGTAGTGGTGAGAAACCGGCCTGCAATACATGCCGTCAGAACGGTCACTCTTGCCTGGGATATTCCGATCCCACCCCGTCAACGCCATCGCATAGTCCCCAGCAGGAGCAGAAGCAGCAGAAGCACCAAGTTCCTGTTAAATTGTCCCCTACCCCTGTAGCCACCAGTTCTACAGACAAACCACCGGTAAATGGTCATTTGTATCAAACATCTTCAAGTATATCCCCTAAAGATCGGATATTTCCACAAGGCAATACTCCATCTTTACATCTTTTTGATATGCCGGATAACCAGCATGAACGTGGAAAAAATGTCCCACCGATAACGAGGCAGTCACAGAAGCGAAAGTCCATCGATCATCAGGACATGAGCGATAAAAGAGACGAAGGCCAAAGTAGAGATAACATAACAGAAGAGGGGTCTAGTCCGGATTTGCGATGTTGGTGCTCTCCTCCGATTATTCTCCCTTTTTACTCTAAATAGGATATATATCATATCTCAAGATTCCTTTCAATCCCCTACTCATTACTCCTGCCTAGTTATTGGGAGATTATATTTTCAACCTCTGGTGCTCATTATAGCCTCTGGCTCTAGATCGAACGCCTCCAGCACAGCGTCCAACAAATCGTTATCCTTATCGAATACCATATTTCCGATATTTTGGACCTACGGCTATCGTTCCCGGTTATAAACAAATGGTCGTCGAGGTCAAGGATCAGTCGAATTGGGCCCTTCACGCGAGCCATTCAATTAGTGCAAGCTCATCTAGCACTTCTCCCACATCAAAGCTCGCAAACCCTTGCGGTTCTCCAACCCCTTCAGTCTCCTCCATGTCACCGGAAAGCATTCAGTTTTATGACCCTAGCGATCCCACACCAAATAACCCACTCATAGCCCATTTGGTTGAAATATTCTTTGAAAAACTTGGCTGTAACTTTCCGTTTCTGAATAGAGAAACATTTATAAGAAATGTTAAGGATAAGCGTGTCGATGTCATACTGGTTGATGCGGTATGTGCAGTTGCAGCAAGATTTTCTACCAATTCATTGTTACAGGCAACATCGCAGCCAGGAGGCAAAAAGGGCGCCCGGAAAGCTCAAATGTGTGAGTATGGTACAGCGTTTGCAAACAGAGCAAAAAGCCAAGTGGTCGATACATTTGCTTGTCCTAAACTTTCAACTGTGCAGGCTTGTATCCTGTTGGCTTATGTAGAGTTTGGGAGCAACCGCGATAGTGGGCTGTGGATGTTCCTGGGGTTGGCTATCAGGATGGCACAGGATCTAGGGTTGCATAAAGTTGAGGGGATGAGGGGAGATGCAAAAGTTAGGGAACACGAGGAAGTTAGGATTAGGAGCCAAAGCACCGGTGACGAAGGGGAAAATCAAGGTGGTAGGATGGGTTATGAAATACAGAGGGATGACGAGGAAGCGAAGGTTCAAGAACAAGAAAGGACTGATACCTTTTGGGCCGTTTTTTTCCTGGATCGGGTTATATCGTCAGGAACAGGTCGGCCGGTAACAATACGCGCCGAAGAGGTTGAGATTGATTTTCCTAAAGAAGAGTCCAATTCGGCCTCCCCCCCGCCCTTTCCTGCCTTGATTAGGATTGTTCATCTTTATGGTCGGGTCACGGATTTGCTGAATAGTATAAACGACAAGCACAAAATCGTCAATGATACACACACCCGGCTCTCTGATATGGAGGCAGAGCTAAGAGGAATCTATCATCGAATCCCACAAAACCTTCATTTTAACGTCAACAACTTCAAACACTACAGTTCAACAAATCAATGCTCTGTATTCTTACTCTTGCACATTTGGTTCCACGCTTCAATAGTGTTACTCCATCGTCCAACTCTCCTGATTGCATTTGGGGTTGGAGTGCAGGCCCTATTTCCTGGCAGCCGTGAGCTTTCAATATCCTCAGCGAAGACTATCTCAGACATATTATGTTATGCGGGAAGAGCCGATCCGATAGCTGTAAATGGGAATCCATTCAGCAGTCAGCCTATCTACATTGCTGCATGTGCTTTTTTGCAGGAGAGGTTGGCAAACTCTTCCTCTAATCCTTCCTCGAGAACGCCTTCACCCGCCCCCTCAAAATTAAACAGACTTGACTCTTTCATCTTGGCACCTATTTCAACTGGTAGAAATACAGCTGAAGGCCTGGCTTCGCTTGTTAGCAATAGTGGGACTACTACCGTGGGATGCGAGAGTGATATACCTTCCGACGCCAAAAGCAAGGCTCATATGGAAGGGGTACACAAGAAGCACGCGCTATTAGCACAAGCTGCACATGCACACGGGGATTATCAAAAGTGCTATAAGGCGTTGAAGGGGCTGGAGGTTTATTGGGAAGGGGTTAGGTATATTCTGACAGTCCTTGACCAAAAGACCAAAGGGATTGTGGACCCGCTACTATATACGAAGGAAGAAATGGAAGGCGCTGAAATCCCCCGTTTGACTCCGGCAACATTGGGGCGATTCCGTGGAATCACCCCTGGAGATTCAAAAGACTTAGGTCCTGCATTCGTAAAGATTGAAGAGGGCACTCAAATGCCCCTAGCGGGTAGCTTGAATGGTGCTGGTAGCCGCACCGCTGAGCAAATGCCGCCACCCCTTGGGAGCAATCCTCATGGTGAATCTAATCAATGTTTGTTCTCAAACAATACCTCCTAAGGACACTACTAATAAACTAAACGTTTAGCAATTGAACTTCTGACCGCAACTGGCGCATCAAACTCGCCGAATATGCATTTAACTTGGCTTGTCACCGATAGCTATCAGCAAAACCAGTTCATTCTTCCATCTACGTATCAGGGGTCGATGATACATGATGACAGGAATGAACTTCAATCTTCAATGCCCCCGCCCTCACACAATAATCATCAACATGGAGCCTCAACACCAACGGTTTCCCCGACATCTGGTTGTCCGGTTGCGGGGTCAACATCAGCTTCAGACGCTGAGATGCTACTTGGGCTTAGTGCAAGCTCGAAAGCAGACTATGGACAGCACCACCATGATAACGGACAGGGGATAGATGTGTTGTCAATGGGGGGTTATACCGATGGGCACTATCAAACTAGCGGACAAGGTAACTTTGAGTATGAAATGATGAGTGAAAATTTCAACTTGAACAATATTAGTTGGAATTTCAATTTGGGGTACATGCCTTACGGGCTGGACCCAAACTTCCCAACTGCATCAGAATAGTTGTAGTAAGCATCAAGTATGTGAAGAGTCACATGAGGAATTCAATCAGGTAACTCTTTCCTCTTAAATTCTGTCTTATTACCTTCATTTTTATTCCTTTCTGTTGGCGTTTACACGGGTTTGGGTGTCTTTGCAGTATATATATCCAACACTGCACCGCATATCGCGGGGCTGTTTGCTTTTTTCCCTTACTTAGGTTAAACGCTCTATGTTTTGGTTCATTTGGCGCAAGGGATTTTAAGCAGTATGATGGATAAGATCGTGCAACAGCAATATTGCTTATTGCACGAAGAAATGGAGCGGGGGGCGCAGGAGTTAGTATCTCGTTGTTTACTTCCATTACATTCATTTTCGTGTATTTCGTGTTACGCTCTTTCCTTTCCGTTCCTCTTCCCTCTTTAAGTAAGCGAATCCCTCCTCCTTTCTTTTATTCCCCCCAGATATTCCCTCTTGATAAAAAATTGTCACATAGAGTAGGATATGGTTCATACAAAAAAACAAAAAAAAAAGTAAGTTATGCCATAAATGCATCATTAAGTATCACTCGCCTTGTTTGTTGTCCACGTGACGGAATGATATCAAATACAGAATCGTGATTGTCTATAAATTGGAACTCGAGACCTCATTAGTAAGAGATCAATCTAAGCCTGATAAATGCAATTCGTCACAACACTAAATACAGCTAAATATACGACTTTGCATATACATACTCCGATGAAGTCATAAGACATCACTCGATGTTAATTTCGATGGGACTGGGTTGTATAGTAGAAGACTAATCCTGCATACATAGAGTCAGCCTGTGGGTCCGAGATTGGGCGGGGTAGGGCGTTGACTGGTCTCACAAACCCAGTACGGTGCACGGATACGCTTGGGGTCCGTGGGTACGACATATAAGTGGTGTATGGGGAATGGAACATACATTGTTGTAGATGGATCGCACATGTGTGTGTGTGGGGGGGGGAGGGAGGGGGTCATATACACGTGTGATATTTGAGACAAAGATAAGGGGAAGCCTATGTGCTTTGTTCATGTGCGTATTTCGTACATATTTCATTACGTCACTTCGGTTGATATTTCTCTTTCACTCTGCTGGCGTGTGTGCATTTTATCTAGAGCTTGCAGAGACAGCGTCTTCTCTCACTATGTACTTTGTGATATATTGGCACCGATACAAGTAGCAGCACCCTTTTTATAGGAGATGGCTATGGTGTTTAGTAAACATCTTAGATGGTGGGAATATGCGGGGAATGGTACCAGGAATCTTTTCGAAAAGAATCTTTTTAATTACCATGGATTTATGAATAATATTATGATTTTGAATCGCGTACTTGAGTATTCTGGTGATAAAGCGTTTGAGAAAGAAAAAAAAAATTCATGGCTAATAGCGACAGGGTTCTTAAAAGCACATGAAATACATTAGCAGGAGGCATGTGGATAATGAGGTTGTATATAAAACCTTTATTTACGGAGAACTTACATACTTTAGCTTACGCATATCTGTTTACTGGTTCGGTTATTTACACATAAGAGGTATAGTGGCGGACACTCAAAACCGACCCTTAGTTAAGTTGTTCTAGAAGCTATGGGGAAGTGGTTTTTTATTTCGAAATCCCTTCTGTAGGGCTGTTGGGGGTAGGTAACAGAACTATTTTACAGAAGGACTTTCTTCCTGGCCATGGACAAGTGTTGTGGTGTTGAAAGTCAGTGGGTGAAGGATATTTTAATTTGATGGTCGGTTCTGTGTGTCCGCCACTGTACATGTCAGTGATAAACCTACATGTACATACTTATGTAGTTTTTCTTTTTCTTTCCCTCCCATTATAAGTAATCACCAACGTGTAGTAATGCCAAGGCGTTGATGCAGATACTATGTATGTAAAGTACATATTGTCTGCATCTTGGCTGTTGAAGTCTGTAGCTGGATACATACTTATCCCTTAAGCTGGCAGTAAATGCTGGCCCCCCAGAAAGAAGCAAAGGCTGGTGGCGTTTGCTCAGAGATCTAGATCTTGTTATCTTTCTTATCAAATAGTTGGTCTCCCACACAAATTCCGGCTCTCTATTATAGGGGGTCAGCATTGCCAGCTTAAGGGATAAGTACTTGATATTGGCACGTTGAGTGACTGATTACTGGGACCGCTATAATATATTCTGGGACTCACCGTCGATCACATCTTATGGGTTGAATTGGTACAGTCGTTCACGGGAGGTTCCAACGAGTGAGAGGTGCTGGGAAGAAGCTTGGCTATTTCTCACCCATACATGTAGTTAGAATCCCTGCCCGCCAATATCCCAGCGCCCTTCTTCGCCCCGTGAACCAATGTACTTATGTTCTAAGAGCAGCTATACTGTAACCCGACTTCCCTGGTCAGAAGCTTATGATTACCCCACCCCCCCACCACCCCCCACCCTACTCTTAACCGAGGCCGACCCTGGACGTGCGGACTAATCGAAACAGTCCTTTCTTTAAGGGTGGTTGCAGAGAACAGATGATTGGGATTAGATATGCATGTCACATTCCAGCTAGGGCAGGGGGGAGGAGGTCGATCTGTTCAGGCCGGCGCGGCATGACCATTGGCGGGCCGGGGGGGGGGGGGGGGGCGAGAGCTTACAGTCAACGTTTGATAAAGGGCCGAGAAGTGCCCGCAAGACACCCAAAACCCCCCCATTCCGGTGATTAGGGATTATATATATAGTACAGTAGTACTACTACAATTATACATACCTCCCCCCATGAATCCCAGGCTTACCGAAAATGAGTCCATGGATATTTACCGAAATGATCAAAGCTAATATATAAAAACAAGAAGCTCCAGGGGGAGTGATCGAGTTGTTGCTAGATTTTGATTTTCGATTTATGCCTTGCCCCGATCTTTCCGTGATTTGATTTGATGGTATGACGAGAGGAAGGGATATATAGACTAGGTATGTCACATACGAGGGTTTCTCGTTTATTTAATATTTTGATAAGGCTGAAGTACATTCCTCGTACCCCGCACCGCACCCAGTCCCTTACAGCATTTCTTGGCCTGCACACATGTGGTTGTACAGTGTTTGTTGTTCTGGGCAAGAGATATTCTTCCGCCGGCAGTGTATTTTACCTTTTTGTTTTTAGGGAAATCAAACGTTTAGGACTGGCCGGAGATAGGATTGTGCCTATATTACTCATGTGTACATGTATGCATAGTTTACCACATGATTTAGCAGGATAAAAGCAGTTCATCACGGGCTACAAATATGTTGTACGAAGTAGATCATGCTTGATAATTTAACTTTGGTACCGGAGTAAACTGATTCAACACATTATGAATTAATCATGAATCAATCAATCAATCTATCAATACTTCTCTGAATTATAACAACAATGAAAATGATAGAGTGTAGATAAATAAAATAATAATAATAGGTTTAAAAGTACACCATCGAGTGATATCTTGTGATGGTGGTTAGGTCTTAGGGTCGTGCATATTTGATTGACCTCTTTACTGAACCTTGGACAGTGAAGTACGTTTTTAGTATATTTCAGGATTTTAATCACTTAACGGCCAGAAGAAGTCTTTGTAAGGTAATGATTATTCATTCGTGCTTAAACTTCGATTTAAGGAGAACCATTTTTGTATTGACATGAACCGTTGACTAAACTGCTGACTAAAAGAAATATCCCCTGTATTAAAGATAGTATGTAGGTACAGAAAATGAACGTTGATTAAGTGATGGTATGTATGTCGGTACATGAATACGGATATGGTTATTTACAAACCCTCTGTATTCTATCATTCGTTTCCACCTAGATCTGCCACCCGTTCTCTGGCTCCCGTGATTGTGACTTTGTTCTCCGTAGGAGAGGGGGAGGTTGGAGATGGACCGGGGGTAGGGAGATTCACACCCTCCAGGTTTTTAACTCTTCTCAGGACTTCGTTGAACTCATTCCTAGATGGTGGAAGCTCCTGGGTGGTCTTATCACCATTCTGTAACGCCATAGGCTCTAAGCCTCCAATCCCCACCGCGTTTTTCCCAGTATCGACGGAGAGTGCACTTGCTTTAGAGGACTTATGCTCGGGGGCCTCCTCGGGCGTGATGACCTTCTTCACCTTCTTGCGACCCTTCTTGTCATTTGCCGAGCGCTTGGAGTCCAACCAAGCCTGGAGGTTCTGAATAGCAAGTTTAGGCGCACGCTTGTAGGATATGAGATACCCCTGAACCTCGGCAGGTGTGAACTTGTCAGCTGGGATCATCCCCGCGAACTTCTGGGCGAGCTCCGCAATAAGATTCGCGTATTGACTTTGGCGGTCGATTTCATTACGAGTCGTCTTCTCGGCAGATATCAACGGTTCTGGTTCGCCGCCAAAGACCTCCTCCTCCTCCTCGATCGTAGTAGAATCCATACCATAAACCTGTGAGTAAAGCTCACGGAATATCTCTTGTAAGGTTTCTCTGCCAGCGTAGCCAAATTCGACTTGCATGTCGACACGTCCAGGACGGATCAGTGCAGGATCCAATCTTTCTCTGTGATTTGTCGTCATGATAAGAATCCTCCCCTCATGGCTTGCGACCCCATCTATAGCATTCAAAAGCCCTGAAAAGCTGACAGATGTTTTCATACGATTATGCGGTCCTCCAGTATTTGCTTCCATTTTATTATTAGTTGATTTCTTCTTCGGTTTGCTTTCTTTGGATTTGACCCCCACAGCCTTAGATTCCGAATCAGAACTATCATCTTCTCTATCAGAGTCCTCCGAATCGGAATCATTGAACATGAAATTGCCATTACTATTTCGCTGGACTCCTGCACAATCGATATCTTCGAGAAGAACGATGCACTTTTTTGGGAGCCCTACGAATAACATGGTGAGGGTCTCATCTGTTAGACTGCCTGTGGACAAGCTCAAAATATAAAGTGGCACTTTAAGTTCTCCGGCAAGGGCAAGACTCAAACTAGTCTTGCCAGTCCCAGGGGGGCCATAAAACAAGTATCCGCGGCGGTAAGGTAATCCACGTTGCGCATACCAACGTGCTGTGACCGGGTTGAGATACTCTTTTACATCACGGAGTAAGAGCTTTTTTGACTCTGGGGGTAGGATAACAGTAGAGATGTCACGGGAAGGGCGATGGCGGCCCTGATCCCAACTTTTCTGGGCGAACGGAGTGGGTGAGATGGTATATACCGTAGTTTTCCTTGCCTGGGCGAGGAGGTAATCTCGACGGGCTTCGGCAAGAAGTTCACGGAGGAGGTTGGGGGAGCGTCCAATGGTTGTTAAAACCTGCAGGGAAGGGGAATGTTAGTTATCGGGTGATTCATTGCGGCATGAGGATTGACATACCATTGTTTCATCCGGGATGTCGCCTGTATAGTATGTCAAATCAAGCTTACGATTGATAATGATGAGATTCTTCTTATACCAAAAATAAAGAAACCCTAAAATCTTATGTATCAGCAAGGTGTTCGGCCCGAGTTAGAAGCCAAATATGATTTGATGTGTGATTTAGTGGGCGGGGAAGATATAAGCCCGAGATTTTTATTCTTATGAATGAATAGTGGACCCGAATGGGCAGGGCTATAATACCACGCGGTTCCTCACCGCTTATGGTAGGGTAGGGGTTCAGGATTGAGGGTTTAGCTAGCCCACTAGCTTCACGCGCACAGCCACATGCTGACACCCTCAAAAATAGAAGTCGCATATATTCAGGAGACAAAAGAAATGATCTCGACAAAACTTACCAGGTGCAGGAGTATACTTGAGCTTTGGTCCCAGTCTATCTTCTTCGCAGGATCCTTCCAGGCCATCAAGATCGTCGTCATCATCATCTTCATTTCGTGCTGAAGTATCGCCATAAGGCCCATAAGAGCTAAAACGTTTCACAGCATGGCTCATGGGATTCTTTCTGCTCGTAACACAGAAAAGACGGCAGTCCGTAGACACACGGTTGGCCGCAAGCCAGCGCATGACATACAGATAGGTTACATCTGAAGAATGAACCGTTGCCGATGATACCAGGTTGGCGGAAATAAAACGCGTGAGAGTTGTGACAGAAGAAAGGGAATACGTGAAAAACGAGAAGAGAGAGGTGAGCAGCGTTAAAGACATTCCGATGGTGACTAAACTCAAGAGATAAAGTCAGAGGAAATGTACTAGCAAATGTGGAAGACATGAATTGCCCAGGATAATTAGCAGCAGATAACCTGCATGCCAGACAGCTCATATGAGAGTAGAATTTCGGGGCCCTATGATCATCGCGCAGCGAGAAAATCCACTCTGCTTTCTTGCTTTCTTTCTTTTTCTCCTTCTTTCTTTCTCCTTTTGAAATTGGGGTCTGGGAAAGGGGAAAAGCAAGTAGAAATAGATGGAAGCTGACTGTTGGAGATAGTACTTGCCTAGTAGACTTGAGTCCATTCCCAGTTTAAGGAACAACTTTTGAACGAGATCAAATCCTGGGATGGCTGTGATGTCAAACATTCCTCCCCCAACAGATACAGGTGATCCAACTCCTGGCAGCATACGGGCTGCAGTTGCGGAGAAGTTATCCATTGAGCCTTTCACTTTATAGATAAAGTAAAGAAGAGCTGTTGATGCAAGTTCAAAGCGCAATTCTTTAGGTTGCGTTCTATAATGGAGTAAGATGGAATAGTAGGACCAGAGAGCGCGGGAGGTGGGGAGGGGGATGAAGGGGAATGGAGGGAGATGGAGGGAGATAGAGGAGGGTGGAGGAGGATGTAGGATAAAAAAACACCCTTGACACTGAAGAATTGAATCTTTAAGTGGGGAATTGGTGAGAGAGGGGAACAGGCTCCCTTTATGAGCAGGGCGGGGCACATAAGGTCCGGGGCAGTAAGTACAAGTACATGTACTTACTTGAGTTCTATGGAGCCGCTACATGTAATAATGTATCCGCGTGTATGTACGTACCACAATGTATGGCTGCATACGTTACAAGTGCACGTATCAATTGAGATATAAAGAAATCTGCAGTGGCTTTCGAGCAGCACCAGGTGCTTTACCGAAACCTAGAGCTCTCCAGCTTGCTTGCTTGTCATACAAGGGGCCAATCCACCATGGGTATGTGAGTACTACATGTAACCTACATGTACATGTAATGTAGGTACATGTACTTCTTAGGCGCAGCCTAACTAGCCGATCGTTGATCAGGGGACTGCATAGCGTACAGACTTGATGATCACCCCCCCTCAAACGCTACATGTAGCTGAAATTGAAGAATTAAAGCTGAGACTGCATGGTCGACGACCATCCACCACGCGCGCACCTGTAAGTACGTTACCTACGTTGTGTTATCCATAAAACGTACCCTACTGGAGCGATAGATGAATGAATCACACACTTCACAGCTAGATTATATCAATATTATGCTCAAAAGCGATCCCGAGAGGAAGAATAATGAAGATAGGATGACCTTAGCATACAGATTAATCATCTTGACGCGATAAACACCAAAGAACAGAAACATCTGCCGAGGCAAGCTTTCTACGTTTATAGACTGGGAGTTTTGTCATGGCCTCTCCACCACCACCACATCAGGTCCAGCTGGCCTGACCTGGAACAAATGGACAACCCCATGGAATCACTGCCAGTGATACCCAAAATCTATGATCGACCCAATACTGCTGGGCCTATAATCCCCCAAGAGCTAGGTAGATCTAGCATATAATCCCAAGTGATCATCACTGGCATGAAGCAGACATATGTCGTGTGGATCTACCGTACATGTTGCACATGCAGGATCGAGAACCAAGTTTTCGTGCATGCACTTATAGGCTGGCTGGTCAATGATACCGTTAGCCATATATAGCTGAGATGTCGCCACCGCGCCCATTTATGTAGCCGGTGTTAGTACATGTAGCTACTGTACTGTTACTCACTGGGTATTGACGGACCCTGGGTGTTGACGGACAGGGGCTTTTTGGCCAATAAGAACAAATTAAGCGGACTTGGCTGTTTCTCTTTTGTGGATTCGTCAACACCCAGTACCCATCATCACCCCATGAACGACTGTACACGGGCACGTAATTTATGACTTGCTTTTTGGGTTAGCTAAGTGCAAAACTAAGGGCCTGTTCGGATGGTATTTTCGGTTGCGTGGTACCTCACCTCCCAGGCAATACCATGGCCACCTATTCAGGTGTTCGGCTGACGCAAAATCTACTACATATTCTAGGGTCCGGTAGAATCAAAAGGTGGGTTTTCCGTGACCCAGTAGCCCTATTAATTTGCTCGTTTAGCGCTGACTTTTTCATTGAGGCAAAGGTCTTGGCAGTTTTGATGTGGTTGGTTGAATAAATACGTTCGGAGGTACTTATTTATACGTATACTATGGCATTAGGCTCTAAGCAAAATAGTCAAATTGATTCGTTCGAGTATAGCTATCGATTTTCGATATTAGGGCTCTGGGGGTACGTGAACATCCGTCTAAGCGCCTCCATAGACCATTATAATTCTTGTGGGGCCTGTGGGCTTATATTTACCGGCGAATTAGTCGACGGAGACGGCCAACATTTAAATTTGGGAGCCAGTTACTTACTATCCAAAAAGATTGCTTTGTGTACCCGTTTCGAGTACATGTAGCTTAAAGGTCCGATCACATGGGGAATATCGAGTAGTTTCGGATTTCCGAATCCAAGTACCCTCTAGAGCCACATGCTAGGCAAAACGCGCAATGTATGTACCGCGGAGCCTCATCTGTTTTAATTATGCCTACCCGCTCTTCACGCCGAGTATATACAGACATAGCATATTTACAAGGTTCATGAAAAAGACAAATGTTTCGATTGTTTTAGGCGCTCTATTTAGGCCTGGTGAGGATGTACTTGACGTGAGAAAGTCCTCGGCCGGGATCGTTGTCACTTGGGTGTTGGTCTGGCCAAGAACCTTTTCTCCCATCAAGGGAGCATACACGCGGGTGGTGCCCACAGAGGCTCGGTTTTAATCGAAAGACGTACATGTGAGCTAAATAGTGCATCTAGAGTACTATGTAATTAGACCTCAGGTTTATGCGCTTCTAGACAAGTACATAATTAGTACTTGCCCAATATATATGTATATACGTGTCATGTTATACATGTGCGAGATCGAAACTAGTTCTCTAATTATGACAAGGCGTAATATCTCGGTATTTGCATTTGCTAAGGCCTTTGCAGACTTGGTATAACGACACATATACCTAGAGGTACTGTGTAGCGCCTTATTGTAACTACTCTACATAATTGACGTTAATTAGGGCCCCCGGGTTCAACTACATGCATTGTGTCAACGGCCAATTGACCCATTTGGAGGGGTCGACGCCGAGCTGTAGTATAACTGCTGTTTATAGGTTCGACAAAGCTAGAGGCTCTTACTATCCTTCCTTGCGATAGTGATACTTATTGTATGGTATTGGCCATGACCATGCTAGCTGGGGGTAAGGTCCATAAAGGAGCCCGAAGGATACACACATCCCACTCGCCTCTTTACTCTACCCCTAAATCTGCAAGGCTCTCCTTTGCTGTACGAGGCGCGTGTCTTTCTAGGCTAGGAGCTCAAGTCTGTAATCCAAAGGTGGGTGGGTTGTACCTACATGAAGTTCCATTAAAACATTACCCAACAGTTAAGTAGTGGAAGAGTTTTATACTAATGAACAGCCCCATTCAAAAAGTCCTGGCACCCCCGGGTCAAAAGTACGAAGGTGTTTCTTCTATTTTTCTAATTCTCCCTTTACCATGACTATAGTGGCAGGGGGCTACAATATCTTCACTACGGCCATACCTATCAATTTTTGAGTATGCGTAGGAGAAATGGTTGTTGGTGGGTTAGAATTCATAGACAGACACAATATAGTAGGGTGCCAGGACTTTTCGAACAGGACTGTACCTACATGTTGGCACTGCTATGATCAGTACGTACTTACATATGTAGCTGTATATGCGCCTATATGACAAGTACACGCCAGGGACTGTTGGCTCACCTTGCCGCCGACGTCGATCGCGCGTGTAAAATAGTAAAACACAAGAGAAACACCTTATCTGAATTTAGTTAGCGGCTGGCGGTAAACTGTTCGACGTATATGCCATCAAATCGTGTATACATGTACTGTGCATGTAGGTAATGCATGTATCCCCGGAGGGCGTGTGGGAAACAGCACATAAGGCACGGTCCCTTATTTTATTCTACAGGCCGACTCAATTATCATATCATATTCCACTATTTTTACAGTACCTATCTGGCTGATCACTTATTTTGCATGAAAAATGCGATATTAATTGCATGTACATGTATACTTACGTAGTGCTTCATCTGTCTAAACACACGTGCACCCTTGAGGGATTGAGGGGAATTCGAAGCACAAGGATGCATGGATTGCATGTATGTGCTTGTCTTTGGCTGGCCAGACACCTCTCCCATGATAAGGCTTAACTTCAAGTTGTGCTCACATACACGTATATACCAAGACAGTTTCAATCCAGATAAGCCCCAGTCGTACATAATAAATACATGTATGGCTGCGTAAACAGAGAACTTCTCATAACGGTACTAGCGCCTAAGCCGCCAGTGACATTTTCTCTGGTTCTGGATCCCATAGAAGACAAATCCTCTGAAGTTGACGTGCCCGCCCCTAGACCTTCTCACGCTATAAATTAATTCCCGTACTCTGATGTTAGTAATTTGACATCATATCAAGCCAACGCTTCTCCGTTTTCTTTTTCTTTTTTTCCTTCTCCTTCCTAGCTCTCCCCGATTTGATGGCAACTTCTCCGATCTCTTTCTTTTTGAAATATTAATGGGTGCTACCATATGCACATTTCCTAAACTCTCATTAGAGGCCCAAAACCGCTGCTGGCCATGAGAAACCAATGTTTCTATTGTGTACCCCGCTGATATAGTCTACATGTATATATACGGTTGGAATGTTGTTTGCGACCACCCTAAAATAAGCTGATTGGTCTACTCACATTTACATGGTTATGAAGGCCTACTAAAAGCTTATTTTAAAGAGAAATCAGAGGGTATAAGCCCATACGTGCGGACTGTACCTCTAGAACTATACATATACATGCATACATGCACCTGTGACCATGGATACATGTACATGATGTACATGTACATGTATATACTGTGCAGCTAAACAGCGTACATGTATTGTGTACGACCGTTACACGAGGCTGGAACACCTATAGGAAAAATCTAAAAGGCGCGATAGATACAGACTAGTATATAAGTATATATTCACTGCGTATTTTAAGTTATTTGATTGGCTGGACATGGGTTTAATTTGGGATGTGTTTCTTCTTTGTTTCAACATTTCGAGATATTCTAAATTACATATATGTGGGTCGAAGGCTTTGAATCATATTAGCCAAATCAATTTTCATACTCTATTAATGGCTACTCTTGCCAAACGACTGTGACTACAAGTTAACCAAGCAGAGCCTCTTGCTCTATAATTCTTGTGGGCCACTATCAGACGTACCACAAACCTCATCATGACGACGTTTTTATATATATATACTTACTCCAATATATGTAGAGTGCACTCAAAGCACCGAGTGATACAGCATTGCGGTAAGAAATCGGTATTGGTATATACAGTACTCTTCCTCCAATGCCAGTCCAATTCGGTATTCATCACTGAATTCCATAGTTCTATGGTAGTGATTTCACCCCAATTTTCATGCTGTATGTTATGATAACTAATATACCCCATAGGCCGTCGAGACAATGCTGTAAAGGCCAAGAGGTGGCTAGAGCCAATATATATGTAGGTACTGCATGTCCTATTGCTTTTGTTAAACTTTTACCTACATGTAGTATTCGTGATATTATAGCTTTATATCTCAAAGAGTGTTAACATCAACGGCTCATATAAAGTATAACCACATAAGATGTACATGTGTACATGCATGTATATATATCCATTCTTGCGTCCGAACTAAGAAGCACAGTAGTACGTAAATACATGCACATATATTTCATATCGTAGAAGCACTAATGTACATGTAAGTACACAATATGCCATGGGCTTTTACATATTACTTGTGCTTTTAAGTTTATAGTGAGTGTAGATTAGGATTCTGTTTCAATTCATCAATTATCTTATGTTCTCATATATATCTGGGCACTCTGTAGATGCAGTCTCGAGCTCGCGCCTGAGGCAATTTGAACTAGAGTACATGTATGCCAAGAAATATTTTATCTGTAGGATAGATCCACTAGTCGTGGCGATAAACAATTGAGGACTTCCCGTAAGGTGTTCTGTCAGAAAGATCTAATCGACTGTTAACACAAGTTGGACATCTTAAGGATTTTTCCCTATACAACGGATAGAAAAATGGATAGAAAGATCAATAGGGATAGAGCCCCCCCCCCCCCCTCTCTCTCGAGAGGGTCTTTAACAAATTGACCCTCCGTTCTATTTGATAGAATATCTAAATTTGTTTTACTACTTCCGAGAAATACTCCAATCGATATACAGCAGCGCAGTCCCTAGCCTATCCTTATATAATCGGCCTATTTCAATAGCTTAGGCCTACGCACCCCGCAACATTCTATGTCCAATAGAGTCTCTACTCGAGTAAATCAACTTTCAGGGGAGTCTGTTAAGTTAAATATTAATTCGAGTAGACATGTTTGCCGGACGGGCGCCATGAACGTCAGGATAGCTAGTGAAAAATGTCTACGAAACGAATTGTTAGTTAATTACATGTAGCACCTACACTTTCTCGTGGGGTACAGGTGGGCCTTGTTTGGCGACAGAATTCGAAGTGAGCTCTGCTATTGGCTTGAAGTCACTGAGGAACCACCATTAATAGAGTCTCTTAGCTCCGCGAGTTGAACAGAAAGTCGCACAGGTTGGGCAGGAAGCCTAGCTGTTTCTGGAAAACTTGCGCCGTTCAGCTAATAAGCTGTGCAGGACCTTTTGTCGGAGTGCTTGAATTTCTGTCCAACTTTAGTTGCAGCCAAAAGTCTCTAGCTAGTGCTATGTGAGCGAGGATATTACTTACGGTTCGTACCACCCACATGTATGTACATGTAGTTCTCCAGCAAGGTCCCTGTTTAGGATGCATGTTGCGTCAATAAAATTTGCGATCAATCCTACGATCCATCGGTGTACGTGCCTGCAAAGATGCAATATTCTCAAAGTTAGTTAATTGATTCTATGTATGAGTACGTATTTTAGTATACATTTTGATGGTCGTGTGGTGATTAGAATTCTTCGCGCGCCGAATAACTTAATTAGACCTATCAGAGTGACAGCTCACATTGATCCCCATTCAAATTATCCATGGATCAAACCAGACCCGGAAAGCTGGGCCTCGGTTATCTCTAATCTGACCTTAGTTGAATGCAGGCAGTATTGCGCATGCTCAGTACACGAGACCATAAGGCTCTCAGTTTACTACTCTATTGTGAGGGCATGCGCAATCGTAGCTTGGACCACAACGCACACGCTCTACTCGCCAAATTTTTAAGTCTGTCCCTTGGTTGCAACCGCAACATTAAATTTTGGCGAGTAGACAGCTTCCCCCTCCACTGGAACACCCCCCTCACTGGAACAGATATTGATTGGTTGATTCCGGTGGAGGGGGAAGGCGTCTATTGGCACCGTGGCATTCTGCACCGAATCATCCCCCAACATGAATAGACTCTCGTGCCTGCATCAATTTGCGAAATATCCAACCATATCCGTTTAAGTGGCACCAGTCATCCACTGGCGCCGCATAACGCGCTTACTCGGCTATAAGTGATTTGGAGCCCTCTGGGCTCGGAATGAGCAGAATTCCCTTGCTTCTAAGATGCAATCCTTGATCGCAGTTCGAAACCGTTAGCAACATCGTTTTAAGGAGTCGAGTATCATGTTCCGCACTCTTGCTGTAAACATGAGAATTTGAGACCGGTAACTGCACTATGATCGATGTAGTACATGTATTTTACATACGTAGTTTACCATACGTGTGGAATGATCGGTCCAGTAGGATCGAATGCGAATCTTCATGTATATGACGTGCATGTGTTTGGTTGACCGTTCGTAACCCATCCTAACTAAGATACCGCCATATTGTATAATAAACAAACTTGCCGGTAACGCACGTGCACTGGAGGGCCAGTTTCTGTTCATATCACAATGAAAATTCAATTCTCCACTGAAGCTGTCTTAAACCCAACATAGACGTGCAAGCTTCCGCTCTCAAGCACTAATTAAAATGTTACCCGTTTTTATTCCTCTGTTACTCCCATACACTGCCCCGGAGTGTGTGTTTCGCACGGGTGGGAGTTCGATGATCACGGGAAAGCTTCAACTCTAGCAAACCGTTTCTGATCATGATGGGATTGTATAAAGCACTTCCTTCTTATTTCTGCAGCAGGTAGTCCGTCCAATGCACAAAGAATCCGGGTCTTCTTTCCTCTTCTTCTCAGTTGAGGAAATTTTGTATCCCTTAGAACCATCGAGGTTGGGAGTCATCGATTTTAATGAATAAAGACCAGGGGAACTAATTAACTGGAAAGACCATATTCTCTGCATGCTTTGAGAACGGGTTGTATTGCATCGGAAGCTATATGAAGATCGGGGTAAAACACCTCTATCTCTCTCCAGAGGAGGTTTCACAAAGGGCAAAAGATCTGCAATATGATTATATTACCGTACTCTATAGGGTATGTGAGGACAATAGAACCCACTAGCCAGATTTAGTAGTCGAGGGTCTAGGGTTTATAAAGGCGAGTCATACATTGGCCAGAGGGGAGCGCGTTACGGTACAGTCGTTCACGGGGTGAAGACGGACACTGGGTGTTGACGGATTGCAGGCAAAACTTGGCTTGGCTGTCTCTCTTTTGGCTTGTTCCGTCAACACCCAGTGTCCGTCTTCACCCCGTGAACGACTATACTATAGTTCCCATATTGTTAGTAACATTTACATAGTTATAGGGACGGGTCTTATGATCCTTATCCTAACCCCCTTGTGCTACAGTACTGAATGTTTGATGCTGTCACATGTCCCTCTCACACGTACGTAGATATATGTAGTCATGATCTGCGTAAGGTAAATATTGCAATCATATACACGGCCCATATCGCACTCATAATCGAACCTGATCCAGTGGTGTTCTTCAAAGTTACGTGTAATTCCTCCGGGAGACCTAGAATCGTGGCAGCAAAATATAATGAAACCCGTGTCCTGCCGTCGGGGCCGCTGACTGTGCTTGGTATTACTACGCTGCCACAATATTAGTCCTTCCGGCAATGGAGGCACAGTGCTCTCAATTGCCCTAGGCTTATGTCGATAGGTCTAGGTGTAGTTTGATGTTGCCAACTTAGAAGTGCTAGGGCTTACAGATTATCGCTCAGTACTAGTCAGCTCTGAAAAGTTCACCGAAGTGTAGTTCTAGGACCTTGATTATGAATACTTGGCAGTTAGCTAGGACTAGCTCAGTTGTATCTAATCGAGGGTGGCTGAGATCGAGATGCTAAGTACATATTCGAGCGGGTGGGTGGTGAAATAAGACTGTGGGGATCTTGTATAAGTTAGACGCATGCAGTGAAAATAGATGTAGTGTGCTAAAGTGGAAGTGGTCGATGCATACATGAGGTATATATTGTATACGTATACCAGCTGACAGGCTAGCTTACAGGGTGACATGTACGTATATATAAGTACATGTAGGTACTCTCAGCTTTGTAGAGTTCTTATTAGTCATTAATGCCTAAATTCGATCGCACCTTCTCCGAGTGTCAGCTTGCGCCTGCCTACTCTCATGATACTCTCATTGCCACAATTGGGCGCATCTTAGCTTGGATGTACCATACCGGTCAGCCATTTAATACAAAGTACATACTTACTTACATACCTGAGTAGGGGATGATGAACCGAACCCAAGATAACCGCTGGTTTAAGCCAATCTTGAATCTCGCACTGCAATATTGTGTCCTTGTCAAGGTCATTGCTAAGTGTCTCTTTGTCAGATCAGTGTACCATTATAAAAATTAACATGATTCACCGTAGGTGTAGTTTTATCTGGTATAAAGCGCTAGCGAGGCATCTGTAAATGCTACCAGATCTTGAATCCCATGCTCAGTCAGGTCACACGAAGAAACAATCACAGGTGGTTAGATTCCTTAGGGGGGAAAAAAATGATGTATTTTGTCTCGGTACTTGAGTGAGAAGATTATCACCCTAATGAGTTAATCGAACGAGATGATCATCACCGACAATCACTCGACAACGTTAGTCCATCCAATTTTTAATACCCCACCGCATGGCCATCACCTCTCAAATCGCTTCCTGCACTCAATATCCTCACGCCATCCGGGCAGTGTCTCACTCTTATGACCTGACCCCTCCCGAACACCCCTCTACCCCATCCCCTCACCAAAATCACATTGTGCCCCAACTTCTTCAATTCCTCTACGGTCTCCTCACTAATTCCCTCCTCAATCTGTACTAACGGATGACTTGAATCATACCCACCACCTACGCAGATTCTTGGTGCATCTAAAGCCTGCTGCACAGACATACCCCACACGCACGTATTAAGAAACACCTGCACGTGCCCTTGGGGCTGCATGTATCCCCCCATGACGCCAAAAGCAGTGTGCAAGTCTCCCGTCTTTGCATCCGTTATGAGTGCTGGAATAATAGTGTGGTAGGGTCTCTTTGATGGTGCAAGCGCATTAGGATGGTCTGCAGAAAGGGAGAAGCCGGATCCGCGGTTCTGTAGAGTGAATCCGCAGCCTTTCGGGATGATGGCACTTCCGAAGCCACCATAATTGGAGTTGATGAAGGAAGCCGCGTTACCCTGCGCGTCAACAACAGTGAAATATACTGTGTCACTGGAGCGGAGAGCAGGAGAACCATGTGCTGGCATTTTGGCGGCTTTGGGGTCGAAGAGCTTTGCACGGCAAGCTAGGTACTCCTGCGAAAGTTAGCAGCTACGAGTGAGGGGTTGTGACGGGAATATTACTTTATCAATGAGGCCCTCGGTGGGGACCTTACTGTGGGAAGGGTCAGCAATAAACCAGTGGCCGTCTGCAAAGGCTATTTTCAAGCTCTCAATTATTGCATGAAGGTATCTATCAATTTGTCAGTATGCTATATCTCTAATCCTGTCACGAACCACTCATGATGAAGCACTAACCCTGCAGAATTATGCGCATAGCTGCCCCCCTTCCCGATCTCTGGGATTACTCCTGTCTCTTGCAGATTCTCCAGGATCCCTAACGCCATCAATGCCACAATCCCCTGTCCATTAGGCGCGTGTTCCCACAACTTCAAACCCGTCTTCTCATACACCAACCCCACTGCTTCTGTCTCCTCACTCCCCAGCTCTCCCATCTTCTTCAGGTCCTCCAACTCCATTACTCCTCCTCGGGCCTTCAGTACTTCAATCAACGCCTCCGCAACCCACCCCTCATAGAAACCCCTCCTCCCCTTTTCCCCCAATTCCCGATAGACCTTAGCCAGGTTCGATAACCTGATAACCTCCCCCTCTCTCGGTGCCCGCCCACAAATCAACATCTCCTCTGAATTCGGGGACGCATTAACCAAGCGCTCAACACCGAGGGCCCAGTTTGTCGCCGTTACCTCACTTACGGGATAACCATCTTCCGCAAGTCGTATCGCATCCGCTAGCACCTCGCTCAGCGTAAACTTCCCAGACCCAAATCGTTCCACGGTATCGCACCACGCCGAAGCCGCGCCGGGAACTGTGACAGAGTGAACGTGCGTCATCGGAATACGGCCCTGTGACCGCTCGGTGGCTGGAATGTCGGCAAGGGCCCTCTCGAGTGTTAGTGCTTCTGGGGAGCGCCCTGAGGCGTTGAGCCCGTGGATCTTTTTAGTTTCGGCATTGTAGAACAGGCAAAAAGCATCGCCACCGATACCGGTGGAAGTGGGCTCTGTCACATTAAGGCAGGAGGCTGGCGTGCGAGTTAGCTGAGGAGCTGAAGAGGGCTGGCTAGCTAGCGGTGGCTTGAGGACACAGGCCACTATCGCCTGAACCCCCCGACCGCTAGTATGTCATTCCATAACTAACCTACAGCGATAGCAGCATCAGCGGCATTTCCGCCCGCTTGAAGTATCCTCAGACCGGCCTGCGCTGCGAGGGGCTGTGTGCAAGAGACGATGCCATTGGTACTATGTACAACGGAGCGCCGCGAAGGGTAGGGTGCAAAGGCGCGGCCCTGGAGGCCTCTATCAACAAGTTCGGAAATGTAGATATCCATTGGGTCTGTTGAGATCTGGCTCAGCCTCAGCAGGAGAAGTTGATAGAGCAGAAGGAAGGGATAGCTATATTTATGTATCTATCTATATATATCTCACTAGGTAATGCGACGACTGCAGCAGGTATACTACTACGCTTATTACACTATACGTAGATCAATGGCGGGGGGGCGGGGGAGAAGCGGTGATAGCCGAGAACGCAGATTCCAGATCGGCAATAGTCTAAACCTCGCGCTACCCGCGGTCTCCTTTTAACCGAGGCATAATAACTGTGTAGGGGGGATACTAGATGTATGGTATTAAGAGTACTCTACCCATTGGGTAATGGTAATGGTAATGGTAATGATATCATTGGGGCGAGGTGATGTGCGTTTGGGGTCGGTCCGGGGGAGTGAAAGCCTGGTTCCGCCCTTTCCCCGGGACGAGTGATGGGACATGTCTGCTCGTCTGTAACTATGCAGCTGGAAATGATCTGGGGGGTAGGAAATTCTGCGCGCCTAGTAACGTGTAGCTTATAGGGTAGCCTTGGCTAGTATGTGGTTGGCGGCCCCTTCTCTACATATTAACCCCCCCCCCCCCCAAATTAGATTAAATATTAAGGCTACTACATGTAGTAATAGAGTGTTTGCCAACCGTCCATTTCCACCACACATTTGCTGGGGGCAAAATTGACAGCTCCCCTCAGTGGTCAAAATCAATCGGGTTAGCGGTATGAAAAATAAACGCTGAAAACCAAACAGCTTATCACACTACCTGTGGAATATGCTGTTGTTGCATGCTATCTGTGGCCGGTAGCGCCAAAACTGGGAACTTGTATTTCACAGCACACTCACTACCTTATTGAAATCCAAAGAAATTGTCAACTGTCGAATACTCTCTAATATGTATTGGTACCAGTTACTACAATACCAATATATACGAACACGTACTAGCACTAACCCCAATGTATGTACCAGCAGTAATAAAGAGAGAGAAAGCAATATATATTATTTATAGAGCTAATCAAGACGTAATAAGAAGATATCATGGTCATTTACCGCTGGCGCTATGAAAAGGGAAAAGAAAAAAAAAGGAACCATCATGATACTTAACCTACATTTTGTAAATAACTAATGATGCCCCCTCCCTCTCCCCCCCACCTCCAGCCCCGCCTCCAACCTCCTAAACACCATCTCTCCCACCGCCAACCCAACCACAACCGCAAAGAAGTAAACCTGCGCTCCCGCATTAGTATTCCCAGCCCATACCCCCCCCAAATATCAGAAAACACAACATACCACAACGAAGCTCATGACAACCAGCATCAACGCATACCCTACCATCGCCGTAGCAAGCTCCAGCGCGCCCCGCCCGCCATCCCGCGTGATCGAGAACGGCTGTGCGTACCGGTGCGGCGCCAGCGGCAGCTTGCACGCGGGCGCCCAGGATGTGGCCTCGAGGTGTGTCTTGAGGAAGGTGAGCCCGCGGTAGAGGATGGCTGTGGTGAAGATGAGCAGCCAGATGCCGAAGAGGGCGGCGGGGCTGGTGGGGACGAGGTGAGGGAAGAGGAGGGCGGTGGTGGGGAGGGTGGCAATGAAGGTGCTGGGCATGGACATGGAGGTGGTCATGGACATGGCGGTAGAGGTAGCCATGTTCATAGACATTGTGGTGGTGGTGGTGGGTGCAGTAGAGGTCGAGGTGGTCATTGACATGTCCATGTCCATGTCCATTTTGGAGGTGAATGAGGCGATAGTGAATGAAAGTAGATAGGATAAATTGAAGGTAGGGAGAGGAGGGTATGTACAGGTATCTAGAGATATGTACTGTAATAATCCCTTCCTATGTAGCCCTTATAGATACTCAGAAGCCCCGTAGAGATCTAGATATAATATCACTTTACGTATTATTAATCACAGCAATTCCAGACTTCCTACGAATTACATGCAAGTCTTGTATATAATACATGCTCACGTCCCTTCAAAAATGCTCTCTGGATCTCGATTATCGAAATATACACTACTTACGTACCCCAAAAAACTAGCTCAAATAACCTCAGGCAGGGTTTTGCCAAGCGATACCCCAGATGTGGGTTAGTAGTCTCAGTAACTTGCTCAATTCCTACTTGGGACGGATAGACGGCATGCAAGATATCTTTCTTGTACACGCGTTGCGCTGTAGTAGCTGGTGGTGGTGGTGGTGGTTAATACAGTGGGATACTAGATAGAGTTGACTGAAATAAAGCAAATAAAATTTCAAGCTTTTGATAACGAAGCGTAACCGGGAAATCGGCACTGTTTGAGAGAATTGTTAATGTGAGTGGGTTAATTGTGATAATGGCCTATAAGTAGTTAATAAGATAAAATGAATATAGTTAGTAAAATAAAAGGGTAGTGAAGGGAAGCTATAAGGAAGGAGTATATATCACGGCCTCTTGGCTCCCAAATAACTCAATCCCAATCCAAATATCCAAATATCCTCCTTCCCAGTTCCTGTCCATACCCAAGGTTCTAATTCGATATGGACATGACCAACACCTCCTCGGCGGCCATTGAAGCCGCCCAGATCCTCGATCCTTGGGTCAGCCAATGGAAGTACCCCCGCGCCCTCACCATCTTCCTCTGCACCATCCTGGCTCTCTTCACACTCCGCCACATGGTTCAGTCCCTCCTCGACCGCCGCCGTCTCTCATCATCTTCCAAACCCAGAGCACTATCAACCCCCTCCCTCTACGACCACACCGCCGCACTGCTACGAACAGTGATATATCGCCGCCCCCTCCAGAGGTTGCCCGCACTCGGCCCAGCGATCCTCATAGTGTCCCTCTTGTTATTTACACTCATATGGACCTTCACCGTGCAGCCATACTACCGCCCTCAGCGGTCCGGCGGGTCTCCGCCGCTTGCGCTGCGCGCAGGGTTGTTTGCGGTGGGACTGACCCCGGGAGTCTATTTGCTGGCGTTTAAGGCAAATATAGTGACGTATCTGACTGGCGTGTCGCACGAGAAGTTGAATGTTCTGCATCGGTGGGGGGCGAGATTGGTGCTGTTTTTGGGGGTCGTACATACGGTGCCATTTCTGGTGCAGCCTCTGAGAGAGGGCGGGGCAAAGGAACTGCGAAGTGTGTGGGCAGAGGATGTGATGAATTCGAATGGGTGTGGAGCGCTGGCGGCGTTGGTGGTACTAGTGGGGGGGAGTTTTGCGCCGTTGAGGTGAGTGTGGAATTTGAGTGTTAGGGTGTTAATTTGAGGCGATAGTAGGTTTGCTAATTATGTATCGGTTTAGGAAATATTGCTATGAGCTCTTTGTGAGCACGCATATACTTGCCGCTGTCCTGTACCTGGCATTCATGTTCTGGCACTGCGAGGACCTTCTTACATCATGGACCTACTTATGGACTACCGCCGCCCTCTGGATTGCCAGCCTGCTCCTCCGATTTATGAATACAACCTTCAATTCCGCACTTCCGTGCACGGCCCAACTAGTCTCCGGCGACTGCGTGATGATTATAATTCCAACAACGCATACATGGACGCCCGCACAGCACGTCTTCCTGCGCTTTCCGGGGCTGTCCGCCTTTGACAACCACCCGTTCTCTATATGTAGCGTGGCCGAGGACCGCGGTGACTTGAACACGATGGTTGTGGTTGTGAAGCCGCGCTCGGGGTTCACGAAGAAGCTTTTTGTGGCGGCCGCAGACCCAGAGGAGGGGTCAGAGGCAACGGTGAAGGTGGTGGTGGATGGGCCGTATGGCGGAGTGCCAAGGGCGGTGGAGGCTTTTAGTGGGGTGGTGCTGATTGCAGGAGGAAGTGGAGCTACGGCGGTGGTGGGAGTTCTGGGATGGCTGCTAAGGTGTATGAGGAGCAGGGTGGGATGCGTAGAGAGGGTGAGGTTGGTGTGGGTGGTGAGAGACCGGAGGATGTTGGCGTGGTTTGAGGGTGAGGTTGCGGAGGCGGTTGCGGTCACGGGGGTTGAGTGTAGATTTTTCGTTACTGGAGGTGAGGGGAATGAGGAGGGAGGGAAAGCTGATCAGGCGGTAGTGCCAGAAGGAGTGTATATGGCGAAGGGGAGGCCGGACTGTGGACAGATTCTGGAAAAGTGGGTCGCGGAGATGGGAGAGAGGGTTTGTGTGATTGGTATGGCGTACGGCTCTATCTTGGGATTCAAGAATTATGCTAATGAATTACCCCCCGTGGCGCTGCAGCTTCTGGACCGAAAGAGTTGCGGGGTGATGTTGCGAACAGCGTTGCAGGGTTACAGAGGAAGGTCAATGATCGCAGGAACGGGTTGCAGGAGCTGTATCTGCACACGGAAGCCTTCGACTGGTAGATACATTAGTTTTTGCTCGATTTTGTTTAGTTTTAAGGTTATGATGATTTTGGGATGACTTGATTAAATGGAATTTCTTACGATGACGATGATGGTGATGGTGATAGCTAAATCAATAAAGTAGGAGCAGTCAGTTAACAAGGTTAGCCCCCTCCTAAAGGGTATTCGCAACTATACCCAACAGAATGTGCAATAACTTCTGGGCTGAACCCCCCTCCATATCGTAGTGGGTAGTAGTGGGAAGCACTTTCATTACGATAGTTAAAGTTGATGAACTGACTGAAGATGTTTTCTGGCAACGACATGTAGTAAGTACATATGTATCCTCTTGGTTGTTAATACGCATACATCGGCTATATAATATTCTGCCACTATACGTATATGTAGTCCTTATATGTTTATTACGAGTGCCCACATGTACATACATGTACTTACTTGTCTCTTCTTCTCTTCCTTCATCACCACTTCTTCTTCCTATTCTTCATCTTCATCACTTCCTATCTTCTTCTCTATCCACGGGCTTCGCAGAGCCAGACGTTTAATCAATTACAGCAATCAAAGAGCAAGCCAGACGCCATATATGTCATCATAACCAAGTGAGCATGTGTGAATACCACCAGATAAGTTGCTTACCACTAAAAACGCGTTTACTCATAAACAAGCGCCGGCTTGAATTAGATATATACACGGGAGGAAGGTACACCTCAGGACTCCTACCCTAACGGAGGTTCTCATCCGACAAAGATGTCCCCTCTTCAAGTCTCAGCTCCTTTTGGGACCCGTTCGCTCCACAAAAAGATCGTCTGGACTTTGTGTTCCAACCCTGTAACCTACAGCAGCAAGTCAGTAAGTCCAACGATATATCAAGATAAGGATATATAATTTAGGTCCAAGTTCATCTCTTGCCACCAGTGTCCAGGTCCCAGCTCTCTGTGTCTCGGTCCCACGCATAACATCACATCACATCACTCGTAATAATATTCGCAACTCGTGGGTGTGGCGTCACGCACGCGCGCCGGTAAAGGCCGAGACATCGTTCCTTCAGCTCCCCGCTCCCCCCCCCCACACACACACAACACACACCCAGAAGCCAGGATGATCAGGCACACACGACTCGGAGATACTACCCCGCCCCCCGTCGTGTCAGCTTTCAGCCCTAGGGTTTCGGGAGTGATTACTCAACAGGTCCACCAGCCGACTGACTGAAACGCCGATGATGTATGGGTGCATGCAGCCTTATGAGTCGAGCACCAGCTAAAAATTGCAACAGGAACAACCTTCCCCCATAGACAGACACGTCGGAAGAAGCACTTTTCTTTCGCATTTCCTTTGCGAGCAATTTTTTCATGCCACGTCGATAAAGGGATATCATAACCGAAGGGCAAAGACCTACCGCCGCTTCTTTCCGCTGGAAACCTCCAGCGCGCATCATCAATTTGCATGATGAAGATTATTGTGCTTCCGGTTGTAAGTTGGCCTTCTCCTTCGGGTAGCGTGTTTCCCGTCTGGCAACCAGTTTCAGATTCTGCGGACATTTTTGAGAGGCGAACCTTTGATCAAGCTGCGGCGCTCTGTCAAGGTGGTGTCATGTTACAACTGCATTGTCTCAAACGTCAAAGGTTATGAAGGCGCCAGGGTACTACAATACCGGATGTAACTGAAAGGACGGTTCGACATGCGCTGCAGAGTGCATCATCTACCTACCTAGCTGTCGGGAGAAGGCAAATATCCCCTCTCTCACTAGGCAGCCAAATCAAGCCAGACTACAGGGTTAGGGTTCCAGCCACAGATAGCACGAAAATGTGTTTTTGGCCCCGAATATTAGAAAACATGGTTTCGTGTAAGTTTGGCAGGTTAGCGCCAAGACCCACTATTCTACCTTTCTCGGTGGGGATTTTGCCGGAATATGTCTCCAGATAAAAGAAGCTGACGAATCAGCGCAAAGTCTTTGTTCCTTTACCCCCCCTTATTTAGTCTCATTCTTTTCCTATCGGGATAAAGTTTTCTTTATTTTCTTCTATAAAATAGATAATCATCATAGAATCAATATTCGACTCAAACTTCAGCACGTTCTCAGTATAAATACAAATTCTCAGTAACAATTTTATCCAGGCATTACATTAATTCTTTCCCGATCGGAAGAGCTAGAGGTGGGTTAATTTTCGCACATCCGCAGTTTTTCATAATTAATCATAGATTCTCACTCGACAATCAGGCCCTTACTTTAGCGTCGGATATTAAACGCTAACTGTTATGGAGAAACAACGGTTAGTGCATCGTTAGCTCAACTTTGAACTCGAACCTCCTCGCAACTACAACTATCTGGTGGGAGAAAGGCTGCGCTCTAATAAGGGCTACAACTACTATTTATATACAAGTAAGTATCTTCCTATGACTCTAAGACCACGCCGCCACCATCTACATACTTACATCTAGCGGTAACGTTCTAGACACATCTTTTGAGGCCTGGAGAACTACCACGATGGGTACTACGACCCGATGTAGTTTAAATAGAACCATCATCATCTCTAGCGCCTGGTCCTTTGGGAAACACTAGGTGCTGGTGGAATATTCCACTATCACTCAATTAACCACGATGTCGTATCTACAGAAAGATGATCCCCGGTGTTATCAAGAGGGAGAAACAAGAGCCCCGCACAAAAGGCCTATAAATATCCCCCAGTACCCCTCGCCCCTCTTGGTAGGCTTTCTTCTCTTCTTGCACTATACCTCTCCGCCGTCATTCATTACATTAAAATCCTCCACCAGAAGGAACCGTTCATTTGTACAGTACAACCACCATGCAATTCCTCCTCCCCGCTCTCCTCCTCGCCCCTGCCGCCCTAGCCGCACCAGCGGTCCCCTACCCCCTCCCATGGCAAGTTGCCCAAGCACCTCCCCCTCCCCCTCCCCAGGCCCAAGAACAGGCCGTCGTCGAGCCCCCCACAGCATACGACATCCTCCTCCCCATCGTCAATGACCGCATCCAGAAGCCCAAGCAATGGGCCACCGACCCCGCGGGCGAAGGCGAAATTGACGTCAGCGACGAGGACCTCGAATTCCTCGCCCCAAAGTCCAACGTCCAATTTAGCAACGACGCCAGCCTCCAGGAATGGCTGTCGCCGCTTGGAAAGAACTTCAAGAAGTTTATGGACGCTATGGAAACCCAGAACGAGCAATCCCGCGCCGACGCTGAAGAGGCCTCCGCCGAAGGCGAAGCCGAGGACTCGAAAGACCTCGAGAAACGCGCCATCCCAAGCATGTTCAACAAAGGCAAGAAGCCCCAGCCCGAGCCCGAGCCCGAGCCAGCACCGGAACCGGAGCCAACCCCCGAGCAGCAACAGGCCGAGGAAGAGATCGATAACCTAGAGCTCAACGAGGTCGAGATCACCAGCGAGGAGTTTGACCAGCTGTTCAAAGACTACGCATCGCGCTATGAGCGGGCCACCAGCTTCCAGGGCCTCCAGGGCCACCTCGATACCATCCTGACGCCCGGAAACATTGCCTACAACTCTGCCAACAAGCCGTGGAAGCAGCAGCCAGCCGGTTCCAGGCTGGCGAGGCGCGGGGGAGGAGGCGGATCCTCGGGGGCTACACCAAACTATCTCTGGACGCCCGAGTCGGAGAAGATTGGGGTCAAGCCGGTCAGCTCGATCAATCCGGAGATCTTTAACCGCATCGCTGCGGAGTACAGGTTTGGGCAGGACCCGACGAGCATTAACCATGAGGAGGGGATTGGCGGGAAGGGCGCTGGTGCCGCCGGTGCCAGTGCTGGAGAGGCGGGAGGACAGGGGGGACAGGGTGCGAAGAAGGGAAAGAATGTGGGGATGTAGAGTAGTTCCCTTTCAAGTTTTTGGCTACTTCTTGTAGTTTATCATAGGCTGGATTACATAGACATAGAGAGGGAGGTAGTCCCCCCCGGGTGTGTAAGGGGGGTACGATTTCTCAGCTGTAACTTAACTTAGAATGCAATGATTTATGGATATTCATATTAGATGCAGCTGGTCCATCCATCATGGTTTTAGTTATTGAGTATATAAGCTGCCCCTACCTGGCCGGCAGCAGATCACCACCAACGTCTCTTCCCAGCGCTGCTCATAACAAACGGACCGGGGGAATGAATGAAGATGCATCTTATCCCCTTACTACTACCTATCCTATCCTATCCTATTAATGGTGGTGGACCCCCTAGCTAGATTGTTATCCACGCACCACAGTACGATCATCACGGTCATTCAATGTCGAGTGATGACCTGTGATTACTAACTACCACTGAAGACAGGTCAAGCAATATAGCTATAAGGAGGGCAATCTCTCTACGAGAGTACCACTCTTTTGTCTGCCTGGTGCCCGCTATGTATGAGGGTAATCACACTCACGATAAGAGCCAAATTCCGGTCCCTTTAGAAAGCCTTTGCTGTGGATCCCAATCTACCTACAATCAGAAAAGAAAGAAAAGAAAAAGTTGTCTCATTATCTACATACATACACCCCCCCACCACTACGCATCCTCCATCTCCTCCAGCAGCCTCTTCGCCTCATCCGGCAGCTTCATGAACCTCTCCTCGAGCCCCCCCTCCTCCGCGCCAACAACAGCCATAAACCGCGCCCGCGCCTCCCGCACCACGCCGTCGTCGAACGCAACCCCCGCGTCCACGGGGCCCAGACACACCACCCCCGGTCCCGTGGCGGCAGCGGCGGCGGCGGCGGTGGTGGTGGTGGTGGTGTACAGGAGCGATAGGAGCGGCTGTGTTGTCTGCGGCTGCGAGGACTCGGCGAGGAGCAGGCGCACGGCGGCGTCGATGGATGGGTGTGGGAGTGTGGTGGTTGCGTGGAGGAGCGCTGTGCTGTGGTATTAGTGGTTGGTTTGTGTAGGAGAGGGGGGGACGTACTGTGTCCGCGTGGGCATTCGCCCGTCACGGAGGACCGCGCGGTGATGTACACGGGCACCTTCTCGCCGGTGCCGGTGCTGGGGGCGGGGGCAGTGGGCACCATCAGCACCGCGACAGCAGGCGTGACGGCCTCGTCGGCATACTTCTTTCCAAACAGGGCCGGCAGCTCGCAGGGGAGCACATACACCGCCTTCGACAGCGTCTGTGCTTCTGCTGCTGTGGCTGTAGTGGTGGTGGTGGCGTTGGCAGGAAGGTCCTCCGGCGCACCAATGACCCAGTCGGCCGTGACCTCCTCGCCGTTATCCAGCGCCACCGTGAGTCTCCTCTGCCCCCCCGCGGCCGCGGGGCCGAGGGCCGTGATGGCGCGGGCGAGGACGTTGACGGCGCCTGCGACGGCGCCGGCGCGGGAGAGCACCTGGCATAGCTCCGAGGTGCCGCCGTAGGCGATTGTGAGTGCTGCGGCGGAGCGGGCGTCGGGGATGTTTCCGAGGGAGCGGAAGTGGCGGGCGAGGGCTGGGAGGGCGCGGGAGAGGGGCGTGGACGCCGGGCCCGTGGCTAGCAGGGTCAGTGATGAGAGGGAGGCGATTGCGGAGGGGGGCAGCGGGAAGGTTGTTGTTAGGAAGGCCTGGAGGGGGGTTTCTCTGTTTGCTGTGGGTAGAGTGTTAGCTATTGTATTGTATTTTCATATTGAGAGCATACCGGTGAAGAGGTCGAGGTGTTTCCGGTCCGAGGGGGCGCGCGAGTCGTGTTTCATAACGAAGCGGAGAAACTCGCCGAGGTGCCCGCGGTCCCGGTCCGTGAGGTCTTTACTCCACGCCACGTCCTCAAACGTGCAGGCGACCTCCCTGAAGCGGCCCATCCTCCTCAGCGTAGTCTTCCCCTCCTCAGTCCCCGCCACCGCCTCTGCCTCTGCCTCCGCCGCCGCCGACCCCTCCCCCTTCTTCCTCCCCTTATTCCACCTCCCCTTACCCCCCGCCACCGCCCTCGCAGCCTTAACCCCCGCGCCCACCATCACGCCGCCACCGCCGCCGCCCGCAGGCGCCGGAACGGCCATCTCCCCGTCCGTCAGGAACACCCACCACCCGCCCACAGCCTGCCACGACACGCCGTCCGCCATGTCCGCCGCGCGCAGCACCCACAGCAGCTCGCCGCCCCAGTAGACCAGGTCCGGCGCGAGCGACAGCGTGTACCCGCGGCCCAGGGCACCGTCGTCGCAGGTGGTGGTGAGCACGGCGTTGGCGAAGCCGGCCTCGAGCCCGGCGTTGACGCGCGCGGCCCACGCGGATAGCTCCGCGAGCGTGTAGAAGGCGGTGCTGGCGCTGCCGTAGTAGCTGTTCTTGTCGAGCTGGAGGACGGTCTTGCCGGCGCGGCTTAGTGCCCTGTGGTGTGGTGTGTTAGTTGCCTGTGGGAGGAGGGGGGGAGGGGGAGGGAGGGGGGGGGGTACACGGCGAGGAGGGAGTGTGTTGGGCCGCTGCCGGAGATGAGGACGTCCCAGTCTGTGGAGGGGAGGGGGGGGTGGTCGGTCAGTGACATTGTAGAGGAGTGATGATGATTTGGTTGTTTGTGGTCGTGGAGTTGTGGAGAGTTGTGATAGATATCTCAAGAGTGACTGATATCAATACAATATGGAGTGACGTGCGTGACGAGTGGGGGTGTCACGTGCTGGCGAGAATAGATAAATCCTGCATTAATCTCTCTGGAGAAATACAAAAGTAGAGGAAGTCTTGAGTTTTTATTCAGTGCTGTTCGTGATCGCCGTTGATTAAAAGGTTGTGATGTCGTTGCTGGTCATGGACCATCACTCGAGTCCTGGCCAGAATTATATGCTCGAGTTATCATTGATCCTTCCACACACCGAGACAGACAGAGAGATACACATTTCAATTCTATATAAAAATCTCTATAAACAAAAGTCACACCGCAGCCATAGCCCTCCCCGTCACAACCTCATCCCACACCCAATCCATCAGCATCTCGTCCGCCTCGCCCACCGCCGGCCTCTGCCTCCCCCCTCCCCGCGCCGACCAGAGCACGCCATCCACGCTCGTCTCAGGCCTCAAGTCCGTGACGGAATACGCATCGACGAACGAAACCCTCGTATCCCCCGCCCCGCCCTCCTCCATCTCCAGGTCATCCAAAAGGCCCGCCTTCTCCCTCTCCCTCGCCTCGACCCACCCGGCAATTGCGCCGAGCGTCAGCCCCCTCCTGCGCCATGCGCCCTCGCGCGTGGGCCCCCCCTCCTCGTCCCCACCACCGCACTGCTCGAGGAGCGGCTGCACGACGCTCGCCCCCGACCGGAAGAGTACATGCGCGCCCCTCCAGCGGCCGTGGAAGTAGTCCAGCGCGTCCCCGTGGGCGGCCGTAAACTCCCCGTCGAGGGGGGACAGGTTCCCGACGTCGAAGACGACGACTTGCGGCCGCTGCAGCTTGTCCAGGTGGCGCACCGCATCGTGGAACCCCCCTCCACCACCAAGATACACGAACGTGACGGCGGCCGGTCGGCCGTGGCGGCGGCCAGTGTGCACCCGGGACGTTATTGTCACCGGGTGTCCGTGCTGCATGTCACAGACGTCCGAGCCGGCAAAGAGGCCCCCCCGCGCACACAGATACCCGCGCGCCACGGACCCGCCGATAAAGAGCACATGCCGCAGCGGCGGGAGGGCGTCGACCACGTCCGCAAAGGCCCTGCGCGGGATCTTGCACCCGTACGGCGAGTACACGAACCTCGCGTCGTGGGCATACCCGTACGCGGCGCGCATGTCGTCCCTGACCATGCCGGCGGCGATCCAGCGGCCGTCCAGGACCTCGTCGTGGGAGCTGCAGGCGCGGTGGAGGTCGCGCTTCTCGCGGCCGAGCGGGAACGGGCCTGGCTGCGCGGTCAGGACGTGGGGCGTCCCCGCCACGGCGTCCGTGGTGCAGTTTGCGGTGGTGGGCCACGCGTAGACTTGGTAGTCGCCTTGCTCGTGGAGGATCATTGCCGCCTCGACGGTGCGCGCGGTCACCGCTGT
The DNA here is from genome assembly GCA_024713865.1 of Morchella sp. 2016-72. Lineage (NCBI taxonomy): Eukaryota > Fungi > Ascomycota > Pezizomycetes > Pezizales > Morchellaceae > Morchella > Morchella sp. 2016-72. The sequence goes on from JAMJEY010000003.1 coordinate 3,174,537, forward strand.
TAGGGCTGTGATGGGGACCGCCGCGGCTGTCGGCCCGTAGAGGTGGATGTTGTAGCTGCGTGGGCAGAGGGCCGCGTCGGCGTGCGTGCAGTCGATGCGGAGCCGGAAGGGCTGGTTGACGGCCACGAGGGAGGGGAAGCGGGCGTGCCAGGGGCCTGGCGTGAGCGGGGTCGTCTCGGAGAGGGGGTTGAAGGACGTAGGGAAGAGGGCCGCTTTCTGGTGTGTCTGGACGAGGGAGGAGATTTTGTTGCTGCCTGGAGAGAGATGTAAGTCCCGATTTCACACATGGGGGGTTAGAGATGTGGGAGATACCGATTATGCTCTCTTCCTGGTGCTGCTGCTGCTGACTGTAGAAAGGTGTAGACACCCGGCGGGGGCTCAAGAGGAACAGGAGCGCTATGAGGGAGAGGAGGAAGTAGAGAAGGGCCCGGATGCTCTTTCGCGGTAGCCTCCTGCGGGAACTCGTCAGTAAACGGCATTGTATATATATATATATATCATAACTACTAGCTAGCCTTACCTTGCGGGCGTAAAGTGGGAGCCCATGGTTCTGTGTATATTGATATCCGTGCTGTGTGTGTACTCTATGGGAATCTATCCTCCAGGCGAGCTGTGTATGTATATATCAAGGCCCTGCCCTCTAGACTGGGTGACTTGGACAATTGTACACCTCTCTCTCCTTCTATCAGAGTATACGTATACGTAGAGCCCCCAATGGACGGTTGACGAGTGAATGAAGCCTCTATTCCGATGCATGCAAGAGCGGGCGGGCCGGCCAATCGGGTCTCGGCGTCGATTACTGAGAGACAGTGACGCAGCGGCGGGAGATCTTGCATTCGGTATAGTGTGGTTTTGGGGGGCGATCGATCTGCGTGTGGTGTGTTAGTTTGGGGATTAGTAGTGAGGGCGAGTGGGTACCTGTGGATAAGAGTGCCAAGGCGTGTCTTGGGGAGAGTCTAGCTGAAGTATCGAGATTGGACGGTCTTCAGGTAATTGTTTGTGTCGATGGGAGGTTTGTCCTGTAGGTGTGTGATTGTGGTGATGCAAGGCATAGAAAGTAGCTTGGTGTCTTCATCATCCCGCGATTTCCTGCAGCACCGATCATTGCAGCCGCGAACAACCTTTTCCCATACAAACGAAATCGGTAGACGATGCAATGTCCAGTGTAGGCGCATCAACAGGTGATTTCTAAATATGCAGTATGTACGCCAGGACCAACCAACCCGCACCAAACCGGCGGTATATACGCATAGCACAAGTTGAGAGCTCCTAATGGAGGTGATGTTTCCCACAGGGTTAGGGTTTTAAAGTCAACTACACACACAAGACGTGAATGATTTTACCCACAGGATTTATTAATTTGGCAATTTTACATGTTGGTGTATTTATCTATATACCGGGGCTGTTGGAGAGTGTTGAGAGCTCCCGGCCGAGCAGGTCCCGATTAATGCAATGCCAATGATCATAGGGCTGGAGAGTAGCTATACCCCGTTATATACCTATAGCTGGCAGGTATACCCCGTTATATACCTATAGCTGGCAGGTATACCCCGTTATATACGTATATACCTATAGCTGGCAGTAGGTATATAGACTCGACACCATCGAGTCCCCATGCATGTCAATGATTGATCTTACGGTTGGGAGTACCGCCCCTTGTGTGCCGATACATGGGGAATAGGAGCCTGATTATGGTCTCAATGGCCACTCTATAGATCAACCTTTACAGACAACAGAAACAAACACGAACTATACTCTAGCTCTATTGTTCTAAACCTACATCCCATCTACATCTAAATCTCCATCCCCGCCACCTCCCTGAGGCCCCTCTCCAGGTCATCCCTAAGGTCCTCCCACGCCTCCAACCCTATACTCACCCTCACCACCGTCCTCGCCACAAACTCATCCGTCATAGCCCTCCACTCCACCGAGCTCTCCACGCCGCCCAGACTCGTAGCATGGTGGAACCAGCGCAGCCTACTGGGCAGCACGCGCGCCTGCTCCCCACGCACAGTATGGAGGCCAAACACCGGCCCAAAGCCACTCGGCATCTGCTCCTGCAGCCACGCCTCCCCCTCCTGCAGGCTCGCATGGGAGACCCTCGCAACAACGGCCGCAATCTGCGGGTCGCGGGCCCGCAGCCCCGCCAGCCAGCGGGCAAGCCTCGTGGCGCTGTCCGACTGCCGCAGCACGCGCAGCTCAAGCGTGCGGATGCTGCGCAGCCCGAGCCACCCCTCCAGCCCGCCCATCACGGAGCCAACATACATTCTCTCCCAGCGGAGGCTGGCGGCCTGGTGCTCGTCGCGCGCGGCCACCACGCCGCCGAGCAGGTCCGAGTGCCCGCCAATGTACTTTGTGGCCGAGTGGACGACAAAGTCTGCGCCGAGCGCGAAGGGGTCCTGCAGCGGGGGCGGCGCGAACGTGCTGTCGACGCAGAGCAGGGCGCCGCGCGAGTGCGCCTTCTCGGCGTATGCGCGGATGCTGCTGGCCGTGCCGTCCGGGTTGAGGGGGGTCTCGAGGTGGATCAGGTCGCCGGGGTGCAGGTCCTCGGCGGGGCAGTCGAGAGGGAGGGTCTGCAGGCCTGTTAGGCGGGTGAAGATCTTGACGACGTTGTGGCAGCCGTGGTAGCAGTTGCCTAGGGAGATGCGGCGCGGGTTGGTGCGTACCAGCACGGCGTGGAAGGCGGCGAGGCCGCTCGAGTAGGTTGTGCTTGGGCCGTGCAGGAGCGTGCTGAGGATCTGCTCGAGGCGGGTGCTGGAGGGGGCGGACAGGCGCGAGTAGATGTAGGGGAGGGGTTCGGGCTGTTTGATTAGGTTGTTAGTGGTGGTGGTGGTGGTGGTGGTGGTGGTGGTGGTTCAGGGAGGTAAGGGAGGACGTACATTTCCGGAGGTGTCGGCGGCTTGGGCGGCGACGAGGTCGGAGAAGGGGGTCAGGGCGGAGGGGTCGCGGGGGTAGTGGAATGTGGTGGAGACGTGGACGGGGGGGGCGACGTCGGTCACGGTGCGGGCGGTGTGGGTGTCGTCGGCGTGGATTGCGAGGGTGGCGACGGAGGGGGGGCGTTCCTGTGCCATTGTATAGAGACTGAGTGTAGATGTAGAGATTGGGAGTATAGAGATGGAGGGGAGGGGGAGGGGGAGGGTCTCTCCTCTTATAAGGTACCCACGGCAATTAATCAATTAATATACTCGGCATTAGGAAGCAGACAGGGGCTATCACGTCACCGGCAGTGTGGAGTGTCTATTTGAGGTATAGAAATAGAGTAGAGAGAGAGTGGAGAATATCGGAGAGTGGAATACCAGAGAGTGGAGTATCGGAGTGGAGTATCGGAGTGGAGTATGATATCTGTAAATAGTTGTAATAAATAGATAGAAATGCCGCCGCACCGATCATTGGCTCCGGCGCCTCGATTTCCCCGCAACAGCAACGCACAGACCCTCGTCGGCGATAACACGAACTGGTCACTTGTTCTCTTCTTCTCTTCTCTTCGTCTTCTCTGCGCTCCGCTTCACCATCATCTTCTCCTCTTCACCATCATCATCTTCATCATCATCATCACCATCACCTTCACCTTCACCTCCATCTATCCACAATTGAGTGAATCCCCTCAGTGCAATGATCAGCTATCTCATCCACCGCCGGGACTGGTACCTCCTCCTCCTCTACAACTACTATATGACACACAGCTAACACCCCCCTCCCAGCAAAGAAAAGCAGGCCTCCCGTGCCTCGGCCATCGCCTCCCTCCCCCAAGTCTACCACGAGCCCCTCACGCCCCCCGACATCACGATCCTGACCACGCCCGTCTCCATCACCTCCTCCCTCGTGCGCAAGGGCGAGTGGAAGCCCCTCGACATCCTGCACGCATACGGCAAGCGCGCCCTACACGCCCATGCGCAGACCAACTGCATAACGGAGGTTCTCCTCCCGCTGGCCGAGCAATGGCTCTCCCCCTCCCCGGGAGTGAACCTTGACGGGCCCCTCGCCGGGATCCCCGTGAGCCTCAAGGACACCGTGAACGTGGTAGGCTACGACAGCTGCATCGGATACAGCAGATACACCAAGCACCCAGCAAAGGAGTACGCCCCACTGGTACGGCTCCTGCGCGACGCCGGGGCCGTCCCATTCGTCAAGACCAACGTGCCCATCACGCTGCTCTCGTTCGAGAGCTCCAACCCCGTCTTTGGCCGCTCCACAAACCCACACAACAGCGCATACTCCCCGGGGGGCAGCACGGGTGGCGAGGCCGCGCTCCTGGCCCTCGGCGGCAGCCGCATCGGCGTGGGCACAGACGTTGCCGGCAGCGTGCGTGTCCCCGCGCACTACTGCGGGATCTACGCGCTGCGCTGCTCGACGGGCCGCTTCCCCCGCAGCGGGTGCATGACGGCCATGGCGGGCCAGGAGGGCGTCCCAGCCGTCTACTCCCCCATGGCGCGGACAATGGGCGACCTATCCTACTTCCTCGGCGCCGTGGTAGGCATGGAGCCCTGGCGCTACGACCACAGCGTGCACCCACTCCCATGGCGGCCCTTCCTCCCGCGCCAGCGGCCCATGCGCTGGGGCGTTCTACGTAGTGACACCGTCGTCCCCCCATCCCCCGCCTGCGCCCGCGCGCTCGACATCGCCGTGGGCGCACTCAAGTCGCAGGGCGAGGAGCTCATCGACCTGGACCCCACGGCCGTCCCCGACAACGTAGCCTCGCTGCGCATCGCCGCGCACGCCCTCAACGCCGACGGCGGCGGCACCTACACCTCGCACTTCCGCAGCATCCTCGAAGCCAACGACCCGGGCGTGGCGCAGATGCGCCTCTACTTCCTCCTCCCGCGCCTCCTCAAGACGCTCTACTGCGCCTACGTGCGCTACGTGCGCCGCGACGCCAAGTGGGCCGACGTGCTGAGCGGCTGGAGCGCGCGCTCCGCACAGGACCAGTGGACGCTTATCGTCCAGCGTGAGGCCGTCAGGCGCCAGTGGTTCGACTACTGGCGCGCCCTCGAGCTCGACTTCATCATCACTGTCCCGAACGCGCTGCCGGCCGTACCCCACGGCGGCATGAAGCGCGGCTTTGCAAGCTGCGGATACACGTTTCTGTGGAACCTTGTTGGCCCCCCATGCAAAGCAGAAGCACCACAAAGTACTAACGGGGAATAACAGCTCGACTACGCGTGCGGAGTGCTGCCGGTGACCAAGGTTGATGCGGCCGCGGACGTGCTCCCGAAGGGCTTCGCAAAGGGCCTCGATAACCAGATTGCGCGCAACGCGTTCGTGGACTATGACGCGGCGGCCATGGCGGGGCTGCCGCTGGGCGTGCAGGTTGTTGCTGGCCGGCTCGAGGAGGAGAAGTGTCTTTGGGGCATGCAGAGGGTTGTGGAGTGTTTGGAGCTTGTGGGCGAGGGTTATAGGGAGATTGAGATTGAGGCATGAGGGGTAATGATTTTTAGGTTGGTTTTTTTCTTCTCCTTTTTTTCCCCTTTTTTTTTTCCTTTTGGTGGCTTGAATGGCCTTTTTCTTTTTTTACTGGAATGTAATTAATGACCTGGTATGAATAATATGAATATGAATACGAATTTGATATTTATGACTATGTAGCTATAGATAATAGATGCTACACTTTTACTCCCGCTTTATAATAAAAATACAATACAATTTTCACCCAATAGACAAAAGAAAAGCAATAAAAAAAAAAGCGCCTCCCACTACCAAAAAACGAATGTCCAAACTCATTAACAACGATATCACACCTAAACCACACCCGCCCACTTCCTCCCCACCCTCGCGCCCCCCTTCCTCCACAAACACACCAAGCACACCGCCGACGCCACAAACACAACCGTAACAACAATCAGCAGCGCCCACACCGCCTTCATCATCTCACACACGCGCACGCTGCTCAGCACCCACTGCGCATAGTCCATAGGGAGGAGATAGAGGTCCTCACGCTTGGCATGGTAGCCCACGTTGACGCTGACATAGCTCCCCGTGTTACTCTCGACAAAGACGCCGACGGCGCGGCACGAGAGGTACGCCAGGGGCCTTCCGACGACGATGGCCGCCACCAGGGCAGCGAGGACGAAGAGGGCGTCGGAGGCGGCGGCGTAGTGGTGCGGGAGCTGCGCGTCGTAGTAGAGCGCGGTGGTGATGACTGTGTAGAGCAGCGAGAAGATGGAGAGGCAGAGGGTGCCGACGATGGCGGGGGAGGGCTGCTGCATCGCGTCGGCCATGGAGGCGATCTGGTGGGCGCTCATGCCGAGGATTGAGATCAGGCTGAGGCCTTGCAGGAGCCGGCTGCTGAGGAAGATGTAGCCTATGGCGCCGTTTGAGTGGAGTGCTGAGCGGGGCATCTTGGTTGTGTTGGTTCGAGTTTTTTTTGGAGTGGCTGGAAATGATCGTGGGGACGGTAAATGCCAGTAGTAGTAGTACCAGGGGTGATAATAGTAGCAAGCAAAAAGGACTAGTTAGAAAACGTTGAAAAACTGCGCTGCAGTGGAATCGTCAAGTCCTATCGAAGGAAACCGTTTGATTCTAGAAGTGAAGGTTTGAAAAAAAAAAACAAGAAAAGGAAAATGGGACTTGGTGGTGGGTGCTGTCTGAAGGAGTCCGGTCATAGGGGGGAACTACGCCTCTTAAGTATCACACCGTACGGTGTAGCAATCGATATCCACAACCTCCTTATCCTACACCACCGGTGCCGAAAGCATACTCATGTCGAAACAAGCGTGTGTGCTCGCCAGCGCCGATCCTAACTGGCAATCCATACAGGGCCTGCTTCTCTCCCCCCCGATTGATCGTCTCCGGGGTCCATTTCTTTTCTTCTGCATCTGGCCGTAAATAGTTTTTGCCGCCTTCACAAAACGTGAGGGTTAGGGGTCGCACTCAGGGGGTGAAGAATCCCCATGGACGGTTTTCATTGGCTGGCTGCCAGGCAGGGCGCTTAAGGGATTTTCACCCCCTTGCAGTTGATTCGCTGCTGGCGTCTTGCTGGTGATGGGCAGCTGAAAATACATATCCAACCAGCGAGGCCATAATTATCGCAAATTAACCGCTTAGAGGTTGAATTTCCGATTCTGGGGCAATTAGTGGACGCACTTGAGATGAGGCACCTTGGCGGCTCGACTATTATTGGTCCTGGTTGACGCACACCAGGAAATAATCAAGTTGAAAGCATATAGATGCCCAGCTAGGCTGGCTATTGATAGAGGCGGCTGGAAGCGGATATTGTGCTTGAAGGGAAAAAGGTCTCCAGGACCATCCTTGCTTGTATTCATCGGGGTTGAGGTTTGATTCGGCATTAGCTTCGTATCGAGAACCCAGAACTAGTTTTAACCTTTCAGCTCAGTTACGGAAACCAGGGGGGAGGGGGGGGGGGAGCGGTGCACACACGTATTCAATCGATTGTTTCCAAATCTGGTGCGCCAGTGAGGAAGTGGACATATATCACATATATGAATCTATTCTATTCCCGGGGCTCGACGTTTGATAAAACTACATGTACCATGGAGGCTCGGAATCTTATTCACTCGACTTAAGCTTTTTTCCCCGTTAGTTAGGCGTCTATCCACATACATGCATGCCCCGCCCCGCAGGAGCACTTGTCTGAGCCCAGGGCTCACCGCCTCGGAGGTATCTGCCCGACCAGTCGAATCCATCAGTGAAGTCCGAAGGGCGCCATCTACATATCCGAAATGCGTTTTTGCGAACTAGTTAATACAGCAAATCAAGACGGCAGGGGTCTGTTTGCCTACGAAAGACCGACCGGTGTCCGTGAAGAAGCAGGGCTTGGGCGGGGCGGGATATGAATGGAGAGTTCTCTGGATGTGGTGCCTAAGGCTGTTGTTGATCAGCAGCAGTAACATGATGGTTTCCGCTACTGTACTATGGGCGGTAAGAGGTTTGGGGACAGGGCCGCTCGATCGACTGATTGATAGAATTGTCGACTCCAGATTCTATTTGAGAGTGGTACGTGATATGTGCAGGTTACTGGAATTAGTAGAATGCTAGCAAATAGGGACATGACTGCATTTCGTTATTGATACTTTGTCCTAATAGGATGCACCTCTATATACATGTACTCCCTATTTCACAACGTTTTCGGGCACAACCGCTATTGCATGCCACACAACAACCCACTAAGCCATGTTTCTATATGGTATGCAATAGTGGCTGTGTTCGAAAACGCTGTGAATTGGAGTGTTTTAGCTACACGAGTTGAACATGTTTAGGAAGAGACTTGCAGTCGTCTAACCAATAACATGTGCAGGACTTTTTGTCCTGAGCAATTCTATAATCAGAGGCCCTAACAGCCTTCTCCTACAGCCAACGTCATGCTGTTGGCACATCTATTATACATTATCTGCTTACCAACATATCTCTCCACAATCCACGAATACATGCCGACATGGTGTTACCGTACGCCACCATTCCATGGATCTCTAGTTGTTGCATGAGATCTCACTCGGAAAACACAATACTAGCCGTCATGACAGGCCGGTGCGTGCATTAGTTGTATGGTTCTGAACCGACCACATCTTTGCGCAGGTGGAGCCAGCTCTATATTTAATTATCTGATTGGCAGGCTTTGGGATCGGCACCAATCAAGCCACCGAAGAATGGGGCTGGCTTCATTTGCGCAAAGTCTCAAATATATTGACGGTCCTCTCTGGCAGCGCATTGCCGGGCTGCATAAGGCAACCAGCATACATACATTATTATGTATGAACGGTCAACCGGTAACAGAAATACCACGTACCAGATTAAACACATATCGATTTATTACTCACACAAACGCCACTCCCATCACCAACAATCACCAACAATCACTCGACCACAATAATAAAAATAATTTCATTGATGTCTCACATTCTTTGTTTGCTGAAGATCACGGGGTGGACAAATACAATTACATCATAACCACTAGATATTTCTGTTATGACTTGTCTGCCCTTCTAGTTCTCCCTCCTCTTCAGCTATATTCTATGCACGACTACTGGGATAGGTTATTATTGCCCTCACAGCTCTCCCCTCTTTCTCCATGACATACAGAATATATATTAGGCTTCAATCGATTTACTGAAGCAAGAGACTTACCAACCACATCCACAGCACCTCACAACCTCCCCAATGTCCCCCTCCTACCTCGAGCCCGCACCCCCCACCTCCACCTCCCCCCCACCCTTACCCACCTCCCAAACCGCCATCCTCCACGCCCTCTCCTCACTCCTACAGCTCCACCACCACCAACGCTGGCTCCCCAGCACCGCCGCCCACAACCTCGCCTCCCTCCGGCGTCTCGACACCCCCTCGCCGCCAGCGCACGACACAATGCACCACCTGCAGCACACGACGCAGACGCAACAGAAGGAGACGTGGGAGGCCATGACGCCCGCCCAGCGCCGCGCCGTCTACGAGCGCCTACTACGCCTGCTGCGGGACGCGGCGCGCGCCGCTCGCGCCGCCGAGAGGTCCGCGGACGGGCAGCTGCTGGATGCCTTTGACCGCGAGTTTGATGGGGCTGTGGCCGCGCTGGTGGAGGGCTGGCGCGCGGTGTGCGGGGGGGCGGGGGGATAGGGGCTGCGACGTTGGATGCGAGTCGTTTGTGTCTTTATATGGTGTATTGTTAATCAAGGGCTCTGTAGCTTATATGTAACTGGCAGTTCCTACAGTGTTTGCCGGGAAGGGAGCCACTCTGCGGTTTCGGATAACCGGTTTTTAGTCCTTTATAGTTATATATATCCAAACTGATTCACTACTATATAAACCCCTATCACAGTCTTGAACTAAAGCCAGAAAGACACATCCAAACCCAAGATCTAGAACGAGACCACACACCGACCACCATCCCGCAGACCCGGCTCTGGGCCAAAGAACACCGACCACCGCAAGGGCTAGGGGACTTGGAACGCCTAGCCCCCAGAAAACACTCTATGTATTTACCTACTTACGTATGATATCCCCGCAGTGGCCGTCACAACGTAATTAAAAGTGACCGCGGCCGGCCGACGCAAAAGCAGTTGCCAAGGCCCGGCTGCGCGGGCTCCGGGCGTGGTTGTAAATACATGTATATGCCAAGCTAGGGCCCGTTCGGACAGTCTGATGATAGTCCGACGGATTATTGAGTTTTGGGTTATTGTAGTTAGAGGTGTTCGGGGGGGTATATGAATAATCTATATTCTCTAACTTCTGCTGATTCAATGACACCGCGGGCTTCTCAGCTGTGGCAGTCGCGACTGGTGAGGTTATCCTCAAGTTCTGCTTATTTGAATTATTTTACCTACTTATTGATAATCGACACTTTGGAGGAATCCATCAATGTAACCCGTGTCGGCCCTAAGTGAAGTACTGTGTGTACATGCAGTATGTACTCTACTCAGGTATACCTGGAGAGAAAAGGGTCAATGATGCACCTGCTAGTTTTAAAGGTTTGTGATATAGCGCCGTTACTTGTATTTGCCATTTACAATAAGTATATAATTAATGAGTTGAAATAAATAAATACCCAGAATAGAACTAGCCCCAGGCCCCCCCCCCCCCCAATGCAGATTGCCCTACTACTTCTCCGGCGCGGCCAACATATCCCTCGGCATGCCGTCCTTCGCGCACGGCGCAAACCTCCAATACCCCTTATTAAACCTCGGCGCCAGCTGCCTCGCAAGCGCCTTTACCAGCGCCGGCGCCGGCGGAAAATCGCTATGCAGGCCATCCTCAAACGTGACATCCAGCGCCGTGATGAGATACGGCACCGTAGTCTTGAGCCCCAACTTCCCCATACTCTGCCTCGCCTCCTCCTCGAGGATCTCCGCAATGTCCAACTTATCCCTGTGCTGCGCAAGCGCCAGGATAGTCGGGATCTCGTCGGCCAGGTGGGCGACGAGCGTGTTTCCGAAGCCGTCGATGATGGCGACGAGGCGCGCGCCGGAGAAGGTCTCGGGCGTGGCAGCGCTGATGTAGTCGTCGTATTCCTTGAGGCCGGCGGCGAAGGCCGCGTGCTGCTGCATGTTGCCGTCCATGAGCCCCGGGACGCCCGTGAGCTTCTCGAGGGTGGGGAAGAGCGCGGCTTCCTCGCCGGTGTGGTGCAGGTGGATGAAGGCGGACCAGGCGCGGCAGTAGCCGAGGAAGTCGCTGTGGTCGGCGGGGAGGACGTGCGGGGATTGGAGGTAGATTGCGTTGAGGCCGCGGATGATGACGTTGTGTACGAGGCACATTTGGGTCCCTGCTAGGATGTAGTCGTCTGTTCGCTGGGGGAATTGTTAGTGATGGCTGGTTATGTAGAGAAGTGTAATTGATATGGTCTTTTATATTGGGTTTTATATCGTGATCGAGTGAAGTCTTATGATTGAGTTGAGTGGGGGGGTATCATATTGGCCGAGTAAGATATCATGACCGAGTTGGATGTCATGACCGGAACAACTAAACAAACAAGAATTATCTCAACTCACATCGCCATCAACAAACGGTGTTTTAATCAACGGGAACGGCCCATCCGCCCACTTCTTCGTCGGCCCCGTCATATATTATATTAATCTGCTGCAAAAAAAGGAAAAAAAGGGTTGGATGTCGTAAAAGACAGAGTGCAAAGTGCAAAAAGAAACCCAACAACGCGCGCGCGGGCATCTCCTTATATACAAGTCCCCTTCTCTATACCTTAAGGCTTGGTAGTATAATATGTACATATGTATATATAGAAGAGCTCCCTACGCCTTGCACGGGAATGCGGCTAAACAGTATGCCAAACCAAAGGCGGGCAAGAGCTCAGTCAGCTTACCCCCCCGGTTATATTGGCAAGCTTAATTTCCTCGCGATATATATATATATACAACAACGGAATGTAGAGTAACTCGAGTGAGAAGATGGGGCCAGATTTGCCTCGGCTTGATTAGTTATATGAATCATGGAGAGAATTCTTACCTCGGTATGGCCCATATCTCCAGCCTGGCCAGGCGGGCGAGTTAGTGGTAAAAGGTGGCTTTTGCCATATAGTTGACACAAAGCTGTGTGTAGATATCCCACTGCGCCAGTGGTTTCACGATGCCAATGATATTCTTGACCTCAAATTCGTTAGCACCCCTCCTCCTCCCCCCCTCAAGGGTGGATGTATGCAGGTACTCTATATGTTTCAAGACCACTAGCCAGTCTCGGTGCCAGGAGCAAAAAACGGCGAGCACTTTATCCATTTAATTTCAGTGTTAATCCCGGCCCGAGAGCATTCCCGAACGCCACGGCGGCGCGGCGCGAGGTTCATTTACATAATTCGATCCCCCGGACAGCTGAGTTCCAGTCTGTAGAATCTTTTTTCGGCACACCTGCTGCACTGTGGGCTGTAGCATATGGCGGGGGTCTCGGGATGTTTGTGTTGGTTAGTTTTTTGTTTTTTTATGTACTTTATATTGGCACCCTGTAAAAACGATCCTGCGATTACAACAAACAAAATATTTCGGTCCCTTCCTCAAAAGGTAAGGTTGCGAAGGGTTGTGATAAACGGCACTATAGGAGTTTATAACTATAAATTATCTTTGCAGTCACCCCCATCTAGTTTATATCACGATTTGAACTCATGAGCTTCGGGACTGGGGCCGGTGCCAAAACTTTGCGGACGCGGCTGTACATGTATATATCAGCTCATGATATTATTGCAGCCTCAACGATCCACAGGAAACCCTTCAGAGCTAGCATCAGGCTCAAAGTTTATTCATTATGTATGTACATACATTTATCGTATCCCTAAGCGGCTGGGCTACATGCACCGGCCGAACCCGAACCCAGAACGAAAAACATTAAGGGAATTAAAATTAAGCCTCGGTCCCATTAATTAACCGACCATTAATTGCGGTGAATATTCTATTATCCTGGTCAATTGGGAAATTAAAGATTCGACAGTTAGACCTGGAAATAGGTAGTCGAGAGGAGACCGTATATTATAGCTATAGGGGATTGGTTCGATGCTACTACTCCGGTTGAGAGGCCGGCCGTGTAGGCAGTTGATTTGGGTGTATGTATATATATACTTAGTGCGGGTACGCTGTCCAACACTGTTCCGTAAGGCAGAAAAATAAACAAAAATGCTCCCGAATAACGCCAACCCCTAACTCAAAAATCATCCCGTGTTTACTGTTAATGTGGTGGTGGGTATATCTATCTCAAGCACGACAGGTGGCTATGCCGACGTTTATGCATCTTCTCCCAGTCTCTCTCCTCTGGCAGCTGCAGCCTATCATCCTCCGCGCCAGGGGACGTAGCTGTAGCGGCCCGACCGCCATTAAGAGGGCTAGAGGCGGAGCCAGCTGCAGAGGCGGTAGAGACGTTCCTGCTCCTGAGGGACTCGATGTCGAGCAAGACCTCTGGCGGCTGCGCTATGTTACTGCTGTTTGGAGTGTCCCGCTGAGTCTCAAAGGTGAAATCTGAGAATGCATTGTTTTGGGAGAGCTCAAAGGGCTTGTTGACTCTTCCCAGGTCGTTTTTCCGGGCAATTTTTCGGATCAGTTCTGCCATACTAAGCTCGATATTGAGCTTGATGATGAAACCTAGTGGATGGAATTGCAGCCATCTGTTTGTTTTTTTCCGGGGAAAAAAAGTGACAGGTCAGTAAACTATTTTTTAAAGAGGAGATAATCTTCTAGAAATATGGGTGGATAGTCTTACATTCTTGGGTTATGGTAGCCCATCATGCCCACTACAAGGAGCTAAAATCGATATCAGCCTATCCCAAACTTGCATTTTGCAGACAATATCCTTGGCTCCACTTGGACCTTTTTGGAATTCGGAGACTTACATCAATACACATAGATATGCAGATGGTCCCAAAAACAAAATTCGTCAATGGCCTATATTTCTCCAGGCCGGCCTCAAGGAGATGTTTCTTCACAACTCTGATGAAATACAAGTTGAGAAAGATGTCGGTGCAGATCAATATGGCCCCCTCGAGACGGGTATACACCTCTTCCCCTCTAATAAACCTTTTCGATGCATCAACTAGTGAAGGCACACACAGACACACAATATATAGATATATGGGCCTGATCACACACCTATGATTTATCTGGAGCGAAGCGCCTATCCACGTGAATGCAGAGATAACACACAGTGTCATTAACATTGCAAAAACACAACGCCGAATCAGCATGATTTGACGTTTGTCGACGATAATCACTGCTATACGATTTATAATAATTTGGGACTGCGTATTGGTCTGAACTGTCCAGAAGAACCCTATCAGCTGTATTAGAATCAATAGTAAGGGATTGCGGGTACTATGCTCTACTAACAGATACCGAAAAACAGCCAAAAGCTTTTCATCTATATCAGTCAAAGATTCTCAAGTTAAATTATGAGGTGGGGCGGGGACTGACCTGGGTTCAACATATTCAGAAACATTTAACCAAGTTAAACAACCATACCCAAATACCGAGATAACTTCAGCCCAGACCAACCAGAAATACATGGACTTGAAGCGTTTTCTCCTCGGTATCCGTGACGTCTGTTTGTGTCCTTTCCATGCCACCAGATACCCAAATCCCAGCGTAAATCCCCATGCAACAAGCGAGATCTCGTGGTCCCGTTTTTCAAGCTTAAGTGGCTTGTAGTTTGGGCTGACGAGGAATCCTGTCATGTTTTAGGCTATTATGTTTGATTCCGGCTGCCGGCGAGCATAACAAACGTTGGTTAGGAGGTTGATACTGTTGGCATTTTGGAGGGTAGGAGATGTGGGGTCTCGTTGTAGCTTTATTCATGCTACCACTCGCTAATGTCAGGAGGAAGGGCTGGGATAATGTTAGAGAGCGAGAAACAGGGATGGAAATGCATATGGGGCCTAACTCTGTATCTAGCGAGACATCACTACATGTGTACATTAGTCTAATCGGTAATCACTCCGCGTAAGGTGCATATATCTTTTTGGTAGACTCAATTGCGCATGTTGGACTAAGATCATAGTTTTTAATTAGGAAAGGCCCATAAACTCTGAATTGTAGAAACCCTCAGGTCGGAATAAACGCGGTATATATAAGCCCGTTTGAGAGCTTATATGACTCCCTTCTCAATTGTCTCCTTGCATCTGGCCTAGATTTATTTACCGTTCTGGTAAGCCATCTTTGATATTCAGTCAACTATCCTGACTATCAATTGAAACACCTTGGCCTCTATTTTGCAGGATGTACCTACTACACATGTGAGAGAAGTTTGTGGTCTCTGGTTCACTACTTAGGTAGTCGTACCACACATTTCCTGCCGCGAAACCCAGGCTGCGCTTTGGGCACCCTTGGTTTTATGCGGTACATACGCCATCGCAGGAGATAGACACTACTAACTTCATCGGCTTATAGCTCTTATAAGGTTAGATATGGCTCCTAAAGACCAAACTGATAGATTGTACTCTCTCGGAATGGGTATCCGGATGCTCGTGCGTCTATTCATGCAGAAATGGGCCCTGCACAATACTCTACGCATGGCAACCTTGATCCTGGAATCAGGTGGGATCTACCCATGTAGGAACAGTTAATGTACCGCGCCCCACTTGCCATTTGTTCTAAGGATCTGCAAAGCAAATTGACCAATGGCTGATTTTTCAGTTAGCTAAACGCTTTCAAGCTTTCCAGTACCTGAATCTCTATGAAGGCATACCTGGGTTATCTCTCCTATTCTTGTTAGAAGAGCCAACCACCCTCTGATTAGGTAGTTCAGGGAGGGGCGATCTTCATCCCCCCTCACGAGATTTATGCTAAAAGATTGTCCTCGTATACCCAAAATACTTGGGTTATAAAGTAGAGCCGGGGTACGGTGTGAAGCACTCTACTTAGTAAACCACGTGTGATAGATCAGCAAAAAGAAAAAAAAAGTGACGATACTTGTCTGTGAAGTGTGCCTATGAAACACTCCCCACTTCCGCCCTCGTTACTACTACCGAAGAGATAGCGCCATGGTGTCGGACGCTGGTTTCATCCGAAGTCTTAATCTCCACCTTTCGGCAGGCGCCGGTCTTGGGCATCGATCGACCCGGCGAAACAAACCTCGTGGTGTGTTTGTGGCTGGCTTGTCGGCTCACCGGCAGCCATCGGGGGCTGGATACCGCCCCGTTATTCTGCTGAGAGATAATTATGTAAGTTACTCTAACGCCGCATAGTGGGGGTATTGTGGAGATGAAAACAGTGTGTTTGTTTCGATGTTCAAGTAAGTGGCTGCTAGAAAAAGCAAAGTGAGTATCGGGTAACACAGATACGCGCTTAGTTAATACAGCTTCTTAAGACTGACTGGAACCTAACGAATAGTCATAGCTTGTCACTCGGACCTTGCTATGTTTAAGGACGGGGAACGTAACGATCTCTTTCAGAAGTATCCCGAATCCTTGGTAACTTCCGTTAGATTGGGAGGTAACCCGACCCACAGCCAAAGACCGAGACCAAAATAGGCTTATAGCCTTCTATATACTCTCGGGTCTTACTAATGGCACTTACCGTGATAGTGCGATTCATTTCCCCTGGAACTATAGCATAGAAGGTCTGAAGGAAGGGAGTCTCCGTCCAAAAAGAGCTTCAACTAATTTATGAGGAATTACTGGTTTTAGAGGCCTGAGCACTTAAGCAGTGAAAACTAATGGACCAGAAGAATCGCGCTGCATTCACCTCAACGCACTCGATCCAGGCATTGAGCTAGCCATCGGTGGTATTTCTGCAGGTTGAAACATATAAAAGCCTTCATCCCCTGATAGAAAGAATATGCGAGACAAATAGGCATTGGATGACTTCCTGTGGAAATTTAGATTCCAGAATCTGAACCTGAAACTAGTAATCTGATTGGTTGTCTGTGAGCTTTGCCACACTGGCCAGAAAATCTAGGTTCTAGATTTTCTATACGGACGCCCATCTAAACATCCTTTTACATTTAAGGTTAGCCTCATATCTCTTACTCTTACCCAGTACACCACCGGTAAGCTGACATGTCTAGAACCACTTTGCAATTGTGGCAGCTTGACGTCAGTGGCTGATGCATCACGTCGACGACAATGTAGTAAGCTCTACCAATCGGCTCTGTCCACAGAATATTCGTAACCTCCGGATTATTATTGCTCCAGCAGGATCCTCCCCGCACGTACGGGAAGTATATCTTTATTTTCTTTTGTATCTGGTTCACATATGTTATTCTGAGTGGCAGGGGTCTCCAGAGACAGTGTCTCGGGATCAAATCGACTTCCATTTCTCTACTCCGAGGTGGAGCCACCGACCGGACTGTAAAGAGGGCATAGTGCCCCCAGCCGGTTCCGAGAAATGGGCGGATACAAGGGATTTACGGTGCCTAGCTTTCCATAGTGAAACATACTTAACCAATTGCTTTAGGGGGGTAGATTGGGTGAGGAATGCAGTAAGCAGCATTTCAAGTTTGCGGGTCATGCAGCATGAAGGCGGTGGGATGAGCAGACATATGGTTCAAAATCCGCGCCACACGACCAAGGACCTTATAGGCAATTAACCGTTGAATTTCCCTCACACTTATAATTAAGTATATCTACAATAGAGCTATTATAGGCTCAAAACCCATATTAATTAGAATAACTACTACTAAACCTCTCTAGGTAAATATATAGATGGAGGATCCCTAAGATCAACGTTAGAAAGTATAGATCTATAGAATTGTGCTTACATTTAATACTATCCAGACTGTCGATCTCGGTTCTAGGGTTAGGAGTCTATCTTCTACCTAACGAGCTACATAGGTACGAGTGTTGAGCCTCAGGACAGCACAGAAGGCGAACGGCGCGTCGGTTACCCCCATCCACTGGCGGTCGATCACCACATTCAGGGCCCGATACGCTGTTACGCCGATACGCCGATACACCGATCGACCTCCTCGACCAAAAAAACAACGAAGGGAAGAGAAACGCCCCTCGGACAATTCACCGCGAAACGAAATAGGTGCCACCATTCCGACCCGTGTCTTTCAACCTCAATGAACTTACAAATTTCAGAGAGTGTTTGTTTGTTGCAATCATCATGGAGGATCAATTGCAGGTGAGTGAGTGGCCCTAGCTAGCGCCACTCGCCCCAGACTTGCAGCTTTTACAATCATCTCTAGACCCATAGCGTAGCTGGTCCGATGGATACCGAATGGAGAAACTTTTAGACAGTAGCTTGACCAATCAGGAAGTAATCACGTCGTCCAACGGAAATAGTGACAGGCCTTAACCACAGTAACAGTCCTGTACTATCTGGCCAACCCCCCAGAGACCTTCATGTGTAGGGTAGGGTGAGGTAACGCCATGCACTCCACCTCTCGATCGTCACTTCCCTCTTACCTCCGACAAACCCGACCTTACCCCCCACACTGAAACCCCCAGCAAGTAATGCGTCTATCGAACAGTTTTCTATCCACCACAGCGCTATCCGCTTCCTAGCTCCGAGCTTAGTTACGGCGGCTAACCCCGCTCGTCCGCCGGTGGTCTCCCAACAATCAAGCCGAAATAGTTTGGTGAGTGATCGCTGGATGGCCCTTCGACTTGATGACATCGTCGGGGAGCTCGTGAGGTGGCATTGTTGAGCGCTAATTATCTAGCTAGAGAGAAAAGTATGGAGGTAGGGAGTAATATGATTTTCGTGGCCTCGCCGTAAGTGAGCTGGAGCTTGTTGGGCCAACCTCCTCAGACCTTTATGAAATTGTGGAGCTAGAGAGGTGATGTTACCTCTAGACACTGCAGTTATTGTTTAAAAGCACCGCTCCTTCTTTTGACGTGCACGGGCGTCAAAGAGCAAAACTCACGCGGTATTCTTTGTGCTATGATTGTTTCTTGGGACAAATGTTCAGGACAGGCCATACCTCGAAAAGATATTGGATGAAGCTATACTTTTCTCGTTCCAATATAGAATCCCTACAGCATATTATATACTAAGTTGTATTCGTAGGTAGAACCCACAAGCCAAAGTTCCCCATAAAGCACTACTTACGAAGTAAACAGTTATGTACGTATACTCGGCGTTTCGTGATTACATAAATCGTCAATAGCGCCAGTTAACCTGGGTTTCGCTGGGGGTCAGTTAAGTAAAAAGTATTAGTGGTTGGTTCTATATATCTTGCCTGCTGAAAATAACCTACCTGATCAGCTCGTGCCTAACATGCTGGAATTTCGGAATTCGGCCTTTGATCACATCCACATACATGTGGTTACCGTGCATAACCGGGATTTAAGCATGAATGCACTATATTCACATTCCGACGGCTTCTATATGCTATATATTAAGCAATCGGTCAATCAATCCGCTTCGAGGAGGTTAATATATCTGTGGGTTGGTATATCGAGTGACATCCTATGATGAAGCTCGCGCATTTCGCCATCATAA
Source organism: Morchella sp. 2016-72 (assembly GCA_024713865.1). Classification (NCBI taxonomy): domain Eukaryota; kingdom Fungi; phylum Ascomycota; class Pezizomycetes; order Pezizales; family Morchellaceae; genus Morchella; species Morchella sp. 2016-72. Next base: position 3,193,844 of record JAMJEY010000003.1, read on the forward strand.
GAAATCACTCGAGTACCCGAAAATTGCTGCGAAAATTTGCACCTTCCGATTCGTCAGAGTGGACAGCAATAAAATGGAAACTAACAGATAGAAGAAGGGATTCAGTCCGTCTTGTCTCGCGACCATCACTGTTTAACTGTACTTTCCTGGTCAAGCGGGAACACCCGGTATATATCCACCCCATGAGTAAACGGTATTTCTTGAATGAACCTACTTCTTGGCTGGACTAGAACACTTTTATTGCATGAGTTCCACACTAGGGATTGAGAGGGTCAAGAGGTCTTATTATCAGGTCGATACTTTCTCTCCTCTTCTCCGCTTTTGTCTTTCCCTCCGCGGAGCTGGTAGGCTTTAATTTGCCTTCCCTTTTACACATGTATACCTCCTACCACTAATATGCTCTATGACATAGTAGAGATACTGGCCCCGGGGGGTCACGGGCGGTGAGCATCTAAGTACTCTACCCATCCGTGAGTAAAACCCATAAGGAATTCGCTTACCACACCTCCGCGAGGCGGGAGGCCAACTCACGGGACATTTTGGATATTATGGATCTTTATTGGACGGGTAACCCACTCGGGTAATTCGGACCTCTTGACTAATTAATCATACATTCAGTATTGAATTTAGATTCGAGGAAACGTAGTAATGATGCAGTTTCTCATTGCCCATACAGGTACTGCTTGTACCGCTGGTACAAACCGCCACAACATCCACCGACCACCACCGAGCATATCTGTGCCGCAGTCACAAGTCCCCGGTAAGTATAATACCTTTACCTGTAAAGCACGGATAATCTTTGAATCAATTGAGCTTACTGAATGGATATGTTTCCCACTGCAAGTCTTTTATATGTGGCAAAGATCTACACCATGGGCCAATGATAAAAATTCCGCTTTTTTGATATCTCTATTGCGCAGTCCAAAATTTCAAGAAATACAATAATAAAAAAAGACACCTCTATAAGTAGCGACCTTAATTAAAGTCACCAGCTTACTCGTAAAAGAAACCCGCAAAAAAAGAAATACCACGCAACTAATGCGCGATTACAACCCTAATATAAAAATACATCATATACTAAGCACCGCCGGCAACGTTGCCCTCAGAACTAGAAGGCCCACCTCAGCCAGACCTACTGCGGGCCGAGGCGGAGCCCGATGCTTGACCTCCATCCGCACCCGCACTTGCGGAACTGCTGCTGCTGCTATCAGCGTCGGGTCCACCAGCGCTGGAGTTCGCTGAGGCTTTAGCCTTTGACGAGCCACTAGGGCCGCCTGCTCCTGCATCGGTACTGGAGCTGCTTGAAGCTTCGGACTCTCCGTCGGCTCCAGTCCTGCTGCTGGCTGAAGCCTGGGATGAGGCACCAGGAGGACCTGCGCCTGGCGGCTTGCCTGTTCCACTGTAGGAAGAGCTGCTGGAGGAAGAGGAAGAGGAAGAGGATGACGATGACGATGTCGAGGATGAGTAAGAGGTCCCCGAGGCACCTGGTCCATCTGTTCCACCTGGTCCATCTGGTCCACCCGCAGAGGCCTTTGACGAGGCACTCGTAGATGCACTGCTAGGAGGACCTCCGGGGCCTCCCTCAGGGGGTCCTCCGGCAGAAGAAGGGGCATTAGCGGAGGCACCTGCGGAGGCGCCTGGAGGACCTCCTTTAGGACCTCCAGGAAGGCCACCCGCAGATGCGGAGGCATTAGCAGAGGCGGAGGCGTCAGAAGAGCCGTCCGCAGAAGCACCGGCAGGGGCACCGGCAGAAGCACCAGGGGGACCACCCTTAGGAGGAGCGCCTGCAGATGCGGCAGCATTGGCGGAAGCAGAAGCTCCGCTCGAGGCACCTGGAGGGCCTCCCTTGGGGGCACCACCTGCGGCACCTGCAGAGGCAGAAGCATCTGAGGAGGCGCCAGAAGAGTCGTCCGCAGAGGCACCTGCAGAAGCATCGGCAGAGGCGCCGGCGGGGCCACCCTTAGCGCCTTTTGGAGGTCCACCGGCAGAGGCAGAGGCATTGGCAGACGCAGAAGCCCCACTAGACGCTCCTGGAGGTGGGCCGCCTGCTAGAGGGCCACTCGTGCCACTTGAAGAAGCAGAGGCCCCGGCGGATGCTCCTGGGGGACCGCCAGCGGGAGGGCCTCCAGCAGGGGCTCCACTAGAGGCTCCACTAGAGGCTCCACTAGAGGCTCCACTAGAGGCTCCACTAGAGGCTCCACTAGAGGCACCTGGAGGTGGGCCGCCCGCTGGAGGACCGCCAGCTGGAGGACCGCTCGGAGGACCACCTGCAGTTACACCAGCGGAGGCACTGGCCGAGGCACCAGCGGAGGAGCCTGGAGGGCCGCTTGGAGGACCGCCTGGACCACCTGGGGGACCACCTGGACCGCTTGGGGGACCGCTTGGGGGACCGCCTGGACCGCCTGGGGGACCGCCTGGGCCACCTGAAGAAGCTCCTGCGGAAGCTCTCGAAGATGCAGAGGCATCTGAAAAAGACGAGCTGTCCGACTGAGAGGAGGCCTTTGAGGATGCAGACGCACTGCTAGAGGAACTAGAAGAAGTGTCTCCAGAATCTCCACCGCCTCCAGCGCCTCCCTGCTCAATAGCCCTCAGTCTAAACTCTTCAAAGCTCCTTTCCTCTGTGGGATTTATAGCAAAGACCCTATTCCACTACATATCAGTATCAAGTTTAGTATATCGAGAATATTGGAGGGCTATTCCGTACATTCCCCTACCACAATGTTTCTTATGGGCACAATGGAAGAAATGCGGCTTCTCATCTTTCACAACATGCCTAAATTTCGGTCCCGGATCTGCCCTATCGGGATTCTCCACAATGGAAGTATCGACACCACCTTCAAGCTTCTTACACGGTGTTGCAAATGTGGACTCTGTGAGTGAGTGGGTTCCTCCTCTAAATTCAAACACAACGACATCTCCAACGTCCGCTATGACGACTTGAGGGTCATAGTAAAGGACGCCGTTGGCGCCGACATGAACCAGGTGAGTTTTCCCACGGCCACTTGAACGGCCTGCTGATCCTCCTCCAGATGAGGAAGAGGCAGAAGAAGAGGCTGATGCGGAAGCCTCGCTATAAAGTAGTGAGTAGGTTTCATAAACAATTCTTATTTATAGTATAAGGAAATATACCTGTCACTGGTGGCGATAGGCAAAGCAGCAGCTGTTACTACCGCCAGCATAAAACATGTAAATTTCATAATTCTCGTCATCGTGTCAAATGAGTGTAAAGATATAAATATATCAAAGAATTCGGAATGAGTGAATGTAAATAATAAAAGAAAGTGGTTTTAAAGAGAAGCCGGCTCTTGATTAATTTGCAGCACAGCTGCTTTTTTTCGAAGGTACTAAAAGAGTGTAGAGAACTGAAAAGTTGGTGAAAGAAAGAAACAGGTTGTGGGGGAAAAAAGAGTATTTATTAACTACATCCTCGAAAATAGGATATCACTCGGTAGTAAATTACAATACCGTTGTGAGGCGCTGGAAACCATAGACCGGGTCCGGAGTCGGGGTTTAAATGTGAAGCCTTGGCACTAGCACTAACCGCTTTTGGCTCCGGTGACCTCTTACACATAAGAAGTTCAACATCCCCAGCAGAGGATTGTTTTCGGTCTGCGCAGGGCTACTACTCCTTCTTACCTCAGAAGGCTAATCAAATTGGAAGAAAAGTATCGCCGAGTTGAATGCCAAGGCCCGAAATAACTGGTGCGCAGTGACTAACTACTCAGCAAAGCAAGACACTGATTCCAGTTCATACCAAAGGAAGCTCTGGTAAGGATTCATACGTGCTTTTCTTGTACAAAAGAAATGTGTTTCTCATATCTCATTATGTACTGATATTGAAGTCTGTAAGCATTTCGATGAAATAGATCTCGGTATCCCGTCATGCTTAACAGCTGTGCCACTAGTACTGCCCAAGACGTCGAGGACATTCCCCGGTGACTTAACCGAAACCATAGGTGCCGTACAAAAAGGGGCACATTCCAGGGCTGGCCAGTAATCCTCTAGGGATCACTGCCTCGCTTGCCCCCGGTACCTAGTAGTTTACTAAGAGATTGTCTTATGGTATTTCCGAATTCCTAGATCCTGTGTAAACAAGTACAGTCATGTGTGATATATCAGTATTGATGTGTGTGAGAGTTAGATCTAAGCATTGCGCATCCGTTAGGATGCATTTGGAGTGAGTGGCGTATCAATACCGAACCAATTCTGCATCAACCCACTAATATCTACTGGGGCTCCATTGACCACTTTATCCTTGTGTCGTGGGTATTGAATCTATTTGACGGTGGCTGTGGCTAATAACACTCAGGTCCTCTGCCTCGGATTTGATAATCATACCTCGTAGAGTTTTATATATCATTGATAGTTTGTTTGTTGGATAACCTAGAATGTCAGTGATAATGAAGTGGAAGCTAGGGAAGTGGAGAGTCCTACCATTCACTGTAGACAATAATTCATACATACTTAGTAGTGACCCTGCGATCCCGCCCAATCCCGTCCAATCCCGTTGGCTAGGGGTAATATTTTGGCTAGTGATGGTTCAAGGCCCACTCTAAGCTTGATATCATAGGATAGCGTTAATAATGTATTGCCGAGATATGCAATTCCCGAATCGTGGGTGGCATATGCAGACTTACCGTTATATGTGTGCTCTGATCTCGCTGAAGTGTTGGGTCTACTAGCTGCGAATCATCGCTTAAAGCCTGAAGAGAAGCTTATATTAACATCTATCGAACCCCAAAAAGCAGAAAGAACCTAAGCTATTATGGACTCTTAACTACATTAATAACAGGGAGTAAGGCGTAAAGATTGGAGGAAACTATCCAAAGAGCATGATTTAACTAACTGTCAACCCTAATTTGAGTCCAGGAAACAAATATACCAATAAGAGTTGAACATTTGGTACTGCATGTAATGGTGCCGGATGGTGTTTAATAGGGGAAAAAGCTAACGCCATGAAAGGAGGGGGATTAGAACCCCCGCGGGCTAGGTCCATGAGAAACCTCGCTTTTAGAAGAAAGAAAGCAGTGTTTGTTTGAGTCACACACCTTAACCACTCGGTCATCCTTCCTGTGTACTAATGAGCCGTATTGTGAAAACTTGTTTGCTTGGTGTTAGCAGAGGCCTGTGTTCTCGTTGTCAAGAGCTTTGGACTTCTCAAAGGTCATTTTTTGCGCGTATATGCTCAATCGAGATTAGGTTGAATTATATATATGTGCCCTACTACATATTATGCGGAAATCTTGATATATGCCCGTTTCATCGCCGGCCCTTCCTTACCTATCCATTCTCTCCTCTGGCATATACACAACATATATCTGCGTGAAATTTAAGTCGGAGTTACTTTCAGCCAGTGGAAAAGCTGTTTATCTCTGCCGCGGCCCGAACCAATCCTGGAGTTGAGTTGGACTATATGTAGTTATGCCTCAGAGTACCAGCCCCAAAGTATCATCGATGCCATATTACATACTTATGCGCCTGGCGAACCAAAAGGTGCCAGAAACAGCACCAAAAGGGTCTTCCTCGGACCTCCCCCACTTTTACAGGGAATGAGGTGTGACATAGTGGGGGGTTATGGCGTGACCACACCTCCAAACCTCCCCACGCTAGCAAAATCTGCACACTCTAGATCGGTGGAACAACATAAGAGTGCTTAATTGGAAAGACAGATTTGATGATTAGACGCGTGATAACCAATATCGGGATTCAATATCCCTCCAATTGGGTGGATCTGCACTTTCCTCCCTCTGGTTCCTCTGCTCCGGTTCCATAATCAAGTGAGACTTGGGAATTAACCTCAAACTGCCGACTTGTTATATGGAGAGCACCATTTGACATTTCCAGAAAAGATAGGCACATACCGGGTGATGCAGACTAATGAATACCTATCGAATAGTTAAGCTTTCCTTAACTGGAACTTCCCGGTTTCTACACGTCAGTGATGTTATCCGGGAGAAAAGAAGGGCCGAAATGAATAGCAGAAAAAAGAATGAAAAGGTCACAAATTTTATCGGCAAGGACTTAGGTCCAATTGAATCTACTTACCCTGGCAGGTGAATCTTGATTTCCATCTAGACCGATCATCGTGCTCGGTCGATGAAACTGAAAGAAACCTGGTAGAGCACACATGCTCTGAATATTGAGATCTTGGCTGATGTCTTTTCTCTGACTTCGTGCAGCATTCCCAATGGTCATCTACTTCCCCCCACGGGCGTGGGGGGTTGTGGACCACTCTCCGGGTGTTAACTCATAACGTGGCCCGTCAATTATTGTGAGTAGTTATTGATATACATCTTCTCGCATCGCGTTTACAGTGAAAATCAACGGTTGAGAAGATCCGAAACAGATTAAATATTAACACTTATTCTCCCGATATCTGTGCCTTTCCATCCCGATAGGCTTATATCACTTCTTGAGATACCACAGCAGTAAGCAGTGATCAAAGATCAAAAATAGGAGAGGATTATTCAATATATTCTTCTCTTGACGTGAAGAAGGCATTCTCACTAAGGAAAAACTTCAATGTCGTGATTCGTGCGGTTGGAGCGCATGTCACATTAGGGCTAGGGGATTATATGCTATGATTATATAGATAATCCAGTCGTCATAACCGCCGTTCCGAGATGTCTCATAACTTGAAGCTTACGGGACATATCGCTTAAGCTGTCACTCGTTCTCAAAACCAACCGCGCGATGGGGCTGTGTTTTACTTGCATTGCATACTGCAGCGTTGGCTGACGATAGTCTCAATGTGACTTTATTACTAAGGTGCTGTTGAACATACCGCAAACATCCGGGCCCTCAAAGGTACAGATATATTTTAGGAACCACGAAACCGGTATCCCGATGGATATTTCGGGATGACCAAAGTGGAGATCTACTGAATTGCAAATCTGAAGTAGATTAGAGCCAGCCAGTATGTATATTCAGAATATGAGCTCCTCCAACTCAATTGCCTGAACTTTAATGACAGAATTCAAGACAATGCAAAGCATCACTACTGGTACACGAATAAAATGCGCATGCGCTATCGGAGTAAAAAAAGTTCAATCGATAGACCGGAGACGAGGCAGCCTGGCAGCTGGAAGACTGGAATCGATGATTTAGCCACACTAGCCACTTTCTCATTTTTGCTAGCGCGCACCCGTCTGCTTGCATACATGTACATACATGAAGTATGTTGATCAATTACGCACTTGTACAGGTACAACATACATGTGTGTACCATAGACATATGACAGCGTGTTGTATAAACCTGTGAAGGTGAGACATGCATCTATCTACTCTATCATAGTATGTAGTCAGTATACTGGTGATGTTCCTTCTCTTCTCATGAATTAACATTGATCTAGCGAATTTCAGATAATTTTGAACACATCTGGAGGACTAGCTACATGTATATATCGGGGGGGGGGATATGCAATCATCAGGTGAGCACAAGTACATACATAAATCAGAGTGGACCTGCGAAGTTGTCAATTATACTAATTTTCCCAATACAGAAAGCCCGACTACAAGGCTATATGTAGGTTTTTGACAGGCTACCCTCGAATCTTAAACGGCGCAGAGGTTAACAGCTTCTACGCTTTATCGTAAAAAAAAAAAAAAAAAAAAAAACTCTATGCGTGGACATACCCAGCTGGTACTATGGTTACGCCCAAATTCCAATGGCCCCTCTACGTATGACACTTTTTTAGAAAAAGAGGCAGGCCGGACACGGGAGTTACATGCTCGATCACTCGGTTATGTGGTTTATGTACCGGTTACCTGCATCAGCAAAGAACATTCAGCCTGTCTCTGCTAGTTTCCGAAGGTCACAGACTATTCTAGCTCGAGAAACGTTTTTCAAGACCACAATGTGAACCGTGTATAAATATATTGCGCACTGACATTCAGGGATTAAAATACCTGCTAGTTCGTTTTCAATTCCTAGCGGTACTTGTTATCACGACAGTTTGGCCGCCTTAATGGGTAATATAAAAAGCAACCAATCAATTCTATAACCGATTACCACCAACATGCTCTCAGCCCTGCTATTCTGTCCGTCAATTAAATCGGTCCTTAGTAGACCGTATGTCCACCTGATGGATCACACCGTTAGTCCTAATCTTGATCTTCCAATTCCTTTCTTGCTTGTAGAACACTCAGCTAACTCACCATCAACAACGTAATCTGCACCAGTCACATATGAGCTAGCCCCACTAGCTAGAAAGACATAGACCCCCTTCAATTCCCACACTTTACACAGTCTACCCGCAGGACAGTCGTTCATCCATGCCTTTATTAACTCCGGGTTCTTATTTACCAGTTCCGTGGTCCTATTGCACGGTTTTAGAATATAGATATCGCCTGGAGATACCGAATCTAGGCAAGCCAATAGTAGATCTATAAAGGAACTTACATCTCGGTGTCAATGTAGCCGGGACTGACGGCATTGACTTGGATATTCCATTTCGCGAACTCAGCAGCGAGTGCACGGGTTAAGTGACAGACAGCCCCTTTGGTTGCGCAGTACTATTTGAAATCTCCTCATCAACACTCTACCCCATCTAGAAATTTCCTTCTAGGAGGTTCTGCATACAATTGATTCGTACTGAGGGCGAAGGACCATGTGACCGCTATTTTTATATCACGTGATTAACTCAGTGCCAACTGAAATTCTCATGGAATTGGAATCCGGAAGCGAAACGGATGAGGATTGGAGAAATACTTTATTGAAGCCGTCATGATGATCTTTCCACCCCCGTTGTCCTTGAAAATTCTGTACGGGTCACATAAAACGTTAAACACAACTGCCGAGCACCCCCTACTGTCGCTGATCATAGTACCCACTACAAGTGGGTACTTACTAACTTACCACCGCAGGGTAGTGGGCAGAACAGAAGTGGTCATCAAACATACCTAGCAGCTGCTTGCGCTGTATACAAGGGCCCAAAATAATTAACGCCTGTAACAAACTGGGCCTCTTCAGGCTTCATATCCAATGCGGGAGTCTCCGTATAAACCCCCGCATTAGCGACGACTACGTCTAGTCTGCCAAAGTGTGCAAACACTTTCTGCGTCACTTCCTCAATCTCTTGCGCCTTAGACACGTCCGCTTGGTACACTCGTACTTCTGTGTGCGGATACTTTGCATGGATCTCGGCGGCACGTGTGGCGGCGAGGTCTGCTGTTGCCGCACATGAGTGGATAATGGCAAGGCCGGCGGCCTGGGCTTCGGCGAAGCCAGTGGCGACAGCGAGGCCAATTCCTCTGTATGGGGGAGGAATTTATTGGCATGATTCGAGAGGGATTTATTTTTCTTCTGTTTTGAAACTTACCTATTGCCTCCAGTCACTAGGCAGACCTTGCCCGCGAGAGAAAACAGTTGAGACAATGGCGTCGCTTCGTTGGGGGCGTGGAGGAGACTCATTGTTTTTCTTTCCGTTCTTACTTGGTTGGCTCTTTTTGGTTTGGTTTGGTTGGTTGGGGTAAAACGCAATATGTACTCTGCTGCAGTACGGTATTTTTTTTTTTTTATTGTTTCGTACAGTACCAAGACCGTAGGGTACGGTGATGATGAAACGATATTAGGAGAGAGAAAAAGAGGAGCAGGTGAGGTTTTGAAAAGAGGGGTATTAGACGGGCAGAGTAGGTAGAAGAGAGCTCGGGAGGGGTTCCAGTAGAAAGTTTGAATTCGTCGATCTTAATGCTGGTCTTCAATGCAAAAGCTATGTACTCTAGTAAAGTAGAGCACCACCGTACAGCAAGCCAGGTCAAATTGATACTTCCCTTACTCCCCCTTCCTAGCCAGCAAATGCCAATATATAAGCGGAAAATCATAGTGGAAAAGAGAAGAGGAGAGGGAAAAAAAGGAAAAAAAAGGGTTCGTTGCATTGCGGGGCTTGCAGCCCTGCATGAAGAACTACAAACTACTACCTACCATCAGCTATGATGGTCACGGCTAATAAAAAAAAATGAAACTGGTAGCGTGGGTAGTTATCAATCAGTGCAAAGTTCTATCGCTTGATTACCACTTCTCTGGGCTCTGGGCCTCGGGTCATGGGTTCATGGCGGAGGGTGACGTCTTTATGCATTTGAGGCTACATATTATGCGGTATGACTGGCGGGCACATCTTTTTTTCCTTCTTTTCGTTGCCTTTTTCTGTGTCCCAAGCCAGGGCGGGTTATCATATGTATGTGAGGACGCGGCAGTATTAGAGGTAAAAAAAAAAAAAAGTGAAATGAAATGAAATGAAATAGATTCAGAAGAGGGGTGATGGTGATGCTGCATGGTTCCATCGGTATGTCGTAACGTTGAGAGTATGTATCGTGGGCATAGCATGGCATGATGACATGGGCATGGATGGCAACACAGCCAAAACCCAACAGAACTGAAAAAATGAGAAAATAAAGATGTTCCTGCTAGATCAACGATTGCTTCAGCGAATGTATTGTATTTTCTAATTAGTGGGGCTGGTCTGGTCAAACAAGACAACAAACCACCGTCACCTCAAGTACCGCCACTACTTAGCTACTATATACCAGACGAGCTAGGCACGACTGCGTGTTCAGCGAATAACCTGGTTTCTCTTGGGAGGCCTGCTGTTTTCACTACAGACATAATTTGTCGGCAATTGAAAGGCAGGAAGAGAGGGGCGTGGCAGCAGCAACATGCAATGAATGGTTCGATGATGACACTCGACGTACAGCACCAAGCATTGTGAAAAAGACGAAGCACAAGAATGCATTCCAGGATAGTAAAAAAAAACAAAGCTAAAAACACATGGTTTGGGAAGCAAACGATAAAAAGCAGACCCATGCCATCAAAACACCAAGAACGACCGACAGCCCATCAAAATTGAGACCTAAACCAAAACAGAAGAAAGAGAAAAAACAGAAAACAAACCATATGAGATGAAAACATTGCTAATATCTATATGGCCAAATAAGAACACTCAGATAAACAAACAGGAAGAGGGAAAGTGGAAAGGGGGGGGGGGGAGGAGGAAGACAAAAACACTAGATGAATCGCGATTGATCGTAGATATTGCATATTGTGTGCAGAAATATGCACGTAACAATATGCAGAGCGTCCCATCATCAATCAAAAAAGGAACCCGTGACCCCGCTTATTTTTCTGCGGGGATGGGGGCTTCGGCCATGGAAGCCAAACGGAACATGTGTCTGTCCTTATCTTGACTTGCATCGTAATCAAGCGTTGCGGTATCTGGTATTCAGGGTGGAGATCTTAGTATTTTGTAACTCATTCCGACCCGCAGCCTCCTAGTTAAGCAATGCAGGAGGGCGGGGGAGAAAAGGAGAAAGACTTACGGCACGTTGTGCGGTTGTCAAAAATGACCACCGTCTTTGGTTTCCACGAAAGCCTAACTTGGAAGTCATGCCCCTTCGTGATGTGATCAATCAAGAACTTGAGGAGGACCTCCGACTCCGGGTCCTTCCACCCCTCAATTCCCTGAATAAACTCTCCGTTGACAAAGATGGCCTTCTCTCCTGTGACGGGGTGGACTCTGATGATTGGGTGAGAGCTACGGACAGGGTCCTTTCGACAGAGACCCCCCGTGGCACGGGCAAAATTGCACATCTTCTCAGAAGAGTGGGTTGCTCTGAGGTCCTCTAGCATTGAGCGGAACGCTGGTGATAGCCGTCTGAGACATTGTTAGTTAAAAATGCTCAATTGGGAATGGCTATAACGAGGCATCAACAATCACTCACCTGTATGCCTCAGCAGTGTCGGCAAATATAGTATCACCCCCGACCTCTGGCGCCTGCAGGATACAAAGCATAACATATCCCGGAGGCTGGCGCTCATAGCTCATATCCTGGTGCCACAGAGTTGACGTCAATTTGTGCGCGAAAAATCTGTCAATCTCGGCCTGGTTGCCGTCACGATAGATGATGTGGAATCCCGGGAATCCCGGGACGGAGCCAGTAATTGGCTGGTAGTTTGGCTTTCCGAAGTACGCCATGAACTCCTGCTGGTTCGCTGGGCCCCAGTCGGCAAAGTTCTGGTCCCGGAGAACAACGCACTTGCGTTCGGATACCAGGAGTGCTAGTTCATCCTTGGCAGCATCTGACATCTCTGACAATTGCACCCCAGTGAGCTCGGAGCCCATCTTCGGGCTAATGTCTTTTAATACGGCATCACCATTAAGAAGGCTCCTCTTTGACTTGTCTGCACGGAGGGCAGGATCGACGAATTCGAATTCGGGGCATGGAGGGAAGAAAATGGGCTCCCATGTTGGGAGGTATTGTTGGTACTTTGATGTTTTACGGCCTTTGCGTAGATCTTGTTGCTCACCAAGAGGCTTGAGTGGAAGATTGATATCGTATGATGCTGGCTCGTCTGAAATAGGTTCTGAAGCGTGAGGGGCCATTTTAACTTTTGCTGTGAGTCGTATGTCTTTAAAGTTCAGATAGAGCTTAAAAGAATATAGACAGATGTACTTTGGAAGTTTTGATGAGGTGTAGAGAAACAGTTGCTGAGGTTTGTATTGTTGCCGTGGTGAAAATATTCGAGAGGCACGATGGGGTATTTATTCTTAAAACCACGAGGAGGGAGAGTTAGCTAGAAGCTTTAGCAATTGCCTGATTCATCAATCGAAATTTTTTTCTTACAAAAAAAACGTCATGGACGGGGGGGGAGAAGAAGCTATAGGAGCCTCGTAAGGAACGATCACATCGGTCAAAGCCCCGTTTCCGGAGACCAGGAACACGGCACAATAATAGAGCATAGAGCTACTTTAGTGCTGAGAGAGAGAGCCACTCTCCGTATCACTCCTGACATCCGCAACATCTTTCTTGCCCAATTCAATATCACTTTTTTCTTTTCTTTATATGCAGTGGGTCCAACACTATGCAGGGTATCCGTTCAAATCGGTGATGATCGGCCAGGGTTTGTTCCTTTTATTGAACTCAATTGACGAAACGATACCGCCTGTCTTCAGATCACCGCGTGGCGTGGTGGTCTCACTTTTGTGGTTTGTTCCTGAATACCAGTGGGAGTGCGGTGTTACGAAGTGGGGTGAGAGTAACGAAGGTAAGGACAAGGTAGGAACACTTAGGTACTCTGCATTTACTAGTCGGCTTCCATCGGTGTTCCTCTAATTGATTATCGGATTCACGTGCAGGGTACATGCTGCAGGTCTTTATCGTGCGTATTTGATGCGGGGTCTCCTATCCTCGAGTCTACTCTTATGCTCGGTGAGCGGACACGAGCCTCACTCATGCCTGGGTACATACTAGATCTGCAGACGGCTCTGATCTAGGACTATCGCAACAATAAAAGTTATAAAAAATACAACCCACTACGCACACGAAAAATAAAAATAAAAACAGAGGAAATGCGCCACGTTCCATAATTATGCAGTCTCATACTGTACCCGCCGGTACAGAGTACATTTCGTATTGTATCTTCGTCTATGTATGCATGCGAAACTCCAACACGCAATTAGGCCACGAAGGCCGACTGGTCAACTACCTCCCTACATACAGATATCCATCAATTCAACACTAGCGGCGTGATCGAGATGCAAGTCATATTATCGGTGATGATTTGTTCCTGAAAGCCTCAGGATATATCTGGACAAGGTCACCAGACCATATATGATGAGGGAGAGGAGAAGGAGGAGGAGGAAGTAGGAAGAGGAAGATGAGAGAGGTTCCTGTTGTCATAGTGGGGGCTATTGGTACCCTACCCTTTCCACGAGGAATTGACACCCCTGCTGAGAGTGCTTTAGTTAGCCCTACTTATTATTACTATTTGCACGCGAGGATAGTAGAATTACTGGACAAAGTACATTTCACTCGGAAGCCTTACAATATCTTCGCCGCAGAATGATGTACTCTACATACCCGCTGACATAATATCCTCAACTGGTGACCGTTGGGATATTATGCTGCCCGCCCTTCGGATGGAGAATCAATCAACTTCTTTACTTAGTCTTCTACTCCGGGATCACACATATGTAGAGTATTCTAGGAACTCCATAATTTATGCGGTCGTCTGCATGTGCACTGCCCTTCAATTCAATCGATAGAAAAAAGAATAAAAAAGCAAAGGAGGTGCATAATATTGCTATCAGAACCACATAGAGTATATGCTGTACGTTGTCACAAACCAACGTGTGGTCGGGGAGAATATTTTGAACGGGCCGGTGTTGAGTGACAATGACACGCGATATCCCGTCTCCAGTACGGCGGTACTGTCACGCAACAACAACAACAACAATAAGAGTTGGTCTACGCATAAGGGTTGGTTTACATAGCAACGAGTGTTACTATCTTCGAATCAGATAGAGAAAAGTGCGCTACTCTTTAATAGGGCATATATAATTGTGTACCACCCTACATGTAGCTCTATCATACGGGCTGTATCTACGCATGAATACACATGTATCCCCGGTCTAATTAATCATTGAACATGTAGTACATACCCCCTCCTCCTCCTCCTCCTCCTCCTCCTCCTCCTCTCATATGCAGACTAAATTTTGGTACATGGTACTCATATACCTAAAATACTTGTATTTATCCTAGAGTGCGTACCATCTTCTAGGCTGCTAATTATGGGTGATCCCATGGCTCCAGAGTACGCGCCTCATATATATCCGCGGCTGCCGCTAGCTACTTAGCCTCTTCACCGGCGCGATAATCGATTGAACGATTATTCCTGATCACCAACCCTATTGCAAAAAAGCTACAAGCACCATCAACATAGGTACATGCGTCCATGTATAGTACCTGGAGTAGTACAACTTCCCCAGATCACCCAGGTTTCAAGATGAACCTATATACGGGGATACGGGTTCAGGCATCTTACCATCATCAGCTACGTACAGACGTATATACGTATGTAGTACCACTGAACCAGTGACCATTGCAACTGCCACAACAACAACTTGCATGCTAACCTGCCAAGACACTGTCTTGCACAAAACAGAAACAATTTGGGGATTAAAGATCCGAAGGAAAATGGCGTTATTTTCAGCTTAGTGCAATTGGTAACAGATTACAACACCTCACTAGAGAGTACTGATCATGAGCTAGCTGAGTGCTTTATCTCAGCTTCCAAACTACATGTAGACAATGTCGCACTAACAGCCTCACAAATCATGTTTGCACCACTCATACCAGCTGCTGTAATGTGTACCTGTTATTCCGTTATTCCGAGCCCATGGCCAGGCGTCCAGATATGTAGCCGGGCAGCGAAACAAAGAAGTGTGCGGGCGGCTGACATATCCGCACCTCTCTTTACATATTTCCTCAGCTACTAAATGGAGCTAGTTTAGACTAATTAAGGTAATTCAGCCCATACATGAATTAACTTGAGCCCTATACCCTACCCATACTGCATCATGTACACTGCACGTATTGATGTGTTGCATGCATTATGTGTGGGTATGCAGAAAGACCCTTGATTTTCAAAAAGTACGATGCACTCACTCGGCCTGCTCACCTAAGCCCTACATATAAATTGTGCTTGGTATGATTCAATAACTCTAGGAAGCTGGAAGTTGTTGGGCTGAAACATTGGAGACCTAGAATCAGTACAAGGATAATACATGTACATGCTTGTTATGCGAGTAGACTTATGCCATGTACATGTACGTACGCACCGCACCGTACGCGGGCCGAGCATGGCCGATTGTACATACGCATACACCCCAGACACCCCCTTCCCCCCCCCCCCCAGACGTATGATTATGGAGACTTTTCTCTCTTCGCCAAATATCTTGGAGCATGTTCCTAGGAAAACAAGGAAAAGAAAGAAGGAAAAAAAAAACGCTGGTGTGTGTGTGTGTGTGTGTGTGTGCGTGCGTGTTTGTGGTTTACCACGTAGCTCAGTGAGGCATGTGCGCAACGCAACGCAACGTATGTAGAGTACAGGTTTGATTTTGAATTTCTAGAATACGAACTTTTAATTAATAATTCCAGTCTAGCCCGAGCTCACGTGTTTTCGTCCGAAATATGCATTGCAGACTGACTGCTTGGTTTTTAGGCCTTCTACGGGGGTTTATTTCCCAGGTTTTCCCCAGTATGTGGGGAAAACACAACCGGGTGCTTTAATGACGCCACCAGTCGGCCGTGCTCTACGGGGATATCTTCGATATGGCATTGTATGGTGTGGGTAATATACTCAGTGTACAGAGATGATATGACTCTAACCAGCTGCGTATTTGAAACTCGGTGGGTTATATGTCACTAATCACAAAAAATCCTACATGTAATCCGCATTCATGCCGATGCAATTCGCTTTTAACGCCATAAATTTTAAAGAAAAATTTCAACCAGCGATGAGGTGGGCGTAGTGGCAATAAATGAAGTAAATAAAAAAAAGGTGGGCGTAGTGGGGGGCGTTGTGAGAATTATCCATTGATACTATAATAACTCACGGTAGTGGTATGGGTATGGAGTTACTTCTTTTCCGTGTGAGCCAGATCGCCATCCCGGATCTATCCTCCAGCATATCGAGAACGTAGATTAGATTGAAGTGTACTGGCACAGCCTGTATGATTGGGTGCTAACACGTCATGAAATATCACTCGAAGTGCCTGTAAATCCTGTCGAATAAAGATTTACTCTTATCATGGAACCGCTGCCCTGGATGAACCAGATGGCGGGACGTGCGCTACAGTAATTAAAATCGATATCCCCGAGCATGCAAAACCAGAAAGTGCACATTCCCCGTGTTCCAATAGAAACCTTTAATCCCCTTCCCACATGACAATTCGCGGTTGACTCGGAAGAATTGATAGGATCTTGCACATGGATATTGGGCAGAAGAACCTATCGAGCTTCTATATCGTGAAGTGTTTTCAGGCTGCTCGAGATGTGGGTGAAAGATTGGTTGATCAAAACTGCGACTGAATAAGCATCACGCTCACTTAAGTGGCCGGGTAATTATTTAGGAGAAATGCGGGGAGTTCTGGCACAGCTAGGTGAGACATGGGGTTCCTTACGACCGGGAATAATGAGCCATGGGACATTCATTCCAATGTAGTAGGCGTAAAAGTAAAAAAGTTCCGGGCGGCCTGGAAATCCATACAACGTCAGATACCAGGGAGGGCTCTTTCAAGCGACCCGGCGCAATACGCCTTCGCGTATCGCATAACCATGGGATAAGGATGAAACATACAGTGACGATTTCCATCAAGCCACGATGTTGCAAAGTATAGGAGACATCCATAAATATGAGCTAAGCTCGCCAAGAGCTGGAGTGGATGTCTATAATAACTCTCTTTTACGATAGCTCTTGAGGTCAGAAGACAGAGTGGGCCCCACAGG
The DNA here is from genome assembly GCA_024713865.1 of Morchella sp. 2016-72. NCBI lineage: Eukaryota > Fungi > Ascomycota > Pezizomycetes > Pezizales > Morchellaceae > Morchella > Morchella sp. 2016-72. Next base: position 3,211,127 of record JAMJEY010000003.1, read on the forward strand.
ATCTAAACATTCTCTTGCGTTAGTCTCGCTACAAAAATCCTGATTTAACACAGTTATAGTTCTGTGACGAATGGATCAAGTACTATTGTAATGCTTTCAATGGCAAGAACAAACTTGTCACCAGAGAGATAACGCGAGTCAGAAAGTGAATATTCCTTCCATAGCTGAGCGGGAAAATCTGTTCGGATCGATAGGGTCGAGTGGTAGACGAGAAAATAGCCTTTCCTAAATGAGTATTGAAATTACAAGCTGACTGAAGCTCAAAGAGTTCCTTTACCTTCGAAGAAAACATGCAATAAACCGCCTAAAACACAATAAATTTCAAATTACAGCATTCAGGGTAAATCATCTCACTTACAAACCAAAAACCAACTGGTTATTCCTTTATCTTTCAGCGACAAGTGTCCACCCCATAACATCAGGTGGCTACCAACAATAGCGGTCAGAACACCCCCAAAGGTCGCGCACAGTTTGATTGAGGAAACATCGTTGGGGGTGAAGTCGGGGAGAAAGAGGTCTGGTGGGTTGTACGGATGCATTGAAGACTGTAGGAGGCAATTAAATGTTCAATTGATCAATTGAATAAATATGATGGTGAGAAATGCTAGAACACTAACTAGACCTTAGGACACATAAGCTTTTCGCGGCGGGAAGGACCCTGGATGAGGCTCAAAGGCTTGGTATTTCTTGGCCTAACCAACAAATCTCGATTTAAGTAAGAGTGCTATCTAGTATATTTCTTTCAAAGTCTAAATTAATTAGGAAGTTATTGCCTACAAAAATGTACTGTGTTCCTACTCAATCCAGAAGTTCCAAGGCAGAAGATCAATAAAATTTCCCATTGAAAACCCTTGAACTTCTCAGCAGAAACGTGATCTTGTTTGCCTAAATCCGACGGCAAGAAGTGCCTGAACCCCAGGAATTCGAATACATCATGTATGTACCCATCGGGACATCTAGCCGAAAATATATATGCGGGGAAACATGTGGTCAAACATATGCGGATCTTAACCTCTGGCGGGGACCCGGAATACTACATGTATATAGTTGGACTGAAGGAATATCCGTATTTATTAGGCCTTGTATAATTAATTCATAATGCATGGCCGTTGTACAAATATTGTACAGATACTTAGTATCGATTCAAGAAGATATGTAAGTAGTCATGTGAGTCACGATCAAAAACATATCATTTTTCCCACTTTAACTCGTAGTTGAAATTTAGTATATACATGTATATAGCATTCCTTGCTAAAGCGGGAAAACGACGTCACAAGATATGGATCGTTGATATACCCCTCAGTACTACGGGGGTAGGGGTAAGTCTGTAGACAGTGGTTGACTTACCCTTACACCCGTAGTACATGTAACTACGGATCAGATTTAGAAAACCCCGTTGGCCAATGGATGAGATACATGTATGTACGTGCTCGAGATTTATTATTTGTTACCAACTGGTCCCGGAGCCTCCTTCCTCAAAAGGAACTTGATCACGCACTGAGGCTCAAGAATATTTCGACGTAAGCGAATACAAAAGTACATGTAAGAAAGTGTATTATCCCATTTTGGGGATTCTAGCCGCTATATAATGTTAGAATATTCATTGTCATTACGTAGACATTCACAAGGCTCGCATTAAGTGAGTGAACTATATACATGGGGCGTTGATAGGCGAGGGTTCATTCACACTTGATACCAGAGCCTTGTATTAATTATTAAACCAACAAGCACCCCCAACTTGCAAGTTAGTTCCCGATTCTGTCATTTTGCATATGTACAAGGCTCTGGCATTAAGTGAGTGAACAAAATTGGGCGTTGACAGGTGAGAATCCGTTCACTCACTAAATCCCAGACCCTTGTATATAAGAGTAGGGCTTAATTCCAGTCACAACCTTAGAAATTTATATAACGGGTCAACTATCAGGTTATCAGTAATTAAGTACTTTAGTTAGCGATAAATTATTGATCTATTGCCCTCAGGATAGCTTTGATGCATGAGGCTAAATGATTGTTCTAGCCGACAAGATCGAACAATCAGGCGTATTGCGGTAACTTCCATCTATAAACCTATGAACAGCTGAACGATCATATATATATATGTACCCTCAGTATATCCTAGAAGTCCTAACGTAGGCGTTGAAATTTCGGCAAGCTGGAATAAACACCTGGTATTCAAGCGCTAGTGGGATTTCTCCTATCCACAGTCAAGGTCTAGGGCCCTTGTTGTTCGACCTAGTACCAAGCATCAAGGTTTGCATGTCGATCAATTTATGCTTCTATCTGTAACTTCTGCGACATGCGTAGTCCGTGCATCGGTCCTTCACTAGGTCTCAATTTATTGCTATAGCTTCACACACTATAGTCCGAACCACCATTTTCGGGAACCGGTGTTTGACAGCGGCTTCCAGGCCCTATATTCCCGCCCGGGTTCCGTGTCTTCAATATTGGTTTGATATTAAAGACCTCAAGAGCTTGCGTATATAGTACTCTCTAGTTAATTGTATAAATGGGCGGCCATTTCTCAAGTGTTTTTTCTCCCTAAAATTCCCAAATCACCTGTAAATCAGTAATATCTCGATCCCACCATGCTCTGCAAAGTGACTTTGCTCCTTACCTCTCTTGCCGGTCTTGCCTCCGCCCACCAGAACTTTCACCAGCTCTGGGTCAACGGTGCCACTACTGGGTACGAGAAATGCATCCGCATGCCCCCTTCCAACAACCCCGTTACGGATGTCACAAGTAACGACATAACTTGCAATATCAACGGAAATGCTACCCCATTCACCTCAGTCGATGTATGCGAAGCCAATGCTGGTGATGAGATCACGGTGTTGTGGGATGTGTCGTCCCACCCAGGCCCGATCACACATATGCTTTACGGACCAGTTTCAGATGCACAGACTGCGACGGGTATTGGAAGTTGGGTTAAGATTGAGGAGACAGATCAGGTTGATGGAGTGTGGGCAAACGTTATTATGGAGGGAAACAGTGGAATGCATACGTTCACGCTACCAAGCAACTTGGCTAGCGGAGATTATTTGGTACGTGTTGCAAACCTAAAATCTTTGACAAAGACAGTAGTACTAATGAAAATTCTTGCAGTTGCGTTCTGAGATGGAGGCTTTGCACTCTTCAACCACTCTGGGAGGGACTCAGTTTTACATCGGCATGTTCCAAAGTTCAATATTATCATACACAAAGTACCTACATGTATGCTAACGAATCAAATTAGGTTGTGCTCAACTGAGGATCACTGGACCCGGAGGCAGCTGTTCTCCTTCTATCACTCTTCCAGGAGACTACCAAGTAAATACAAAACTCCACTACCGAATTCCACTTACACATACTAACATGTATACCAGGCTACCGATGATAACATCTACATCTCAGACTTCTACTATGGATTTGATGCAGCCACTTTCACAGCCCCTGGAGGACCTGTGGCCACTTGCGCATAAGTGTCGGGGAAAAAGACCTAATGTGGGCTAGCTTTACTGTGAGCGAACCAAAAGAATTTTTTTCATGTATACTCATTTTGAAGTTCTTGTTTATATTGCAATTATCCTTTAAACGCGTTCGTTCAAGCAGCGAAAGACAATTATTTAAAAGAGTCCAATTTTTAAAATAATGCTAGTGATCTTACACGACTTGAGGATTAGTTAATTGATAAGAAATAGTATTATGTAGGAGCAAGAAAGTCATAGTGGGCCCTTCTAATGCCTCCTGTGTGGTAAATTATCACTAATCCACCCTGTTTTCCAATAAGGACCTCTGAAGGAGTATGTATTTTATTTGCGAGGGTGGGTTTTGTGAGGCATCTGTTCTTTTGGAGGATAGACGACTTTGCTCCACGGCGGGTACAGGTAAGCCTGAACTTAAGCTACAGTTCGAAATACCCCCTGCATCATGGCCTACCGAAAGGGAACGTAATGCTAACAAAATCTTATCGCCTGGAATTACACACCGTTGGGGAAATATTTTGACAAAGAGTGGAGATTCCTCTGATCAGCTAATAATAATAGGAGGCAAATAACTCGAGAAATATAACCACCTCCACCGCCCCATGTGTGCCTCTAGCCTTGGTGTCTTGTCGGGGACGTTGGTGATCTGCTGACTGGAGATCCGAACCTAATACAATATACGTATTACTAGTTTTTAGCTTCCGAGGCATGGGAAAGTCATACTCGTATTCATTATGTTTGGGGGCCTACATACATGTAGTCATGGTGCCTAGGAACATTGTCCGGCAAATATGTGACAATTTTATATGGGTAACGTATCTAAGGCACGGCCTCTTTTGTACTCAAGTACTGTCTACCTGTTTCCCCCAAAGACCAAACCTCAAAACTTATAATTACATCGAAGACTTTTACTTTCGAGATCTCTCTGCACCAGAAGCCGTCTGTCATCTTTACTAGTTTTGTCGTATGCCTATAATGACAAAATTCCGAGTGACGGGTTATGTCTAAGCTAGTCGGACTCGATTTTTTTATTTATTACTTCATACATGCAGTCGGACTCGATTAATCGGTTGGTAACTCAAGCTAGTCGGGCTCGCCAACATTGACGCATCATAAGGGTCAAGATAACTCTGCAATTTTTACTTGTTGATATGTACTGGGGCCTTAAGAAATATAGATTGCAAGTAGTTATGATACATGTACATATGGAGCACTTTGTAGGGGAGCCGAGGTGTTGAAGTACGTCCACGAAGGTCCACTAGCCAACAGCGGGCCACGAGGTTTAAAAAAAAATACCCAATAAGCCATATTCTGGCTACGATTCATTATTCACCAGTCTCTCAGCCATTTCCCACCGTGGGCACCAAAGTTGCATCCGCTGAAAGCTAGACCGTAAGAATTTTTAGGATGTATAACAATCAGCAAGAGGATCTCTAATCCAGTTGATACACCCATTGTATTGGCATCTATTCATAATAACCTATTAGCACTCTACATCAGAAGAATAGTCAGAAGTGGCTAACATACTCCTTCACATCAGCAATATACTCCGGAGAGCACACTTTGTAGTTTGTGTATGTATTGCATGCATTATCCGCGGCACTGCAGTCTGTGCAGTGTTCGAGTGGGTTACGGAACCACTGGATGCATCCTGTTACTTGACACCTAGAAAGACATCTACAATTAGGCTGACTGAGCTATAGGGGCTAGTCTATATAACGTACGCTTCAAGTGTCTTAACATAGTCGGGCGAGCAGTCTGGGTAATTGTTGTAGGTATTGCATGGGTGAGCCGGATCACTGCACTCTAAGCGCCGCTGGAGCGACACGGCCATGGTGGCTGGGAGAGCAATAGCGAGGAGGGTAATGAAGTTGGAGAGCTGCATCTTGAGGTGTGATGGTGGTGATGGTGGTGGTGGTGGTGATGGTGGTGGTGGTGGTGATGGTGGTGGTGGTGGTGGTGGTGGTGGTGATGGACTGAGGGGGATCTAGGGGCTTTATATACTATCAGATTGCGAGGTTACCATGCAGGTAGGATAGCTGCATATGATATACCTAAGAACGGAAATAAATGTTCAATAATCGTACCTGCATGGGCGATAGCCCATGACCGCTTGATATCATGATGACAGACATGGGCTTAGCACCGTTACCTTGGGTGCGTAGCCGAGAACGGGGAAGCCGATGCACGGTCATGGCAATACGAGGATATAGGCAAGCATTAGAGTATTTAGGTTTGGTCTGATATTGCATGATATATCTCTAAATGTGAAGTTGACAGGTTGACGGCGTACTGCTTAGTGGGTCGTTTATTATATCCAGTTTAGATATATTAAGTTAATGTCGTACGAATTGAAGCCGGTATTTTGAACTTACATGTACTAAACTAGTAGATACATGTTGCTGAATAAATATTCGATTTACTAAATATTCGATTCAACGTGTTATAGGGAAATATTTTCTATTGTGGGCGTATAGTGTTTAATGAATTACCATGATTACATGTAATTTTACTTGTGTTCAATAAACATCGTTCACAGGTTAGACATGCATAATTAATGCGAAGCGTCGCAAACACGAATACGAGATAATTATATCATCTCTTGGGTTCTCCTAGCTGGGTTAGTCATAGGATTGGCTTAATTAATTCGATGTAGAAACGCTCTTCTAGCTTTGTCGTTGATTGGCAGCCGTTCGATATGTCGATCTAGCTGCCAGCTTGATCAGAGCCAACTAAATGATGGGTGCTACCAATAAGATCATATTCCAACAAGTATTGAATTTTCCCTTTTTTGGAAAGGATGCCCCTCCGGCCCATTGGACTTTAAACAGCCATTCGGACGCTTAGCATTCCGAATACGTACGATTAGATTGTAATTAATTTTCCGGCCGGTCCGAAAGTTTAAATGCACTTACCCGTAAGCACCTTCCATGCTTGCAGAAGTTATAATCACCCGAAGAATGACGGTAAGCTGACGGGATAATCATAAAATACGGCTGTAGCCTAGCTAGTCAGGTGTTGATATTTCGAGGATCCATATTCAATCACTCGACGGGACTAGGGTTTGTTCGATTGTAATAACACGAACAAAGCCGTTCTCGACTCGAGCCAGATAGGTACATACAGTCACTTTCAGCCCCTAATTAATCAATAATACTCTAAGTGGATTTGATCGGCTTCTAAAAGTAAGTAACTACCGATGCGTGTGCAACTGTAGCACAAGAGGGCCGAGCAAAAATAGAAGTCTTCAAATCAGGATGCCAAGACAAAGTCTCACTGTGTTTCCTAGTTAGACTCTAACCTATACAGGTAATTAGCTTGGTGCTGGAGATAGGGAGATTTTAAAGTATTAACCGGCTAACTACTTTTGTTATTTTGTAGTGTTTAACGATGGGCCGTATCGCTGCCGGCAGTGTAGGCGGGTACCGGTTTTGTCCGTGTTATTTGGGGGCTATCTTCATGTTAATTGTAGTCTGAGAATCAAGCTTAATTAATCATAAAGCTATGTATGTACTATATAAACTTTCTGGAGTCTGTGTGTACATGTTCGCTCTACCTTACCGGCGAAGCTTCCTCGCGCCCCCTCGACTGATGCCTTCCCAGCTGGTTTCCCCCTCTAGTTACATATTTACTAGCAAGGACCTCAATTCCTCAATGGGCAATTATAATAAAGATTCCCCAGAATTTTCTACATGCACAGCCGCGTGCGAAAAGTCCTAGCACTAACCTTAGGCTACACTATAAGGGCTCCTTTATGCTTTTAAATTCTCTTGAAATCGATCATGGACAGACTCAATAATATAGGGTGTCAGGACTTTTCACACGCGATCGGCTGTATGTGTTACATTATATATAAATCTAATCTAGGTCTAGTGGCCATACCTGGCTTCTCAGCGGCAAGGTCAGGGAAGGACACGCCACATATATATAATCGATATTCTATATTATTCAATTTGTGAACAACCAACTGCGCTCCGAGCTCACAAATTAAACCAATTGAGCACCTATCACTTCTCATCTCAGCCCCCTCACCAAATTCCAGTCTGATACTAACTGAGTGACATCTCATGATTCAATAAACGCCAACTCGTCTCCGGCTCCACAAAACTAGATTTAGGTAAGATTTTCTGGCCCATGCCATCACTCTTAAAGATTTCGCTCAGCAATATTTTCGGTCTCCAACTGACAAATGATTTTGTGGTAGGGCCGCTACGAGCACGGTAGGAGGGCTGGGTACGAGACTAGGTCGACAGGAAAGATCACTTTGCCTTTATGAGCTCAAGGGTTTTGATATCAAGCAATTTAGAGCGACAATACTCCCAGCTCTTTCAACAACCACAACAAGCTAACAAACAGTTATGTCATGTGAATATCCGTATTATGAGCCAGTCACTAAAGATCTACTTTTAAAGCAAGTATACACAAATTGTCTTCTAAACCCCAATAGCAATAATTACAATGTCCCCATCCTATCATCTGCGCTGACCAGCAAACCACTTACAAGCACTGTGAGTAGTAGTCGTTGACCTTTGTGCAAGTAGAGCCAGCCTAAATACATTATTAGTCATAACGCCCCTACTAAGCCGATTCCTATATCTAGGGGGTTAGAGAAAACCTACCGAACAAGTATCAGTACCAGTCCATCCATTGCCACCACACTGTCCGTACTTGGCAATGGTGCCCGCTGCGGCGCTTGAGGTGGCAGCAGCAGCAGCGGTTGTGGAGGTGGGTGCGGCTGTGGCTCCTCCAGCGGCTGTTTGATTCAGGTGTTAGTATCTGCTTGTAGCAGCGGCCAGCTCGAAGCTGCCTTGGGCGTTTTTGTTTGTGTTTATAGGAATAGTGACATAAATGCTAACTTTACAGTCGTGTTTTAGGGTAGGGGAGGGGGAAGTTTGGAGGTATTTACGAACCATAGACCTAGATGGTTGTTAGTATGTTATATGAAAAGTTTCGAGGGATAGGAAGCTTACAGAAGGGCCAGGAACAGTGTACGTAGTGTAGCTGGCGTACAAGTTGAAAAGAATACCAGGGTCGGTGGGAGAGTAAGCACCCGGGAACAAGACACCAGCAGGGTTTGCGCTTCCACCACCTGTAACGCGGAGCTGGTAACAGGACATATATAACTGAGCACCACCAACGCTGCCTAAACATCATCACTACGTGTCAGTATCATATCTAAAGATTATCATCACTCCTAGTCGAAGAAAGCATACCCGCTACGTGCAAGGCGATAACCTCAGCCCTCAGCAAATAATCACCTGGGGCGATATCTGACGGAATGGTAATCTCCTGCTTTCCGCAGTTTGCATTCAATACATCGGTACCCCAGTAATCTGTCGAGACCAATCCGTTCTGGTAGATCTTGAACCAGCTACTGCTGCCATCGGCCGTGGTGGCGTCAGACACCTTTGAGAGATACGCAATGACAGGACCATCGTGATTACCACCGATTGCCTCAGTGGTGCAGGTTCGGTCGCCGGGCTGCTGGTGCATCTCGATTGTGACCGTTCCACCAGCAGCGACAGTGCATACTCCTGCTACTCCGCTAGTGCCCGCGTTGCAGCGCAAGTCCTGCAGGATGTTAACGTCTTCTTTCTTTTTGTTAATTCTACCAGTACATCCTCGAGAGAGCTTACGTTGGATGTCAAGTCGGTGACTGGGCTGTTAGTTAGTGGAGTGCGGACACAGGTGCCGCCTTGGTCAACACCGTTAACCCATAGTTGCTGGAAGGTTGCATGAGCGGAGACGGAGGTGGCGGCAGCTAAGAGGCCGAGGACGGTGGTAGTCTTCATTGTGTTATTAGGTATACTGTTCTTGAAGGAAGGTGATGGAGTGTTTAAGGTCGAGTGGGTACTGCAGAAACAGCTACAAAGACGGGGAATCGGCCAGTATTTAAAGTACTTTTTTTGACAATATTTTGTCTTCTCCTCTTCTTCCTCAAATATAATATGGTATGATATTGATTGATTACGCTGATTCGGATTACCGCTTCCTTCAGGTAATATCACAAACCTTCGGAATGAAAACAGACACTTCCATAGCGCATGCATAACCATGAACATCTAGTTTGGGCGGCTGGCAATATTAAGGGAGCAATGTAAATGTAATAAAATTGTAAGTACATGCATCTAATTAACTTACCCCAGCTGAGGATCCGTAACGGTGTGGTGGTGGTCACCCAATAGAGGTACTGTCAATGGTTACCAAAAACCACTTTCATAAGGTCCGTTAAGTAAGCCACTATAAGCGGAACCACAATCACTGCAATCCCGTAACATCGGGCCCGCAGACCCGACAGCTGCCCATATACCCCAGACTTTGGTGGTCAGGAACCACACGGTTGTCAACCTAAAACCCACCGTTACGCTCAGGGATGTTCGGAATCAACGGCCTATATTGCCAACGGACCCCTGGACGGGGAATATTAACCGCGCAGTATGTAGCTAGCATAGTATTCAGTGCCCTCCCCCCCCCCCTTTGTCCCTCGCCCGACGGTCCGGATAGAAGGAGTTTGAGAATGGGGGGGGGGGTTGCTGATATAGATGAATTTTTTTTTTCTCCTTTTCATAACCCACAACACCACATATTACCCCGCTGTTTCCTGCTCCTGTGATCTATTTAATTTGGTAGCTATTATGTAGCTGCAGTACCACCTACCCACGCGCGCCAAAAAGAAAAAAAAAGGGAAAAAAAAGGCGGGGGAGCCGGGGCCGGATGAGAATTTGCGGGCCGGCCTTTGGGGTGGGGGAGGAGAAAACGCAAGTGACGTCAAGTTTTGGAAGAGAAGCTACATGTACTTAGCCAGGCTGACAACCCGCCCACCATATACTGCTATAACTACAAAAAAAAAAAACCAGAACTGTTTGTTTCAATAGGTCATGTGGGAGAGAACCCCTGGAAGAGAATGCTGGTCGTGCACAGATCACACAAGTACACAAAAGGGGGTAAATACTCCCTGCGGTTTCATAAAATACAATGTACTTTGGTTAGGACCCAAATTCCCAGGTTGAGCCGTTTCAAGAGGCGGTCTGGTGAGGTTGGTACTCTATGTCCGTACTTATATGTAACTGCAGCGTCTGTCCCCTAGTATAGTACGTATGTACATAGCTACTTTATAGCACAGACGAGGAAATAAAACTCAGGGGAGACATCTGAGCGGCGCGCGGCAAAGATTAGTAACTCGGCGAAATACTTTGTAAGTACTTGACCTTAAATACCGCTTGCACATATATATGCATAAATTGGTAATGGGAGAAAGAGGCGGGGTACAAGTTGGGGTTTGCAGCTTATGCTTATTGCTAGTCCTTGTTTTTATTTCTCACTCCCAGCTAGTGCATGGTTTACTTTAAATGTACCTCACATATTACATATATTAGGGTGTGAGTTGTCGCTCGTTATTGTCAATGCAGAGTACTGAAAACTTGATTGTTTTTTTTAAATGACTTAAGGAATGTTTAGGCTCTGAAGCTTGCACAGGTCCATGCGTTCTGCTTTGTATATATATTAATTCTCTTGGACAAATTCTTTTGTTTCTTAGCTACCGTTCCTGAAAATACTCGCTAGCGATGTGACAGCTGGTACGGTATTCATTAAATCCTGCGCAACCAATCATTTCCGGACAACTGTACTACGGTGTCGAGGGCACGCGTTCTACTCACTTACCCTTAACACCGGAGTACATATTGCTTCACCTCCCATCCAACATCTAAGATGTGAAAAGCTCGACCGCGTCATAAATCTATACCATAACCATAGTCAGTATAAAGTCACATACAACATGGACCTATGAAAGGAAAGAAAAGACTCACAAAATTGGGACTTAAGAATGCGTCCCCTGAGCTACCTGACACGGCACTAATCGTAATTGTGTTCGTTCCAGACACAATGGTCCCTGATGGGATTGCGTAATCGTAGCTTTCCCCATATCCCCTATATGCGCCTCTTGTCAAGCCTCGCGAATCAATCTTTGTCGGTGCCGCCGGTGTGCTGCTTGACCACCCATTGACTGTCACTTGCGGGCGGGCGCCGGCGAATGCAAGGGTTGTCCCAACCCTTAGAACAAAGTTCCCGCTCGTGCTGCTGGTTGTGAACTTGATTGTCGTTGGGTTATTGACGGCAACGACCTGTGCCATTGGGAAACCATCGGTGCCGCTACTGCCAACAGTGTAAGTAAGCGGGCCCCAAGACGACATGCGGGAGTCGGTCGGATGCATGCGTAGCTGATTATCGGCGTTGCGGAAGCCGGTGGGGCGGCCGTTGAACTCGCCGATGCGCCAGACGGTAGTGCGGGTTCCTTCTGTAGAGGCGATAGTGCCTGAGGCGGTGGTAGAGCCGGCAGTGACAGTGACGGACTTTGTGGCAACTTTGAGCTCATCCTTGTACAGGACCATTGTATAGGTACCAGGCTTCATGGGCGGGGATGTGAAGGTGCCGGAACTGGAGGCATATGTCCAGTATTGGGCTACCGAGTTGTACCAGTGTAGGACGGTCTGGAAGCCGCTGGGAATACCGGTGGCGGTACCAGTTACGTATCCACGGGAAGCGGTGGGGACATAGCCACTGATGGAGAGGGTACTGAAGAAGGAGGTGTCGAGAGATCCAGAGGGTTCACCGGAGCGAGAGAAAACGAGTGCGTACTGGTGATTGGGGGTGATAGTTAGTAGGGGTAATGATTGGAATGGGGGTTTGGAGACTTACAGGGCCGTGGAGACCGAGACGAGGATCTTCGGTGCGCACGTGACCAGAGTTCATGTACCAGTAGAGAGCGTGGTAGTCACCACCGTTATTCTAAGTCTCGTATTGTGGTTAGTGATGACCTCAACGGCTATGGGGGGTGAAGAAGGCTAATTTACGTAGTTGATATCACGCATGAAAGGACCGCCGGCGGAAGTCTCGTAGGCAGTCGGGTCGGGAATGACCATGCAGGCCTTTGCATCCGTTCCATAGATACCTAGGTGCAGTACATTAGCCCAGGCCCCCTCAAATAAAACGATAATACCCACAGTGGACCTCATCGTCAATAAATCTTTCGCTCGAGTAGAACTTGCTGCGGGTCTGTCCATTGACAATAAACTGCATTGACGCCCATATCAGCTAATGGTCCGCATTCATATAAAGGCTTTCGCGGTCATAAGAGAGAACATACCACGTCACTACCCTCAACTGTGCTCGTGGAGCTCGATGTATCCGCACCCAAATACTCCGCTGATGGCAAGTAGGTACTTTCGAGTCTAGCAATGAACCTCAATTCGCCAACTGACGGGTGCGCCGTGACATATGTTGCCATGAAGATGGTCGAGTCGCCACTACGCACGACATAGTAGTGGGTAATTCCACTGGCCACAACAGTGATCTTTACATAACTGCCAATGGTACTAGCGGAGACAGTGGCAGTTCCGAGACCAGAGTTGATGTGGGAGTACGGGCTCTGCTGCTGCAGCTGCACGCCGCGGTAGAGAATGGAGGTGATATCACCGTTGGCCTTTGCGACCTTAAAGATGAGTGGGTTAGCAGAGCCAGCGTCGACAGTGAAGTGCGTGCTATCGGAGGTGTAACCAAAGGCAGCGTGAGCCAATGGAGCAAGAAGACCGAGGAAGGCAAAAAGGAGCTGGATGAGCAGCATCTTGGATTGCTTAGGGGAATCTAGAGGTAGTGAACCATCTTGAAAGGAGGAGGGAAGGGGGCACTTTATACCAGTCACTGTATACTTGTGTGATTCTCTGAAGATATGAGGTGAATTGGGTATGGTTTACTAGTGTTTTCATAAGTACAGGCACATGTTGGATACCCCACCAGCTGCACTGCGGGCCGGCGCTCCTTGTGCAGCCGGAAGTATTTAAGCTTATTTCGGACATTTGCTTCTCCTGATGCGAGCATCTTCAGGGCCCTTGTGTAACACTGGGCGCCGGGAGTTTCACTTGAAGCACTTCAAATATGAGCTGAGCTCTGAGCAACTAGAATGCCAAGAGCTTCCGTGTGAGCTATTCGGATGTATATAGACCGAGTGTTGTTAGTAAGAATTAGGTGTTTCTATATAGCTCCAGCTCTATTAATTCCAGCTCCTTCTTGTTGAGGTTTTTGGTGCAGCAGCGTGATGGTTTGTGAACCGTAAGGGCTTAATAATTTGACCAAATCGGGGGAACCTTAGTAAGGTATGCAGGGGATCAGTTGCAAGCGATGGAGCACAACTACGGGGGCGAGCCCGAGTCCGATCGCGGGCCCGCCTGGCTAATGTTGAGAATTAAGGGTGGAGTGGGGTACTATGTGCTTGTACCGTTGTCTGCCGGGGATTGGTGTAGGTGCTATCTCCATGGATTTTTGGGCCTCGGATGCCTAGCACCCCGTTACAAATTGACAAACGAAATTGTTAGGATATTTACAAGATCATCTATCTGAGTTGATTAATTGGGCCGAGTCATACCTTATGATCATGAATACTTTTCTCGCGTATGTAGCTAGTGCCATGGTGTAGAAAGCTAGGCAGTCTCAGGGCAGATAAAACTAAAAGAGGACTGATAAAAGGGGCCCGTTCTAACGGGGGGTATGGAATGATGGATAACGGATATGGGCTTCCTAAAATAGGAGGTGCGATTACTAAAAAGCAGTTGATTGATTCTATGATAATTATCCAAAGTGGATATCGTCTTTACTTTATAGGAACGAAAACAGGCATTATACCAAATAAGGGAACAAAGGCTTTATGCTGATTCGTCAGCTTCTTTTCTGGCCAGCATATTCCAGCATGGAAGAGGGGTGATTGCGAAGAAGCATTATGTAAGTGATGTGAGTGGGAATACGTATCGTGTGGGCACATATATATATCCCATTATGGATTGCCCACTGTAGTATTATTTTGATGGGTCATAGTAGGTTGAGTGGTGAAGATTCGCTAAGATAAATATGATGGCGGAGGAGTGGGAGACTGTAAAAAGAGGATAGGATGTAGTGGGGCAGAGAGGGGTGGGGAGGAGAGATGGGGGTGGGGGTAACGGGGCTGACAATGAGAGAAAGAAAGAGTGGCGGAGAGTGGCTTTGTATAACAGTTGGATATGCCCTTGAAGTATAGGGCAGCTATAGATTTCGTTCCCTCTGTGGAGTTGAGAGGTCGGCCCGATATAATCCTTTAATAGCACTGTTTTGTCCCATTCAGTTGAGTCTGTTTGTGAAAGGTTGAGGGGTTCAGGAATCTAGAGATGATATATAAATGATTATAGATATACATGTACTTATCAGCGATTGCTCATGCCGTTTGGTACAGCAATGGTGTACAATCACTCTCCCTTCTCTACCATCCCAAGAAATGCATCGCATAATGTACCGATAATAAACGGGTGGCTATTGCATCCATAATGCTTCACAGTCTCATTTCGCCAAGAGTTCAATGTAATATATCAGTAAAAATACAAAGGTTCCGGGTTTGAACGTATGCTATTACATGTATGTTTTCAGCCATTCGCGAGCCAAGCCCCGCCATACCCTCTCGCCCAACCCTCCACCGCTCTACGTTAAACAAAAAATAAAAATCAATTCTTAAACTACCTTTGGATATCGAGTGATTAGTTGTGAACCAAGCCTTGCCGAAGTCTTTAAAGTATTCTATCACGGAATCGGAATTACTTCCATATTCATTGTAATTTTGTTTACTGCCAAATATTATAGCTTATTACTATGGTGACTATAAAGCTAATCCCGCACAGAGGGAGCAAGAACAAACCCATATTTACTCTAGAGAAGTACGCCAAAACGCCCCACAAAGACACACATATAACAATCACACACTAGCCGTTACCAAAACTCTTTACCCCGTCGAAGCCACACCAGTCCTTTTCATCCCACTCCGTATCCACAAACTCCTCATTCAATCTCCCACTTCCATCTGCCAGTGGCGGGCCTTTTGGCGTCTCTCCTGGCCATGACCGTATTTTTCCCTTCACACCCCCATAATCATATTCCCTGGTTGGCGAGCCATGCTTCCAGCAGCTCTCTGATATGCCTGACCCCTCCGGTATTCTCTCATCCGGCCGGTTTCCTGTGAAATACCTATACTCGCACAGGCTACCGTCAATACAGGCCATAACAACAGGAAGTTGGAACATACTCTTCCCACCACTTGTAATTTTCATACCCACTCTCTTCATCAGCCCAGCGCTTATAAGTATTCCTTCCCTTATCAACCTGGTCCAATATATGATGTCCCTCTGGCGGAATCCTCCTCCGACACTCCTCCGGCCCGTACCGCTGGTAAAACATGTCGACTGCATGCCCCATCTCATGGATAAAGATCTCATCAAACTTCTTAAACCCTGCATCCCCTCCCGCCATCGGAATCCAGCAGTGGCCGAACCCTGTCCCACTGAAGGCCTCGCCGACCTGTCCTTCGTTGTACCCGCACGCCGCCCTCACATTCCCGCCCAGCCACCTACCGTCGCCGTCATTGGCCGCCTGGTTGATTGCGACAACACCATCATACCTCTCGCCGGTGGTTTCGGCGACATGCGCAATATATGGCGCAAGGTCAGACAGCTCGGGGAAGTAGCAGATCCCGGGGCCGTCCGGGCAATTATGGGACGCATATGTCATCGGCGCTTTGAACGTGGCCATTGTGACCTGGAAGGACGCCATCCCAGCGGACGTATTTGAGATGATAGCGGCGAGGTTTTTTGAGAGTCTCGGGATGGTGGAGAGGGCGGCGGGGGATATGGTCCCGGTGTGCTGGTATGGGGATGGGCCGCCGACGGTGGTGCTGGTGTGTGGGAAGACGAGGAAGAGCCAGTTCCAGACTGCGACTGCTGTGGTAGGGGGAAGCAGTGACAAGGCTATGAGGAATATTAGAGCATTCATTGTGTGTTGGCGCGCATTCGGATGCAGAGACTATAGGTTGTTGCTCCATTGAAAGGCTCGTTACTGTTGATGGAATATGGGGTTGTATTTATGACATGAGAGAGCTGACATTTCGGCGGCGGGCTGGTACTCTTGGGCATCCTCCTGTGGAAGGCTGGAGGATCTTCATGACGGCGACGGCACAAGACTGTAGATCTTGTAATAGTGGTGGCTGCGATATAGCTTGCGTGAGCCATTATGTTTTCCTCTCTGAAGAGAAACGCCAAAACTAATGGCGAGGCATGGGGCCATATATATCAATGGCTGGTACTGCTGACACAATAAACACAGGGGCAGGAATGCAGAGAATGCAGAGAAGGAGTCTCGGAATTTGATGTTTATCTACGCAGCCTTATGGTACGCATTCCGTTGTACCTTGCCTCTGTGAGGTTGGCTGGTTACATGATGGAGTAACGCATTGGAGAGAAGAAAAGACAAAAGAAGAATTGCATATTGTGAGTGCAATATAATATGTAAGATATATCATTGACTATACATTACCTGTAGCAACACAACTGAGCCTTACCAGTTTACTACATACCGTCCGCGTACTCTATTTCAAGGCGGCCAATTAATGGGGGGAATGGCCAAAAATCAATTTCGGGCCCTCGTTAGGATTGGCCGAACTCTAGAGAGATTTGGAGTGTTATTCTGCGGAATGCGTTGGACACAGAGGGGGGTCGGTACAAAGTTGCCTATTTAGGTTTAGTGCATCTTGAGTTCAAGCCAGAGGCGTAGGGTGAACGACAAGCGTTTCCAGCAACCCTTGAGAACGTTCCGGTCGGTAAGTGCCGAGCAAAACGCTGCAGTGTAGGCTTTAGGTAGAGTACTAGCTAGTAAATGTATGTACATTCATCGTTGACAGGCTGCGGTGTACGTGGTCTGGTCCATGTTTTATCACTCGATGACCGGGCGAGTGAGGGGCCGGTACGTACATAGTGCTACATGTGTATAGTTAGTTATCCTTGGCGGAACGATGACAGAGAATTAGAGAAGTATGTACACCATTCGATAGACGGATACAGAGCAGACTCAATGCCTATCGATCGTTCTCTCGGCCGCAATGTGCGCTTTTATGATGCTTCAAAGCCCAGCGTGGCTTTGGGCGGGCTCATCCAGAATGGGTCGGTCACGGAAGCGAATTTTCTTGATATGATTAGGATCCTACTCATCACGGAGGCTCCTCTACTACGCGTTCAAGAAAGAACTTCAGGCCATGTCGTAGCGACAACGAACAGCCCGCTGCAACAAGGAAACTATGATGTTTACTGCGACAGTAGGTGCTCTCCGAGTGGGAGTTTCAATCACTAGCTGACTTTGAAACAGGTCAAATTGGTGTCAACAATGAACCATGGGTGTATCGAACCACCGCGCACAGCATCTCTGGGCGTGACCAGGCCTTTCGTGATGGAATCCGTGCTCGAGATGGAAGATGTGTCATATCGGGCGTTATGAATGCAAGAGCACCATTCGATATATGGAGTGGTTTTGAAGCGGCTCATATCTTTCCTCTTGAGAGTGAAAGTTACTTGGTTGAAAGGAATTATAGAAAATGGGTCTGGGACATTCCTCCTGGGGTGGCAAAAATCAACTCACGACAGAACGGCTTTCTGCTGCAGGGCACCATTCACACCGATTTCGATAACTATCTTGTTTCGGTGAACCCTAATGTGAGTCTTTTGGCGCTCTGAATTTGATATTTGCTCTGACTTGTTAAAGGGCAACTACAAGATTGTTGTATTCGGCCTTGATGTGTTCGGGGTGGACGGTAGAACCCTCGACCTTATTTGTCGCGATCCTACAAATCCACACTGTGTTTCGGACCAACTACCCAGGTGGCATTTCCGCCAACCGGTGCTTGCCAACATGAGAGGTGCTGGGGAGCCCATCTTAGAACACGATTTCCCACCAGGGACAGACATGATGACGGAGATCCAAAAAGAGCCGTATGCGCAAGAGAGGTTGGAGATGGAGTTTGCATCAAGATTGCGAGGGGTTGTCTGAGGAGTTAGTTGTTTTGTAAAAATGTAATTTATTATTCATGTATTATACTATGAATTTGGGGACCCCCAGAGCGAAGCGATGGATGGGACGAGTAGAACTGAGCCGTGACATTGCCGCTGATCTAGCAGCATTCCAGAAGGCCCGGAAAGCAATCAGGGTAGCGCCCAGGCCCGCGGAGTCTCTGAATGACGGCGAAGACGATGATTCGGTGGTTGACGCTCGACTCAAAAGCGTAAACCTTGGCTCTAATGTGGAGACGAAAATGAAGGGTCATCCACGATTGGCAATTACTGATCTGCGTAAGTGTGGTGATACGGAGTACTATTATTATCTACTGCATATCTATCTCCAACTTGATTCGATAATATAGGAGTATGAGATATTAACAAAACACAGTTTCTCCGGGTTATGGTGGGTGCTCTAAATTCGCTACTCCTAGCAATGAAACGAATGCTACTAGTACTACGGGTGTAGGGGTAAGTCTGTAGACACCTACGGCTGTTGCAACCACGACCACTGTCTACAGACTTACCCCTACCCCCGTAGTACGTATGTACGGTTAGGGAGCACCCAGGCAGTATTCGCGATTACCATAAGAGCACTAGCGAATCGCCAAGTGCATGCGCTATAGTCAAAGAGCGCCAGGAGATAATATTGGGAACTAGGATATGATATAGTGCAACAATAGTAGGGTACGTCAGGAGATGGTAGAGTGCGCCAGGAGGTAAAGTCCGAGTTGTAGTTTCCAGCATGTGTGACAGTTTGTCAATTCTATGCACTTTTTATATCACGGTTACTTAAGTATCCCGTTGCCATTTCGATAGACGGAGCCTGAGACAGTACGACAATCATGCCTCCTAAGTTGGTAACGACAAAAAAGGTTAACCAAGAGGGGCCAGGAGTTGCTCCCACTAGCAGATCCGGAAATCCTGAGTCAAGATGATAAGACATGTGCATGCGATGCCATACTAGTTGCCAAATCGAAAACCGGAGACAAAGAAGAAGCGAAGAGAGATGCCAGAGATGCGCTCGAACAGCTGCTGCAAGAGGATGATTGTTTATTTACCAAGTTTAGGCAACCAATTCTCTAGGTATCTGGGAAGAAGCAGGAGCATGGGTCACTCTGGGTGGACGAAAAGATATCAAAGTCTCTCTTTACTGGTGTTTTATACAAGGCTAGTGTATAATACCTTGCGGGCGAGATTGATTTTTGATGGACAATAGGTGGTGGCAAAGAAGTTGTAGTGCAGGTTTTAAGCGAGCAAGTAATGGATGCCTTTAATTTTTCGGCTGGGCGAATTACATATGATATCACTATGGTGTTTGGGGGACCCCATGAGCGAAGCAGTAGCGAAGCATAGGTGACTGATCAAGTGAGCGGAGTGAGCGCCACACCAGAGCTTTCCGAAGGTAAGATTCTGTAGCTTGGGAACGTTCTGGATGCAGGGATTTCTCTGGAATGCTGCAAGTGAAGCTTGGCGGAGCGATGACATAGAGATGTGGCGTAGGGTTAAAACAACGGGTAGTGTGAGGTCACGTTTTGTCCCTTATTAGACATAAAAAAGATCAGCATCTACTAGCCATAGATAGTAGGTATGATACCTTCAACGCCGCCCACAGAGGCCTCCAGTACGGTATCATAAGTGCAACCGTGAGCACAGCTGTAAACAGCGTTTGTCTGAGCACGGTGCTGATCTTTTTTGTATCGATCTTTTTTTTTGTTGCAATGGACGGTTGGCTTAAACTCTCTATTCTAGTCTGCCAGTAAAATGCTAACCCCCAGGAGAATTTTGTGTGGCTTTATTAACAGATCCCGCTATCTCCATTATCAAATAATACAAATTTAATTCCTCTACCGTAGGGGGGTCAGCATTGACTGACTAAGGGATAAGTAGCGCACTTGGTTGAGAAGGAATAAACTCATTCAACCCCACGAGAGTACTATTGCAATAATTACCGGGTACGGCGACAATAGACACGCTATCACATGCCTTTACTGTGAAGACTGACCCCTGCTAAACTCACGAGAAGTGAATAGCAGCCGACAATCATGTTCAGGCTCCTCAGCAAGCAAGCGTTGAAGCCTATGGGCATTCATCGCTGCCGTCCACGCAGGGCAATCAGTACTACTCCGGTGAGCTCGAAGTCTCAATAGCATACAAACTCCACACTGACTGGGCGGCTCAAAGACGCAATACCGACGATGATAGTCATCATAGCGATGCTCACTCCACCAGTAGTGCGGATGGTCCAGCCCACTCTACAGCTGGCTTCCAGTCCGGCGGTTCTACTCCGTTCGTTACCTGGGAATGTTTTGGACAGCTGGAGACGGTGAGCTTGGAAACTATCTTCGGATACGAAAATGATGCTAATTTCTAGCTAGACCGTTGTTGTAATGAGCACCAAACTTGATCACCTTGATGCTGGTCATAGAGACATGAAATCAGCGATGGACTCGAAGTTCGACAAGGTAGATAAGAGGTTCGACAAGGTGGACGCGGAGATGAAAGCTCTCAGCATCAGGATGGACAGCAAGTTTGATCGTATGGACAGCAAGATTGATCGTATGGACAGCAAGCTTGATCATATGATGTACTTTTTCCTGGGCGCCCTTTTGTTGAAAGGCGGTATCGATTTGTTCATGCAGGAAAGGAAGGAGCAGATACTCAACGTTGCCCACAAGCAGCAGTAGAAGCCTGGAGGGCTGTTAGGGCATGGGTAAGCATAGTGGAGCCCATTCATTTGAAAGGATAGGTGACTAATATGCTGTAGGACTCGCACGGCGCTGTGTAGACTTACTTTTTTTTTCATAGTTAATACGGGTTAGCGCATAAAATACGGTGTTTTAGCAGGACGGTGTTACTACGGGTTACTTTTTTCTCCTCTGGCGTCGAGATTGCGAGGGCTGTCTGAGGAGTTACTAGTTTTGTAAAAAATGTAATTTATTATTCAAGTATTATTATGAATTTGGGGGACCCCTTGAGCGAAGCGAAAGAGGGGGCGTAGTAGCCTCAATACCGCAGCGAAGCGAAGGTCATTGATTAACGAGTGAAGTGGAGCGAGCGCCACACGGAGCCAGAGGCGTAGGGTGAACGACAAGCAGCAAGCGTTCCCAAACTAAAGACCTTTCCGAATTCTGTCTTTAGTTGCTGGAACGCGGTACGATGGAAGTAAATCTTGGAAAATCCGCAGTATCCCGAGAGTTGTCGGAGACCATTCAACCCACCACCAGCAGCAAGCAACAAACGACAAAGTGAGTCCGTTTAATGTCACATTATCTCTCTAACTAGCTAAAGTATTGAAGACTGACTTGCTAAATTTACGAGAACAGAATCACCCACTAAGTAAGTGAGTAGCTCCGTCTACGATGTTCAGGGCTGCTCTTCGTTTCAAGCATGTGATCCTGAGGATCCACTCGGTTGGATACCAGATCCAACGCCGTTACACTACCTTCCGAGAGGGCTCGCATGAGGGAGCGGGTTACGGTGACGGGAAGGACCACGAGGGAAAGGAGAAGCTTCTTACCCTTCCCCAAAAACTGGGTCTGCTAGAGAAGGTAAAATTTATGATCATCAATCTACTTGGCTATGAGTCTGACTGGTTGTGAGAATATGGAATCGGCTACCAGTGATATGAAATCGACGTTCAAGTGGGCCGGGGGAGCCCTCATAGCATTGGTAAGAAATAAATGGACTCTTTCTACAGCCTTGACATTGGCAAATGGACCAGTTTGGCGGAACATTTTATTTCGACAACGCGATGGAGAATAGACTCGTGAAGAGGATGGACGACCAGGGGACCAGATTTGATAAGAGGCTCGACGGCCAGGAAGCAAGATTGAAGGAATACGTAGCGACTGGGCTTCATCAACTTCGGCTCGAAGTCCGCAACGATCGTTTAAACGATCAGTTGAGCGCCAAGGGAAAAAAGGTTGAGGTGTAGATACATGCTCTCTATTCTTGAGAACGTTACGGGCGCAGGGATTAGGCCGGAATGCTGCAGTTCAGCCTTGGCGGAACGATGACGCGAAGAGGTAAAACTGCGTCGTGTGTATTTCTTTTGCAAGGAGACCGCAGAGTGCACCGTGCACGTCGCCTGTACTTCTGGAAACTGGTCACGGTAGCGGAGATGGTCCCTCATGAGTTGGCAGCTGTCATTCAATCACCAGCGAAAGATACGGTGATGTTAGTTAGTGGTGGGGTGGTTGTGACCCATAGATAATTTACAACCGTTAATAGACCTTTTAAGCCAACAGAGAAAAAAGATCGGCAAATAAAAAGATCAGCATCTACCAGCCGGAGTTAGTAGGTATGATATCTTCTATGCCACTTACAGAGGCCACTATCATGGTATCAAAAGTACAACCGTGCGAGCATGGTTATTGACTGCGTTTACCTGATCATACCAACCTAGTATGGCAGGTAGAGGGTTATCCTTTTTTTCGCCGATCTTTTTTTTTCCGCAAACGACGGCGGCTTAAAAGGTCTAATACGGAGTGTTTATGAGAACGCTCCGGTCGGAAGTTACCGAGCGGATCGCTGCAAGTGAAGCTTGGCGGCGGATTAAATATGGTGAGTGCTTGGCGCGGGAGAAGCAAAGCGGATGCAGGAACGCTGCAGACTGCAGTGTAGGCGGAACGATGTGACGCAGGGGTAAAACAATGCGTGGCGCGAGGTCAGTCAAGTTTGAAACAAGTGCACTACCCGTTTGTGGTTATCGTGATAGAGTATTCTCCAGGAAATTATATAATCTGTCACTGATACCAAAGATTACACAAACCTTGTTCTAAGCATTGATTCCATCATATATTCCGAAAGGGCTGGTGCACTCATTTCAATGCCCATCAGCAAGCTTTACCATTTGTGTCTGGAGTCTCCTGGGTCTTCTGACAATCTCCTTAATTTCATAATTGTCTCCTGAGTCCCCTGAGAGTCTCTTGGGTCACCTAAGACCCAAAAAATATCAGGAGACAGATGCAATATCTACTTCTAGCGTTCCGCATTCCAGCAACAAGACCTTACCTTTTCCTTCGGAAAGATCTTTAGTTTCTGGGAACGCTTGTCGTTAACCCTACGCCTCTGGGTCCGTGTGGCGGTCGCTCACTTTAGGGTTCGCCCCCATTTCCGCTTCGGTCCCTAAGAAATAGTAAAATACATCAATTAAAAACTAAACCACTTTTTTGATAATAGAAAACAAGTAAAGTATCCTGCGTCCTATCCTCATCCAACCCCTCTGAGTCTAGCAGAAACTCCCAGAAAAAACTAACGTAACAATGACCGGGAAAGCAATTATCACCGGGTAAGCAATCAACCATGACAACAGGATTTAGAAATTTCGGGTTTTGAGGCTAGAGCGAATCAAGTGTCCAGAAACACCCCTTAGATGTCTTTTGACTTTTTTAGATGCTAAGGTTGAGTGGTGAAGGATGGTTGTCATAATACATAATTGCTTCTCCTTTTAGCTCTTTTGAAAGTACCCCCACCACACTATCCTAAGTAAATATCACCCAAAAACAACAAAAAGCACTTCCAACATATTTGGCTTTCATCTTTCATCAACGGGACCCCGTTGCTTTCCCGGTGACAATCGTTACAACCCCCGTACTACAGGAACTAGTACTACAACTCGGGCTTTTTTACCAGCTCCCAGTCTGCATCAAAATCAAAGAACATTTTTTCCCGACGGTTTACATAGTCCTCTACCTTGACCATTTTGTGTGCAAAACAAAAGTCGGTACCAAGGATGTTGAAATCGGTATAGTGAGAGGTATTCAGTGGTACATGGGCGATTTAAACACGTCCAGCAGTCTTGACACTACCTTCATTCTTAAACCCGAAGACTTTGCTTGCCTAAACTGCCAATTAGGTTCCTTCGGCAAGTAAGCTCGTCAGGTAAAGACTCACCTGGGTTGAAAGGTATGTCCATGGCGATCCAGTATCCACAACGGAGAATACCCAACGAGCTTCCTGCTTATAAATAACGACAAATGGGAAAATTGTCCTCTTGTGGAGACCGTATATATACCCTATACCCACCTAAACCACTTCTTTGGCATCTGCCGCCTTCGAAAGGTATGCGATACCCAGTTCCTCCGCAATTGAAGAATTCAATTTTTCATGAGTAACATCCGGAAGCAAGACAATTCAGGGCCTCCTGGACGCATAAGACATTTCTCTCATGCATTAGCGCCGAAATTCTGGCTGTAAAGACGTCCGGGTAAGCAGACTAGTCTCTGGAATACCCTGAATATGCCACGAAGTTCGCAGGCTCATGCATGAGAGAGATTCTCCCGGATGTCTTGTGCGTCCAAGACATAGACAAAACTAGGCTCGTACCCAGCCCTCCTATCGTAGGGGATGGGTACGAGACTAAGACAAAACGCTGCCAACGTTCTGCCAAGTCCTAACTACAGCGTTCCGGTCCTATCCCTGTAACCGGAGCGTTCTCAAGAATACTGCGATTTACTTCCAGCGTTCCGCGTTCCAGCAACTAAAGACAGGATCTTGCCTTTTGCTTCGCTTCGCTCGGTGGGCCCCCAATGAAATAGTAGAATGACTTTAAAACTAAAAGTACAAACTCAAAGAAATCGTAATACAAATACAAATATCTTTTTCGAACTACCAAAGAAAAATCATCCCTCCACTCGCGTCCTCTGCTTGTCGCCTACCCACAAACTTAGACCCCAAGAAATGAGAAGACCACTCTACATGTAGGTTTGCATGTGATATGTCACTTTTGATCACAAGACTTAGAAATACACTTGAGGACATTTTGAGTCCCCAATATTGAGCATTGCACTGTCAAGGTATTCCTAATCCCATGTAGGCCAAGTCCCTCTAATGCATGCACAATGGTCTTGGGTGTTTTCATTTTCATTTGGAATTTTCTACGGGCGGTGTGGCTGCGGACGTACAAATAGAGGTTTTGATTGATGTAAATTAACGAGGAGGAAGTTTCTTGATGATTCACTATTCACGATGCCCAAGATGATAATCTCTTGCACTATGAACGTGAAACGTGAAACGTAACTCTGATGATATATTGATGATGATGAACGAAAAGAAACGAAAGGAAACGAAGCAGAGAACTACCACTAACGCCACGTGCCCGCTAAACGCCGCAAAGGCGCCAAGGCGCGCTAACCTCTAGGCGCGCTCTCGCTCTCGCTTACACATGGGTTGCCTGATTCAGGCTGTAGCTGCGGACACGTGACTAGAGGTTTAGGAGGAGGGAAAGGTTTTGGATTAGATAGAGGTTTTGGATTAGATAGAGGTCTTAAGAACGATGATTCTGCTTGCTTCACCAATCACAGTGCTCATGTGCTCGAGAACTATTATCGAACCGATGATACCGTGAATACTGATGAAGAGAACGGAAAGAAACGAAACAGAGAACTACCAAACGCGCCACGTGACAGAACATCGCCAAGGCGCCAAGGCGGGCTAATCTCTAGCTGCGCTCTCAGCCTCGCTTACACGTGGGTTGCCTAATCTTCGCCCCACAACGCCCCACAGCGGTGGCTAAAAGACTCTAATAGCGCCAATGAAAAATTAGCATCAGTTACCACAAAGGGCTAGGAGTAGAAGTAAACCGTAATCCGACACGCCTCTAAGAATAACGCCTATGTAGAGTTTTCTCCGGTATGTAAAACCACCGATCTTCTATGCCTTTCGTTTCATATCATACAACCCTGAGGCGGACAACACGCTCTAACTTGCGTTCATTGATGGCCAACCCCGGTTACTAACAGTCCTCGCCTCCGGACTCCTGGCAACGCTTGATCTTGGCCGCAAGTGCATGCATTCCCTATAGTTTCTTGTTTCCATGGCTGCCATGGCCTCTCGAGTAACCGTCAGGATATTGCCATTGGTCATATCCACTTTCTTGTCGAGGACATCCACTTTCTCGTCGAGGACATCCACTTTCTCGTCGAGGACATCCACTTTCTTGTCGAGGCGGGAGATATCTGCCTTGAGTTCAGAGTTCCCACTCTTCGTCTGCCAAATGACAGTAGTAGACCCGATGGCAGCAGCCAAAAGACTGGGACCGTACATGCGATACAGCTCTGTCACAAAAAACGTTTTGTTAGCGAGCATTCATCACCACGAATGCAAGGGAGATGGCAAAGTACTATTAGCAGAACTCATGGTTGATACAATGTGTCTGACGAAGTGATCCGTTCCCACTTCACGTGAATTAGCAAAGGTCAGTCTTCAATACCCTAGCCAGTTAGGGATATGACTCACCTTGTCGTACTCTCTTTGTTCTTCGTACTCTCGCCTCTGTGTTGTCGATGCTTCTCGGATGGTGGGTGGGTTGAATGAGTTTCAACCAAGTGTAGGGGCACTCCCCTACTTGTCTTTTTGGCGCGGCGATAGACACAATCTTAACGGTAAGTAGTATACACCATCACTCTTTTGTACAATTTTGCGTGACAAGCGGGTCTCTCTTGCACCGCCGACAGCCGTTTTTTTGTATGGCGAGACTGCCACAAGTCCTGAAGACATAGACAAAACGCAACCGCTGTTTTAACCACATCTCTGTATCATCGTTCCGCCAAGGCTAGACTGCAGCGTTCCGCTCGACACTTACCGTCCGAACGTTCTCAAGAATACTACATATTTTCCCAGATTTACTTCCAGCGTTCCACGTTCCAGCAGCTAAAGACAGAACCTTATCTTTTGCTTCGCAAAGGTCTTTAGTTGCTGGGAACGCTTGTCGTTCACCCTACGCCTCTGGTTCCGTGTGGCGCTCGCTCCGCTCATTGGGTCTCCCTTTATTCATAGTATAATACTTCAGACTCTATATAGACATCTGCAGCCTAAATTGAATTCAATCCAACCTTCAAGACATCCATGAAAAAAAAAAAAAAAAACCAGTACTCGGGTGTGTACCAAAGTGATCAGAACTCGACGACAATTGGTTGAGAATGTGTGAGTGCGACAGGCTGGGGCCAATAAAACCTGCCAAGAGTCCCTATCTTGAATGGGGGAAAAAAGTCATCAGAACCTTTCCAAGATCCCCATCAAAAAATCCGGAAAAAAATCCAAAAATATAGATAAAATATTGCATCCATCAGTACATTCTCTATATGCTATTTAGGTACAAATTTGACTATGTAGAGATAACTTTCAGCAGGCAGCAGTAAAATTGAGGACTAAGTTTTGGCCTCTCAATTTTCTTGGGGCACATGGTTGATATATGTCCAGGGTGGAGCCAACTTGGCACTCCAGGCCAACTAGAAGTTTCTCCCGGCGGTTCTACCAACCAGGAGCAGTTCTGATCACTTACCCTCACACCCAAGTACTCTCCCCCCAGTAAACTTCACTCCGCTTCGCTACGTGAGGCTCCGCCCCTCTTTAGCTCCGCGCAAGGGGTCCCCCGTGTAAAATAGTTTTACATATTCTCTGAGCTAAAAACACCGTGTAATGCGACCTAAAAAGACACCATGTCTAGTGCACACTATTCGCATGGAAAAAACAAAAACAATAAATGTAAACGGCCAAACTGCAGCCCACCGACTCGATTCATTTCGCCAGACCTTTCTTCTGATACTCGTTCATCTTCAACAGAATATCGGCCTCTGCCTTTCCAATGGTAAGGCGAACGGACTCAAGAAGCTTTGACTCAAATTGGGCTTGCTTTGTAACGTCGTATTGAAAGTTCTTCCAAAACAGCTAGCAGATATGTTATAAGAGCTGGGAAACATCACCCAAACAAAGAAGTTCCCTAACTCGAAAGATTAGCTGTGCATATGAGATCAAAATCACTATTAGCAGACCTGACCTACATCCTTCAACCAATCGTTAAGGAGGTAATCCCTGGCCGGAGATAGCCGGTAGATGCTGATAATGATTAAATGCTGGTGACTTGCCAAGCCCCAATCAATTTAACTCTACGCCACACCCAGCTTTCTTGACTTGCATGTTTCTTATTACCTGCATCCGGACACATCCCTGCATCCGGAACATTCTGAATTCTGCGCCGCGAGATTAAATGCTGTGCACGGTGCACTATGCGCCTTCCTGAGATGCCGGCCCCCGCCCTTCCCCAGCTTCTTCCCCGCTCCAACCGTTTCCCTTAAACAGCTAGCGGCACCAACCCAGCACCGGGGACCAGGAAAACCACCCGGCGGCCCCTGCCCACCAAATATTACAAACCCAGAGAGCACCTACTACCGTGGTTTGGTTGAAAATTATACGGGTAGTATTTTAACCAACCGGAACGGTCTGGTGTGCCAGTCCTTTCTTCTTCTTTTTTTTTCTTTTTTTTCAAAAAGCCCAGAAAACCCCACTATCACAACATCGCGCCGTATGGGCTGGGAACGAGACTAATCTTAACCTACTACACTTGGGAAAGAAACCAACCCCCCCCCCCATTCGACACCCACGACCCCACTATGACTACCATTGGACTTATTGATGGTGATGGTACTTATGATGTTTTTAGACGTTCAGTGGCTTATCTCAATAGAGCACACCTCACCCGCTCTCCACACAACCCAAAAATCTCCACCTCACTCCCCACAAACATCCACCTGGACCTACCTATCCCCAACCCGCACCTCGGCTTCAACGAGCGCAAAATCCAGTGGGTA
Source organism: Morchella sp. 2016-72 (assembly GCA_024713865.1). Lineage (NCBI taxonomy): Eukaryota > Fungi > Ascomycota > Pezizomycetes > Pezizales > Morchellaceae > Morchella > Morchella sp. 2016-72. The sequence continues at coordinate 3,240,068 of JAMJEY010000003.1, forward strand.
CACGAGCACACATGGGAATACACTACTACATTCACCCTGGCTCATCCTCCTCCTGATGGGGCTAAGATGTGCTTAGTGTTCGAAGGCCTCGACACTTTTGCAACAGTCGAACTGAATGGGACAAGGATCCTTGAGAGCAAGAATATGTTTCGCAGTTACACGGTCAATGTGACGAAGCTCGTCAGGGGTGGTGAGAATGAGGTAGTGATGAGGTTCAAGAGTGCACTGAAGGAGGGGGATCGTATTATGGCGGAGAATGGGGGGCAGAGAGTCACGTGGAATGGGCATTATTCGAGGGTATTTGTGAGGAAGGCGCAGTACCATTATGTAGGTGCTGACCCTCTATAATCCAAGTATTACATCTAGTGTTTTCGATACAGTGGTACCATTATCTCCACTTGTGACACTACTAGTGTCAGCTACTCATAGATCTTCAAGTTATCACGGAATATTTCCTTGCAGTATACAAATGAAGGAATGGGGATATGCTAATTTGATTTCTTTAGGGCTGGGACTGGGGCCCCTCACTCATAACCTGCGGCCCCTGGAAACCTATCAAGTTGTACGCCTATACTAGCCTTATCTCTGACACAGGGATTCATCAATCCCTCAGTGATGATCTTTCTACCGCAACCCTGACGCTCACTGCCACCACTGAGGATCTCTTCAACGGCTCTAGATACTTCCTTTGTGCAACTATCATATCTCCCTCTGGTGACTCAACCAGTATAGAACTCAACTTCGCCGCCGCCGCCGCCGCCGCCTCCGCCGTAGGCACCTGGGAAGCCACACATAAAATCACCTCCCCGGAATTATGGTACCCCCACCAGCTCGGCCCCCAGAACCTCTATTCCATTTCCTTCTCCCTCTATGTCGGCTACATTGGGGATGATCAGATAGTCGATGTAAGCGAAAAGAAGGAATTCGGCATTCGCCGCGTGGTCCTCGTCCAGGATCCCCTCCAGCAGCTCCCTGACACCCCCGTCTCTGGCGGCACGACTTTCTACTTTTCCATCAATAACATCCCTCTCTTTATCGGGGGTTCCAACTGGATTCCCGCACACTCGTTTCTTCCGGCCGTCCGTACCAAAACTCTCCGCACCCTCCTACATCTCCTCCGCGATCGCGGGAACCAGAACATGCTGCGTATCTGGGGCGGCGGTGTCTACGAATCGGATGAGCTGTACAGCATCTGCGACCAGCTTGGCATTCTCGTCTGGCAAGACATCTGCTTTGCCTGCGGCGACTACCCCGCGCATCTCGACAGCTTTGTGGAGGAGACCAGTGCGGAGGTGCGAGAGAACATGGCAAGGCTAAAGTGGCATCCGTCGTTGGTGGTGGTGGCGGGGAATAATGAGGATTATCAGGTTGCGGATGAGGAGCTGGGGTATGATGCGGGGCAGGCAGAGAGCGAGTGGAGGGGGAGTAAGTTCCCGGGTAGGTGGCTGTATGAGAAGATCTTCCCGAACATTGTGAGGGAGGTGTGTAATGGGAACGCGGGGGCGGGGATTGGGCAGGCGGGGGTGGACGGGGCTGGCGTGGTTTATTGGCCCGGGAGCCCATGGGGGGGCGAGGATAGTACGGATCGGACTGTGGGGGATATACATCAGTGGAATGGTATGTTTTTGCTCCTCTCCGCATGTTAGATCAATCAGATTGTGGCAACGGTGCGTGGTATGTACTGGGCCTGTATCTGATATGACCGAGTGGACTCGGTGCGGGCGGGTGATCACCAAGACTGGATGCAATTGGACCTATTTGGCCTGAAATCGAGTCTTGATATTCACCCAGCCACATCGCCCCTCTAGGTCTTACTGCACGCCCCAGTAGTAGCACCGTAGAGTAAAGATACAAACGGCACTAGAGGCTATACCCCATCATACATCCGCATATACCTGGGGTTTATTAGGAACCTTATTTAGAATAATAGAATCCACACTCCCTATAATAATTCCCTCTTACCAGACATATCCTTCCTTTTACAGAAACCCAACCCACTCACCCAAACAACTCCTAACACATGACAGTTTGGGGCGGCCTCCAAGCCCCCTATCAGCGCTACCCCGACCTCGGCGGCCGCTTCGTCTCCGAATTCGGTATGCCCTCCTACCCCAGTCTCCAAACCATCATATCCGGCTTCCTCGACCCGACCATCCCCTTCTCTGAGAGCTATGCACGCGGAGACTGGAACCCCGAGGCTGAAATTATCGAGCACCACATGAAAGCGCATAGCTTCCAGAAGCGCCTTCTCGCATACCTAGGCGAGAACTTTCGGGTTACGGATGGAAGCATGGAGGTATACCATGCTCTTTTTTTTTTTCTTCTTTCTTTTTTCTCTTCTCCGCCGGAAAGGTCAATGATTGGAATGCAGGTTACTAAACTGGTGGTGTCGATCATTACAGGAGCGGGTATACTTGAGTCAGTTACTGCAGAGCGAGGCAATGAATTACGCGTACCGCGGCTGGCGACGCAGATGGGCGAGTCGTGGATGTGGAGGCGCGCTGGTGTGGCAGTTGAATGATGTCTGGTGAGGGATACTGCTCTATTATCACTTGGGGATTTTTCATGATATCAAAGCCGTTGTATATCAAGGGCTCTTTTGAATACTGAGAACGCCTCATGGAAACCAATAGATATACTAACCGTGCTCTAGGCCCGTAACCTCCTGGTCAATCGTCGACTTTGAACTACGTCCCAAGCCAGCCCTATACACCATCTCGCGCTCCCTCGCCCCTATTATCCCAATCATAACCCGCATAACCACCAATTCCAAACCCGACTCCCGTCTCGAAGCCCTTGTGAACTCCAAGACTACCCGTGGTGCCGGCTCTCACTCCCTCCACTCCACGCCGCACATCTACCCCCCCATAAAGAGCACCGTCACAATCGACGTCTCCTCCACCCACCCCACCACCACCACCACAATCACTGCCGAGATCCGCATCATTAGTATAGCCACAGGAGGCGTCACCGAATCATTTGAGGGCCCCATGACCGTGCCGCCTAATGGTGCCGTGGAAAACCTGAGGATCTTGCCCGTGGACGAGGACTCGCCAGCGGTGGTACAGGTGCGGGTGTGGGGCGATAACGGGAGGCTGCTGGCGAGAGAGACGAATTGGCCGCAGCCGCTGAAGTATTGTGTGTTCCCGGAGCGCGGGGTGCAGATGCAGTGGGATGTTGAGGGTAAAGAGGTTAGGGTTAGTGCGGAGAGGCCGGTGAAGGGACTGGTGTTTGAGGAGGTGGAGGGCGTGGTGTGGGGGGATAACTGCTTGGATCTTATGCCGGGGGATACACAGATTGTTAAAGTGGCTGGGTTGAAGGGGAAGAGAGTTACATGGAGATGGTATGGGATGAACAGGGAGGAGATTGAGGGGGCGGTGTGGAGCGAGGTAGAAGGTGATGTAGCAGAATAAGATGGGGGGGCTAAGGAACCTGTTGTATTGCCATTTGTGGCCTTTGGATAGAGCTGTCTTTATTCATTGTGGCTTTGCTAGCTTTGAAGACCCATCAATTTACTATTTCTGCCTTACATTAAAATGCAAAACCATATCTACCTGATTACCTTAGGGATTTTTTAATGTTGAGTTGGGACTTAAGAGCCCAAAGGAACAACTATGCGGTCATTATCGTCAACACCGGAAACCAGTCAATCCCGCGCCCAATATGTTAGGATGAGGTCACCAACAAGACCCGGGTCTTGGCGGTGCCGAGTGATATATTGTGATTCGTACTTTCGGGGCCGTACGGCCCCGGCTACGTACACTTACGGACACTCACACCACTTATAAGGAAGAGCTACGGATCTGTTCTATAGACCCAACAGAACTTTATAATACGCATTCAAACGTTTTCGCCCGTGTGAGGCATCTAATACCACCCCAAAGACCAACGGTTTGTGGCCAAAATAAATACTACATGCAGCCTAGTTATCCAGCTGCCCCAGATAAAACGAGCGTGCAAAAAGAAAGGAAAAAGAAAAAAAATCGAAGCCCCACAAAACCCCACAACACAATCATTCCGCGCCCCTCGAGCCCTTGGTATAGCCCCCAAGGCCCAAAACAATATATCGTTTGTACTCCTCCCTTACGGAGAGGAGCAACAAGGAGCCAAAACCCACACATGTACAGAATCCTACTTGCTCCTCTCGAGCCCTCGGTATCACCCAGGGCTCAAGAGGGCAAGAGGACCTAACGTAAAAGTAAATGGGAGAGAGCAGTCCTAACACAAAAAGGCCCCCTCCTCCTCATATGGAGATGAGTGGGCGAAAAAGAAAAAAAAACCCGCCTGCAATCGAGTGGGGAGACCTAATGCAACTTGACCCCTCGAAGAGGGGCGGAAGGGCAGCGGGTAGTGGGAGGTTTCAGGGGAGTGGGAGGTCGTAGACGAGGGGAGGCAGAGGTGGAGATTAAGGTGGTTTTTTGAGTAATGCAGGGAGAGGGCAGAGAATGAGTTTAAATAGCTGGCTTGTGGCAAGTGTTTACTTCCGCAATCCCTAGGGCTGGCCCTCACCCTTAGGTTTTGAGGGGCAGATTAGGGTACGAGATATGAGTGTTCCGACACCATAAAGTAGGAGTACAAATCGATAAGCAGAACCCTCGCGTCGAGAAATTTCTGGGCCTAAAAGGACTAATAGGCGACCAGATTTGTACTCCCCTAACCCATACTGTTCTGATCTCTGCACGGCAACGGCAGCGGCGACAGGCGGAGATATTGGTCATCAGATATCACTCGGAAATGTCAAACCCGGTGTGCTCGTGATATAGAGTCTGGCAGCGAATATAATTCCTGCTATATCTTCTAATACAGGAGGAAATTTAGTAGCCCTTTTATAGAAATAATTCCCTTGGCAAAGAAGCAGTAATGACATAATACAACAGTAGTCTAGACCTTGCCACAGTTACCACAGGGAGAACATATTTTCCCCGGCTCGCAATAGTAATCCCAACACGGTGTGCTAGTGTCTTGATTTTCTCCCTTTTTGTTAAGTCATGGCGTACGATAAGGGAGAAAGCAAGGGCGCTTTTCAAGCTGATAAAGCGGACTAGTAGACGACCAGACAGACCGGGTAATGAAAGGCTATGCTAAGTAGGGTAATATCCTTTACATTCTAAGGGAACAAGCTTCTATATAATAGAGGAAGCTACCTATAAATATTACAACCCACTACGAGACAAATAAGCATTGATGTCGACTCGAAATCCTTGAAGAGATTTTGAAAGATAAAACTCAAGAGAATCCCCGCAGGCATTATTCACATTCACAGGCTAGTGTATAGTATTCCATTTGCAGTAGCCTTTTGTTGACATGGTATATAACCAAAATATAAATTTTTGCAGTCCAAAGCCCAAATATTCCGTACTGAACCTCTGGCGGCACGGGACCGTATACATACCACCAACCTATATACTTAGTTGATGCTGAAAAATCGGGAGATCGTCACCTACCCTAGCCGGATTGAAGCTCATGGAGAGGCCTGGAATTGCTATGTACCTATTCTTGACGGAGAGTAAGGCCACGAAAAAGTACCTAGACGTAGTAGAGATTTTCTATTGCTGTCCGGATATCAATATATACATATAGCTTATATAAAGCACGATCAGAAGGGAAACGCCTAAAAATAAATACAAATATACAGGCAAATATTTTTGTACACCCAAATATAAAACCAAAGAATAAGGGCATGCCCCCAGCCAACCGGCATCTTTACAACTAAACAGTTTAGAAGAAAGAAAGAAAAAACAAGAATATAGTATCTAGTCGCGGTCCTTAGCAAGAAGGTATCACATTCATAGAAAAACATCATCCAGGTTCCTCTTCTTGATGATACTCTTACACTTAAACCACACCATCTTCTCCCCTGGCATCGCCGCTAAGGGCTCAACCGCTAACATATCACCTCCCTTGATAGCCATAAACTGTGCCATGCTTTCAAACGCCACCTTACCGGCCATTCCCAACTCCCACACCAACCCCGTACTCATCGATGGATATGGAACCTTCTCCATTACCATGAGCGTCAACTCCTTTGGCATATTCGGGTCCTTAAGTTCCATCATCCTTTTGACGGCCACCGAGGCCCAAAAGCGACTGCTCTCCTTCATCGTGAACGCGGTCAACCTCTCACCCCTCTCCAACTCCAGGGCGAAGGGCGTTATTTGCTTATGTGTGCGCGGCTCCTTCCCAAGAAGGAAGGCCTCAATCTGCCAGTGCGTTATCATGTCCGAGTATCTTCGAAGTGGTGATGAGGCGCGGATATAACCATCGTCAAGACCCATGAGACGATGGGGGCTGGGCGAGGCGCTGATTCGTGTTTTTCCGATGAGCATCATGTAATGAATTCCCAGTTCTGGAGGAACTGAGCCGAGGTGATCACGGGCAGGAAGAACCACATTTTTGTATGAACCGATAAGATCCGACCGTTCGTAGTCATATTCCATAACACGGAAGGGGGCTGCTATATTGTGCTTACCGCAGAATCTTGCGGTGACACTGTTGGCAAGCTGCATCATTTCCGATACAAGGAAGTGTGATCCAGCTTGGGCGTTGCCGGACCTTTCTACTTTGAGTTTCATAGCTGGGTGGCCACGGTAGAGATGGGGGGTGTTGCTGTCCGGATGGACGAAGGGATTAAGTCCTGTATGGACACTGACATCGACACGGGGCGTAATTACGTGGATCAAGTCGTTCTTAACACGAATTTTGCGGAAGGCAATCGCTATTTTGTTGAGGGTCGCCAAATCCGCAATTTGGCGCTTATTCAATTTCTCTGGGGCGGGGTATTGAATCTCTGGGAAGCTTCCGACTGTAAACGAAGTATATTCCGGTTTGCCATACCCAAGAGCTTCCGAGACGGCATCATACGTGAATCTCTTGACGTTCCTTACATATCCGGGCTGTAGCTTATATTCCAAAATCTCGCCGTCCATGTTGACCTTTGCGCTCATCGTCATAACTCCTCTGTTTGAAGCCAATCCGACCCTTTCTGTCAACGCTGTTGGTAACATTGGAAGAACTTGATTAGGTAGATACAAACTCTGCTTTCTCCTGAAAGCCAAGTCCGAAAGCCAATGATTTGGTGGGAGCCAAGCCGTCGGATTCGCGATGTGAACATGCACCCAGTTGACATTCTCGTTGATCCTTTCCAACGAGATTCCGTCATCAATTTCGTGTGCTGTTATGTCATCAATAGCAAAAACCTCCATATTACCCCAGTCTTTTCGGATATGCTTCAAGGAATCCACCAGACCGAGGTTCTCCATTCCTTTCGGTCCATTAACTATATCGAATTGTTTCTGGTCCTTATCCGCCTGTTTCGAAACCCCCATGCCAGGGAACGCGATATTCTTCTGCCGTAGAGAAAGGTCCTCCCATTTGTTCCAGGCTCCAATATCAGTGCAAAACTGGTAGGCAGTAATATTATCCAAGTCACCCTCGTATCTATCCATTGCCCTGAGAATTACAGGGACTAGTCCATCCATTGGCACTGACTGTGATCCATACTGCAGCACACCCGCCTTGACATAATCAATGAACTTTTTATCGTTATCGTCCCACACAATTTCCTTGACCGGCACCCTCTTTACTGTCTTTTGGCTCCCAAGATCTTGTTCTGCGTTCTTCCTGCTGATATCAATCAGAACTCTTGCCTTCCTGGCAAAGCTCTCAAGTAGTGGAACCTCCTGCTTCAACTTTTTTGGCTTTGCCCTCTTAATATGCTGTTCCGGCACTACAACGGTACCCAGCCTAACCTGCTCCGTTACAAACTCGATCATCGCCACCTCCTTCTTGCCCCTCAGTCTGAAGGTGCTAGTTGCCCTGTGGGCGCCCTTATCAGTCAAATACCTCACACCATCCTCCATAAGAGCCAAATGCGTTGTGTATAGCTCCTCGTTTCCATACATTTCCCCAAATATCTCCTCCGCGGCCTCAAACAACGTTAATTCCGAGTCTGCGTCAGGCAGTGCCATCCTGTCGTATAGAGTCAAAAATTTGCCCTTCTCCTTCGCATAGATCATCTTCGCCTTTTTAGAGAAGTCCCTCATTCTCTTATTTATATCCGTCATTATTGAGCGTGGCAAGACAAGCTCGCCTTGTCGTTCGGGCGGGAGATCCGAGTTACCGCGCATGTGGTCGATGGCCGCGATAATCTCGGACGTCGTTTCCTCGCTGATGAAGGAGGGGATAGAAAAGACGACTCGCGCGGCATTGTGCATTGCCCTCTCACCGGTTTCGAGAAGGAAGTCGGCGGTGGGCTGGCCGTGAGGACTTGGGCGGAGAAATATCGCAATTTGGGGGCCAGCTCCCATGCTATTTCATAAGGAAATGTTAGCTAAATGCTAATAATACTGCAACAGAAAGAAATTGGTTGGCCTAGATAACCAAGAAGATATCCCAGGAGTCAAGATGGGTTTCTGATAGAGTGTGCACATGCGCTACATAAGTAGACTCTTAAAAGATTATAATTGAATCAAAGTCCATTTCTTGTATCTGATGCTTAAACTCTTCTTGGCTCCTCCGAGCCAATCAAAAATCAACTTTCAGGATTAAGGTTATGCTCTCACCGAAGTTCACACAAATCACCCTTCTTCAATGGTGTCAATCCGCTCTCATCATTAAGCCCACCGAATTCTCCAGTTCCTTCCCATGTACTGATGCCCCCATCACCTTCCTTATCAACAATTACGTCGGCAACAGCCCCAGAGCTCCCACCCAACTGGTTTGATGCCATAAGGGTGTAACCAAGTCCCTTCATAGACTCAAGCCTCTTTTCCTCCAACAATTGCATCTTATGCCTTATGGAACCTTCCCTCACCTTTACTGGCCCCCTCTGCACCGGCGGACCACCGTAGACAGGCCTTCCGAACGCATTCTTCCCACCTTTACCCCCAGCTTTATCCAACGTAAGAGCTCGAAAGGAGAGGGTTGAGTATCCCCGGCTACCTCCCGGGGCTAGGGGCGGAGCAGGTTCGAGCACGGCAAATCTTCTTACAAAAGGCTTGCCTGCGCTTGGGCTTGGCGGTGGTTCTTTTGTAAACTGAGGTATTTCTCTTTTGGAAATAAGTCCGATCTGTTTTTCGATGCCATTGGCGGTAGTTCTGATCTGTCGAAAAATCACTTCCAGCGCGTTGTCCATGGGCACCATTCTACCGCCTAGAAAGGTATCAAGAAAGACTGAAGAACTTAACCTGGGCACCACCGCCTTGAGTGCTTCTAGGTTGACTAATATCCTCCGCTCTAGCAATGCTGACTCCGTAAACGAAAGATAATCATCATCACCCTGGGTGATATCCTTCACATTTACTTTAACCATGCCAGGATACGCTGTAGTAAGAAATCTTTGGAGCTTTCTCAGAGACTCGGCAGACTCTTCGAGGTAAAGCAATAGAGCCTCGTCACGGGGCATAGTTTTTGATTCCCCATTTGATTGAGTGATGGATACAGACTCCTCGATAGGGGTCCCCAATATGGAGTCGGCATACTCTGAAGATCTTTTTATTTGGGTGAGCATTGATCTGTAAAGTCTTCCTGACCAAACTGGCCTCTCTTCCTGACTCGTAATGTGATCTTGGTCAAGAACGTTGATGAGGCTCTTGATCTGATTATAAAGAATATTGGGCGCAGTAGTCCTGGGGTAGGGGATGATTTGTCCACCCAATACTTCCACTAAGACATGAGATGCTCCCCTCGCTTTCTGGAGGGCCTTCATGTTCTCTTCTATGCGTCGTGGAAAGAAGCTCGCTACTGGACTTGCTAGCATTTCAGCATCTGGCTTTTCGATCCCGAGACCGAGACCCGACACGTGTTGGTTGACAATAATGTATCTAGATTTGTCGCTCTCCACGTCTCTGACTCCCAGCATAGCCATGATCGGCGATACCTTTGACCCGGGACTTGAACTTTCCTCCACCCATTGTCGTTCAGCTGCAAAATGTGGGTATCGGATGTTATATATGGTTTCCTTCAAACCACCCCGAATTCCCAGATTCATCGTGAGTTTCTTGATAATGAGTTGTGGTGGTGGCATTACGCTTGGGTCGCGGCAGATCTCCAGGAGCCGTTCGAGAGTAATGTTGCGGTAGCTAATGTCTTTTTCAGATCGGCAGATTTCGAGGGCTGTACGTTTCATTGAATCTGTGTCGAGAGCCAAGCTCCTCACCCGGCGTGCCCTTGGCCAAGTATATGTTTTCCTAAGAGGCACCCCTGATGCTGCTGCCTGGGTCTCTGCCTGGGTGGTAGAATCAGTAGAACTCTCCGCTGCTGCCGCCGCCGCCGCCTCCCCCCCCTCAGTTAACGAAGGAGGAGGTTGTGGTGGAAGAATAGGACTGGAGGCCTCGTCCACTAGCGGAGGAGAAGGTGCAGAAGTGTTGATAGTATTAGAAGCCTCCCCTGCCTCCAATTCCTCTGGGACAGTGGCAAAGCATCGTAGATGGGATGATACCGCTGCAGTCTGTGTTCGGAGACGAATTGAGCGCTGGAGTAGAGGGAGTACGATTTGCGTCCGTGACCGGAGAATCTGAGGGAGCAGCATATTCTCACGTTCGTTGTCGTCGTCGTGGAAAAGAGTGGCGTCGACAGAAGTGTGCGTTCTTACAAGAGGGATTACGGGCTGGCAAAAATATCAAAAAATTCTTGCCAAGATTTCATGTGGGGCTGTATGTATGTTATCGAAACCCTAGACCTTAGTGCGATGCGATAAGAGCATGCAGGAGGACCTTTTTGGTCATCATCACCTATCACTCTGCGAATCTTTAATTTGTAGTATGGAAGCAAATTCTTTATATCTATTATATAGAGGGTTAGTTTTAAATGCTCCATGCTCAACCTTGAAGGTAATGCATACAAGTAAAGTAGTAGTACATACTAAAGTACATATAACCAGGCTCGTGCAGTCGACCAGCACCGCCGCCGCCATCAGCATCTCTTCTTACAATAGATATCAAACCGTACTATATATCAATACCCCTCCAATGTACAAACCAGCACTCCGTGTTCCAGAGCGGCAGCGACAACAAACGCATCATCACCTATCACTCGCTCAACAAACAGGCACCAAAGATGACATTAACATTGCACAGGTATCATTCAAAAACTGTAAACTCTATTATACATGCCCTACCCCCTCATCATCCTCAGGGGCAGGGGAGGGAAAAAGTGGTACAAAAATAGAGGGAAAAAACTCTATCTCATAACCAGGAATGCATATAAAACACTACATCAGGACGAAATATGAGGCCAGGTGATGTTTTCCTGGGTTAGTTTTAGTATAAGTATGTTGCTCCAACTCATTACCCACCCCCCCATCCCCCTCCAGCCAACGAACCAGCCAACGAACCAGCTAGAAAACTCAAGACATGAAAAAAGGTATAAAAACCTTAGCTGAAAAAAAAAAAAATACAGTAAAAGTATAAAAAATATTTAATAAAAAGTTCCTTCATCGCTCCTCTCTAGAGCACATTACCTAAGGTCGTCCACACTGATACCCCCAGGCCTCCTCGACTCATCACTGATCTCCTCCACCGTCTTCACCAAATCCTTCGTTTCTCTCGCCAGATCAAACGCGAGTGCGGCCAATCCACCTCTAAATTCCTTATCTGCGGGCCCGTCCACAGGCGCTTCCTCATTCACCGCCGTCCTCATCTTACCCGCACACCTAGCCAAATTGGATACGATCCAATCGCCCCTCTCGCGCAGCTTCTCGTTGCCATCCATCTCCATGGCGTCCTCCGTGTTCTTGACAACTTTATCTACCGCGCCCGCGGTCTGTGCGACGTGGCCGCGCAGCGTGTCCATGTCGTCGCCGGCGCGGATCGATGACAGCAGGTGCTGGATGTTCTCGACGATGCCCTCGGTTTGTGTTTCGAGCGAGACCTGTAGTGGTGAGGGGTGCTTGGTCAGCGTGCGTTGGGGCTGGGATTGGGGTGGGAGTGGGAATAGGGTCAGACTCACCCGGAGCTCTTCGACGTTGCTATTGTCGGGCACGCGCAGCCCGTGTAGAGGGGGTTGACGTGGGGGGCTGCCAACCCCCGCGAGAGAGGGTGCGATGTCACCCCAGGCGCCACCGCCGCGGCCGCCGACAGAGCCGTTGCGCCCTTTGGCGTCTTGTGGAGGGAATTGCAGGCCTTCGTCGCCGTTGTGGGAGGAGCGAGGGGAGGCGATGGGGCTGTAGACGCTTTCGCCGCTGAGACGGTTTTGTTGCTGGATTTGTGGGGGTGGGGGTGGTGATGATGGTGGCTGTTGCTGCTGCTGTGGGGGGGCGTTTCCATTTACAATTCCATTCTGTACTGGTTGCTGCTGGTGCTGTTGCTGGTGCTGGTTCCCGTCCTCGGGATGCAGCTTGCCTCCAAACATGTGTCCATTGCCATTCATGTTTGGCGAATCCGGGGACCTGATTTCGTCCTCACCATCGTCCTCACCATCTAGTTCACCCCCCACTGAGGTCCTAACCTTCACGACCTTGACCAGCTCTACAACGCTTGCACACAGATGTGATGCAGCCGCATCCACCAAAGACACCGGTGACAGCCCCTGACTGAGCGCGTGATTCTTTGCTGCTGTTGTCAAGTTATTCGCTGTGGCCGATACCCTCGCCTTCAGTTTACCGCGATCGTCGTTGGGCGAATCTCCTACATTCTCCATGATAGCTCTAGTAGCCACTACAACGCTCTTTACAAAGTCGAGGGTCTGCGAGCAATTAGGGCCTCGGGCAATACGCAAAAGTTCATCTATCGCGATCTGGAACTTGGTAATGTGGACATCCTTCACCAGTCCATTGGGGTCCGAGAATCCAGTAGTCATATTGGTCGGGGGCGGGACAGCAAGGCCGATTGATGATGTACGTAGGTTTCGAAGTGTCGCTTTAGTGCGAGCGTAGCGGGCCTTCCATTCTTTGACCTCCTCCTGTAGTTTCTGGTAGTCCGCGTGCATCTGCTCTTCCTTTTCGTAAAAGTTGTCGGCGCGCTCAGAGATAGATTTCATCTGGTTCAGGAACTCCATCGCCTCGCGGCGGACTTCCTCCGTCACCTATTCGCCCATTATCAGTCAAGCTTATACAACTCAAAGCCGGCGGTCTTACCTCTTCCTGTTCCCGTAATTCTGCTTTCAACTGCTCGTGCTCCTGCACCAAATCATTATACTTTTTCTCTCCACCTGCCCCCCCTCCGCTACCAGCCTCCCCTTTAAGTCGTGCAATTTCCTCCTGTAGGCTTTTGTTGAGGTTCTGTGCCTCTGCCAGTTTTCCCTCAAGTTCGACATTCAGGTTCTGTGTAATTACATCTAATTAGTCAATGAGCCCTCATAAAGGTTTGGAGGGCCGCATACGCTTTCTCTCCGCTTCTCGCCATTCTTTAACTGTGCGATTTCGCGGTTCTTGTCATCTAGCCTGCCCTCGAGCACTGATACTTTGTCCTGGAGGGTGTCAATTTTACTCTTGTATTCAGAAACGGCCCTCTACACCTCACAATTAGCCACAATTTCCCTCCAATCCACAGCCAGCCGGTAGAATAAAAGGGGTAAAGAAATTAAATTAAATCGCACCTCACTCCCGGCCCCAACTCCATTCCTTAAACTACTCATACTCCTATTACTATCCCTCTTCACCCCATTCCTCATGCCATTCGACCTCCGATCCTCGAGCCCAAAAGCACCCTCGTGATCCGAGTCGTCGCCCAGCCCGTCATCATCATCCTCCACCATTGTGCTCTTATTTGGGATAAGATTCCCGGCTTGGTATGTCTTAGGAAGCGGCCTCCCAAACGCCCCTTGCGGCGACATTGGCCCATTCCTCGGCGGCATTCCCGGGGACCCCATTCGTGGCGGCCCGCCCCCGCCCCCATTATACGCAGCGTATCCACCCGGCGGCGGTCCATTCCGGGGTCCAGGTGATCCCACACGGCCCGGCCCGGGACTCCCAACCCGCCCCGACGACATCATTCCGGGCCCCGGACTCCCGGAACGCGCGGGGCCCGGACTCCCAACACGATTCGGGGGAAGGCCGTTCATGCTCATTATCGCGGCAGTCGGGCTCCCACTTCCGTCTCCAAACTGCGGGAATCGTCGCTCAAGCTCGTAGTAGACATCTGTTGCGAGATCCCGAAAGCGCTCCATTGCAAGTGTCGAGAGCTTCTGTCGTGCCTGGTTCCGTTTGGGGTGGAACTTGTCCTTGGGAAGGAGATGTGGCGGCTTGTCAGCTGTGCCCGGAAGCGCGTTTGCTTCACGTCGTTGTAGCTCATCGTAGACATCCGTCGACAGCTCCTGGAACTGGATTACGGATAACCGGAGCAGCTTATCACGCGCCTTATTCGGGCGCCCGCTGAGCTGCTGCTGTGCAAGGTAGGGCTGTAATAGTTTTTTCAGTGCCGAGTGGTGGACTGCGACCTCTTCCTCCTGAATAATCCCCTTAAGGGACGACGTCTCACTTTGAGCGTATAGGCCTGCGCCGTCTGAGGAGCGGGCTATCGATACGGGCGGTGACACTGTACGGGGATTGCCGCCGCCGCCGCCGCCGCCGTTACCCCCATTTCCTTCACCAAGCATACCGCTGCTTGAATTGTTGCGCTGAGGGGCACCCCCGGGGCCGTAAATATCGGTTCCTGACTGGTATTTCGATATTCCCGACCAGTCACTGCCGGCGACGGAAACGGGGGAGAGTGCAGTACGGGGGACGCTAACGTTGCTAGTCGACATCCTTCTTAGTCGGTCCTAGAATTGGGGGGAAGAGAGGGGGGAATTCCAAGCTCTGTCTAGTAGATCTTGTTATTCCTCCGTTCGATTTCAGTTATTCGACTGTAGATGGACGTGTGAGTGGTCAGTAGGATTAAAGAATGGGGATGTAACTGTTAATTGCAATAATCAATGCAATGCAGCAGAAGCACGTCTGACAGGCAGTAGTGGGCAGTAGTAGTAGTATTGGATGTACGTATGTAGGCAGAGGTCCACGGTCCTGGCAAAGCCCCCCTTAACCCTTATCCCCTTCCAGGTTCGCGTGGTGTGGACCTCTTAATCTCCGAGAGTATTTCAAATAGGCTTTGCCTATTCGATAGGGTGGGGGTATGGGTATATATGTAGGTGTATGGTAGGTATTGTGGTAGCCTGTAGAGGTTGTGTAAGGGTGACGGGATGGGGGATGGGGGATTTGGGGTGGTAGATGATCGGGGTTACTGACTGACTAGCTGAGTATGTGCGTGTATGCGTGTATGTGTGAACGAGAGAGAGAGAGAGGATGGGGGGGAGAGAGAGAGAGAAGGAGAGACAAGGCCAGAGACACACACTGAACTGGGCGTACGTATGCCAGTATGTATTGTTCCGTAGGAGTACGTAGTAGCAGCAGCGGCAGTAGAAGAGGAGGAGACTCTCAAACGGACGGATGCTGGCTCGCCGGTAAAGAATGAGTGAGTGAATGAGCGAATCTCGCTCGCTCGCTCGCTCAGGTACGTAAAGTTCGGTGCAGGGTGTAAAATCTAGATTTAATTACAGAGATGTCACTCGGCCCGTAGAAAAGGGGAATATGAAAAGTGGAAAATAGGCAAGCAACAAGAGCGGATCTAAAGCCGTCCCCCAAGTTGTGGAAGGGTTCGTTAACAGCGTTAAAACAGAAATAGCTAGCGTCTATCCAGAAGAGCTACGGTACTGTACATATAAGTGACCCCGTCTAATTAACTGGCCCCTCTGCAAGTTCTCAGTACAGTTACCACGGGTACAATACTACAAAAAGTGCTAGCAAGGTTCGTGTTATGAAAGAAGAAAGAAGAAGGGTCCGAGGAAAGGTAAAAGATCAATGCTATAGATAACAACAGCGGACCAGCAGACCAGCAGACCATATATAATAATAACGAAAGGAGAAACAGCAAGTAGCAAATAGCATCTATTGTATCTATCCAGGCAGATCTCCCCCCCCCGGCCCCTCCAAAAAAAAAAGCAACACAGGTACTAACGCAAAACACTTGCTCCGGTGGTCGTGGGTAACGTAACTTATGCAGAGTACACACGCCGCCTACTTTCTTTCTCGGCTTGTTGTGGAGGACGTTGTGATGTGTGTACATACATACATGTACAGTAACTTATAGATCTACTCTAAGTCATGTACTTAAGTACATGTACTTTACATAAATGCAGTTAGCCAATATCCTAGTTCTCCTTCAAGGTCAGATCTTCCCCAATATACTGTCTCTGTCCCAACTGCAGAAATGAGAAAAGGGAAAGTCGAAGACAAAGGACTTCAGACCTGACCTGCTGCGCCACCTCAATTAAGACCACCCAAAATGGCTGGGATGAGCCACCACCACCCGGCCTTGAACTTGAAAGGGGCAGGCATTCCTTCCAGGGGTCGAGGAGCTGCCAAGCTAGGGTCTACCTGCATGTGTAGGTACTCGCTATCCTCCATAAGAACCTGAAAATGCAGGTGAAAAGGCAGGGATAATTTCTATGGGAGAACGGCGCCACTACATACAAATGATCCTTGTAACTGTCACTTGCATTTTCAGGTTCTTATGGAGGATAGCGAGTACATGTTATGCATGATGTAGGTGCTGACCTCGTAAGCGGTAAAGAAAAAAAAAAACAATCGAGTCTAGATATTCCGAATACTTGACGTTTTTGCGCTCTCTAGCTATATTATAATAACTATTATTATTAGCCGCCTTGTTGGTCCCGTCGGTGCTTTCAATACTACTCGGTTGTTTGGCTCGGGTTCTCCGACTACACTATACTTAGCGCAGATAAAATAAGTTGATTAACCTAACCTACACCGGGAAACGAACAACCGCAGACCCGGTATGAAGTCTGCGCAATTTACCCAACCCTCTGCAGGTAACCGTACATGATGCTATCCAGGAGCACTAAAGTGGAGTATGTTATTACTCGCTCCCGATGAAAGAGTACAGTAGTTAACGGACCAAAGGTTTGACTGAACCAATAATACTTCAAACACGCAACTGTTGGCTGGTTTTGTGACATTGGTCCAAGATGTACTTTGCCTGCACCAGTTTAATCACCGAGTGACAGCCCGTGACGAACAAAGTACCACGCCGTATAGAGAACAAGACATCATTAAAAATCTATTATTTAACGCATCTTAATACCGCACACATGAAGAAGCCAAAAATGACAAGAACAGCTGGACAAAATTAAGTGTAGAGTAGCGTGTTTTTAAAAAGTTATATAGATGTATTGATTTTTACTCGTTGAATCGTAAATTAATCATTGACGCCGATATTCCCACATCCATGTTGAATTTTGCCCCCAAATGCCGTCATTCTTGCAATCGAATGCAACCGCAAAAACAAAGAAATCTACTCTTACCCCTCCTCCCTATCCACGAATTCGTCTTTGCCCTCGTACCTAACCTCTCCGCCTCTGACCGAGCCCGCAGAGCGGGCGCTCAGAGTGCTCGCACTGGACACCGATCTAGAATGCCGCACTTCCTGTCTCGCCTCTGGTCTAGTTGAATGTCCTGCGGCAGTTGTTACACCCCTGTTTGTTGGTATCAGACCAGATCCAATGTTATCAGCTTTTCCAAAGTCCATTAATCCAGTTTCCGGGTCTAAGCTTGTGTTGGTGATGTTACCATTTTGAGTCCCCTCAGGGACAGTTTCTGCGTGGGGGTGGTGGGGTGGGATATCAAATTTACTAGCCCTCCTTGCTCCTTTAATTATTGGTGCAATGTTCAGTATTTGTTTGATCTGTTCCTCCGGAGTTGCACCGTCACTACTTTAGGTTAATATCTGCTGGTGATCGCTCCTTTGAAAAACCTTAACCGGAAACTTACATATTGGTTGAGATGATCCAATCAAGCTGCTCGTCCTCTCCTCTTGAGGGGTCAACAGCACGGAAGAATCTTGGCTTCCATTCTACACCGTCAGCTTCCCTCAACCTAGCTTCCTCTCTTTGCCTATCCTCAATTTTAAACTTGGCATCGGTAGCGCCTTCTTGATCCTTCGACTTCAATGCAGTAGTAACAGGCCCCCAAAGTTTCTGAGATTCACGCTCATCCTGCTCCGACAGCGGTCTAACAATAGGTGGCGTAGGTGCTGCATTAGTGGCATCAAAGAGCAAATCTTTCTTGCCAGTCTAACCACGATCGTAAGCTTCTCAGTTCCGGTAAACTGCCCACGAAAACATACCAAGCAATCCTTAATGAACATTTCCCCACTCCAGCTACCAGTGATCTCGTATAAAACCTCGCCAGTACTCTCCCTCTTAATTTGCCCACCAATAGCATTGTAAGCTCCAGTGAAAAACCCCTTAACTTTAAAATCGATATCCGCCATTAAGTCTAACTCCGGACACTTGATATACGAATGGTCGCCTAGCTCGTACTTCATTTTCCCAAATAGAATCCCACGGACGTACATGTTTGGTTGAGTCAAGATATATTTTTCCCCACCATCAGGTTTTCCCGCGGCAGCCCCTCGGTTGAGCAGTCGGAGAACAACAACTGAGGTATTCATCATAGACGCTGCCGAGTTTCCTAGGAATCGAGATTGAGGCTTCAGAGTCCCATCTATCCTGATACCATGGTGGGGAGCCATATAAAAGTAAGACGACTTTGGAGGGTGATGAGAAGTCTGCTCGGAGATGTAGAATGCCTGGGTTCCGGGGGTCTCATTAAAATCCCAATGGCAGGTAAAGTATTCGCCAAGAATCGGGTTCAAAGGTTTCTTAACGCCGCTATGAGGCAGTCAGTATTAAACCCACAAGTTCCAGGAAACAGGTACTCACGGAGGCTTTATATGCCAACCACTCAGATAAAATTTTACAACCGATATGAACCGTTGAGTTGGGTCATCAACAGCTGTCATAGGTAACAGGGTCTCTGGGTGTTGCATGAAGCTACAATTTATCACGACTCCATCAGCAAAGTCACACAGGAAAACATGAGAGTCTAAGTTCTCTCAAATCACCAAAATCACGTACTTTGTGATTCTCTCCAGCATGCTCTTTGGTTCAAGGATAAATGTCGGCAGGGTAATGCGGCTCAGGTCAGCTCCGGGCCTCAATTGCGAGATTATCGACAACAGCACTGTTATAAGCACTCTTAGCCTCGTTTTCATAACATAGCCTTTAGAACCAAGGGTTGGGGGGGGGGGGGGGGGTTCCAGCTTCGAGTTTTCATTGGGAAGCATACTGTTTTTCTCTCCATCGTCAACAATCGTTTCCTCCTCCTCTCCAATAGGTTCGGTAGTTGATGTTTTTCCTGCATCACCTTCATTAGAGCATCAGCAACCAAGTCCATATACCGAGTTCGGTTTTCCGAAAAAAAAAAACCTTTCCCTCCATTCGACACCTTTCAGCACTGCCACCATTACAAAACTCTCAACAACTTACTACCGGTGCTCGAACTTCCAGCTGGTGGGGTAGAGTAGAAGAACATACTCGACAAGGATGAACTCCGTCGCTTGGATACGTGGCTAGTAATCGGGTTGTGACCAAACATCCTTTTTCTCACGTCCTCTTTATGTCCCCTATTTCTGGCTGCTAGCTCAGAGTGGTGCTGTATGTACTTTGGTGAATACTCTAGAAATAGGCAGGACTGGAGGGAAGCAGTCAGAAACCAGCGGTGATGATGAGGAAAACTGGGGATGGGGGAGGGTGATAGAGGAGAGCACAGATACATGTATGGTAGGTATCGTATCCCAACAACTATCACATGTGCAGTGGATTCTTCCGCCGTCTTTCTTGGCGAACTGGAAAGACCAGTACCAAGGGGGATAACTTATCACTCACGTAAATCAGCCGTGCCGGTTCTTCTCTGTCAATTATCAACGTGCTCCCTTCTAGCGTTGCCGATTTCGGGTGAGAGCGGTGGTTGGAGTTTCTATG
Source organism: Morchella sp. 2016-72 (assembly GCA_024713865.1). Classification (NCBI taxonomy): domain Eukaryota; kingdom Fungi; phylum Ascomycota; class Pezizomycetes; order Pezizales; family Morchellaceae; genus Morchella; species Morchella sp. 2016-72. Next base: position 3,259,883 of record JAMJEY010000003.1, read on the forward strand.
CTATCTAGGTCCAAGCGGGATCTAAAAGACGGGTGAAAATAGAATATGTAGTAGAGTCAAGAAGCAGTTGAGCAGTAAAGGGGAATCTTGGTAGGAAGGAACCTGTGGGCAGGGTCAAAGTTAATGTAGGGCAGGGGCGGGTGGTGAAAATTGTTGAATGGGTGCCTGGCCCGCAACCAAGGCTGAACCTGAATCTGGAATTTTTCCCTGCGGAGTATCGGCGGGGGCAAGAGAGAGTTGGGGTTGACAAGATATGGTAGGCAAGATGACGACTGCCACAACGAAAGTGAGGACAACCCTGTGCCAGTCCGTACATATACATACATTGACCAGCGCATGCTCCGGCTTGCCAAAGGACCGAGAGAAAAATCCCCCACATGTATATCGGTATCTTATGAGATTTTATGTGTGCGTATATGTTTATTATACACATGATCCATTATTCCTCTGCGGAATGCATTATATCCGACCCGTTAGTTCGCAAGGATCGCATATATGTATGCAAGTAAACATGTTCATGACCAGTTCCCCAACTGTACTCGATACCGTCGTCATATGTGCGCACATGTACCGCAATTAAGGCATAATGTAGGGGACTACCATGTTTAAAGAGCTCCCTGAGCTACTACTGCTACTACTGCTTCAGCGGATACATGTAGTTACATATTATCTAATGTAAGACCCGGCCTCCAGAATTGCAACTACAATGATGTACCTGACCCACGTACAGCTAGGACCAGTATCGGGGCTGGGGGGAGCTCTCGCATCCACTCTAGCTATCGCGGCTCTAGTATTGCGGCTCCTTACCTTTACTTTTTAGTTATCTTGAAATTTCGTATAGCTTCTTTGGTCAGGATCGAAGCCTGTCCTTGGCTCATCCGGAATCAAATAATTCCGAACTTAGAAATCAGTATCACCCTGCCGCCAGTACTGTAATCAAATCCACTCCGGTAAAGGAAGGAATGGCAGGACATTCTATTCAATCGAAGTTGTGGATTGGGAAGATGTTATTATGAGTGATATGCGATGACTGCCACAGGACTAAGAATATATTCTAGGGTTAGGTTTCTAGATAACCAAACCACCCCAAATCTTAGGGCCTAACTGCGGGGAAAATTGACGGATCGGATCGTCAGTGGTCAAAGTTTCTTTTCAAGCTTTCAAGATAGGAGTGTTGCAGGTACGATGATGACTAGTTACATGATCCTACAATGAGGCTCTGTTATTACTTGTCTCGGCGGATAGGCCAATCGGGGGAAAGCGAATTCGAAGATCAACTATAGTATATTGTAGATATAGAAGCATCACTCCACCACGCATGTGAAGCCAGTGGTGATATTATTATTAGTTGACCATTGTAAAATCGCATTTTATGAGACCTTTTATGCGGCGTTAATGTTTTTTTGTTTTTTTTTGTTTTAGTTCTTTGCCGTCGTGGGTGCCCCGCAGCCAGCCGGTAGATTCTAGAAAGCACTCGAAGATTCGCCCAAGCCCCGCGTCTCGTACTTAGAGACATCCGCTCGCTTTTCGCAACCTCCCAACATCCCATCAAGTTTACTACTCTTGTGTACTAACAATATTTTCATTTCGCCTTTACGAATCTAAAAGTTTCCACTAATACTGCTATCATGGCTGACAAGGTATTTCTAAACCTGTAAAGAACCTCAAAGGAGTCCGCTGACAATGACATTAGCTCAAAGCCGAGGGAAACGCTGCTTTCGCGGCGAAGGATTTTGATAAGGCTATGTAAGTCATTATATCTTTCATATACTATTAATATTAGGGAGTACTTGATTAACATTTACAGTTCTTTGTTCACCCAAGCTATCGACTTGGACCCATCGAACCACGTTCTGTACTCAAATCGTTCGGCTTGTTATGCTTCACTGAAGGATTTTGCTGGTGCTCTACAAGATGCTACCAAGTGCACTGGTTAGTGGGCTCACGGATTTCATTGTTTCCTGAATGTGGTTACTAAAGTTCTCTCTATTTCACAGAATTGAAGCCTGATTGGGCCAAGGGATTCACAAGAAAGGGTGCCGCTCTCCACGGAGAAGGTGACCTCGGTAGGCCATATCCTGATCACTATCCTTAACAACGACTTATCCTAACTCTCCAAATAGTGGCCGCACTTGAGGCTTACGAGGAAGCACTAAATTTGGACCCAAATAACGCTCAGGCCAAGTCTGGTGTTAAATCGGTCAACGAAGCCATCAGTCGTGAAGCTGCTGCCGATGGCCAGGCTGATATGGGGCTTGGACAGATTTTCCAAGACCCCAACTTCCTTCAAAAACTTGCCTCAAATCCCAAAACCTCACCGTTCCTTGGTGACCCCCAATTTATGGAGAAGCTGAACAGGATCAGGACAAATCCTAGCGCTATTCAGAACGAGATAAGTGATCCCAGAGTCATGCAGGTTATTGGAGCACTCTTGGGCATCCAGATGGAAATGCCCAACTTCCCTGGCGCGGGTGGTAGTGCTTCCGGTGGTGATGGGGACATTGAGATGCCAGATGCTAAGTCCTCAGCACCTCCGCCGAGGGCTGCTACACCCCCTCCTCCTGAGCCCCAGGAGGATGAAGAGGAAAAGGCAAAGAAAGAAGCAAAAGAGGCCGCCGAAAAGGAGAAGGCCCTTGGTACAGAGAACTACAAGAAGCGTAACTTCGACGCCGCCATCCAGCACTACTCAAAAGCTTGGGAACTTCACAAGGACATTACTTACCTTAACAACTTGGCAGCAGCCAAATTTGAATCTGGTGACTATGAAGGCTGTATCAAGGAGTGTGAGAAGGCTATCGAGGAAGGCCGTGAGATGCGTGCTGACTTCAAGCTAATTGCCAAGTATTTAACCCCGCCCCATTTCTCTTTTATGTGTCAAGAAACTAATTCATATAACCTTTAGGGCATTCGGTCGTATTGGAACGGCATATCAGAAGCAAGATGACCTTGTAAAGGCCATTGAGTACTACAACCGTTCTCTTACTGAGCACCGTACCCCCGATATTCTTGGAAAGCTTCGTGCCGCCGAGAAGGCCAAGGTTGACCGTGAGAGGGAGTCTTATATCGACCCAGAAAAGGCAGACCAGGCCCGTGAAGAAGGAAATACCTGCTTTAAAGCTGCGGACTGGGTTGGCGCAGTCAAGGCTTACACTGAGATGGTTAAGCGTGCACCCGAGGACCCTCGTGGTTACTCTAACCGTGCTGCAGCATTAATCAAGCTGCTCTCATTCCCAGACGCAATCAAGGACTGTGACGAGGCCTTGAAGAGGGACCCTAAGTTCATGCGCGCGCATATCAGGAAGGCACAGATTTACTACGCCATGAAGGAATACAACAAATGTTTAGATGCTTGTAACCAGGCAACTGAGGCAGACACCGAAGGGAAACACACCAGGGAGATCGAAGAGCAATCAAGAAAGTGCATGGAGACCATGTACGCTACCAGAGAAGGTGAAACTGAGGAACAGACAATGGAGAGGATCCAGAAGGACCCCGAAATTGTCAGCATCATTAGCGATCCGGTCATGCAGAGTATTTTGCAACAGGTATATACGATCATAACTTCACCCATCTCAAATCCAAAAGAAATAAGCTAACGAGATATTGCAGGCTAAATCGAATCCACAAGCCTTGAACGATCACATGAAGAGCCCTATGATCCGCCAAAAGATCCAGAAGCTGATGGCGGCGGGAATTATCAGGGTCGGTTAAGAAAACTGAATAAATTAAGGCAAATTGTATGGGAGGGATATTTCAATACCCCCAAGGCTTGCTAGGGAGCGTATTTGTGTTTTCTGTTTTCTTCGGGTTTTCTTTTCCGGGCCGGTTTTGATCTTTCTTTCTTTTGCTTTACTTAATTGATTTTGTTGCAATCGCGATACCATTCTTTCCAAATCCATGCGATTCTCCCAGTGTGAGGACTATGCAGTTCCGTTTTTTGATACCCCAAGGTAAATCCCACTTTATTCCGATCAGGTGTTTCAGTCCGAGCACACGCCATGACAAAGTGCAACTACATGTACTTATCAATCCACACCCATAGGCAGAAGGCCCTCGCCACAAACAGTCTAGTGGGCGATGATGTCAGGTGATAACGAGTGATATTTCGTGCGTACCATACAGTAAGAACCTATTTATTTTATTTATTATACTTCATACATGCGTCCAACCCGTAGGCTATCGCAGTACAGTACTCTAGAACTTTTCCGCCATCCATCTATTATCTTCTGTTAAATACCTCTGTGTATGCACGAACCCAGTACCAGAGAAACGGACCACCTGGGAGATGCCTGTAACGTAGGTACTGTGCATGTGCTTGCCAAATTTTCAAGTTTGTGACGCCTGCCACCACTTTAAAATTTGGCAAGTACACTAAATACCGTTTCAATTGACCTCATCAATTCGAGTGTGAGAGGCTTTGACAAAAGGTAAATCGTCTGAAAATTGAGACTATGTAATTGGGGCGGTATAAATGTGTTAGAAGTGATTTTACCACCAATGTACCGTACGGTAGTGCTTCTGTGGCCATGGTATTGTTTTTACGGAACCTCTGGCGGAAAGGGCCGGCCGCCATATAATGCCAATTTATATCAACATTGTCCACCGGCGGCAGGTATTTCATTAATGCTTGGACATTTACTTACGTACATGTAGTATATATATATAGAGCATAAATATTGAAATTCAGTGCTTATACCATGCATCGGTCGATCATAGAATTACTACTATATAATATTAGTGAAATTAATTACTTTTGAGACCTCGACCGCGCGCTCCATGATAGATAAACAGGGACAAGTGTGGATTTTTCCACAGTCGTGTGTATGTTGCTTGCTAGAAAGAGGTATTGACGTCATGTCAATCACATGCACACAAATATTGGGTACGCCTGACCACCCCAGACCATCGTTATCTTTATCTCTTCCTCTTGGTCTCCTGGAAACGTTTAGGCAATAGTATACTAGTTACGTCCACCGATATCGGGTGATATTCTATGACTCGAGTCCTGTGTTGCCAAGGCGTGGAGAACACTTGAGACGAACCATTATTTATGAGGCCTGTAATGTCATCCTAGGATCAAATGATTCTTCTACCAAGATAATAATATAATCTTGGCTCTCTAAATTCCCCTCGTTAATAAACGGTAGGACTGTAGAACTGTAGAACGGTAGGTTAGAAAAGACGGTTCCAGATCCATAGATACATGTATATCTAGGCGCAATGCCCTGGAAATGTTGGTGATATAATATAATGCAGTAGATTATATGACGTGACGCCTAGTACCTTATTCCGGTAAATTCAAGATCGAGAGTGAAATATATTATAAGAACTGGTGGCGGTATTTCCCTAGGTTCATGAACCTTTCATATATATACTTTAGCGCCAGTTCCCATAAAAATATAAACCTATATTAAGCCATTAATATTTCTATTATGACTTTTTTTGATTTTTAATATTTTTTTTTCTATAGGCTCTTATTGACCTATGTTTCGATTAATCATTATATTAGTAAATGATTTTAATACATGATAATACCTTTATAAGTGTTATTTTATTCAGTGAAAAACCTAAATGCGCAGGTAGGCCAGTATTCACACTTATTCTACATAGGTAAATTTCACAGATTAAATTTTTATTTACTTCCCGATTATACACTACAAGTCCTTGCTATTTACCTGCCTGCCTGCCTACCTGCCTGCCGTACCTGCCATATCTGCTTGATTCGCTGTTTGATTCGCTGCTTAGATTCACTGCTGGATGGTTAGCTCATATATGACTAGTAGGGGCAGAGAGCTGTGCGGAGGGGGGGGGATGTAGAAATGAAGGTGTGGAGATGGAGGTATGGAGATGGAGAGGACGTGATATCTCCAAGTCCCCAGCCCTAACCCTGATTTGCTTACAGTTTTTGACAATTCTTTTCCTTCGTATATGATTCTCTCCAAAAGACCATTAATTATGCCTTAACGGGCTCTAAATGGGCACCAAATATAATCTTTTTCACCCTTTTGGGTCTAATTAATGGTCTTTTCGAAATTAAGTCTTTTTAAAACCATGCCGCAGTATTAGTGCTCAAAATAGGACTTATAGAAATATCCGAACTGGCGCTAAAGTATGTAGGTATGATTCTATTCCTAGCCTGAAAAGATCTCCATGTGGCGTATATACTTTAGCGCCAGTTCCCATAAAAATATGAACCTATATTAAGCCATTAATATTTCTATTATATTTCTATTATATGACTTTTTTTGATTTTTAATATTTTTTTTTCTATAGGCTCTTATTGACCTATGTTTCGATTAATCCTTATATTAGTAAATGATTTTAATACATAATAATACCTTTATAAGAGTTATTTTATTCAATGAAAAACCTGGGTGCGCAGGTAGGCCAGTATTCACACTTTATCACGGCGTAGAGCGTACTTGGCGATGTTGCGGGAAGAGGGATTAGTCAGGGAATTCTTCTATGTTCTGGAGGTTTCGGTGACAGGGGTTCGGTTCGGTAATAGGGGCGCGGGGTTAGGAGATAAGGATAGGCACGGAGTTACGGGTCTTGGGGGATTCTATGGGGTTCTGTACAGGGTTACTCGGATGAGTCATCGGGCTGGCATGTGGTGTATATATAGGGGTTCTGTTCTCGTCTGTGGATAGTTTCTTTCCTTTCCTCTTCATGCAACCTTCCTATCTCTAGGAGCTTGTAGTCCTTAGAAATATATCTCGTTGACTTCTCGTCCCAGCGGTCCCGTCTTCTCATAAGACGGATCGATCGTCATAGCCTCGCTTCGCCTCGCCTCGCTTCGCTTCGTCTAGTATTCCGTCGTCGACCTCTGGACTCATCTCTCGCATCTACTATCCCGTTCCGCCTCGGTTGTAGACCTTGGCCTTCGCTTCGTTTCTCCCCGTGATACTAAGGTTGCGTCTTCAACGCCAACCTCTACAATAAAGAATCAAAGATGTCCGCCATGGATACCGATCGGGTGGATACAGCTGCCTTAATGGTGGACCTCAGTACCTTCTTCGACACCAATCTCCGCCCCTCCCCTGATCCTGAGAACCCAGGAAATGAAGCAATATACGACCTTATCCTGAAATGTCAGAAGGGTCTTCAACAATACGCCCTGGACCTGAACGAAGAAATGCAGAATGGGGATGAAGCAAAGGAAGCTTGGGAGGTCACGGAAACAAATCTGCATCATGAAGCCACAGCTCTTCAGGCTCAGATCACAAGTCTGAAGAACCAGGTTACCGACCTGGAAACTCAACTCGCCACTGCCAATCAAGTTGCACAGAATGCGGAAGCTGCTCTGGCCGCTCACATTGCGCTCCCACCTCCACCACCAGTAGTCGAACCAATTGCTCCTCCTCCACCTGCTCATCGTCGTCGCAATCGCCTCCTAGAAGGCACCACCTACGTCCCTGCCCCAAGAACCGAAAGATCGGAGAAGCTCCCGGACCCGGAGAAATACCGTGGTAACAGGAAGGGACTCCCACAGTTTAAAAACATGTTGCAACTTAAGCTCTTGGGCAATGCCGACAGGTACCCCACCTTGCAGAATCAGCTGACCTACGCCATCTCTCGCCTGGAAGGCCCCACCGCCGACCAGTTTATGCCCTACATCACGGCCACCGGTATCAACCTTCCCTCCATGGAAAGGTTCTTCAAAATTCTGAACACAGCATTTGGGGATCCAGACCAGGTAGGCACTGCCCGTCGCGCCCTCAGAAGGATTAAGCAACTCAACCGTCCCTTCTCGGAATACTTCGCCGAGTTTCAACGATATGCTGCGGAGGCTGGGATGGGAGAGACCGCCAATGTGGAAGCTCTCATGGAAGGACTGAGCGAGGAACTCACCAAGCTCATGGTTCACGAAGAAACCCCGCCACCGTCATCGAACTCGCCACCATCCTCCAACGCCTGGACAACAAGCAGCAGATAATCACTGCTCATTCCGTCGCCGCTATCAGCCCCTGCACCTCGCCCGGCCTCGCTATCTGCTCCTGCCCGCCCGCTCACAAGCCCCGTTACACCCGCACTCTGCTCAGCGCCTGTTCGTCCCTCGATATCAGGCTCCCGCTCGCCCCAACCCCCCTGCGGCTCATCCGTCCCATACGCCCGGAGGAGTGGCCCCTATGGACTTATCGGCAGGTCGTGGCCGCCCGGACCCTCAGGAGAGAGAGGCCCGTCGTGTGGAAAATAGATGTTTTTATTGTGGCCAAGGAGGTCACCTAGTCAGGGAATGCCCTTGCGCCGGCTCTGGATGAGAGCAGCGATGATCTTCAGGAGAAAGAAGAAAGAAAGGAAGAAAGAAGAGAAGAAGCCTTCGGCGATAAGGCGTTAAAAGATTTTTCCCTGGACTGAGTGGCTCACTCCAGGGACGGTTTAAGGACTTTTCTAGGATTTCGGTTTCTGGGTTTTCGGTTTCGGAGAAGGATATGGATGGGAATCAATTAGTCGTAACTTGTTCTATTTCTCAAAATAAAGATTCTTTCATCTCATCATATGCTCTCATTGATACTGGCGCCTCAGGATACGCGTTCATAGATAAGGACTTCGTATGCCACCACAAACTCAAAACTATTCCCCTCATTCTCCCTCGACACATAGACGTAATAGACGGTAGACCTATTGAATCCGGAAAAGTCACTCACAAGGTCATCCTCAGTCTCAACATCAACGGTCACAAGGAGGACGCTCCTTTCTTCGTTACTCAACTCGGGCACTATCCAATAGTGATGGGCCTCCCCTGGATGCGTCGTCACGCGGTTACGGTTCTTCCGGCAGCCAATGAAATACACTTCGACTCCTCCAACTGCATTAAGGACTGCTCACTCAATCATATCAAGGTCATAGCTAAAGGAATCTCGATTGAGCCCTCCAGCAAATCCATAACCAACATCTCGGTCATCACCTCCTACGCATTCCACAGACTCATCAACAAGAAAAGAAAAGGAATGAAACTATACTCCACCACTCTAAAAGCCCTCGACGATCTGTTGGCTCAGACGCCCAAGGACCCCCGAGCGCTGGTACCCAAAGAACATCATCAATACTTGCATCTGCTTAGCGAACCCGACGCATCAAAGCTCCCTCCTCATCGCATCGAATACGATTTATCTATCGATATCTGGAAGGAAAAAGCGGTACCATTCGGACCCATGTACGGAATGACTCGGTTGGAACTTCAGGCACTCAGAGATTATCTAGCAGAGTACCTATCCAATGGGCGGATTCGACATAGCACCTCTCCCACAGGCTCTCCCGTATTATTTGTTAAGAAGGCTGATGGTTCTCTCCGACTCTGTGTTGACTATAGAAAGTTAAATGCGGTAACGGTTAAGAATCGACACCCTCTACCATTAACACCAGAGACCTTCATGGGCATATCTTCAGCTAAGTATTTCACAAAGCTGGATCTTCGCAATGGCTATCATCAATTGAGAATTAGAGAAGGAGATGAATGGAAAACGGCCTTTCGCACTCGTTATGGGCACTTTGAATACACTGTTATACCCTTCGGACTAACCAACGCCCCCGCCGCATTTCAACATTGGGTCAACGACATGCTACGTCCCCATCTCGATCATTTCGCCACCGCCTATTTGGATGACATTCTCATATACTCCAACACTCTTGAGGAACATAAGGAACACGTTGACAAAGTACTTCGGATACTCGACGAGAATCAGGTTCACCTCAAGCCCGAGAAGTGTGAATGGCATGTCAAGGAAACTATGTATCTCGGATTCGTGCTCACACCGGAAGGAATCAAGATGGACGAAGCAAAGGTCGCCACCATCAAGAACTGGGAAACTCCAAACTGTCTGAAAGATGTACAGGAATTCCTCGGATTCGCGAACTTTTACCGACGATTCATCTATGCATACTCAAGGGTAGTATCTCCTTTGACCGCTCTAACAAAGACAGGAGTAGTTTTTAAATGGACGGACAAAACGGAGAAAGCATTTCAAGATCTTAAGGTCGCATTCACCACCGCCCCGATTCTCAGACATTTCGACCCAGACAGGGAAATCATAGTGGAAACAGATGCTTCCGACTATATTTCAGCCGCCATCATGTCACAAAGGGACGACGAGGGAATTCTTCACCCAGTCGCCTTTTTCTCCAAGAAGCACACACCTGCAGAATGCAACTACGAGATATACGATAAAGAGCTGTTGGCAATCATTCGGGGATTTGAAGAATGGCGCTACTTTCTGAAACCGCTTCATACTCTATCAAGGTCCTAACAGATCATAGGAACCTTGAATATTTCATGTCGACCAAACTACTAAATCGTCGACAAACTCGCTGGTCAGAATTTCTATCTCGTTTCGACTTCGTCATTCAATTTCGCCCCGGCAAACAAGGAGGAAAACCAGATGCACTCATTAGGCGATCAGGGGATCTCCCTAAGGAGGGGGATGAACGCCTCGCGTATCAGTATCAGACTGTATTGAAGAGAAAGAATTTGGATAATAAGCTAAGTTTGTTGGCGGGTTCTTTGGCAAATGAACCGTGAAGGACGCCCATCGCCCAAAGTTATTTTCAAAAGCTTACCAAGAAGATAGTTTTCCAAGTAAAAGGTCTTCACGATGTTAAAGGGACGGTACAAGACAATCGAAGCAAATCTCTCGCCGAATGCGCAGCGAAGATGAGACTTCTTTACCGTCGCAAACTCTTCGTCAGCGAGCTACAACTCAGACTTCTACAGGAACATCATGATAAACCATCAGCGGGACATCCTGGTAGAGCAAAAACCCTCGAATTACTCAGTCGCGAATACTACTGGCCGGACATGCGAAAGTACACCGATCGCTATGTCATGAACTGCCATATATGTCGTCGGAGTAAAGCGAATCGTAATGCCCCTCAGGGAGTTCTTCGACCACTATCAGTACTTAAAGCACCATGGACGGATATCTCAATGGACTTCGTCACCGGACTACCCCTCAGTATGCTATAACGCACGTCGTCGTCGATCGTCTCACGAAAATGAGCACTTTATTGCAGAAGAATCGGAGCCAGAGGCGTTGCCGAATGTGGAAAATGTGTGGAAAATACATGGTCTACCAGAGAAGATAGTCTCAGACCGCGGTACTCAGTTCACCTCCGATTTTTGGAAAGCACTCTGCGAGCGTCTTGAGATATCTCCACGCTACTCCACCACATTTCACCCGCAGACCGACGGCCAAACCGAAAGGATCAATGCTGTCATGGAACAATCGCCATTCGTGGACTATCAGCGGGATAAACGACTTATTTACCCATGGCAGAATTCGCTACCAACAATCACGTTTCCGAATCAACCAAACTCTCCCCCTTTGAAGCAAATTATGGACGACATCCTCACATGAATTTCGGTCCACTACGACCGCGTCACAAAGCGGCCGCAGCGAACGAGGCGTGTCAGAAGTATTCGACTTTCTCCGAGCGGAAATGTTTCGGGCCCAAAGAATTCAGGAAGAATCGGCAAACATGAATCGGACTCCAGCACCACGGTATATCATTGGAGATAAAGTATGGTTATCCACGCGGAATTTATTGACCAAACGGCCTTCGAAGAAGTTGGACTGGAAACAAATCAGACCTTATCTTATTTCCCGCATTGTTAGTCCCTATGCCTACGAACTTAAGTTACCAGCATCGATGAAGGTTCATCCAGTCTTTTATGTCTCGCTGCTATCACCTGCCGCCAATGACCCCGTATCTGGACAAGTTCAACCTCCCCCCACCATCAGTTGAGATCGAGGGTGAACAGGAGTGGGAAGTAGACGGTATTCTAGACTCTCGGAAACGACATAGCAGAGTGGAGTATCTCGTTCGGTATACGGGCTATGATGAGCCCTCATGGCAACCTTACGGTGATCTAGACAATTCTCCCGAGTTAGTTAAAGACTTTCATAAACGATATCCATATAAGCCTAAGAGGACTTGGGCCTTGGAGGGGGACCTAATATCTATCACGGCGTAAAGCGTACTTGGCGATGTTGCGGGAAGAGGGATTAGTCAGGGAATTCTTCTATGTTCTGGAGGTTTCGGTGACAGGGGTTCGGTTCGGTAATAGGGGCGCGGGGTTAGGAGATAAGGATAGGCGCGGAGTTACGGGTCTTGGGGGATTCTATGGGGTTCTGTACAGGGTTACTCGGATGAGTCATCGGGCTGACATGTGGTGTATATATAGGGGTTCTGTTCTCGTCTGTGGATAGTTTCTTTCCTTTCCTCTTCATGCAACCTTCCTATCTCTAGGAACTTGTAGTCCTTAAAAATATATCTCGTTGACTTCTCGTCCCAGCGGTCCCGTCTTCTCATAAGACGGATCGATCGTCATAGCCTCGCTTCGCCTCGCCTCGCTTCGCTTCGTCTAGTATTCCGTTGTCGACCTCTGGACTCATCTCTCGCATCTACTATCCCGTTCCGCCTCGGTTGTAGACCTTGGCCTTCGCTTCGTTTCTCTCCGTGATACACTTATTCTGCATAGGCAAATTTCACAGATTAAATTTTTATTTACTTCCCGATTATATACTACAAGTCCTCGCTATTCACCTGCCTGCCTGCCTGCCTGCCTGCCTACCTGTCATTCCTGCCTGCCGTACCTGCCATATTTGCTTGATTCGCTGCTTGATTCGCTGCTTGATTCGCTGCTTGATTCGCTGCTTGATTCGCTGCTTGATTCGCTGCTTGATTCGCTGCTTGATTCGCTGCTTGGATTCACTGCTTAGATTCACTGCTCGATGGTTAGCTCATATATGATTAGTAGGGGCAGAGTGTGGAGATGGAGGTGTGGAGATGGAGGTGTGGAGATGGAGCGGAAGGACATGATATTTCTAAGTCCCCAGCCCTAACCCTGATATGCTGACAGTTTTTGACAATTTTTTCCTTCGTATATAATTCTCTCCAAAAGACCATTAATTATCCCTTAACGGGCTCTAAATGGGCATCAAATATGATCTTTTTCACCCTTTTGGGTCTAATTAATGGTCTTTTCGAAATTAAGTCTTTTTAAAACCATGCCGCAGTATTAGTGCTCAAAATAGGACTTATAGAAATATCCGAACTGGCGCTAAAGTATATACTCGCAATTTCATAGCGTTTTTGAACATGACTAATATTGCATATATATATACATATATACACACAAAACCTCCAAGAGTACTACGTACATTTTTAGAAACGCTATGAAGTTGCGAGTATACATCATGTATTATGGATACATGTAACCTTCAAGTTGCATACCATGTCATCAGACATTGCTCGCAGTAATATATCAATGTCGTGCCGCGGGGGAGAAATCGATCTTTCAAGATTCCTTCTGATATTATATGATTTGAAAAATGGTCTCCCGGTACCCCATGTTCTTCTTGTCAGATTGATTTTTGTACTAAATCGACGGCCTGTTTAGTCTGGTATGTACTAATATTAATAAAACCCGATGTGAAGTTACCTACATAATTCTATAGATCTACGCTATGGCTAGCTGGTGCTGTTTAGAAAAACGCTGTACCTCTTATATTGGGGGTATGGTGCAGCGTCCAAGAACGTACGTTGAGAGTGAGCATAGGGGATATGATAGATATATTTTATTTATCAGTTTTCATTATGCTCTCTACGGCCTTTGACGTTCTGGGGCGTTGCACCATACCCCCGTGGTGAATATCGGGGGCCGGCGTCTATGTATACATACTTAGTTCTTGGGGGTGCGTTTTTCGGTAGGTTTACTTAATCTATGGGCATACCCCTTTAACGGGGTTTAGAAGTTTCTACTACAGCCATTCCAAATATCATATTGCCCGCGGGCGTGTGCGAGGATGGCGTGGTATTGATGGGGATCGACGGCCGATTGAGTCCATCACGAGTCTCCTAAGATTGCTATTTACGTAGTCTGCAGCATTCAGCCCGTTGTTTGTATATTTCGCTGTAAAGGGTATTAAATTGCGCCATATGAGACTTGTGGAGAAGGTGACCGAGGCGTTGTTAGAACCAGATTACAGCGCATGTAAAACAGTCGATGGAATATTGCCAATAAATACATGTATTTAGTAATCTACTACACAACTCTTAACTGACCGTTTTAATGATCGGTCCTCAGTTAGCAGGAGACATACAGGGGTACTGTTAAGAGTAGGCCGACTGCCATTTGGAGAGCGATTGTAGGTACGTACATATTACATGTACTTAAGTAAACTGATGCTTCAGGCTTGATGCATTAGCATCCCGCAAGAATTCTAGTAAAATAAAATATACCATCATCAATTTCTGCCTATAGCTAAGCTTAAGGGCTTAATAGTTTGTTACATGTAAAGTAGTTATATTGCTTGAACAACCAAACCACTTACTAGGGGCTGTATAGTGATCTTGAGGTAATACTATATAGCTATTTACTACCACGAAATAGAGTACATATGAGGTTTTGTGGAGTAATAGACATGTATGTTAGGCTGCCATCCTTTTGCGCACATACGCCCAGCGTTTATTTCTTTGCCCCTTTCTCGAAATCCACCATTTGCATCCCGCCGAACCTAATTAATTAACCCTGCTGCATATATATATTGCCATCTCTCAATGACCCAACCAAAACAGAGAGCTCAAGCTCGGATGCAACTAATTCCGCGGGGAGGGGAGGGGTTCAAATAATTGCATGTCGGTAGCCCACCTAATGTAGCTGTATTACTTTAAGCTCCTTTGCAATTTGTGGAATTAAGAACTCCCGGACCTTGCGCCTGACATACTTATCCTATTGGGATCATTGGCTCAGCCTCAGCCTCAGCCTGCTATATTCCGTATAGATATAGATACTTACTTAGTTGTATAACTGTTAATTACTTTTGTTTTTACCTCACATCCTAAAAGTGTATTCACCGACTCACCGACTCTTGGTGTCTTTCTACTGGTTCTCCATTACGTCGCGCGCTCTCGTCGGCCCATCTCACTGATTCTCTCACCTATACAACATCGGAGCGTGCAATTCCAAAAGTCCGACCTTCCACTAGGTGCAGCGTACCGTCATACGCCCCCAATCTATTCGATAGATCGATCTTCATTTTACCACCGGCCCCTTTGTCTCTGGGCCATGGACATTAGTTCCCGGTTGGTGGGCCCACACGCGGGGTCGAGCTCTTCCTTTGCAGCTGGTAACGTCAGTGTTGCAAGCTCGACCACTGTTGCACCGCCTGCACACCCAGAAGATAACGGTGGGGGAAGACCACTGGGGTTCTTACCACCACCACCACCTCACTACCATACGCTGATACAGACTGCACCCCCGACCTTTGCCTCTACACCCGTAATCCCTGCATCAGCAGATCAAAAACGACCCCGAGCTTGCGAGTCATGCCGAGGCCTAAAGGTCCGTTGCGAGCCAAACGAAGCAAACCCTCTTGCAACTTGTAAACGATGCGCCAGGGCGCACAGGGAGTGTATATTCACGGCACCGTCACGGAAGCGACAGAAAAAGAGTGACAGCAAGGTTGCTGAGCTTGAAAAGAGGATTGAAGCATTAACTGCGAGCTTAAACGCCACACGTGCACGTCAGGCACGAGGAATAGATGAAGACGATGAGGATGAATATGTGGAAGATGGGGACATTCCCGGCACATTGGACACCGGATTGGCCTCGCCTAGATCCAGGCCGGCTAAGAGGCAGCGAAATGAAGATACGCATCAAATAGGAGAAGAAACTCTCAAAGGGAACCCGCTGCCAACACTCACTGGAGGGAAAATACCCACATTCTCTTATCTGAGGCCCACAGATGAGGACGTAGCTAAATATGTCTTCGTTGATGTGGTTGATCGGGGGATTCTGAGCATGGAGATGGCTACCAAGATCTTCAACCACTACGTCGAGGACCTGGTACAACATCTCCCAGCGGTTGTGTTCCCAGCTGGCACAACGGCTGAAGACGTGCGCCGGGAGAAGCCAACATTGTTCCTAGCCATCCTTGCCGCGGCCTCTGGAACGAGCGACCCAGAATTGCATAAAACACTATATAATGAGATATCTCGTGCATTTGCCGAAAGAGTCATGATGAATGGGGAGAAGAGCCTTGAGCTCGTACAATCCTTGACTATATCTAGCATGTGGTACTTTACCCCGGATCATTATCAAGAGTTGAAATTCTACATGTATATTCACCAGGCTGCAGTCATGGCTCTAGATATTGGGATTACAAGGAAACGGAAGGTGGTGAGAGGAAGTATACGTGCATTACCACCATATCCTACACAGAAACCCCCAATGTTACCATTAACGGCTATAGCAGGGGGTAGAGGGGCTACAGATGAAGGCAGACAGCAGAAACCTAGCGATGATATCAATCACCCAACCCTCCATCCTCCACCTGCCCCAGTACCTCCATTACCCCCACTACTCAGATCTCCATTTCCCGATCCCGAAGCCATTGAGTCTAGAAGAGCACTGCTGGCGTGTTACTGGTCATGCTGCAATGTTTCTGTGGCACAGAGGAGACCTAATTTACTTAGATTCACAGAATTTATGGATGAATGCCTTGAGGTTCTCGAGAACTCTCCACAGGCAGCACCGTCTGACAAAGCTTTGTGCCAATGGGTCAAGCTACAAAAGATCGCGGAAGAAATTGGCATTGGGTTTGCGTTTGACAACCCAAATGCAAATGTTTCGATTGATGAGCAGAGGGTCCAGTTCTCATTGAAAGGTTTTGCAAAACAACTGGAAGACTGGAGGCTGAAGTGTCCGAAAGATATTTGGGAAAGTGCGTCATTCATTCTATTGATTTATACCAGATAGTTTCCAAGAAATTAGCTAATAGTGTCTTTCATCTAGGCACAAAATCACTCCAACTAGCCTACAATCTAATCATGATATACGCCCACGAAATATCCTTACACCGTGACCATAACATTGATGACTTCCAGCCACCATACACCGAATCTATGATGCGTGAGCCGTCCATTAAACCCAACGAGCTTCTTTCTTCCTTTCACCTCGATGCAATTTCTCGATGCCTCTCATCCGCCCATCAACTCCTCGATGTTTTCATGAGCATGGGCGTCCAAGCCATACGCTCTGTCCCCGTATACACATTTGTCAGGACTTCGTATGCATGTATCATTCTTATAAAGTTATACTTTTCCGCCTCGCACCCATTGAGTGAGCTAGGAAAGGTTATCGATAAAAACTCGCTAAAGGTAGACGAATATATGGATCGTTTGCTTGACATTCTCAAGAAAGCTGCAGATGGAAAGGCGAGCAAGCAGGCAGGCAGATTCACAGGAATTCTCCAAATGCTACGGCATTGGTACAGCACTCAAAAGGCTGAAATCGAGCGTGGTTCTGTAGAGAGCGTCCCTGAACCTAAATTTAAACTTCTTGGGCTCTCAGAAAGCGGAAAGCCGCCTGGTGCGGATGGTGCTAGTCCGATGGGAACCCCTCGTAGCATGGACGATCATGCATCTACAGCAGACACTTCAGAAACTGACAGGAATCACCATGAGACAATGCGGCCTCCTCTTCCGCCAAGGACCCCTCCATTGAACGCCGCAACACCCTTACAAATACTCTCCAACACTGCCCTCGAATTTCCACACCACGGGCAGTGTGCGAGCATAACTAGCCCAGCGTCAAACATGGGGATTTCGACCTCAAGAAGTGCGCCATCCTCGTATGGGAGATGGCCTCCAGACCGTGACACGTATTCTATGAGTCATGGAAATGGAGACGGGCCCATGGGGCCAACTATGGAAAATAACGATATGCCACAAAATGGCAATAATGTTATGTCGCAAAACGAACACTTGGGTTATGACTTGAGTAGCGACAGCGGGGGCCTAAACGCTAGAGGGGCTGATTATACGCAGCACGTGTTTACCGGGAATGGAGAGTTTATGAACGATACATTTTGGGGACTTGTAGATGAACCGATGACCATGTTTGATATAGGTGGGGTAAAGTACCTGTCTCACTGAGCTTTGGCACATTCTTTCTTTTCTTTTCTTTTTACCCGGTTTATAGAAAGTTCGGTGGTTTCTTGTAGGGTGTTCGGCGCATGCGTGCATTTGTTTAATTTCTAGGAATCAATGATGGGTTTATTGCACTACCTACCCCCCCCCCCCCCAATATCACTGTTATTTATTTTCCTCCACGGCCGGCTAGGACGGGGCTGTTTTCTTTTGGTTATTGGTTGGTTAGGGGTTAAACTGGAGGCCGAGGGTGCCCTCCATGTGTAAGGGGATCTCTGTATAAGTACATGTAGGGTATGCACCTGGCTAATTTTTACTTAGACTTTCCAAGAGGCTCGTGACTACTTTGTTTCATAGGCCATCCTTTCCTAGATCGTTGTACTCTAGTTTTATTAATTATCACTCATGTAGGTAAATATATGCTAGGCCTTGATAAGTACATGTACCTACATGTATGATGTAGGTACGCATATTAGCAGTCCCACAAGCGTGGGAGAGGATTGACAGTTCTTAACGGCCCAACGCGATGGTACGCTATGGCCAGCTACCGGTTTAACATCTATCGTATTGTACGTCCATGTGGTCTCTGCACGGTACATGTAGGTACCTACATGTAGCCTCGGCCTTCCTTGCATGTTCGGGATGGCAAGATGAAGGAAGGCTATGGCTACACTACATGTAGGTGATTGTGTAGCTTGTAAAAAATATTTCCTTCCATTAGAGTGGGCGGAACCAGAACTTTCGTGATACAGGGTGTGCGGGGTATTAATTTTTTTTTTTTTGGAACTTGGGTAAATACATCGCCAGTTCATAGATTGATAGATAAGAATTATATTAATTTAATTATTTTTACCTTTCTGACCTGATTACCCCGAGTGGCCTTGACACAACGAATGATCCCTCCAGGAAACCTATAACCCAATCCAGAGGGATGGGGCGACATGGTTGTGAGATCGGTTATCATCCTCGATCACTTGCGTGTGCATGGCCATGACCAGGTCAAGCAAGAATTAGGTAGACCGTCTGCACCTGTGGCGAGCATGTACTTGTGCCGAGCATCCTATCTGACCTCTAAGGATCTACTACAAACGAGGGCCTTTATTATGTGGATTAGATACGATGCTCGGCACAGGTACATGCTCGCCACAGGTGCACACGGTCTATGTATGTAGGTACATGTAGTACCTACATACAAACCTATAAAACATTTTCCAAAATGTATAATGACGTAGGACCCTGATTATTCTAGAAATCTGCTTCTGTTTATGGAGCGACTGGGTATCCAATGAAAATTCCAGAGGGAATTAAACAGACCATGCAGGTTGAAAAGATTTGCATAAGGTAGGTCAGGTGTCCATTTTCAAAGCTAGAAAACCACACAAACCGTTAAATTGAACCATCCATTTGAAGCAGGTATTATGTTCCACGTGTGTCGATGTAATGGCGCACTCCAAAATCATTACTTGCTTGCAATCACAATATGGGCCGGGGGTATTTTGGCTTTCCAGTAGGGGGAATAAAGCGCGTAGTAACTCTTCTGTGCGTAGAGACTGCTATGGCTTTTTACTTGCTGGAACCAAGTATTGGGCACCGGTAGGGCCTGGCTGCCAACGCAAGCAGGACCGAAAGTACGTATGTAGATTAATTGCTACCAGTTAAGATGTAATTACGGAGCGACAGTGCGCATCAAACCTACTAACCAATCAGCCCATCATGCGCAATGACTACTGAGATATGTGCACCACTCCAGACTTTATTTAGGGTAGCCACCTCTGGGGTGGGGTGGGAGGTTTTATCGTCAAAGTATATGTAGTTTTAGTATATACGAATATGTATATTATGAAAACGCCAAGCCCATAACTTGCCCTAGCCCCGGAAGTTCTTTAAGGACCCTGACACTGCTGCTGTGGCGCTTAGAAGCGCTTTGACCGGCTGCTGATGTCATGGAAATATTTATCAGCCGCACTTTATTCTAACGTCGGACTGAGCTAGATGAGGAGATGAGGGTTATCCTGAATGACGGCAAAGTCAGAAATCCTCATCTTCAAGCAGCTGCTTATGTTGTGAGCCATTGGCTTCTGGGTTATATCCCGGATTGGCCCAAGGTGCACCTCTTGGAGGGGGATATTGGTATTGTCTCCTGCAGTCTATACCAATTAATCTATGTCGTTGTGCCTGAAATCAATCGTAAGACTGATTTAAGTTCGTTTATGAAGTCATTGGGACAACGTCCACATCATCACTCCGCATAAGATAGCTGTTCTCCATAATTTTGCGTCACACTATAGTTCAGTACGCTCTACATGGGTGGTACGCTAATACGTGTAGGTACTACTATGGAAACCAACGGGGCAGCAGAGCACTTACATGTAGTTCCCTCCCAAGCTTGTATCCTTCATGAGTATGTGCTTTTTATTAACCATATGTACCGTCCCAGTTTCGGATAAATATCCTATTGATCAGAATCTCACGATCGACTTATATGAGACATCAAGGTACATGTGTGTGTGGCGCACATCTAAAAATCTACCTTCTATGCGGGGACGCTATGCTGGACATTGGTTGACTGTTTGAAATTTGATGGCGTTCAAAGGGAGAAGTATCAACTCGCATCCACGCCCATTGAGACGAGTTCAAGACCAAACACTCATTTTCCAAAACTGCTCTGCCCCCTAGTAAGGTGCTTTAAGAGGGACGCTCGCGATAATTGGGGGTTTGGAAGCGGGGTTACATTGCTGTGATTTTTCATTGGACGATAAGAATACCAAACCCAGCCTGTGCATACATAAACCGTATCATTCTTATGCATAATGGATGTTTTCTCAGCCTTCAGTCGGATCTACGTGTCTTGCTGTTGATTTGTTGTTTGGAAATACAGAAATCATTGACCGCAGCCTTGTGGACGCCCTAATGCCAACACATTTCCTTTAGTATAACTATCACTTTTCTTCCCTTCAATCCTATCCACAACGGTTGTCAAGGAGATCCGCTTCTAACATTGCAGCAAAGCTTGAAGGCCCAATATCATTCCTCTTAAAGCCTATAACCCGAGAAATGTCGGTGAATGCATCTGTCAAGTATGCGTTCAAGAAATGGAGAGAAACCACGAGAGCTTCTAACCAGCGTCCAAGGGCGGGTAGCACAATCACAATTGATACCAGCCACAAATTCGAAGATTTTGATCGCAAAACATTAAGCGATTCCGAAGACGATATGTCTTCTTCGGTTACTACAAGCTCATCTATACGGTAACAGCCATACTTAAACCTCAATTCAAGTTCGGATGACTGACAGAGATAATTAAAGATACGACTCAAAAATATCAATAAATCATTCAAGAAGGTATATAGCTTAATTATACAGCTACAGCTACATAAATTACACATAACAATCCTCCAGCCTCCCGAAAATTCTAGTTTAGGTTCGTCTAGCTAACACGAGGTTGGTAATTCAGGTCTTCAGTAACGAATTCTGATGCGGATTCATGGTCAAGCAACGGAGGGGAAGATTACGGCGACGAGAATGATGATGAATATGAAGATGGCGAGGAAGAAGATGATGATAATGGTTCGTTCAAGAGTTTTGAAGGGGTCCACATTCACACCCCCGAGGAAGATGAAGATTACCACGACGGATCAAGAGTGTCGTTCGAAGCTGGCGACAACCCACTACCTTCGGACATTTGTGATGATTGTCATGACCCACCTGACGTCGGGGTTTTATCCTGGTGTAACATTTGCTGCATTGCACTTTGCGATAATTGCTGGACTACTCAGGCAGCTCACAAAAACGGCCCCCGAAGTAGAGTGAGGAACCCGAGGACTCACGAGAAAACGGATCTCAGGCTTTGGGAAATTATCAATTCAATCTTAAACCCGGAAACAGATTCCAAAAAGCAAGAACAACTCCATAGAGATAACTTTGATACCAAATGGTTCGGGGTAGAATTTGATGATAACACACGAAAGCCCTGTTTCCATGACTACGGACGCTACGTTAAACTTGCATCCGAGACTGATATGGAACCTGGAACACAGCATCCCTCTATCACTTGTTTCGTCGGGGAAACAGGCCATGGGAAGAGTACATTAATTAACGCATTGATGAAGGTATTTACATACTGAATTTACAGCTTGACTTCCACTAAATTATCATTTAGATAAATCGACATACGAGTTTAGCGCCAGACCAAGTGCCAGTTATGGGAACATCTAAAGAACTAGATTTTCCCACTAGCGATGCCGTGCATTTGTTTGCAGATCCAATAACATATAACACCAACAGGCCATATTTCTATGCCGATTGCGAAGGTCTTAGTGGTGGAAATAAGGTTCCCATGGCTACTAGAGCCTATCAAGGCGTAAAGAATTTCCGTCAAAAAAGACGACATGCCAGAAATGATGTCGGAGAAAATGGAATTACTTGGGCACGCGGACCGGAGAAATCGCGCCAATGGATGGTAGAGAATCTCTACCCTAGGGTCCTATTTACATTCTCAGATGTCGTATGTTTTGTGACTAGAAACTTCCGGTCAGTATTCTTAAGTTTATCCCCAAGAAAAAGGGGAGGGGAGAATAACCTAACCTCTAGATAGAGCGCTCGAATCCGTGATTTCGAAATTGATCCGCTGGGCAGACAAAGTTTTCCAGCAATCTGTTAACCAGCCTGTCCTCCCATACGCCGTTATCGTTGTAAACGCGCTTGAAGTATCGGTGAGATATGTCCCATTCATTTCGGTGTTTTTTATTTTCATATCCTAATTCATTAAATATAGGATATCACTTCATCTTGGTGGGATATCGATGCTACAACTGGTGATCAATTGAAAAAACGTGCAGATTGCATCAGAAACGACCCTTTCATGATGAAATGTGTTGAAAAATGGAGAAACCTGGGGAAAACTATCAATAATCTAGAGGAACTACTCATGTGCTATTACAGTGGCATAAAGATCGTTTGTATTCCTCATGCAAAGGAATCACCGGCAGTCATTGAGCAGCAATACAAGGTTTTATACAGAGTTATGGAAGAAGGATCCCAGAAGGCCTACGACTTGAGGATAAAAGCCGGGCTCCTTATGACAAGCGAAGAACTAGACATCTATCTTCGACACGCCTTTCATCATTTCTCGAAGAATCCTTCCAAACCATTCAACTTTCTTGCCGCAGCATTCCATCATAACCCTGTTTCTTCGACTTTCAAGGATCATATCGCCAAAGCAGCCGTCCACATAATGACCCAAAGCCCTCAAATGTCAGGAACAGATATGTTCAAGCTTCTAGCACCACTCGTTGCTTCATGCATCCTTCTAGATGCTTTCAGAAGTCGTTACCCGCATGGCGGTATGGACCCAAGCTTTCCCAATCGCAAACTCTAGGCTAACATGAGATGAAATCTATAGGCCAAGCTGCAACAATATTTCCGTTATATCAACAATTTTGCGACGATGCACTGGCAGAAGTATACGAAAAGCATTGGCGATGTGAAAAACGTGATAGAAAAGGCCGACGTTGCGCCAATGTGGCCACCGGACACTCAAAGGGCCATCAGTTAGAAAATGGGAAAGTATTTGCCGTTGGGGAATTCATATCTGCTTATATCGAGAATGCTAGCAGAGAAAAAGAAAGCTTCATTAATACAATATCATCTGAACTCGACAGATTATTGAAAGAATTTAGCACGGGACAAGGAATTTCGATTGTAGCCCAATACCACCAGAATCATGTGTTAAGCCAATATGTTCGTTATTGGGACTGGAAAGGGAACACGGATCATGAAGATGATAAAGATATCGCACCTCTCACAGCTCATACAACATGCTTCAGTTGTTTATCAGGAACGCCTATACACGCATTAACCTGTGGGCATATAATCTGCGAGCGATGCGCTGAGAATTATTCAACCGTATCTAGCTCAGGTTTCTGGCGTGAAATCAGAGTTTGCCCGCTCTGTAGCAACATGAAAAGCCCTTGGAATGCCCCATGGAAATACAAAATAAGGCCAAAACACACGGGCCCGCGAATTCTATCTCTTGATGGGTAGGTTCCTCCAACAATTATAACTAGTTGTCTATTATCTGACCATACGCAGTGGGGGGATTCGAGGGATAATTCAACTTAAGATGCTAGAAGCTTTAGAGAGGAAAATCAACCTTGGGGTGCCAATTCAAGATTTCTTTGATCTCGTAGTCGGAACAAGGTACGTGACTGCTTAAGTGCATTAATTACATCATCAAACTGAAACATTATAGTTCTGGAGGGATAATAGCCCTCGCGCTTGCATCGAACAGAGTGAGCGTGACTGAATGTATAAACTTGTTTTGTGAATTCTCTGAGCAGGCATTCCAAAAACGAACTGGTGCAGATCTACCTGGCATAAAAACCCTTGTTGAGGCTACATACCATAGTAAGTATGAAACCAGAGGAATTGATAGAGTATTGAAAGAAAAGTTGGGAGACGAGTCTATCTTCGGAGGCAAAAGAGAGCCTGGGGGTCGAGAAATGTTGAGAGCCGGTGTCACTACTATATCTTCAAGCGGACATCCGTACTTGGTTGCAAACTATAATCGTCCCTTGGCTGAAGATTGTAGGTCTCTTGCATATAGTTACTATTTTCCCGATTCGACACTAACAGCAATAATAGTGAAAACGAGATACAACTTTTTGCGGGCTGAGAACAGCCACCAGGAGTTAAAAACTTGGGAAGCGTAATATCACCATATTAGTAACTTACGCGAGCAAAAGAGTCTAACCGTTCATGATTTAGTGCACGTGCAACCTCTGCTTCTCCGAGATTCTTCAAACCCTTCTTTCATAAACCAACTGGATACAGTTTCAACGATGGAGGTCTTAAATTCAATAACCCAGTTGTGGTAGCTGACCAGGAATGGAAGCTTTTGTGGCCGAATCTTGCAAATAAGCACCCTGATATTTTACTCTCCATTGGTACCGGTTATGACCCGAACCCGAAACCCGAGATGGACAAAGGAGGCCGGCGACTGCGGGCAAAACGAGGGGCGCTAGAGTTTGCCAAGGTTCTCCTCAAGATAGCTACGCAACAAATTGAGAGCAGTGTCGGTTGCGAGCAAACGTGGTCTAATTTTCTACGATCATTACCTATTCACGACGAAGATAAGGCCGCTAAATATCATCGTTTAAACATTGATCTTCCCAATAAACTCCCGAGGATTGATCAGGTCGATCATATGGCGCTCTTGAGGCGAGCTGCGGAGGATTTCTGTTATAACAACCCACTTATTGATCAAATTTCAACAAAACTCATAGCCTCCCTATTCTATTTCAGGCTTGACGGAGCTTCCAGGATGTCCCAAGGAATGAAGTGGGATTGTGAAGGTAACTCGGCATTCAAAATCTCCTCAAAATCCGAAGGTGCTGACATTTTCATGTAGGAACTATTCTCTGCCGACTTGAGCCGGGCTCTGATGCGTTGAGAAGGTTGTGCAAACGACTTGAAACACGCCGGAACGGCCCGCCCCTTCGAAATCACTTGTTTTTTATGAACGAAAAAAAGAACTCTCGGGGAACTCCAGATCAACAGCTTATAGCCGGAGATAGTTTGTTTGAAAATGTTATTAAGGGGAAGCCGTTCGAGATGAAGATTAACTTTTCTATGTTTGGCCCTGAGGACTCGATGAGAATATTCCTCTCCCTTTCTGACAAAGAATGCGACGTCTCATTGATAAGCGGGTTTCCCTGCCGTATCCTTAAAGAGCATGAAGGGTGTAAGTTGTTTCCCGAGCCGATTTGATTATATATAGATTGCTAACGCTAAATAGACCGCCCATTAGCCCGAATGGATAGTACTAGAACCCAACGTGGTCATAAGAGCAAAACCCCAAGTTTTTACTCGGCGGTTTCAGCAAATTCAAGCGTATCATCATTATCTGGTATCTTCCGTGGTGTTGTTACCAAAGCAGCAACTAAACATACACAATATTGATGTAATCGAAGACTTTTCTTTGATGAGATTTAGTCATACAGTTGTCATGGCGTTCCTGGAGCATATGGAGGATAGAAAGCAAGGTTATAAGTCCGCATTTTACCTTTACTTCTTTTGTCGATTTTCTGGACCTTTGGCGGTGCTGTACTGGCTCAATCAGTTAGTTATATCTATCTTTTAAATATTTTATTGCTTTTGGTATCTCTTTTGTCATCGAATACATACCAATTATTATTTATCCAACTGGTTAAAACAACATAAATGTGTTCATATGTACGTGCACCCAAATTTTTGCCCGATACAAAAAGTACTTCAAGATTCGGTAGCCCTGCTTAGCGGCCTAGGTCAATCTCAAAACACCCAGATGATTTGACTACGCGGAAAATGCCTATTTCCCATAACTCCTTAGGTCATTAGTCGGGGCCTAAATAGTTATTAACCATCTAATAGACAGCTTCCCCCTCCACTGGAACACACCCCTCACTGGGACAGATATTGATTGGTTGATGTTTGGTTAGTAAAACAGGTAAAGAGGCCAGTTACAACAATGATATTTCCCTTCTTAATTTAGTTGTCCCGCTGAGGGGGAAGGCGTCTATACTTTGGTGCGTACCGCCCCACCCAATCGCTTCAAATTCCTCAACGGGGAGGCTAATAGACTACAGGCAGGCTGGCCTAAGATATTTACTACCGACAGGGGCGGGTATTCTGAAAGCCTTGAGGGTCTGGTGCGAATCCCAAATATGGCATCACCAAAGAGAGGGAACGCAGCGAAAAAGAGTCTGGGGACTGGCAATGAGGATAAGGTCTCAAGGAATATGAGGGAGGACAGGGAATCTAAAAGAGCGAAAGGCTGGATATTTGTTCGTTTGCCTGTTTATTTCTTATATATATTGGCGGGAAAGTTGGATATATAAATCATGGCCCTGTAAGGTATGCAGTTAGTGATTTAACAACAATACAATTGGTTGTAGAGGTGTAATCCAAAACGAGTGACAGCCCGTGAAGCCTGATAAGTTGATCAATCACAGAGCTTGATCTACAAATCAAGTCTACCATTTCGTATTTAGGGATTAGAGGCACACACTCTCTTGGCCGTTCTGGTGACAGACGAATGAGTGGGGTAATGTGGAGAAGGCTGCGTGTGCATGCGCTGGTTTACAAATGCATCATGTTGTCAGAAGAAAAAGTAACAGCGTACCACAAGCCCCGGGAAAAAGCAACCAGAGTTCCAAGTGGACAGCGGATAATGTTGACATACCTGAAACGTGATAGCCAGTAAGCAGATCGGAGGTACCATAGTCATATATGTTTCTTGATGCAGGATATTGCAGGAAACAGTTCGTTTAGGAAACAAAAAAGCCCTATCAAAAGAAACGTTGGTTGGAATCGTGACGGGGCGCATCAAACCTGAAACTTGACGTTTCACTTGTCTGTATGCATATACGACGATCTCTCATCGGCCTTGTTCCCCCCAGTCGTCGAATCGACGTGAAGCAGCGAGATCGACAAATCTGACCATCTTGAGCGAAAGGCTACATGCACCGCCGCTTACCCAATCACCGGAGGAGGTAGCTAGTAATCAACAGATTGTTCACAAAGAATCACTCGGCCTTGGCTCTTCGGCTGTTCGGCGAGGGTAGAAGAATGGAATATACGCGCACACGGCGCACAACCTCCCCCACTAGCTCCGTTGCTATCGAGTGATCTCCTATGACCAAACCCTAGAACAAGGAATGTGACTTGTGTGGGACAAATTTACACAACAACGCTCCACAACATCGTGATGGCCTTGTATCTTGCGGAATTAAGGTGTGGAACCCAAATCACGAGGGGAGGACCCTGCACCCAGAAAACGACCCATATGATCCACTAGAGACCCTGCAGACTGTCACTGTTGATATTTACCCCATCTACTTACATCATAAAAACACGGTCATGGGCACCGGGTTCTAAATAGGGTCTACCTACAAACTCCTTCGTTCTTAAATTTGGTGTTCTCAATTCCGCTCCGAAATCACGCCTTTCCAGAGGAGGGTGTGTACCTACATTACTAAGGGGCAACTTGGGCCCTCCAGCAGAATAAATTGTTTAGTATCACGGGGATTCACCTGGAGTGTTCCTGTAGATACTGGGCCTCCATCTCAGGGCCACGATAAGATTAGGGAGATTTCCCCCCAAAGAACTCAGGATTGCCAACTAATAATAGATCGCGTATGAGGGATTAACTAGGTAACCTCTTCATGGGTTGAGGTTGGTTGTGGTTGTGAAGGGCCGATTCTCAACCTAACCTAAACAAGTAGGATAAATTTCAATTGAACGACATGTCATCATCAGCTCTTGTGGCCAAGGGGTAAGGCGTCGCACTTGTAATGCGAAGATCTGGAGTTCAAATCTCTACTGGAGCATTAATAACTTTTTGTTGATAGAATAAATAGCTAGGCACTGAATAACGAACGGCACCCATCAGTAAGCCATCATATGTTTGCCATTGACATTGTTACAAATTGGCTTAGTGATAATTTCAAATGTCATAGAGAAATGCATTGATTATGAATTGAATCCCCTGATACCATATGTACATGTAGTTGCATTCACTAATGACGCCTACAGTATCATACATTTTTATACGAAATCAAAGCTATCCAATCCAATATAAATTCTGAAAAGAAAAAGATGTTAAAAACTTAAGCACAAAACCCCCTCGCTCTCTACATAGACAGAGATACTTAGTTCATACAGATCCGTACTCCGGAACCAACCAACCAACAAGACAAGAGGATCAAAACATAAAAAAAAGAAATAGGCCAACCTAAACTACAAATCAAAAAAAACCTTTTTTCAAAAGACAAGCAGCCAGCCAACCAAACGTCCAAACCAAGAAAGAAAGAAAGGAAACCTCAAAACATCCTGTCCATTGAAACCTCTTTAACATATTACTCCAATGCCGCTAGATTTAGCGGCACTGAGCTTCCCCTACCACTCCGGTAAACCTTCCTCATGCCTGTAAATGGCCTAGGATCCGGCAAGTCTTGCTCTCTCTTGAACTTCCATCTCTTGTCGTCAATTACGATTTTCCTAGCCGCACCAGCTCCTATTCCCCCTGTTCCCCCTAGTGTGAAGGTACTAGGGTCAATGAAACTCCTCCCCGCCGGTGGGGGCGGCGGGGGCGGCGCTGCCGGCCTTGAAGCGACCCCGTTCCCATTGGTTGGCGGAGGTGGCGGTGGCGGTGGGGGATTGTTTCTTGGCGGTGGAACCCCTGGTGGCTTCGGTGCCGCACCAGGTGGGGGTGGTGGAGCAGAGCTTGGTGCACCATAACTTGCTGTTGGAGATGGGGATTTTCGAACCGGCGGCACCGGCGGGCGCCCAGGTGCTAGCGATCCAGGCGGGGGAGGGGGCGGGGGCGGGGTGGCTCGCGGCGGACTGGCCGGCGAGCTTTGAACTGGCCTTAAAGGCGCAGATGAATTTGGCCTCTTAATGGGCGTTGGTGGTGGCTTTCGGATACCAGGTGGTGCGCTAGGAACGGAGTGCACTGTTGGGCGGAGGGTTGGAAGTCTCGGGGGGAGGCCAGAGGGTTTAGGGATTGATGGGGCTGTTCGGGGAGGGGTTGTGTTGTTGTCTGACGAATCTGACATTGTTGAATCACGGTTTGCTATTCCAATTGTCAGATTCTAAACACATACCTCTAACGGCCAGGGATTGGATGGGGGGTAGATCCACGTACCACCTGTATTCACACCACCCTTTGTGCTTCTTAGGGTGGGCATACCCCCAGCAAACAAACCCGCCAGTTGAGGTCCTGGTTCCGCCGGAGTGTAGCTGCTACTGCCACTACTCGCTCTCATTCTTGCTGTAGTACTAGGAGCACCCCCACTGGGAATCCTTGGAGCAGCTGCACCCGGCACTCTCGGCGCACTCCCAGGGACCGGGGGTGCCCCTAAGCTAGGTGCCTTAACCGGTGCGCTGTCTGTAAGCTTTCCGGAAACAGTAGGTGCACTACGGTCGTTAATTTGTGTAACTTTTCTGAGCTTAAAACCTTGTGCGATTTCATTATTGAGGCCGCCCTGGACTGGAAGGTTAGATGATGGGAATCTATGGTGTTTTGTTGGGGGGTATACCCTATTGGGAGCCGGGCGAGGAGCAGGAGCTCCACCAGGCGGAGGAGGTGGTGGAGGTGGAGGTGGTCCGCCCCCGAATGACGGGAGAGGTGGGGGAGGGGGAGGTGGTGCAGGCATCTTCTTGGCCGGTATGTAGCTATGTATTTATGTTTCTATGTAAGTTCTGGGGAGCTATAGGAGGGGGGGGATCCTGAATATGGCTGTCTGGAGGTGAGTATAGTGAATAGTGAAGTTGGAGTGAGTAGAAGATTCAAAGGGGGAGAGGGGGAGAGGGGGGGGGGGTGATGTATTTTAGGGAGGTTAGGTGATGACGGATGTGTTGGAAGCAGTTGGATTTGCCCAGAATGCAGCAGGGCAGGGCAGGGCAAAGTTACGCGCATCCAGCCAAGCCCCCTGGGCCGATCGGGCCGGGTAACATCCGAGTGCACCATGCCTGATCACTCGCTTTAATTACTGGCTATGCATGGGTGTCTACAACTGAGCTTCGTAATCATTCAAGGACACAAAATCTATGTATTTTATATAGTAGGCACTCGAAACCATTTCGTCCATACCCTGTTAAGTATACTTGTCATATCAATTACCTATTCCCAAATACAAAAGAAGGAAGGGGGGGGACAGCAAAACTTGAAAGCAATCATCCTTTTCAGCCAAGTTAAAGAGCCTGCTCATGATCGCTGAATCACCCAGAATGCGCCGATCTGAAAAAAAGAAAGGGAGAAAAAAAAGAAAGACAAGACAAAAAGGGTCTCCAGACCCCTAGAAATACCCAACCGTCCACAATGCTGGGAGATTTGGAAACTTCTCCTGCCAACTGGCCAAAATCTCTGGCACTCTCTTGTCGACGCTATCCCTCATATATGCCTCTCCATGCTTTTCCCTCTCTTCTCTCGCGGCGGCGGTCAGCATATTGGCTAATTCAAGAATACCCTTGCCCCCCACAACAGCCTCTTCGTGGTTATCCTTGATATCCACGTTTATGATATGAACTAGGCGGTTTAGTGGCGAGTTGCGGTTGAGGAGGTCTATTTTACTCATTAGATATGGCAATATTGTAATGAAGGGGTATATAAACCTTCAACCACAATGTCCCAGCATCTCTCCTCACAAGTGAAAACCACGTCTACAACTCCGTCCTGAACACCGTCTTTCCTCGGCACACCTACTTTCCAATCTTGCCATCTCTCTGGGCTCCCTTTGATATGCCGGTTTCGGTCCAGCATGCCTAGAAGTCCATTGGCTGTATAAAGACGCGGGTCTTTGTGTTTAAGTTCTTGATACATTTCATCGTAGGTAGTAGAGTTGAAGGAATAGATATTTGGTTTGTCGATTGAGGGACCAGGAAGACGGACGGCAGAGCCCGTGCCGAATGAGATCACGGGATAGGACGCAAGTGAGAGGACGAGGTGGGCTTCCATTGAACTGTGTAGCACGATATGGACTCAGTATTTGGGCGTCATAGAGTTATGGGGGTCATGATTGCAAAGCAGGTGCATGTTTGTTTCTTTTGCTATTGTACGTGTTTAATAACAATGCTACCCCCAGACCTCTCTCCCGGGGTTTTTTCTTGGCAAGAGAGAGGAACTGGAGATATGAGATGAGCTTTGGGAGAGTGGTGAGAGATTATTGATAGTACTGCGTACTAACCGCCGCTTCCCAATCGAGCCGACCCCTCAGTTGAGCATACCTCACCTGATAGCCGCCGGGCACCGAGCGGTAATCAGCCGCAGCTTTCGCGCCGCAGCACAACAGCCCTTATCAGCTAGGGTGTGCTCAACCTTGGGCCCCGCCTACCAGGTGATGCAATACGCAGCACTTGCCCCCCACCCGCCGTATAGGTAGCGAGAGTTATCTTCTCCCAGGGCTAGCGGTAGTAGGGTATAGTCATCTCATGGGCCGCACTCTCACTCACTCACTCATCTCAATCATCCATATCCAGCTCTCGCCTTTACATGGAATGAAAATTCTACATTTGAGGATAAGAGGGGAGCAGGAAATTTCTCACCCCACCACTTCCTGGGCACTCTAGGGGGTTGTGGTGGCAATCATTGAAACAATTTGGGGTGGGGAGTGTAGAGGAAAGGAAGGCAAAGCGGAAGTTGACAAACCGATTCTGATTACTAGCACAAACAGTACAAAATTTTAGTGGGAAGTCCTTCTTTTCAGCACTATCGACAGGTCCTTGCGCCGATGCTTCCACTATAGCTGACGAAGCTTGTTGTTGTTGTGGCTGAGCCTGCATCTTGTTTAACACCCTTTTTTTTTTCCTCTAGTAGCGGCTGGCTGAAATTCAATGAAGGAGGCAAATTATTAGCGACTAGTTCAGGTACGAGATTTATGATGAGGGGTATGCAGGAGGGGTATTTGGGAAATGAAGTCAGAAGTTTGCGTATAATTTGTTCTCTCCTCAATGACACCGGAGTGACATAGGACAGCTCCAATATTTTTAATGCTCATCATACTGTCGATTTCTTTTTTCTCGAGGGAGGGGCAAGAAACAAGGGTGGTGAACACAAGAGATAATCGGATATATGGAAGAATATATACCTTATGATAATGTGATGGGGGTGCTTTCGCTGGTTTCCTGTACTTTTTATGAGATTCTTGTTGCAGTTTGGAGGATGGTGATGATGATGAACTGATGTTTGTTTGAAAAATGAGGTTGAGGTTCGGGAATTGACAGACAAGGAAGGCAACGATGTAACAGGGGCCAGCCAAGAAAACCATTGCCAAGTCTGATACATGTCTAAAAATAGTTGAGCACGACGATGCACGAGGAAAAAGGCGTCTATGATCAAAAAGATAGGCGAATAGGAGCGCACAATCAGAAAGCGACCTTCCCCAGGGAGGTAAGTGAGGACCCTGTAGAGAGGGGAAGGTGGTGGTGTCTAACGAAAGAATTGAGACATCTCTATCTTGTTATTTCATGTTTTTGTTCCTACTAGAGTTCTCTAACATTATTACACTCGGTAAAGGTTGAGACTTCATGGGAGTTTTTAATCAGTGATGCATACATGTACTTTTTAAAGGCACATTTACTTATACATGTAAGCAGGTAACGAAAGATACAGGCATTTATTAGACCCATGGGTAAAGACTTCTTTTTTGGACCCTAGGAAATGAAGACTTTATTGAGGAGGGGTTCGTTGGTGTAAAATCAGAATGACTTTAGCTGGGAGTTGTCCGTTGTTCCCTTAAGTCTTCTCTTCTTCTTCCATCCATAACAAAAACGCAAGCAGCCAGGCACGCTCGCGGAACAACATCATCAATCAGAATCAATCAATCACCCTCGGATCGCTAGAGGACCCCTCCTCAGCCTACCTCACTTTCAGTCTGTCTCTGCTGCTCCCTGCAGCGTGCAACTGTGTATCTGTCTATCTATCTGCACCTCGCTGTTTTACTCCCCGCTTTTGTACTGCCCGTGTCATTACTGGCTGGTTATTGTTACTGAGGTTTCCAAACGACACTTGCTTCCCTTTGGTACATACACATTACTGTACATAGGCCCCATACGTCGCTGCACCGCTCCAGGTACAGACAGCACACAGCCACCCGTACACACGATAACAATCAATCCTCCGATAGTCAGAGTTTGGGGAACTAGGATAATCGCGTTTTTTGCTTTCATTCCTTTTCATTCATACGTTCTCTTTCCAGCCCTGTTCATCATACATAGCGTCCCCCCCCCTCCTCCCCTCCCCCGCCGTCATCCATCTTCAACCGCCCCCACATCTTCACATCGCCCCTCTTTCAACAACCCCCTCTTCCCCCATTTACCAACATAGGCTTCTCTTTCCCTTCATTTTACTACCCCCCTTCCTCACCTCCTCCTTATACTCTGAGGTGATCAGTATGGCTTCTCCCACTCCATCCCCTCATTCTCCAGGCCCTCAGACTACATGTACCATTTCTGAATCCCCCGAGGCTACTGCTGGTTCAGAGCAATCTATTTCTACTTCTAACTCAGTACCATCCTCTGTCCGGAACTCGAGTCTACTAGCGACTACATCTTCTGCAGAAAAACGACTTTCCACTTCTTCAAATCCCTCATTGAACCCCCCAACACCCAACCAACCACCTCCTGCTTCCCCTAGTCTATCGTTCACTTTTACTGCCTCACCAGCCGCTTCCCCACAGCCAGGTAAGCATCGAATCCCATCGTTCCCTCCTCCACAGGCGACTAGAATCTCCATCATGTCAACCCTGTCATCCAATCGCGACTCGTTCAACCCACAATTTGTTTCGTCATTGTCCTATACTTCCGTCCGAGATTTCGCCTATCCTTCACTACATCCTTTACATTACGGTCCCTCCGTCGCCTCGGGGCTTTCCACCCCTGCTGGCTCGCAGCGCGGCTCTGAATATTTTGAGAACACTCCTGGTGGTGGTAGCTCCTGGTTCACCGGCGGCGGCAGTGGGTACCGTCGACTTTCAGATCCCGCCCATCCTTCTTATGATGTCACTTCTACCAGCGCCTCTGGGGGGTGGGAGTCATCGGCAGCTCGCCAAAGGTCCACAAATCAGCCACCGCCTCTTAACTTCTCCGATGGCCCACCATGGAGTGAGGATGAGGATCTACAAAGCCCTGTTGTTTTGCCGAAACACAGAAAGCACAAATCTTCCGCTGCGCATATGCAGAGTAACCATTTAAGAGGGCAGAGTAAGAATGTAGTGATGCCAAATACGTCGCAACACTATGCTGGGGGAGGACAGGGTGACGAATGGGATGGGGATCGGAGATCTGCGATCGAAAACGGCATCTCTCCGGGGGGAGATTACTACACAACCCGCGCTGGACGACGCACGGATCTCGCCGGCGGAGAACCTGGTGATGAGATGTACAATCACCACGAAGGAGATGGTGAGGAGGAATATGATCCGGATGACCCTGAATACAATTCACATCAATATCATTATTCTGACGAGGATGGGCATGAATATGACGATGAAGAGGAAGGTGAAGATCTCTACGATGACGAAGATAGCAGGTTTAGCAGAGATTACCAATTCCAGATAACGAGCCCAGATGAAGAGATGAGTGGAAAGGCTGTCGCCTTGTTTGACTTTACGAGTGAGAATGAGAATGAGCTTCCCTTGGTAGAAGGGCAAATTGTGTGGGTTAGCTATAGGCATGGACAGGGGTGGTTGGTTGCGCAGGATCCCAGGACTGGTATGTAGATTTCTCCTTACGCCAGACAAGCCGGCGAAACGCTCGAACTGTTTCTTACGTGACTGCAGGGGATACGGGTTTGATTCCGGAGGAATATGTTCGTCTGTTTCGCGATGCCCGGGCTTCATATGATCGCATGGATCCGGCTACCATGACCCCATCTTCCTCCACAGAATCGGGACAATTGGAAAGCGAGCTCACATTGGACACCAATACTAATGGACAAACTGCGCCCATAATCACTACTTTCTCGACATCCTCGCAAGACGTTTACCCGTATCATTTTAACTACGCCACAGATCACTTACCAGAGAACCCTCATCACTCGCGTGCCAGCAGAAACTCGCCGGATTTCACAGGCGACATGACCCCGACAATCACGAGTAATAAGGAGAGGATCGCTCAGCTGCAGCGAGAGCAAGAGCGTGCAATAGCAGAGGAATCTTCGACTCCTAGACTTAGAGGTGGGCGATATGACGAAACAGGGGTAGAAAGCTCGTCTCAGCAGCGACCACAAGAAAATGGAGATATTGGCCAAAATGGCGCAGGGATTGTGCCCAGGCTTAATGGGGGAAGTGATATCTACTACGATGCACCTGAGCGGCAGGGCGATGGTTTTCGAGGAAAGGCGAGCGAAAACAATCTGCAGGTGCGATAGCGATGTTGCTTAAGGCTGTCATTTCTATTTTTCATTAGTATTCTTTTCATATTCATTTACGGTATACTTCTTTCTTCCTGGCGGGGTCATTTACCAATCCATATATTTTGATATTTGCTAGTTTGATGGGATCGGTTTTACTGATACCCTTCTTCTTCTTCTACATTCGCTGTTTAACTTTATTTCAAATCATGCAAGGGCTGGATTCGTGCGCTATTTTCTTTTCTTTCTTTATTAACCTGGTTGTGGTTGCTCCCCCTTTCGTGTCTATGCTTTTATCCATCTATCCTCTTCCTATTACAATCTTTGCCCAGTATTATACCTTACTACCCCATGCTTATTCATTCGTTTTTATATAGTTACCCCCATCATTCGCTACTGGTTTGCTCCGATTTTGGCTTTTCCCGTTGTTGTTTTTTTCTTTCGTTGCTCTCTTCTGCATGCATATAGGAGAATCTGGTAGGATAAGGGGTTTGTGGGGTCTCCTTTCATTTCCTTTCAGTCGTTTTGTGGGTCGGTCTGGTTGAGGAACTACGAAAAAAAAAATCCTTTTTCTTTTTTTTCTTACATGCATGGTCCAGCTAGTTATGTAGTCTGTGTAGCTCTTTTTTTTTTTTTTTTTTTATGCTTTGGTTTCGGGGTATAAAGTTATGAAGGAGTCGTTAGGCTGATCTCTGGCCTATATTGGGTCGCCTTTTTTTTCTGGCCCGTGAGATATGATACTATATTTCGCTGTTCATGATGTGATCTAGTGTGTGTGAGAGGGGGGGGGGGGTAGGTGCACAAGTTATCACTCGACACATCCTGGTGAGAGAGTTGGTACAACATGTGATATTAATTTTGACTTGTCCACGAAGCTGCACTCTGGGGTGGGGATATATATAAATTGATGTTTCTGCTATTTATCAGGAGAGCTGAATAGATCTAATAATCCAATCGTGCACCTAAACACTGCCCCCCCCCCCCCACAACAAGGCCGGCCTCGTAAGGTAAGTTTCAACTTCAGTGGCAAGGCCGACGACCTCCCTCTTTCCCGGCGCCGGCATGTATGTTCTAACCCATCCCCTTCACCTAACCCTAGCGTCCTCCCGGGGTACTATCTGTAATGATTAAGTAAGTACCTCCCCCACCCAACGCGTCCCGCCCGGGGTTATGGACACATTGTAATCTTGGGAGAGGGCGGCCACACTACACTTACAGCGGCGCCGAGGGGGGCTATCTCTAGAAGTACCAGTACCACCCGACCTCCCCCCCCCCCCCAATGCCTCGTACTCGGGTGATGGAGCTTGTGCGTGCCGGCGGGCTGGCTGGATCTAGGGCTTGGCTGTGTGTTCTACGTTTCCATCTCGGCACTGCCGTAAGATGGCTATATAGACGGGTGCCGTGTTCTTTGGCTTAGCCATGGAAGAGGGGGGAGGGGGTTCCCCCGCTTCCCTTGTTCTACATGTGGTTAACGGGTAATATAATGGACTCTTGATCAGTTCCATCCAGTTATGCATGTGTTATGATCAGGCTCCAATCTCACCTTGCACGGTATGAGGCTAAACATAAAACACAATCATTTCCCGCTAAAACTACATGTACATATCCCTTCCGAGTGAGTTTCCATGATCCCACCCTCTAGTCCTAATTTCTAACACATTCCCAAAACCATAAAAATACACTCGTAATAATACATGTAGTACAGCACAATCATTTATACAATCTGCGTGCACGGCACGGAAAACAAAAAACAAAAAAAACAAAAAAGACAAAAAACGACAGACACCAGGTGCTTAAAAGATCGCACCCGTCTCACTTCTCTCACGGCTAGCCTGTAGCTGCTCGACAATCACGCTTGCTCCCGACTTCCCCTTCACCTTCTCCCACTCACTCTCGCTCAGCACCCTCGCCATGTCCTCTCCCCACCTTACGACTGCCTGCACAAATGGCGTCCCGAAGGATATGCTCTGTTTATGGATATCTGCGCCGGCGTCCACGAGCACCCTTGTCATCTCCATATCATTGTTATCCACCGAATAATGTAGTGGCGTTACCCCATCCACATCCTGCGCGTCCACATGCGCGCGCGCACCCAGTAGAAGCCTCACCATACCCAGATCCTGCGCCTGTGCCGCCATATGTAGCGCAGTCTCGCCAAACACGTTCGTCACATCCGCCCGCGCCCCACCTTTCAGTAGCAGCTCTGTCGTCGTTCTATCCCCGGCCTGGACCGCGTAATGAAGTGCACAGAGCTCGTAGATACCTTTGTCGGCTAAGTCGAGCTCACCCGCTTTCCACAGCTTGTGTTCTAAGAGCGTGCGCACTACCGTCACGTTTGCGGAGGCTGTTGCGCAGTGAAGTGGTGTCTTGCCGGAGCGGTCATTGACATAGTTCTTTCCCGCGCCGAGGAGAAGGAGCTTCCGGACCATGGCCGCGTCGCCGTAAGCAGCGGCCCAGTGCAAGGCGGTGCGGCCAGTAAATTTGTCGAATATGACGAGGTCGGTGTTCCCCTCATCAACAAGGCGGTCAACTAGGCGGTTCATGTCCTTGTGCCATATCTTACAAACACCACCGTCATATATAACGGTGCCATATCTACTACTGATAGTGATGTGCGTTGACCGCTCGAGGAGGAGCTTGATCCGCGCAGCCTGTTGGTGATTTATTGCTAAAAAGAGAGCCGTTGCACTGTACCGGCGGTTCTTGATCGCGGTGTTGAGGAGATCCGCGGAGAGGAGGTGGGCGAGGCGGCGGTTTGTCAGCGTGAGTGCGCTGAGGGTTGGGGTATCAACATCGTGAGCAACTTGCAGAAGTAGCTCGTTTGGGAGATCGAGTAGCGGCATGAGTATTTTTTTTTCTTTTCTTTTTAGACGCGGTTTTTTATTTAACTAGTGCTGCAAGATGTGTTGTGTGTGTATATGTATGTAGGTGTGTTATGGGAAGAGGTTGTTCGGACCTCCGGGAGGGGGGGGGGGACATACATACTTGGTAGCTACCTCCCTAACACCGGGCCTTGCTCCCTAACTTACCCCTGGCTGGTGGACCTGAATCAGGAGAATTGTCGCAATTAGATATGCATGAGCCCTAACCCTGCAGCTTCCTTGGCAACGAATAGTAGGGGCTGAGTGATAGCGGGTGACGTCCAATCAGTGAGGGGGGGCGGGGGCGATTTTGGTGACTTCTGGTAGGTAATTATGGTGTCTGGAATCCACGGTCTGACTGACTGATCTTTTTTTATGATGGCGGCGAGGTGTGCTGTTCTCGCACTTGACTCGATATGAAACTTGGGTCGGTGGCCACGCAGAGAGGTACAAGTGAGATCGAGAGCTTGCATTGATTCATTGATGGTGAAGAGAGAGAGAGAGAGTGAAGGAGAGAAGAAAGTGGCGGAGGTGACGATGAGTCTCATCATTGTTATATTCAGAATCTCTCTCGAGCAGCTGATTTTCTTAATGGCACATGTCCAATTGAAAACTATGACGTATCCTTAAGAGGTCGTATCTGATAACTAAGCAGGATATTCACTAGGCTTATTTGGTAACCCAGTGAAGGTTGCTGGATGACAATACATACTCGCTATCCTCCATAAGAACCTGAAAATGCAAGTGACAGTTACAAGGATCATTTGTATGTAGTGGCGCCGTTCTCCCATAGAAATTATCCCTGCCTTTTCACCTGCATTTTCAGGTTCTTATGGAGGATAGCGAGTACCTACATGTAGTTTATAAGGGGATATTAATGTATATATATATTGGACAACTCGACTGACCGGTCCAAATACCAACACTCTTGTGGCTGGAACAGGTAGGTATAGGTATACTATACATAGCATTAATAGTAAAAGATCTGGATTACCCACAGCTGAAAATATCCTCGCGATCGCCAGCTCCGACCAGAGGAAGAGAAACCTTGTGAACCTGAGAGTCAGAACTCGAGTAATGCTGACTCTGGGATGCAACATCTGATTACCCGGCCTCGATCAGCTACCACTCGCCTCACTGCATGCGATAAAACATCATATGCGTGTGAGTCGTCCCTACAAGTAACACAAACAAAAGGATAAAGCCCAAGTACCGGTGACTTTAAGACCGCGCTCCCCATGGACATGTAACTCATCACGTCACTATATATAAATATCAAGAAGAAGAAAAAAGACGGTCCGGTATGACTAAATTCACATTACAGACCCTCAGACCGTAAGCTGCATAGGGCTAGGGCTGACAGACCCTCTCCTCTCCCTCTGATTCTGAACAAGGGTCCCATCCCCCTCCTTTCCTTCTCCACCACGGCCCATGAAATGAAGAGCTAACAGTAGCTCAAAGATTAGCGAAGTTTAAACCCATCCCGATCTAGGAATTGCACGCAGAATCAACCACATATGGACTAGTCCAACTTGGTAGGGACAATTTGTGGACTGCCCAGCTGCATAAACTAAAATAAACTGCATAAACCGCATAAAAAGATGTTAATCCCCCATCCTCGAGCAGCTTTAAGGGTTAAGTTGTAGGTAGTGCATGACAGTAAGACAGAACTCTGCAAGATTGAATCATAGTCAAGCCATGTCAAGTCTCCGCTCGGAGCTTTTTGGGGTTTCATAACATCCCGTTCGGCACGCGAGTGATCTCCCATGACTATTTATTGCATTAACTAAAGGCATGACATCTAAGACCGATTGATGGAGACAGTAAAAATACACACAATTAGGGCCTCTAAATCTAGGTCTAAAAGAACCAGGAAAGAAAGAAAGAAAGAAAAAATGTGTTAATTTACACTCCTCGTCCCGCCAGGTAATGTGGAAATCTAAGGAGAAACCAGTCAAGAGAAAAAAGTAAAAAAAAAAAAAAAGTACAGCGGATCTAGACCAGGGCTAGGGCTAGCTTAGCTAGTTAATTATGCTATGCTATCCACCCCTAATTCTCCGCCAAAGCTCCTGCATAACGGCGGCCCTGTTCTCGATGCTCCTCCCCACAGCATCCTTATTCTCCTCCGCGCGTCTCAGGAGGTACCGCACACACTCCTGGGTGGTGCCCCAAACAGCGTACTTGTACACCTCAATGTCAAAGTCGCTCTGCGCCTGCGTCTTCTTTCTCCCCTGGGCCACCAGCCCTAGCGAGAGCTCGTCTGCCATCCCCATAAGCTGTGCGAACACGAGACGGCCCACACCGCACTCCTGGGCCGTCATGGAGCG
The DNA here is from genome assembly GCA_024713865.1 of Morchella sp. 2016-72. Lineage (NCBI taxonomy): Eukaryota > Fungi > Ascomycota > Pezizomycetes > Pezizales > Morchellaceae > Morchella > Morchella sp. 2016-72. The sequence goes on from JAMJEY010000003.1 coordinate 3,300,889, forward strand.
TCTGAGGGCGACTGCCATGTCTATTGACTCTCTGTTGTGGCATGCAACCACTAGGTCGACCCTTGCCTTGTTCTCGCCTCCGAGAATCTTCTGCACGGGGGCGTCGAAAAGCGACTTGGAGTTGGCCGCAGATGACCATTCAGATACTGGTTTTGGTGAACCTGTTAGCATTAGGCGGATGGCCTCATTGTAGGCATTATCGGTGTCCGCTTTGGTGTCGTGGATAAGCTCGCGCGGATCAGATCCGATATATGCTCCACGCACAAGCTTAACGCCGAGAGTGAATCCCTCGCGGCGTGCAATTTCAAGGTGCCGGCAAAGGATCTCCGGGGTTGATTTCAAATACCTAACCCAAACTGTCAAATTCCAAACTTGAAATTCCGCACATTGCGTGGCTCGCGGCCACCCCCCTTATTTTCTACCGCGCTTTGTCCAGTATGGTGCGCTGAGCCCATGGGGGGTGGGCACGAGCCTAGGGTGGGGTCTACGGTTTAAAAATTAATCCGGGGGTCCTTACATTTGGTACGTGTTGTAGACCACCGCGCTCTCTTTGGTGTTGAAACGCCGCATCAACTCCTAAAACCGCTCGGTTAGCGTCGGAAAGTGGTGCCATAGAACTAGTGGTTGGAGTGGTGATCAGGCGCACGAGTCTCGTGGTCTTCTAAAACAACCATCGAGCTGAACTGGGAGGCAAATTGTAAACATACCAGAGTCCATCCATGGACACCATCCTGAATCAGCGCCTGCTCTGCATCAATAAGCAGCTTTACGCCTCTCTCCTTCGCCGCTTCACATATCTTGATCAATGACGCTCCGAGCTCCGGATGATTGAAGCACTTCTTATGTTGCGACAACAGCGGCAGACAGGAGGATCCGGCGCCCGAGTACTTTACAGCGACGTAGTCCCTTGGATCGACGTACTGTATCGTCTTGAGGGTGCCGTCCAACCATTGCCTGATGTTCTGTAGTTCAGTGCTGGCTGAGGTGTCGGTGATCTCCGCCTCTCTGACATATGTAAGGATCACGCCCCCGTATCCCAGGGAGCGGAAGTTCTCAACTGTACCCGAAATCTCAGCGGCGGTGGCTCCAGCACAGAATTGGGCCTAATAATGTATAATTAGTTTACGTCTTGGTCATGAAGTGGGGGCGAATACTCTCTAGACAAGGGGGCACAAACATAGAACGTTTTATCAACCGCCAACTTGAGGAGGAAGTTCTTATCCATTGTCTCGAGATTGGCCAGCATGGCCTTTGTCCCCAATTTCAGGACACGCGGTGAGGAGCTAATTGAGTGTAGGAGCAACGAGCGAAGCAAGTTGGTTGTTGGAAGGACTGCCAATGGAGCCTCGACATCTTTACTAACTACTGCTTGAGAAGTAGGAGGAGGAGATGAGGAGGCGATTGCAGTGGCCGCAGATGAACTCAGCGTTGATTGAAGTCTGAGGATTGTTAGGGGCTGAATCCTCCGTAGAGGTAGAGAACGAGCAAGTAGAAGGGTCCGTTGAGTTGGGGCGAGCATTTTTGGAGCTTCCCAAGGTATTAAAGCTGTTTGTTGAGTATCTTCTGTCTTCTGGGGAGAAATATATCACAATGCAATATCAATTGTAGAATATCCAAGTATAAGAGATGATGAAAAGGGTCCCAGGAAGGGGGGGGGGGGGTTAGAAGATAACCTTGATTTTAGGCTACCTATATACTCAAGAAAATGATGATGATGGCTGCTGTCAGCTGCCCATTCTCATTCTATCATAGTCCGAGCATTCCGTTCCATGCAACAAGTTAACATCTTCCTGGTACCTTTCTCTAGAACAGAAAGATCCGGTGGTAACCGATTATCTACGTTGCCGAGTGTTCCTGAAACTGCCCAAACAGATAACATCGTCGATAAGCCCCGTGCGAGATCTCGTGATTTTCGGCTATGGAAGGTCGAACCTTGGGGGGAGGGGGGGGGGGGCGACCTTCTTTATTTCCCTACCCTCCGACATTGGTAAATGACGCCTTACTTCGGGAGGGATTGTATTACTTTTACCTGCTTGCCTATCTTCACTCCCGAACACAATAGATAATAATCTATGCACTCTTGAATACCGTTGATATGCAATAGCTTGAAACATGCCAGCAAAGCTGCACGTAGTACATACATATGTAAGTAGAGTACTAGTACTTTCCTGACGTTTGGAAAATGGACCACTATTGCATACCATACTAAATTTTGGACTTGGCGCGTATTTGTATGGCATGCAATAGCAGTCATTTTTCCAAACGTCAGGAAACTACGAGTAGGTACATATCTACAAGTACCTACATAGGAACTCCCCCCAGAGAGACATCCCATTGCCCTGTAGAGTACCTACTCTCCTCCCAGCATCCCAGGTGCCGATCTATCGGTTTGCCAAGCCCTAAAGCTCCGGCCCAACCTGCATCAATTAACGCTTGAAGAAAAGCAAACAGCTAGAGTACATACCATGTCGCAAAACTAGAATAGAGTAGCAGGAAGGTAAAAAAAAAAAAAAAAAAAACGCCCATCCTCAATACCCTTGCTAGACGTGTAGAGTCTACCGCGTCGTGTTCATGCCAGCGTGTTTCATGTCCACCTCAAGCTATACATCTACTTAAGCAGTTGTCAATAGAGGGTTCAGAAGGGAAGGGGTACATGTACTACATGTAGTATTTCAGTTCTATACTCGTATGTATATACATGTACTTGTACTTACATGCATTTATCCCCAAAATAAAATCCCGGGCCAACTCGGGCCTCACACCATGATCAATCTTCTTGACCTTCCGTGACAAAAGCCTATTAGAAACTACATGTAATCAGCATAGAAGCCCCCCCCCCCCCCCCCCCATTCATGGTTTTATGTATCTCTCCGAAATCCCACCTTCTCAATTGCAACCATAGGGATCTAGCGGCACGAACGCCGCTCACCGGGACATGACTCGAAAGACGAAAGTCTGTTTCTTAACCGAAACCGTGAGAGATCTGTTGCTGGGAACTTTCTCCAGGCCTGCAAGAGGAGAGGGAGGAGGGAAATTAACATTGACTGACCATGACCCATTGCTAAGCCTTGCCAGGGTAACAGCAGAGCAGAGCAGAGAGTAGGTACAGACCTACTTGCATGCATCTACAGTCAAATGTCAATGGCCGCCTTGGCACTCTTGGTCCCTGGAATTGGAAGACGCACAGGCCCGTTAGGTCATGACTTTTATATTGCCTCGTCTAAGCACATATCCCTTGATGCCAGGGCCCTATAGTACTCTAGAGTACATGGAGGCTACCACCTCCTTAAATTTACACATCCAGCGATATTCTCACATGTCTCGTATCACATCTTTCACACTATAGTTGATCCAAAGCATCAACGAAATCAAAAAAGAAGAAGAAGAACCAACGAATGAACAGGGAAGGAATACACCCGGAAGACCCCGGATTACACATGTACTTTTTTTTCCGCTACAAACTTCCAAAACATTATATCAGAGAACCGAAAAAAAAGAAGAAACATTTTAGTCTTGAGACATCAATCATCAATGAATACGGGCAGAAAGTGCATACAAAGAAACAGAGATGTTCAATTATCCCTGTCCCCTTGAGCATACACTATCTAGCCCTACCTAACCCACACATTTAGATGTCTATTGCCCTCCCATGCGATATCAACAGAGAAAAGAAAATCACCCCTAGAATTCCCTCAAAGCCCCTAGCCCAAAAGATCGTCCAAGCCGCCTCCGGTTTTCCCTGCAGTCGAACTACCACCATATGTGCTACTCGTCCCGCTTGCTGCAGGTGCGCCCCAGATTCCGGCGCTGGCCTTCTCTTTTGCTAATGATTGCAGGCTTGGCGAGTTGCTATTACTTGCTGGGGTACTCGGCTTTTTGATATCTTTACTTGCCATGCTCCAGATATTACCAAATGCATCATTGGCCGGCTTCTTCGCTGCCGTTGAAGAAGCACTTGTGGACGCCGGAGAAAGGGGAGTACCACTAGAGATAGTGGACACTGAAGTGAAATAGTTGGGCTGTGTAGGCTGGTATCCCATAGAAGTCGTGTTTGCAGGTTTCATTGCCGCCATACCGCCGCCCATACCGCCCATACCGCCCATACCGCCCATACCGCCCATACCGCCCATACCGCCCGTACTGTTCATGCCGCCTATGCCGGCGAACCCGCCACCGGTTGACGCAGGTGTCATGGCCGGAGGAGAGGCCATGCCCCGAGCAGGCGCTGGTGATATGGAAGCTATACCGACGAGATCATTAATACCCATTGCTTGCCCAGCGCTCATTGGGGTGGGTTGCATCAGTTTAGTCGTTGATGCAGAAGCGGTAAGGGGCGGAATGGGACTAAAAGGTTTAGGTGCCGCAGTTGGGGGTGCCTGGAGAGCAGCTGAAGCAGCTGGAGCAGCACCAGAGGCAGACTGAAAGTCGTCAAAGTCATCATCGTCGGCCCCACCTGATTGCAAGGTTCCAAAGTCGTCATCAAGGACATTTGAGGTTGCCTTCTGCTTGGAACTAGGAACGGTAGGTGTTGGCTCATCGCCAAAGGAAAAGAGATCAACCTCCGGCTCTTTCTTCTTTGGGGGCGGCTTGACAGGCGCGGCAGCGGCTTCTTTTCGGCGGGTGCTCGAGCTTGCCCCTGATCCAGTAGTTCGCCTAGTTGCTGTTGCTCCGTCGTCATATTCGTCATACTCTTCAAATCTTTGAGTTCTTGATGAGGGCCTAGAAGTCCCCTCATCATGAAATCCGCCGGTACGAGCGCCGCCAAACCCACCTCCATCACCGTATACTCCTCCAGAATAACCCCCAAATTCCGAGCTCTCACTGCCGAAGCCACCATATCTCCGCCCAAAGCCGTTATCACCACCCATGCTGCTGCCGCTCATACCTCCGTAAGCACCGCCGCCGCCTTCAACACCACCATATTTGTTTTTGGTCGCACGTGCTTTCTTGCGCTCTTGGCGGATGCGATCAACGTCCGATAGAAGCTCGGCAAGCTCTTTGGCGCGGTTGCGAACGTTTATTCCTTGGTCTTTACCGTTCATATCGATATAGTGGAATTGTCGAAGCATTTTAATGGTCGAGAGGTGAGAACGACCGTCATCAATAACCTGCTCGGATCCATGCTTGACGAGATACTCCAAGAGTTGAAGGGCCTGAAATAAGTGGTGTTAGAATAGTTATTCACGATCCGCGAAGTCCAGTGAATAAACAAGTGTGTATTAACCTTATAGATTTGTCTCCACTCCTCCGCAGACTTCTCCGTGAACCTTTTATAAATCATTGGCATTATCTCGTTCAGGAGTTGGCTACAAAGAGAGGGCTCAGATGTAAGCTTTTATAATCGCAACATAGTGCATGCTGAAGAATAAACCCACTAGTTGTATGTACCACTTGCAATTTCTTGCATCAGTGTAGATGAAGCGCCCCATGGCTCATTATTTGTCGCTTCCCGGACCTATTCGGTGTTAGAAAGCTTATCCCGACAGCGCCGATCTTTCTCTCCTATTGTGCCACACGGAAGTCCGGAGGAAGGAATTACCTTTGCTTCCATCTCTGTATAGTTCATAACAACTATTTACACCATTGCTTTAGAAATTGTTTGATCTGGTAACTTATTCCGGTACATCGCTAGCTCTACATAGGGGTAAGGGCGGGGGTGGGGGTAGGAACAACTCACCATTCTGGGCCTTTCTCACAGCGGCCTTTACATCATACAGAGAAATATTTTGGATAGTGTCGCGAAGATTATCGAGATTCATGATAGGCAACCTGTGATTTGTGTCGATCGATAGGAAAATATGGGTTCTAGAGTGAAGCTTCTGTTAGTGATAGAATTGGAAACAGGTGTCGACAGTTGTCGAAGTTCTGGTGGTAGCTATTGTAGTTGCTGACTGGCTAAATTTAGTGACACGTGACATTCTTGGCGCTGACCCTGAACTTGGGCCCGATTAAGAAATACATCAATTCAACTGCTGATTCTAGCTGATTGACTTTCTGAGGTTTGAGATTAGATCAACCCAGTAACTCTTTTGTTTGTTTATTTGGTGATTATATGTATCTGATTCTAATCCTGTCCACCTACATACACTTCAGACGATCTTTCCCCACATGTTGAATGGTGGCACGTTGCATAATTTACTATGAAACCGAGGAAAGTTCCAGGGTCAGCAACCACTGACTGCCATGGTGACCACTGAGAAGTTAGAGGTCCTGGTTCGTGATGTAGAGTACCTACTGCGGGGGTCACCTGTTGCTCCAAGTGTCCCCCAAAAGCGTTTGTCAGGAGGCTAGGAACTTTATTGATCTCCCCGCCAACCTCCCGTTCGACTATCGGGGTTGCATAAAATTATTTTCGATGTTAGCAACATACTGCGCTGCTTACGGCACTAGTGGCATCGGGGGAAGATGGCCGATATTCATCTGGACTGTTTCAACGCTTAGTCCGGCTCACAACCACAGCCATCGTTGGCAGACATATGTACCTTGTGAATTTTAGCAGGTACCACAGGAGTATCATTAAACAGACTGTGGCAAAAGGCATGGTACGGTGTTTTTAACCCAATTAAGTACTCTCTCTCCCTACTATACTATACTATGGCGCACGGCATCCTGAGCTATTGAGTTTGGCTCCGATCGGTCTGTTGAGGCACCAGCCACGGTTGGAGTTTTGTATACGGAAAAGAACCAAAACATTTTAATAAACATTGCCTCTTCTACCTAGTACTTACATGGAAGTACCTACATGTATCTCATCTCAGACAAATACATACTGCATATGCATGTGGATCCAATTCGCGTTACTTTGGTGTCCACGTCCGGTCCGCATCGTGGCCCATGAAATCGGTACCCTATGCTTGGGATCAAACAGCTGCCAGCAGGTACCAATTTTCAGGGATAGTCTGGCGAGAAGGTACGTACCTTAGGTACCTACATAGCCAATGTCATAATAGATTAAAGCAACTCCAGAGGCGCGGAAAGGAAGTGGAAAAAAAGGAAATAAACGCCTCGCGGTAAAAAGTACTTTTTGTGCTGGTTTGTGCATTAGGAGCTACGGAATCAAGGCTGTGCTTGCTTCAGTGGCGATTCTGGTGGCGCTAGATACCAAACAATTTGAAAGGAATCCTTATCTAGCAAACTTTGGCAAGATCTAGATTTTCTACTGGTAAAGAATTCTCACCACATAAGAGACTTTGGAGTGGGCTCATACACATAGGGAAGGTGCGCTAGATGCAATAGAATGGTACGTCTACACATGTGTTATTTTAGTAACTTATACGTACAAACAGATTCCATGTAGATCTCCTTGAGAGGTAAGTAAAGCATAGTTTTAGGCATAATTCACGTTTACTGCTAGGTAGAATACATATATACTACAGTACTGTATGTATTTGTAGGTACTTCATATTGCCGAATTTCTTGGAGTAACATGTGTTTTATTGGCAGCTGGTGAGAAACATCGAATCGCAGCTGAAAGAGTGTCGTCAGGGTGTCCACAGATCCTTGTCTGTTTACCTTCTTTTGCACTTTGCATGATGACGCAAAGCTGAATGGATTGACCTCGGTTTCGTTTCTTTTTTCTTTTTTCGCGTGGGCAGAAAGGTTGCGTGCGTTATCGGTCTCTCATGCTGTGGTAGAGAGCACTCTCGAGATAGATCTGTGTCGTTGTTGCGTATGTGAGTGCATTGGAGTAATATCAGGCATGCAGCGCTTTGGACAAGAGACAAGCAAGGAACAACAGATGTAGGTTCTCTTTGGTGGTAAGCTATTACCGGGGCATTGTGGTACATAGAAGATTGACTTCCAGCGAAGAGGCTCGTCCGTAGAGAGTAGTGAAGGATTGGCAAGAAACCTGGCAATAGGCACTAGGAAGTGCTGCGTGGGTGGATCTTGATGGCTGGGGAGTTTTGGTGACTGGGGTGTGTGGATAGACTACGTCGTCACCACCATCCTGACACTTGCTGCTCCACCACCATCACCTTCAAGCAGAGCGTATTCTTGACCTTTTGTGTGTGGGTGTCTGAGACCTGCTTTTTTTAATTCATTTTACTGTTTGGTGTTTTAGTCCTACCTTGCTTCATTTCAGTCCAGCAGTTATCCTGCATCCGTCTTTCCTTGTGCTATTTCCTTTGCCTACTTGACTGCCTCCTTCCCGCCTTGATTTCCCATTTCCCTTTCCTTCCCCTCCAACCCTCTTTTATCGTGCTGCCTGCCCGCGTTGCAATTGTCCTCTTTCAGACCGTCCTCCAGGTTGGTGAACCACCCACCTTCACACGAGGCACCACGTTATCAGCACTCTCAACCCTATCTCTGTCGAGCACAATACCTCCTTATCTTCTTCACTGGTTGATTTATTTCGTTGTTGTCGGCATAAAACCCCTAATCACTTGACCTCCACTCCCCTTCATTCTCATCACGAACCACCTTCTCGGCGGTTTCTCTTTCAACTTCACCAGGGAAAAAGCAACATCCTCACTCTACGCACAGGTCAGGTCAATTGTAAATTGGCTTGGAAATGGAGGGTAGTGTTTCTCCGCCAGGCTCTGCCGCTGAAAGGCACGAGAACGCCAAAGCAGTGGAGCATCAAATTGCAAAAGACGCGAGAAATAAGGGGGCAGATGTATTTGAATTTGACCCAAACGCAACATCCGAACAGAAAGCAGAGCAAGTGAGAAAGGTACGCCCCAAAATTTCTAGGATGTCAATGAATCGTACCGCGCGGATCACCACCGTCAACAGAGTCGTAGAATGGAATAATTGACGTTTTCTCTTCCCATGGGTTAGGCCATTCCCGAAGGACTGAACTTACCATCACTTACATCGCCCAAGCCGGCCGCACCTGCCCTTACAACTGATATTGTAAGTTTTTCCGGGAGTGCCCTATAAGTTCTATCCTAAACATATGAACCAAAGCTTTGCTAACTATATAGGCAACTAACGGAACGAACGGTGCCCTTAAAACATCAAACGGAGTAAATGGCGTAAACGGGGCGAATGGATCAGTAGCACCAACGCCTACATCGGCTGTAGCACCTAAGGACCCAGGAATGGTGAATGGATTCCCCAAAGCTGGCGATGGTGACTGGAGTCGTGTCGGGTGGGAGCCTAGATTTGGTAGCCTAAATGATGCCCTCGGTTTAGACGATGCTGTTGCCCAGAACCACCAAACGTTAGTGGAGGCCAATCTAGACGACAAGTTCTTCGGAGGTGAGTTTGTTAAACTCGGGACTATTTGTGAATATTCTAACGGCCTTGGCGACTAGATTGGTACCATAACGCGGGTATCATATTATTCACATCTCTTGCAACCTGGTTTTTGACTCTGATTGGCGGTGGCATTGGTTGGATTATGATCATCATGGCATGCTGTGCAACCTACTACCGAACTTCAATGATGCGTGTTCGCCGTAACGTCCGGGATGATTTAAATCGTGAATTTGCAAAGCAAAGATTGGACACCGATGTTGAATCCCTTGAATGGATCAACTCATTTACTGTTAAATTTTGGCCCATTTACCAGCCTGTGCTCGCCGCAACAATCGTTAACACGGTTGACCAGGTTTTGGCTGGGGCGACTCCCGGTTTTATCGACTCGCTAAAACTAACCACCTTTACCCTTGGAACAAAGCCCCCGAGAATTGAGTTTGTCAAGACTTATCCAAAGACGGAAGATGACATTGTGGAAATGGATTGGAAGTTCAGTTTTACTCCTAATGATACTGCGGACTTGACAAGCCGACAGCTTAAGAACAAGGTTAACCCGTAAGTACTGCGAGGATTTTACCTCTCGATATTGGCTCACGCATTATTAGTAAAATTGTCCTCGAAGTCCGTGTCGGTAAGGGTATTGCGAGTAAGGGTATACCGATTATTGTCGAAGATATGGCGTTTACCGGGATTATGAAGATCAAAATGAAACTTCAAATTGCCTTCCCACATGTAAGTACCAGCCGGTTACATTGGGGATACCACACTAACATGTTTGTTCCAGATCGAGAAAGTTGATGTCTGCTTCATGGGACCACCAACATTTGACTATGCATTGAAGCCACTTGGTGGTGAAACTTTTGGTATCGATATCGGTTTCTTGCCTGGTTTAAGCGGATTCATTCAAGATCAAATTCATGGTACTCTTGGTCCTATGCTCTACGCCCCCAATATCTTCACCGTCGAGGTTGCCAAAATGCTGGGCGGTGCCCCCATTGATGCTGCTATTGGTGTACTTGCTGTTACTATTCACAACGCCCATGGTCTTAAGAACGCCGACAAACTTAGTGGCACCCCCGATCCATATGCAGTATTCTCAATTAACAACCGCACCGAAGTTGCCCGTACAAAGATCGTCAAAGAAAGCATCAACCCTAGATGGAATGAAACGAAATATATTATTATTACTAATTTCAACGACCCCTTGACATTGGGAATATTCGATTTTAACGAAATCAGAAAGGACAAGGAGCTGGGACAAGCCACATTTGCTTTGGACAGGCTCACAGAAGAACCAGAACAGGAAAACATCACTGTCCCCGTATTGACCAACGGAAAAGCGAGAGGGCAAGTTTGCTGTGATCTGAGGTTCTTCCCGGTTCTGGAAGGAAGAATACTAGAGGACGGTACACAGGAACCTGTTCCTGAAAGCAACACTGGTATTCTACGATGGACTGTCTCTCAAGCGAAGGAGCTGGATTCTAGCAAAAGTATGGTTGGGCTGTTGTCTCCTTACGCTTGCCAACTTCTTAACACCAAGCTTGTGCATAAAACCAAGATTATAAAGCGTACAAACGACCCTATTTGGGATGATGCCTACGAAATGCTCATCACAAATCGTAAGACGTCTAAATTAGAGATTGTCATCAAGGATGATCGTGATTTGGCTGCGGACCCAGAGCTCGGAAGGTATGCTATCAAACTCGACGAAATGCTTGAGATGACGAAGAAAGGCACCGATTGGTTCAATCTCTCTGGGGTCAAGTCTGGCCGGGTCAAGTTGAGTGCTCAATGGAAGCCTGTGACTATCAAAGGTGTTTCTGGGACAGGTGGTTATCAGACTCCCATCGGTATTATGAGGCTTCACTTTTTGAACGGAAGGAACCTTCGGAACATGGAGGCTCTCGGCAAATCTGACGCATATGTCCGCGTTCTTCTTTCTGGTGTCGAAAAAGGCAGGACTGTCACTTTTGAAAATGATCTCAACCCAGATTGGGACGAAGTTTTGTACGTGCCTGTCCATAATACTAGGGAGAAACTACACTTGGAAGTGATGGATCAGGAGAAAGTGGGCAAGGACCGTTCCCTTGGCTTTGTTGATCTCGAAACAGGCGACTATGTCAAAGAGGGCGATAATGGCTTGTATATGGAACACAGTGAGAAGGTCAATCAAATCAAGGGACTCAAGGATGGAAAGGGTGTTGAAAAAGGGACATTGAGCTTCACCGCTTCATTTTACCCTTGCTTGAACGTTGCCGACCCAGAGGAGGAAGAGGAGGAAAAGAGGCTTCAGGAGGAAGTTGACACGGAGAAGAAGAAGAAGCAGGAGGAGGCACAGGCGCTCAAGGGGGACAATCCGGATCCAATTGCTGTCGAGAACGCGAAAGAAAAGGATTTGATCGAGGAGAATACAATCCCAGCTACAAGTCCAGTAGGAAACGATGAAGATAAGTCTGCACCAAAGATCAGACTGACACCTGAGGAGTTGGTTAAATACGGTATTACGCTTGATTCGCGAATTCAAAGGCACTATTTCTGACGTATAATAGATTCTGGGCTACTGATTTTTAGGATCATTGATGGGCAACTCGCACACAAAGACTGTTATGTTGAGGTGCTCATGGATGACATGTTATACCCTGCATATGCAACTACTAGAATCAAGTCAAAGAACGTCAAGATCGATGAGAGTAAGTTAGGCTCACAGAAATCTAGTCGAGTGTTTGCTAAGTAGAGAAGTCGGCGATGCCTTTGTTAGGGAACTGGAGTTTTCGAAAGTCACTATCCGTTTGAGGGAACACGGGAGGGACATTGATGATGAGAGCGATGATGTCCTCGCTAAGTTGCAAGGCAACACCCTTGAGACCCTCAAACAATGCTTGAACAACCCAACTGTCCTTACATTGAAGGACAAGAACGGAGAGGTCAGCAAGGTCAAAATCAGTTTGAAGTATATCCCAGTTATGATGAAGCTTGACCCAAGCGAAAGTATCAACAACATGGGCACCGTCCGTGTTGATATCCTTGACGCTGCAAACCTCCCATCTGCCGATAGAAATGGGAAGAGCGATCCTTTCTGTGTCTTTGAGCTCGACGACAAGGAGGTACACAAGACTAAAGTGCAGAAAAAGACCCTGCACCCTTCCTGGAACGAGATGTTTGAGACCAAGGTTATATCTCGCACTGCGGCAAACTTCGTTGTCGAGATCTTTGATTGGGACCTTGGTAGTAAGGTTTGTTATTCAATTTACTTGCACACAAACCAATAAATTAGTACTAACAGGTGTCTAGGCCGATTTCTTATGCAGGGGCCGTATCGATTTGACAGATCTGGAGCCATTTATTCCGAAGGTTGTTGTCCTCAAATTAACAGGCAAAAAGGGAGAAGAGGGGAAGTTTGGCGAACTCCGACTGCGTATTCTTTTCAGAGCAGACTATGTCGTCAGGACCCGACAGGGGTCTTCTACTTTCCATGGTACCTTTGCCACCCCCGGAAAAATCGTTACGGGTGTTGCCGGTGCTCCGCTTAAGGTTGGTGGTTTTGCTGCCGGCGGTATCACCAAAGGTGCTTCATTCTTGAAGAAGAACACATTCGGACGTGGCAAGAAAGACTCGAATGACGAGGAAGAGGAAGTAGTGATGATGGACGAGCCTGTTCCCAGACCTCCCACAAACGGAGGTACTAGCGCTTCTGCGGCGAGTACTCCTGTTGAGGGGAAAGTAACTCCTCCAAATACTGCAGGTCAGGACGACGGAAGAACACCTAGACGTTCCGCACTGAGCCCACCGTCAACTGGGGTTTCAAGCGGGAGCCCCCATAATCGCAGTAGAAGTGTCTCTAGCACTCTTTCAGCGCCAGGGGGTGCTGCGCCAGGTGCGGAGCCCGGAGTTGCAACAGTCCGGATTGTTAGCGCCACTGGATTCCCAACCAGTGCAAACGTTCGGCTACGATTCAAGACAGTAGGGAATAATAAGGAACTCCACAAGAGCAAGTCTGTCAAGAAGTCCACAGGCGAGCTTTCTTGGGACGAGGAGTTCAAGTTTCAATGCACGGCGGATCAGCAGTTCAAGGTCTGTGCTGAGGATGATCATCTCATCCGTGCTGATGAGGAACTTGGAGAGGGGCTATTCGTTGTGGACGATACTGGTAGTGGTGGTGATACTGTCGTGTCTGTAGGCCAGGGCAAGGTCACATTGAAGACGAGCTTCAAGAGTGCTGATATGGTGAGCAATGCGTCACCTAAGAACAGTCGAAGGGGTTTGTTGAAAAAGTAATGTGATGTATTCGCGGGGATATCCAAATGTGAATTTGCTTGTATTTTCTTAATTTTCTCTCTCAGTCTCTCCTTTTCTCTACATCTAAAGCGATTTATTAATCCGAGTCTTTTTACCACTGTGATTTCCTACTTCTGATGGCGTCTGCTTCCTGCCACTTAGTGATCATGTACACTAGCGTTCGATAGTTATTTTTAAAGCGGGCCTCTAGAAAATTTCGGGCGAAATATCACGGGGGATGGCAGCGGGTGATATTATACTAGTCTTGCTTCACACACAAACAACACAAACATCACTTTTCCTCATATTGCGCTCCCAGCATAATTTGTCTTTCAATCCGCAAAGGTTTTCGGAGTTACCTTTCTTATTTCATCATATGCACAAGGGCTGGCAAATTTAATCAATTGAGATGTTGTGGACTTTTGTTGAGCTGAAAGAACCAGTGATCAAGCTCCCAGTATACGGACTGTTTCAGGCCCCCAACTTTCCATGATAACCCCCTGCGTCCACTGCTTCTTCTTCTTCCCTTGTACTGCAGGTATCCGTTATCTTTTTACGCGGGAAGACACCCGTCACACTCGGTGCGAGAAAAGGTGGCTTTTTGACGGATTGAGTAGAGCAACCATGTAACTCAATAAGGACTAGTGACATCATTTTCGGACATACATGTACATATATGTACTGTAGTTTGCTGTTGTGTATGCACGCATTTTATTTTTCCCCAAGTGCTGCAAGTATGCCATTGGTAGCTGGGTAATTAATATCAGCATGCTTATATATTATCTTTACCAGGTTACAGGAGAGCTTGTCCCTTTGTGTAGAACAGGTTAAATACATAACTTCTTAAATGTATGCGTCTATCTCTGGTAGGGATTGTAACAAGCAAGATTATGGTTTACCTTAATTCTCCTCCGCTTTGCAGGAATCTCGATTGCCGGCCGTACTGTGTAACCTCCCGAAGTGCACCTCTTAGAAAAGGAACTTTGATACACCCCTGGGATTTGATATCTTTCATGCCAAACATCCTGCTCGGTGTTTACAAACCATATATCAGCTTCCGTAATGATATTCTAGGACCTATGATCATTGGTGCTAGGCGCCAACCGCCGCGCGGCCAAACTGGTAAGAACGCCCAGCCAGTGTCATCACGTGATTCCCCTTATACTTGGTAGTTGTGATTCCCCAAGGCAATCCGAGCCTGAATAAGAGTTATTCACAATTTTTTTTATTTCGGGGGATTACCGGTTGATCGCCCCCTTACATTCATTTACAAAATGCCTGTGTGCTTTCGACGATCCAAACGGAGAGCCCTGATAACCTTTGTGTTATTCGTATTTGCAGTACACGACCTACTGTACCGTCTCGAATTGAGAGCCCCAGAGCCTCCCCCTCCTCCTCCTCCTCCCCCTCCTCCTCCGGGCCGTGTCTTTATTGCCAGCAACCACTGGAACTCTGCTGAAATTCTCCACTCCCATTGGTCTAATTCAGTTGTAGAACTTGTTAAGAAGCTCGGTCCTGAGAATGTCTACTTCTCTTTATACGAGAGTGGGAGTTGGGATGACACAAAGGCGGAGCTTCAGCAGCTCGACTGGCGGCTCGGAGAATTAGGGGTCGCAAGAACCATCAGGCTGGATGAGACCACGCATTCCGACGAGATAAGCAAGCCCCCTGAGGATGAATGGTGGATAGAGACGACGAACGGAGTAAAGGAGCTGCGCAGAATACCCTATCTTGCCAAGCTGCGAAACATTGTCCTGGAGCCACTACACTCACCAGATGTGGTGAATGCTACCCACTCCTTTGACAAAATACTGTTTCTAAACGATGTTATCTTTACGGTAAATTGAACTAGAGGCCCTTTTCTCCAGTAAAAAAAAAAAAAAATAGATAAAAAGACCTGTGCTGATCAGCGGGGCAATCTTTCTGTTTTGATTTGATCAACTTTAGCCAGAGGACGCCATCAGACTAATGCAAACGAACTCTGGTGACTATGCTGCTGCTTGTGCGCTAGACTTTGCTGTCCCGCACAAGTTCTACGACACTTTTGCTCTGCGAGACTCGACCGGCCGTCAGGCAGCTAGCTTGATGTACCCATACTTTGGTGCTGGGGAGTCACGCCAGTCCTTGCTTCGAGGAGAGCCAGTTCTTGTGAGATCATGCTGGAACGGGATGGGTATGTTATAGCATGATGGGAAATCGCACAATTATAGTCTCTAGGACTTCGGATGCTGACCTGCAGGATGCTGTTCCAGTGTCTTTTGATGCCGAGCCCTTTGTTGCTGAACACCCTCTCCGCTTCCGTGGGATACCAGATAGCCTTGCAACATACCATCTCGAAGGTAGCGAGTGTTGCCTTATTCATTATGACAATCCTCTGACTTCCAGTCGTGGTATATACCTTAATCCACAAGTCAGGGTAGGGTACAAAGAGCCTGCCTACAACGCAGCCAAATCATGGCCATCAGCAAGAGATACAATTCCAGGAATGTTTATAAGTGCAACAACGTGGATATTAGACCTACCATGGGAAGATAGAAAAATTGATGCACGGCTAGAAAAATGGGGAGGTAAGGAGGTTGGGAGAGACTGTTTGATCGACGAGATGCAGATACTTGCATATAACGGTTGGAAGCATATGTAATGCGTTCTAATCAGATAACACCCCCCCCCCCCTTGGTTGCTACGACTGTGGGCGCAGCATCGAGAGATTGGAAGTGAGCCCATCCCCCCCGTATGGTTGTGTTTTATTTATATTTACCTGGTTTGTTTTAGATGGGGAAGTTTGTGTGGTCGCAGACTTTCCGGCTGCTTTTTTTTATTTCTACTTTTATTATTATTTTTATTTTTATTTCCGGTTGGTGTGTAATTAAGTGGTATTAGGTAGATAATAGCTGAAGTAATAAAGGTTAAAAAGAACATATTAACTGAAGAAACCAACAAATGGCGGTGGTTGTATTTTGGTGCTGCTAAACAAACCACAGTGATTCCGGAAACGGTTCGGTTATTCTTATTATATTATCAGACGTAAGAGAAAACGATTAGGGTAATCAAGATTGAGGAATACGGTACCAAAAAGAGGGGTGTGGTCACTAGTAATGCGGTAAGAATACGGTCCTCCAATGCCGGTAGTCCGATGGTAGTGATTTCACCGTTTTTTCCATACTATATGTAGACATTACATACAAAAGATAGCATGGCATATACAATATTTATTCGGGAGTTGCTTTCAACTTACATGTATCAGTTCTTAGTGGATCAATCAATCAACCAGTACATGTATATATCAGTCCGTATATTTCTCCGAGTGATGGTATGTGATTATGAGCTGTGACAAAGAGATTGATTAGTGCTTCATACATGTGCTGTGACCAAGAGGCCGACTACATTGCTTACGGGATTTTACTGATGCAAGAGCTATAAAGGTTTTAAATAAAATAGCTCCTACTTTAGAGTGGAGGGGGGAATATAAATTTGCGACCAAATTTAATAATATACAATGAGAGGAATCCTTATTCACAAAACTACGCCTTAAAAAAAGAAATGAAAGATAAGCACAAGCCCAACACTCCTACTGGTAATGTTTTTATCTCCTGCTGTTGCTCTGTCTCTGCGCCAGAATCTGGACCATTCTCACAAAGATGTTGATGAAGTCCAGCTCGAGACTGATACTCTCATTAACAGTGTCCTTCTTGATCAATCCCGCCTGGGCCATCCTAGCATGGTTCATGATCTTTTGTATGTCGTACAGTGTGAATCCACCGAACACTGCAAGACCGCCGTACAACCAGAGAGCTTCAGCACCCGCCAAGGCTCTGGATCCAATGGGAAGAACCATCGGCGCAAGACCGGAAAGAGCAACAACTGCAACACCAGCAAGGAGGGGACCTCCGAGGTAGAGATATTTGTCCTCCTTTGCAGTAGCGGCAACAAATGCAATTGATCCTATAACTCCAACAGTGTACAGACCCGCACGCGCGAGAATTGCAGGGCTGTAAAAGTACATTGGAGCGAGAAGAGCAGCCTGACTAAGATTGAAGCCGGTCCATAAGGCATGCTTTTGGATGTAGCTATAAAACGAACATTAGCACGGCATATGAGAAGTGGTGAGGGTGGGCACTGACTTATCTGGGTCAGTCATCCGAGTGCCCAACATGGTACCAAAACTAGCCACGAGACCAAGACCGAGAACCATCCATGGGTTTGCGGTCATAAGCCTGTAACTCCATCCAGCATTATGAAGGCCCTTCGCAGCAAGACCTACGCACAATGAATTAGGCCACTGCTGAACATTTTTTTTATTTACTAAGTAAGGTAGGCATACCGATTATTCCAACACCAAGACCGGTATATGTAAATGTCTCATGTAAGTATTCTTTCTCGAAAGCTGGGATGCCACCCTCTCTGGTTTCCCGGTTAAACAAGAGGTTTGCAGCGAGCAAAGTTCCACCAAATAAAGCCCCGGCATATGCGAGTTTCTGTATACCCTCTGCACGAGGTGGCCGCGCGACCACCGCTTGCTCCGTTGTGAAAAAGCGTTTCGACTGGAGCTGTGTTTTCGGGGATGCAGGGCGGCGGAATGCCTGACGCAAGATTGGCGACTTGATTGCCGGGGATACGGAAAAGCTGCGTGCCAGTGGCTTTGAGGCAAGCATGGCGGCCCCAAGGGGACGGCGAAAAGTATTGAGCAGCAACATTATGGTGCGATTAATGGTGTGATGGATGCTTGAAAAATGGTGTTTCGATATCTCGCAGGCACAGGGTGGGGGTTATGCTTTATGAAGGGGAAGGGTCCAGGTCGGGGGCGAATGACGTCGGGGATAGGATGGACCTTGCTAGAAGCAAATTTGTCATCAGGGCGACCACCAATCACAAAGAGACTGGGCACGAGACATATGACATTGTAACTTTTTGAGGCCTAATCAAGAACATGACATTGAACCTTTTAGACTGTAAGGTCTTATAAGTAGGTCTTATGACAATATGCACCCTTTCTTTATACGGTGCCAAAAATCTAGAAGGAATCAAAGTCATGATGACTAAGCAAATACTTGAGTTTTACTCTACTAATTTATCGGTTCACATAAAATCACTCGGCTCTTTATTATTGAAGGTGACTCACTCAATTAGTTGATTTGATCGATTTACCCCATGACTCACTCAACAGCTCCGAGAGTTCCCGGGTCAACATGGGAGTCCAGTTCAGGTGGCTGATCATGAAAAGAGGACCTAGAACTAGTAGGGCTGCCATTTAGCCCTAGAGATTAGTCAAAGAATTATTTCTTCTAACCTTATTTCCCTTCCTTCTAGGGATACTTCAACCTCAGCGAGGAGCAATTCTAATTTCTCACTTCAGGGTAGTGGAATTTGAATCCAATACTCTCAAATACAAGTCTCATTAATAACTGATTTATTGGGTAAACAAGCAATCTAAAACAACCTGATAGCTAAACCTCTCAAACACATTCAAGAAGAAAATAAGAATATCAAAAATCAAAAATCAAAAATGAGAACCCAAAATGAAAAAAAAAAAAGAAATAGACTCCCCTCTCACTTCCCCTTGATGCCAGCTGTAGTCGCTGCAGCTGCATACCTCGAGAAATCCACTTTCCCCCTAATTGGCATTTCCCTCACCTTCACAGCCTCGAACTGCACATTTCTCCCAACCCCTTCGATGCACCGAAAATGACCGTAGGCCCTTTCCCCGCGACTATAAAACTTGATCTCTCCTTCCTTCTCCGCCAGTTGAGTCTCCTCACCTCCGACAACTCCGGCCCACTCAAATCCCACGCTCGGATTCCTAGTTGAAGGATTCGTCTTGAACTTAAGAACTCCCTCCATGATACCGAATATAATCTCGCCAACGACACTATGGGACTCAATGTCTTGAAAGAGAAGGATGGTGAGGCTAGTGGTATGCGCCCAGTTATCCTGAATATCCGGGCACGAAACCTCCCAAGTCCCAAAGACATGTTTTTTCGAGAACGCAGTTGTGTTTGTACCCCCGCCCTTACGTTTCCTCTCTCTCTTAACCCCAACCTCTAAACCAGGGTGGTATTCAGGGTTTACAGCCGCTTCATCCTTAACACCGACCCCAGAATCCGCATCAAACTTCACCTGTACCCCTCCTTCGCCATCACCGCCCTCCTCGGTCTTTGGCTCGCTCTTCACCTTCTTCATATACTCATCGTGGCTCGCCTTCCACTCCTTCCTCATATACTTCTCCATGACCTTGACCTCCGCCGGCTGCTTCTTGAGCAATCCCTCCGCATGGGCGGCCCTCAGCCTCGCCTCCAGCTCCATCTTACTCCCCATTAGCGGCTTGATGCCGTAGTGTGCTAGCTGCGCTTTGCACCACCTGCCCGTGACCTTTGGCGGGGTCCAGGCCTGGTGGTGCCGGTAGGGGCGCACGGGATGCAGGTACTGGCGCAGCGCCTTTTTGTCGGCGCGGGGGACGCCGCAGTTGAGGAAACCGTCGGTGGCGGAGTAGGAGAAGCTACCGTTCTTGATGGGCTCCATCGAGGGCGAAGTGGTGGGAGGTTTGTGGGGGTGGAGATGCCGGTGAAGCGTGGAGATTACGTTGTCGTGAAGGCAGTTATATCGATAGGAAGGTTCCCTTATAAACTTATGGAGGTGCAGCTTTGGGTGTAGGATGGGAAGCTGCAGGTTCGTATAAGAGAGAGACTGGTGATGTTATGGGAGTTTTGGAGGCTATCATTGACGTTAGATGTAGCTTCACTAAACATCACTCGAGGGTCTAAATGTCTTGATCTGGGCCATTCATCATAATCTAATCCAGTTAAAAGCTAATTCACAAGAACTCCTATTGGATGTAAATATAGCAGATGGGTTGAGCTGGCCAAAAGTAATTTAACATCGAAGAACGAGAACTTTTTTATTTCCCACGTCTCGCCCACAAACCATAATCTATGAAATACGCCCTCAATTTGAACTAATTCCCTATACCCAATTAAAGAAAGGACCAAAAGAAAAATACAATGATGCTAGATTACAAATGGATGAAGGAAAAAACTAAACACCTGTCAAAAAATGAAAAAATAAAGAAATAAAACACCTGTCAAAAAGAGGCGAAATGAGTAAATATTTTATTATACAGACTGAAACTCACTGTGTGGGGCAAATTTTAAAATTGCCCCCACTAACGAAAATAGTATGAAGAAAGAGCAAATTAAAAAGGGCCAAGAGGGGATATCATTATCATTTGATGCTCTTCATCTTTTCCCTTCTAATTGCGCACTCAGGACAAAACCATTTGCCCGGTGGCTCCTTGGTAAGCTCCACACAAGCTATACCCAGACCACTCATTAGTAGGGTGTCTCTCAAGGAGTGGATAAAAATTTTTCTTCGTGAAAAAGGAATAACAAAATACAACCGCTGGAAAACTTACCCCAATGAAACCACTCATATGGACAATCAGCCGCATCGCAAGCCACCATATTCCCATAAGATACCTGTTGACACATACAATACGGTCGTTTGTCTTCGCCCGTGTCATCGTCATCCTCGTCATCTTCGCCTTCCGATGAGTCCGTAAAGACTTCCCGTTTCGTGGATTGTTTACGCTTTTTAGTGTTAACGCTGAGAGCATTGGAGTAGTTTAAGCCTACAGGCTCAGGTTTAATACCAGGTGTGGAAGGATTAGAGGCAAGATTTGATGGGATTGCAGGTGCAGCCGAGGTTTGTACAGTTAAGCGGCGGCGTTTGTTGGTGTCGCCGTCGCGAGGAGTTGAGACTGAAAGTGGTGGGGGGAAAGATGTAGTGGGGGTAGAGACAGGAGTAGAGTGAATAAGATTGGAGGAGGCAGGTGTTGGATGCGTAGATGCAGGAGCAAAAGAGGCAGCACGTGTTGGTCCCATAGTGGAGGGGGAAGCTCGTATCGAAGGTTGACGTGTATGAGCATTAACGGGGAGGTTGCTTGGATAAGGGGAGTTCATGATTGAGTCTGGGGGCATAAGCCCATCTCGCATAAGATCTTGGATTTTGGCATCCAACCGACCCAGGTGTTTATCCATCTATCAAAGAGTTAGTGTCGGATTAAACCGGTCCAGATAAGATATTATATATATATATATATATATATATGAAACAGAATGCATAAATAAAGACAAAGAGGGTATGATAATTAGGTCTAACAAAGCAACGAGAAAAGCGCAACTAATTGAGAATACTTCTACGAGATACCGAAGGAAATCAAGATATAAGGCAATGAATATGCAGGGTTGGTGATATCCACTAGTCTTTTCATCGTGAGAGGGAACACATCCGCAACAACGCGTCATTAAACTTACCAGATCCACCGCCTTTTTCGCCAGCACCAACTTCTCATCCTGGATCTGTTCAATGCGTTTGTGGCTCTTTCTTATCTGCTCCACATACACGGCCTCCTTGGGATTCTCCACGTGACTTCCATGGTTTTTGATAAACTTTTGTAACGAATTATCACGTGCCAAGGCATTATCACGGTGGTCCTTGAGGACCCTGTCTTTGGCCTGTATCTCCTCGTAAATATGTGCTATTTCCGCCGGAAGATTGGCGACTACAGTCATGTATTAGTAGAGCTTTCATTAAACACTTTTGTGCCTAAGAGAACCTCTATAGAGATGGGAAGGGGGGGGGGGGATTCCAACTAACCATCGTTGATGAACTGCTCTAGAACGGTGGCGGCGTCTTCAGCCATATTGGTATGAGGATCTTTGTAGAGATGATGATAGAGATGATGGAAGGAGTTAAAGGAACGGCGGATCAGCTTACAAGAGATCTAAGATGCTGTTTAATGTTGATGTGATGAGGTGACGTTGAGAGTTGTCCACTCCAGACAGATGCAGGCACGTGCTATCGGGGATTAGCCTCGTATAGCATGGCGCGTTGCCAGCCCCTAGAGAAGTTAGATGCGGCTCAACTTAAGCGTTACACCACGATGACCGACTGGGGTTAGATGGGACCCGTTCGTGGTTTCCTGGATCCTCCCCTCAAACGTATTTTACCTCACGTCTCGTACTACTCTATAGACAGTCAGTGCCTGAGACACCTGAACATCCTTCGAGGCTTTATCGACGCCTACGAAGAAGCTCAGTCGTTGTCTTATATCTCTCTACTCAGTGCTGCTGTTGTTACTGCTATCAGGCTTATATCTCAAAACCCGAACAAGCTTAGCAGAGCACCTATCCCGAATAATTTCAAGATGTCGTCGATAGTCCAGACCTACGACACATGGGTAAACGGTTCAACCTTCTCATTTGACTCCAAAACCGCATCCACAACATCGCCCTCTGTTCCTCTCGACGGGTGTATAAAGAAAAAGGTGAGAGCTTCACTGCTCCCCGGGGAAAACTACTTGTGTGTGTGAGAAAGGATCTCAATAGCTCATGGTTTCGCCTGGCAAACAAGGTTTCGTACCATCATAATGCAGAGGCTGAGAACCACCATTTTGGGACGGCCCATCCTATGAAGCCGTGGAGATTGACCTTGACCAATCAACTGGTTCTCGGATATGGGTTGCAAAAGTACATGGATAACTATTCCACCCGCCCAGCAGCAGAGGACGAGTTGCGGGAGTTCCATGGCTCCGACTATCTCGATTTCCTCAAACGGTGCCACACCCCCCCCCCCCCCTCTTCTAACTGCAATTGGCTCTCCTACTCTAGTTACCGAATCCCAAAATCTAACGCGATTGCGCACCCCAGTGTCACCCCCGAAAATACCGAAAAGTTCTCCGCCGACCTCCAAAAATTCAATATTGGCGACGACTGCCCCATCTTTGACGGCATCTGGAACTACTGCACCCTCTACGCCGGCGCCTCTCTGGACGCTGCAAAGAAGCTCATCAACGGCCAATCCGACATCGCCATCAACTGGTCCGGCGGTCTCCACCACGCCAAAAAGTCTGAGGCTTCGGGCTTCTGCTACGTCAACGACATTGTTCTCGCGATCCTTCAGCTTCTACGTGTGCATCCGAGGGTCCTCTATATCGATATAGATGTGCACCATGGCGACGGTGTCGAGCAGGCATTCTTCTCGACGGATAGGGTTATGACGCTGTCGTTTCACAAGTATGATAAGGACAACTTTTTCCCGGGGACGGGGAATTGGGATGACGTGGGTGGGGGAGCGGGAAAGCATTATGCTCTCAATGTGCCGTTGAAGGATGGGATTGACGATGAATCCTACATTCGGCTGTTCACGGGGATCGTTGGGCCAGTGGTCAATACATATCGACCAAGCAGTATAGTGCTTCAATGTGGTGCGGATTCACTAGGGTGCGATAGGCTAGGCTGTTTTAACCTCAACATCAAGGCCCATGGAGCATGTGTGGACTTTGTAAAGAAGCTTGATCTCCCATTACTAGTTTTGGGCGGTGGTGGTTATACTCCACGGAACGTTTCAAGGCTTTGGACATATGAGACCGCGTTTGTCCCCCTTATCATTCCCCCCTCTCCTCTTCTATTACCTGACGGTCAATTACTGATATGATATATCGGGATTAGAATCTGCCTAGACGTAGCTGTGGATGACGAGCTTCCAGCGCGGACACCATACAGGGAATACTTTGGACCAGACTACAAGCTCCACCCATCACTCAGCAAAGAGGGTAGGTACGAGAACAAGAATACAAAGAAGTATCTCGAGAGCATGAAGATCAAAATATTGGACCAGCTGCGATATATTCAGCATGCGCCGAGCGTGCAGCTACAAGAGATACCACCGGATCTGGATAACCTCCGTAGCGACCTTATTAAACAGGAAGAGAGATAAAAGCGCATTGTTGCTGGTTGGTGGTACTTTAGAAAGTCTGTTTGTTAGATTTGGCCCTCAATGCAATCACGGAGGTCCTTATTCTTTTTGAAAAGGGAGGGGGGGAGGGTTTCAGCTACCGCGTTTCTTGTGTGCATGTGGTAGTCGTCTTTGTTGGCCATAGATGCATGTAGTATGATTTTATAATCCAATCGTAATGAATATAGATTTCAGTCAGTCAATATGAATCTCAGGTCTCAGGCTCGACGAGAACTTCTTATCGAAGCCTATGAACCCATAGCAGTAAAGGTCGTACCTATATGTTACATATGTCCAGTCCAGGTGCATGTATCCAGTCCAGGGTGCATGCAGAACCAACGATCCCCACCCTGTGACACCCCCCCCGGCCCACCCATCCAACCGAACCGAACCCACCCAACCAATCAGGCTTCATCCTCCTCGAGCCTGAGCCTGAGGGGTTTTTTTTTTTTTCCCCATCCTCGAGCCTGATTCCCACTCTTGCGCGATTAACCACCCAATCACATCCGCGACAAGTGCACTTTGCCCCCCTGCTTAGGCTTGGTGTGATCCCTGTCGGCCACCGCTGATTGGCCCGCTCGGAGCATTCCCTCGAGCCTGCATGCTTCCTCGAGCCTGAGTGAAAAGTCCCGGTCGTGTTTGAAATTGTTGGTGCGACGCCGGCGGGGGGTATAAAGGAAGCTCGACCTCGCTGCCGGAGGTGCTGTTTTTCGAGGGGTCACGTGACCGTGGGTTGGGGTTGGTTTTGGGGAGACGGAAGGAGGTCAATGGTGTTCTGGTGGGTGTTTTTTTGGGGGGAAAACATCACTCTTGTGTTCGCTGCACAATACTCAATACTTCGTGGTGAGCACAGGTAGACACCTACAAAAGCATCTAGACTCCAGGAATTTGGGGTATGAATTTGGGGTATGTTACTTGCAAAGTCCTCTCTGTCGTGGGGAGTGAATATCCCCGAGCTTTTATTCCTTTAAACTGCCCGGGTGGGGGGAAGCACCATTTCTACTCTATGGGGTATTGTTCTTGTATATACATAATGATATCGTTTGTTTTACAGGCTGCAGAGTGATGCTCTCACGATACCGACTCTGGAATAATAATAAAAAGACTATCTACAGTCCAAAGGGCACACATACATGCTACCTACAACCTCGCCATTTCCACCCTCCCCACAATCTCCAACCCCCTCGGCTCCCCCTTCGCCGCGAGCTGAATAACCACCACCCTCTCGCCATCACCCCTCTCGCCCAGCCCCATGACCACCCTCCCGTCGGGCAGCCTCTTGAGCGGCGTCGGCTCCATCACCAGGCCGCCAAACCCCTCCCGCGCAAACCGCACCAGCCTCCTCCTCCTGCGCACGCCGGCAGAGTGGTCCTCGATCCCCACGTTGTCGTCGGAGAGGTACGGCGCCAGCATGGACAGCAGGTAGAACTGCGGCGGGAAGAAGACGAGCTCGTCCCTGCGCGCGGCGTCGAGCGCGGCCTGCGGTGCGAGGAAGCGCGTCGACAGGATCTCGATGCCGCCGTCGCTGGTGGGCTGCTGCTGCTGCGAGGTGGTGGTGGTGGTGGTGGTGGTGGTGGTGTCCGGGAGGAAGGAGAGGAACATGTGCGCCTCGAAGCGGCGGGACATTGATTTTGGCGTGATCCATGTCGTGAACGGGATGAGGTCGTCGAGCGCCGGCGCGAGGTTGTGGGATTGTAGGTAGGCCGTGAACGAGAGCTTGCCGGCGTGGATCTGCGAGCGCGCCTCGGGGATGGTGGAGATGACTGATGGCGGGGGAGGCGGGTGGGTGAGGAGCAGGCCGGTCTCCTCGAAGGTCTCGCGGATGGCGCAGAGCTTGAGCGGGCTTGGGGAGGTGCTGTCGTCGGGGGAGGTGGCGCCGCCGGGGAAGACGTGGGCGTTGGGGAAGGTGCTCGAGTGGGTGGGGCGGTGGACGAGGAGGATTTCGTTGCGGGGGTTGATTAGGAGTAGGCTGTTTTATATGTTAGAATGCTTTGTAAAATTGAATCTAGTATTTGGAAGTTGAGAGTGAAAGGGAGCAGGTATGTACCTGGCGCTGAGACGCGGGACTGTAGGTGTCTTTGCTGTAGTTGATGTCATTCTGGCAGCAGTATTGTTCAGGCGGGGGAGCTGTCTATGTCGATGCCTCTGAGTACCGGAGAGGTTGATGCTGACGGACCGCAGGAGATTACGGGTGAAGAAGGAGAGATTCCAGGTATTAGACATAATAGCTGAGCTGGTGCCCGAGGGAAGATCAGGCTTCTGTCCTTCCTTCACGTGTGGTCTGTAGATACTTCATGGAATTGATGGCGGGTCAGCCAGCAGCAGCGAGATGATTATTATCCTTGTATGAGTAGATATATCAACCACCAATATCAATGGAATAGGCAATCGTCTCCTTCCCCTTCTCTGCTCTAGATCATAGGCATAAGTAACTGTACGGTACGGTACCAAAGTGGGGGAGGGGCCGAGGCTCACCGGCATTCGGTAAGCATTCCGCTTAACGTGATGGCCTGCGCTGCAAGCCTGATTAATTGCATGAGAGTAGTAGCTCTGGAGTAGATGGGGCCGTGCTAGAAAAGGATCTGTATTCAGTATTGACTGCTATATCATGCAGTGTCTGCTCAACCGTCTCTATATGTAGGCGGTGTAGGGGCCTGGGTTTGAAGTATCTGGGGCACGAGGATCGAGTACAGCAGACCCTGCGTAGATCTGGGGCTGCCACAGCGTACACCCCGTACTCCTGGAGCTGGGCCATAAAGGGGGTAGCGCGGTTTGGCTACAGAGGTGAACAGTTTCACGCATGAGGGAGGATCAGTATTAGCTAGGGGCGGTCAAAGCCCATTGAAGGAGCAATAGTTGGTGGTTCCTGGACGCTCAGTAGGGGGGATTTGCTTTATAACTTTGGCCCAAAGCCCCGTTAACACTACAACTGGAGGGATGCTTTATTCTGTAATCTTACCGCGTTGACGGTGCCTGTACTGGCGATGCCAATGATACGAGGACCGGTTTTACCTCCAGTTCAGTTGGCTGTCGGGAAACAGAAGTCGATCTTTATCTTATCCTATCTTATCTCATCAATCTTATCACTTATCAATTTATCATATCATATCAGATTAAATCTTATCAGGCCACAAGACGTCACCGCCCCACTTCGTCGAAAAAGCACTCGAGATTTCGATTTATATTTCTCTGCTCTGCTTATTGGATAGAGGCTCGACTATTCACAACCTCTCTCTTTATATTATTGTTACTATTAGTATCTGCATAGAGAGGAAATAAACAAAATGAAGTTAATAAAAAGAGCCGTCGAGCGCGACATGACAGGCTTTGTGACCCTCTTCCCCGAAGAGCCCGAAGATATGGTACTCTCCCCTCCTCCTCCTCCTCCTCCTCCTCCTCCTCCTCCTCCTCTACCTCTACCTCCTAACCCGTCTCACACATCCTCTCTCTCTATATAGTGGCACGCCTTCAACCTCATCCGCCCCGGCGACCGTCTCCGCGCCAATGCCATCCGCCGCGTTACGCTCGAGTCCAAGACGGGCTCCACGCAGTCCCAGCGCATCCAGACGGTCCTCACCATCCAGGTGGACAGGGTGGACTTTGACGCCCAGGCCGGCCAGCTGCACCTCAACGGGCGTGTCTGCGAGGAGAACAGGCATGTGGCCGTCGGCGCCCACCACACCCTCGACCTGGAGCTGCACAGGAACTTTACCATCATAAAGGCAGAGTGGGACTCGGTCACGCTCAACACGATCAGGGAGGCGTGCGATGCCGGGGAGAGGTCAGAGATTGGTGCCGTGGTGCTGCAGGAGGGTATGTATGTATATATATATGTATATATATGACGGAGACCGTTATTATTGTTCGAGAGCATAGGTTGATGATGGCCGTGTGAAAGGGTTGGCGAATGTGTGCTTTATTACGGACCATATGACGGTCCTACGGCAGAAAGTGGAGGTCCCCGTTCCGCGAAAACGGAGGGGCATAGTCTCAAACTACGAAAAGGTATCTCCCCTCCTCCCCCGCAAACATATCACTTACTCACCTCCTCCTCCTCCTCCGACAGGGCCTCGAAAAGTTCTACGAAGCCACCTACCAATCCCTCCTGCGGCACTTTGACTTTACAGCCCTCAAAGTGATCCTTCTCGCCTCCCCCGGCTTCGTCGCCGAGGGTCTGCGCGAACACATCTTCGCCGCCGCGCTGCGCACCGACGCCCGCGCCGTCCTCGTCGCCAAGCCCAAGTTCGTCGTGGTGCACTGCACCTCCGGCCACATCCACTCGCTCAACGAGGTCCTCAAGTCGCCGGCCGTGGTGGCCAAGCTGACCGACACAAAGTTTGCGCGCGAGACGCGCGCCGTCGAGAGCTTCTTTGAGATGATGAGCACGGACGAGACGCGGGCGTGGTACGGGCCACGCGAGGTTGCGCGCGCCGTCGAGAAGGGCGCCGTGGGCACGCTGCTGGTGAGCAATAGCTTGTTTCGCAGTGACAAGATTGCCGAGCGAAGGAGGTATGTCAGGATGGTGGAGCAGGTCAAGAAGGCTGGGGGCGAGGCACTGGTGTTGAGTAGTATCCATGAGAGTGGGGTACGGCTGGACGGGTTGGGGGGCATTGCGGCGATATTGACGTTCCCGTTGCGGGACCTAGATGAGGGCTCGGGGGAGGAGGAGGAGGAGGACGAGGACGAGGACGAGGAGGACAATGGTGAAGTACAAGAAGGGGGTGAAGATGTTGAGAAGGTGGTGAACTGACAGTTGTGAATGGAGAATCAGATTGAAACCTTGACGCCCGAAAAAAAAAAAGCAGAGCATTATCTACACATCAGTGATATAAATACATGTACCTACCTACAGTATATAATATGGCCAGGAGCCAACCCAATGCTCGAAAGGAAAAAACATTACAAAGAAAAGAAAAAAAACCTTGTAGAAAAGCCCATGATGATTTCAAATATCAGGTTCATCAACCTGACTGCTTCTCCGGCGCACTCCACTCCCACCTTCTCCTCATCATCAGCAAGTCCTGCGCGAGCCCAAACACCAACCCAAACGCCAGTCCCCGCTTCGCCGATGTGATCGTCATGCTATACGATAACCTATCTACAATTCCCACCAGCAAACCCCCCACCACCACCACAAGCGCCCCCAGTCAGCGCCTCCAAAAACACAAAAAACACAAGAAAAACAAGGAGAGAAAAGCACTCACTCCACAAGCTAAAGAAGCCCGACAAACTCAGCCCAGCAACCACAGTGCCGACAAAGTCCGCGCGGCCCACCAAGCGGTCGACCGCCTCCTCGGTAACGACAAACATGCCCGCCCACGCACACACGCGCGCGCCCGTGCGCACGCCCTGCGTGATTCCGCCGAGCGCCGCGCGGTAGTTTTTGGACTTGTGGTAGAAGTACCAGCCGCGCTCGCTGGCGGGCAGGCGGTGGGCGTTCTCGGCGCGGAAGCGCAGCGCGGCGCGGCGGCTGCCGAGGGCGCCGCCGATCAGCAGGCCCGTGCTGAAGGAGCCGAGGGTGCAGAGGAGGAGCCGCCCGGGGAAGGTGGTTGAGAGGCGGTCGTGCGGGTTGTGGAATACGGGGGCGGGGGTGGCGGGGGTGGCGGGCGGGGTGGGGGTGGGGCGGGCGGTGGTGGTGGTGGTGGCCATTGCGGGTGTGCTGGGGGTGTGGTGGGGTTTGGGGATTGGAGTTGGGGGGTTGTGGAACGTTGGTATGGGTTTCTGGTTGTTGTGCCGAATGATGCAATAACTAGTATAATTAACCAATCACATATTACAAAAGAAACCAAGACTGCTATGAATCCACCGTGATATCAGGCCTCCAGGCTGCCATTGAGGCCAGTCCCCGAGAGAATACTGTAGATAGATATGTGGATAGATATCCTGTCCCGAGATTGTAACAACCTGAGCCTCAGGGTTGGGATATGGTTTACCCACGAGAAGCTGTACTCCCTTTATCTAAATCATGTAGAAGGGCGGGGCTCCTCCTCGCCGGGGAAGTTTCATTCATCCTCTGGCCAGTGGATCGAGTGGGCACAACATTTGTACCGCTGGCCCAGCACAGGGTGGGAATTTCAGTTTACCTATACATGACTTGACTTTTTGACCCCCCCCCCCTTGGTTCCAGTGTTTCGGTCAAGATTGCCTCTACCGGTATATGGTGGGTTAGGTTTATCGCCAACCGGGGTCGTGGAACCTTGCGTACTGTATGTAGATAATCCAGGGCCCGTTTGGCAGCTAGACAAAACGGAGTTTCCAAGGTGTCCAAAGCCTGATAAAAGATCGTGAAGACTCCTGTTGCCAAACGGCTCTTGCGCACCAGCATCTACGCATACGTACCTGTAGGTATTTACATGTAGCATCCCCAATAGTAGCGTATCCTTGGTAGCAGCATGTTGGCCAATCCTGGGCAAACTGGCAGGCAGATCTGCCCCCGATACAAGCATGTTCTCGATAGCATAGAAGCTTCCATTCCAGACCATATGCCACTATCGGGGTCACTGTAGGTACAGCCCTAACCCTGGTATGGCCAGCCAGAAATGAGTACCTACATGTAATTATTCAAAAACGGTTTCCTCGAAGACACAATCCAAACAGCACAAATAAAAAGTGTATCAAAAGATTCCATTAGGACTTTCCCGATGTAAAATGTACAACTCAACTAGCACCCAAGTATCCCCATAAATGAAAAGCTTTTCTGTCCCCGTTTCCCCAAAGTTTGCCGCCCTTTCCCCGACACCGTAACCCTATTTAAAGAGAGAAAAGAACAAAAAATGATTGCAAGATAATATAAAATTAAGGAAAAAGATAAAAAAAAGCACAAGAGAACTATACACATCTAAGAGTAGAGCTTCTTGTTGAACTCGTGCAGGCCGTGGACGTTACCCTCGGCCTGGGCGGAGACGGTCCTGAGCTCGAACCTGACAGTTCCCTCGGCGACTCCGGTCTGGAGCTCCCCAATGCTCCTGGCACCAATGTCCTGGAACGAGTGCTGGAGACCGGCCTGAAGATAGGGGATGAACTTGGTGACGGAGCCACGATCCAAGACAGACCCGCTATTTGAGACAGTTAGCTTCCGTACTACTACTAGTGGATATAAAAAAAAAACATACCTGACACCCTGAGCAACGCGGACCTTGTCACCCTCGGAGAAGTATCTTCCGGTGGCAGCATTGTCCCCAGTCTTCATGCTTTCCATGGCATCGATTGATCCCATACCCCTGTAGGCCTTGACGAGCTTACCCTCAGCACTCAAAAAGTACTTTCCAGGGGACTCGGTGGTTCCCGCAAGAAGACCACCCATCATCACAGTGCTGGCGCCCAAAGCGATACCCTTGACAATGTGTCCGACGTTCTGGATTCCTCCATCAGCCATGCAGGGAACACCGAAGCGGCTGGCAAACTGGCAGATGCTGAAGACGGCAGCGGCCTGAGGACGGCCAACCGCCATGACCTCCTGGGTGATACAGGCTGAACCAGAACCCATACCGATACGGAGGCCGTCGGCACCGGCAGCGATAAGGCTGGCAGCCTGCTCCCTGGTAACGACGTTTCCGGCAATGACATCAATGTCGGGGAATTCCCTCTTGATCCACTTGACCATCTCAATCTGGTAGATACTGTTACCCTGGGAGCTATCCAGGATAACGATATCTAACCCAGCATCGGCCAACAACTTGAGTCTGGCCTTGTCGTCCTCCCTGGTACCGATGGCGGCACCACAGAGAAGCTGCTTGCTGTGGGGGCGCTTGGAAGCAAGAGGGAAGTGGAGGTTCTTCATAAGGTCAGAGCGGGAGAGAAGGGCGGTAAGGTTTCCGGCCTTGTCAACAATAGGGAGCTTGCCCTTCTTTGAGGCTCGCAGAATTGCGTTGGCTTCCTGGAGAGTGATTCCCTCGGGGGCGGTGACCAACTCAGTGGTCATTACGTCGGACAAGGGAGTTGAGATGTCCGCATGGAATTGGATATCACGCATGGTGACCATTCCAATAAGCTTTGACTGCAAACGACCGTCCTCTGAGGGTATGTTTATCAGCTAATTGAACTCCAAACAGATTTTTGCGATGGAAAGTGTATAAATCGTAACGAGATGGCAAGATCAGGTATTTTAGTTTTCCACAAGAGATTGACTTCGATGCGGTTGAACGAAAGTTATATGTGTTTGATGATCATCATAGAAGCCGGGATTGCAACTGCAGGGCAAGAAGAAAGCGAGAGAGTAGAGAGGATTTCTTACCAGTGACGGGAATTCCAGCAAAACCTTGCTTGGTCTTGACTTCCCAAACATCACCAACGGTGTTCTTGGGGCTCATGACAACAGGATCCAAAATGAATCCGTTCTCATACTTCTTGACCTTCCTGACCATCTCGGCCTGGTTTTCAGCAGTGCAGTTGTGGTGGATGAAACCAACACCACCCAAAAGTGCCATGAAGATGGCCATTTGGTCCTCAGTGACAGTGTCCATAGGCGAAGACGCCAGAGGCAAGTTGATCGAATGACGCTTGGTGATCTTGGTATCAAGAGTCACATCTGAGGCGGGGAACCCAACGTAACCAGGAAGGATGAGGAAATCGTTGTAACTTTTTTTTTTTCACGCGTCAGAACATTGGAAATAATTTGATAGCAAAAATACTCACGTCAATCCTCCTCGCTTCTCAGAATCCAGCAGAGCTCGGGCATCCAAGCCATCTCTGGGGTATTCCTTTTTCATGACTTCAATGGCGGAAGTGAAGTCCAACACGCCGACCTGGGCGTCGTTACCAGTAGCTGCAGGCATTTTTTTTTATTGCAGTGAATGGAAGTAACGATTCTGGGGGAGAGTAGATCTTGCGTGGTTTATTATTCCAGAAGGAATACAAGTGTTTGGGCAAGGGATACTGGCGTACCAGTCCAAGTAAAAAAAAAGAAGAGGAAAAAGTGAAAAGTGTCCGAAGTGGTGGAGAAGAAATACTGAAACCTTCTTCAGGGTTAGGGTACACACAAAGGAAAAAAAAGAAGCAACACAAAAAAAAACGTATTTAGTGGAGTTAGTGGGGCACACAATGCCAAGAGAGATGAGGGGGGGAATAACGGGCTAATATTTTACTGGCCTAGTATTACAAGTAGTCCTGGTATCACGTGGGATGTAATTTCAAGGGATCACTTTTGGCTCGATCGGGTAGATTGTTTGCCAAGCTGCATCGGGCACAACAACTCGCCTCCGCTCTTGGTGTGCATAACGCTGCAGACGACAGCGGAGTGATATGCATATAGACAGCAGACATCATCCTTTAGGGTGAAAGTTTTTGTTTCCCTTCATCTTTTATGTAAACGAACTCTTTAGTAGGCACTGTTTCTTTTATATCTTTGTTGCTTTTAAGGGCTCAAACTTTTTGGCCTTGCTCTAGCTGGTCTTACTTACTCCACCTATCTTACTCCCTCTACCCACACGGCTTTTTCTCCTTTTATCCAACGGTATCTAAAGAGTTCCCGCTGTTATTCTCCGTCGGTTGTCTAGCCGGTATACACACTGGTGCCTACGCCATTGTTTACCAACGCAAGGACCTTCATTTAGGTTTGTTTACACCCAACATCGAGCTCAGGGCAAGCTGCAGAGCCCCATCTCATCACACATTAACATCACCATAGCCGGTGTTACCAGAATCACACACACCATCAACATCACTTCCTCCCACCCCCCTCCCACCCCCCACTCAAAACATTTCCCCGCAGGTCGCTCAAGTCCGCTAAGAGTCTCTCATCTCTTATTTTGCCATGTCTCTCTATCCCCCAACACCACACAGGAGACAAGCTTCAAACGCCTCGACTGTGTCTGCAAGTTCATCGGCTTATTCTTTTCCATCTTCGCGTTCCACAACTGTTTCCTCCACAACTTCAACGTCGTCACGGTTCAGCAACATAGAGGGGCGAGGGAACTCCCTAAAACACAAACATTCTATGTCGCTGAGTGCAGCCACGACGTCACCGATGATATCTTCATATACAACAAATCTAACGTCAGGTCCTACCACTCCCCCTCGACCAACACCAGGCTCTAGCTTCTCGCCATTAGGTACACGAACGAATCGCGGCTATAGTATTCCTTCTCCGCCAAATTTAACATCCCCTTATGCTGTCGGATCTACCTCCCCACCGCCCCATGCCCGGCCCCAACCAACGCCAACCCCATACAACTCCTTACATCGACATACGGCTAGTACCGGTACGACTTCGCTTAAAAGTAGTGATATAGACTCCTTACGAAACAGCAGCGTATCGCACTTCCGAACGTTATCACGCTTGACAAATGAAGGTTCTCGTGAAGACTTTGCGATGGACTCTGGACAGGATGTTACGGGAATGCATGGAAGGAAACGTCTGCAAAGGGTAAACACGGATAATTTGAGCAGCTGGGAAAGGATGAATTGGATGGATAAACGGCGACAATATATTCAAGCTTACGAGTATTTGTGCCACATTGGTGAAGCCAAAGAGTGAGTTCTTGTGATGAAAACTTATGTTAAAACTTTTACTGATTCATGGATGGAAGGTGGCTTGAGGGTTGTATCGGGGAACCTATACCACCGATTGTAGAGCTAGAAGAAGCCTTGCGGGATGGTGTTACTCTTGCGAAACTAGTACGAGTATTCTCGCCAGAACTAGTGCCTAGGATATTCGAGGCAAAGAAGCTTCAGTTTCGGCACTCTGATAATATCGACAGGTTTTTCCGGTTCCTAAAAAGAGTGGAACTGCCCGAAGTAAATTATACATCCTTTACAATCGCATGTCCGAATACTAATTTACTATTTATCAGATTTTTATTTTTGAGTTAACTGATCTCTACAACAAGAAAAACATACCCAAAGTTATTTATTGCATACATGCTCTATCCTACCTTCTCATTCGCCTTGGAATGACCACAAATGCCATCGGTAACCTTGTCGGAAAGTTAGAGTTTACGGAAAAGGAAATTCAGGATACCCAGAAAAGTCTCGATATTTCCGGTGTTAGTTTGCCTTCTTTCCGCGGTGTAAACAAACACTTTGGACATGAGGAGGAGCCTGAACCAGAGCCGCCCGAGTCTGAAGAGGATCGTATTGAGAGGGAGTTGGGCGAGCTTGAGCCTGACATTCTTGAACTACAAAATATTTGTAGAGGAGCACTGGTCCGTATGAGGTTGGGATTACGTATGGAGGCGTTGTGGGATAATGAAGAAGCTATAGTTGAGTTACAGGCTATGATCAGAGGAATGTTTGCCCGTATGTCATTTGGATATAGGGCGGACATGGCCAGATGGGCTACAGAGATCCAGGCAGTCACCCGGGGTTACGCAATACGACAAGCGATTCTACGAAAGCAACGACATTTCACGGCACATGAGCGATTAATTGTCCGGTTACAGGCAAGATACCGGGCAATGAAAGTGAGAAAACAATACATTCAACAGAAGATGAAGTTAGAGATGGCCCAAATGGGCGTTGTGAGCTTGCAGTCTGCTTCAAGGGGTCTTCTCCTAAGGATGCGTCTCCAGTCTCGAATGAATGAGGTCCAGAAGAAGGAAGTTCAGGTTGTTGATTTTCAGGCCAAGGTTAGAGGAGCCTTGTTGAGGAGGAGGTTGGCAGCAAAGGTGGCGGATGTCTCTCAAAGCGAGGACCGGATTTGCGAAGCTCAAGCAGCCATTCGTGGAGTGTTAGTCAGAAGGAGGGTGGCAGAGACCCAGAGGATGCTGATGACAACGGAAAAGGGGACGACGGCACTCCAAGGATTGATTAGGGGGTGTATGGTCCGGAAAAGGATGTCAAAGGATGTAGATGCCCTGGAGGAAGTAAACGATGATTTCACAATGCTTGCTGCAGCCGCGAGAGGTGTCCTGGTCCGAAAGGCCATGCAGAAAGATATCTCCGCCTTAAAAGAAGCAGAATCAGCAGTTAGATCGCTCCAGGCTGCTGCAAAGGGAGCGTTAGTAAGGAAGGCGATGACAAAAGACGTAACCAGCTTGAAAGAAGCAGAAACAGAAACCCCGATCACCACTCTACAAGCGGTTGCCAGAGGCTTTTTGATTCGAAGCTCTATTGCCAAAGATATGGCCGCCTTAAAAAGCACTGAACAGACCATCACGGCCCTTCAAGGAGCTGCTAGAGGTGCATTGATAAGACAATCCATGAAAAAGGACCAGGAGGTTTTAAAATCTGAGGATGAAATCCTACCGTATCTCCAGGCCGCAATAAGAGGCTTCCTGCTTAGAAAATCTCTAAGCGCGGATAAGGAGGCTTTGGAAGAAAATGTAGAGGATTGGACATACATTCAGGCTGCTAGTCGAGGGACTCTGATTAGGTGGGAGTATAGGAGGAAGTTGCTATGCCTGGCACAGGCTGAGTACGATATCATTGATTTGCAGGCTTTGGCCCGCGGTTTCCTAGCAAGGAAGGCCTTCGATGATACTCTAGACCAACTGGACGCCGCCGTCGAGTGCATTATTGATCTTCAGGCTATGGCACGAGGTGTCCTTCAACGATGGGATTGCCTAGATACTCTGGATGCTCTTGACCACGAAGTTAATAGCATCGTCACACTTCAGGCCAATGCTCGCGGGTTCCTCTACCGGCAGCGTGAAGGAAGATTTTTAGATGAATTGGCTTCTGAGGTTCGCGGGGTTATAGGTATCCAGGCTGCTATCAGAGGTGTCCTTATAAGAGCGTATGCCAACCAAACGGTGCTTGCTGTTCATGACGAGGAAGAGGCGATCATCGACCTTCAGGCCTTGTCTAGAGGTTGTCTCGAGAGAAAACGGTTCTTTGGCAAACTCAAGCACTTCAAGGACAATATGGAAAAGGTTATCAAGATTCAAAGCTTTGTCAGAGGAAGACAGCAGGGTGAGGCGTACAAATCGTTGAGTAAGTTTTTCCCTATTTATCATTTACTATAACGCGCGTGAAATAACCTTTTTTTTCTTTCTTCAGTGAGCGGGAAGAACCCACCTGTTGGCACAGTAAAGAACTTCGTACATCTTCTTAATGACAGCGACTTTGACTTCGATGAGGAAATCGAGTTTGAAAGTCTCCGGAAAAATGTCGTTCAACATGTCAGAGCGAACGAGCTGGCTGAAGCATACGTTGACCAGCTTGATATCAAGATCGCCCTACTTGTCAAGAACAAAATTACCCTTGACGAGGTTATCAGGCATCAGAAACGCTTTACCGGTTCTGTCGGAAACTTGCTTCACAACACCGAAATCGCAAGCGCAGACCCATTTGATCTCAAAGCACTGAATAATAATTCCCGGAAGAGACTTGAGCGGTACCAACAAATGTTTTTTGCCCTTCAAACGCAGCCGCAATACCTTACTCGAATGTTCCAGAAGATTCGGGAGCAAAATACAGCTGATCAGGAGCTGAAGCGGGTGGAAAACTTGGTCATGGGAATATTTGGGTACGCTCAAAAGCGAAGGGAGGAATATTACTTGCTCAAGCTTATAGCGAGAAGCGTAAAAGATGAAGTTGAGAATTGCGACCGTCCGGAGGATTTCCTAAGGGTGAATTTCTTTTGGCTTAAATTGGCTATGAATTATATCAGGTCACCGAAAGATCGTAAGTTCTTGAGGGATGTTCTGGGACCTCTGATCAAGTTAGAGATCGTCGAGAACGACGAGTTAGACCTAGAAAGCGATCCTTTGCAAATCTATCGGTCGTCAATCAATAACGAGGAACTCCGCACCGGTATGCGGTCCAAGCGGAACCCCAACGTCGGCCGCGAAGTCGCTATCCACGATCAAGAGACCAGGGTAACGTTTGTTGCACATCTCTCTGACCTGCGCAACCTTTCGGACGATTTTATCAGTGCCATGGAGGACAACCTCAACCGTATGCCATATGGTATTCGATACATCGCTCAACAAGCAGTAAATGCTCTCCTTGACAGATTCCCGAACGAAGGCGAAGACGTTATTCTACAAATCGTTGAGCATTTCGTATACCAGAAATATTGGGGTCCTGCTGTGATCGGGCCGGAATCATATGGTGTGGTGGAGAAGTCATTGACTCCAATGCAGAAGAGGAATCTGGCAGAAGTAGGGAAGTTGTTAAACCAGATCTCTAGCGGGAGGCAATTTGCCCAGGACAACATCTACCTACAACCATTAAATCACCATATCATGGAAGCGGTAACAAGGATGAAGGATATTTTCAGAGTGCTCATCAATGTTCCCGATGTGAAGACTCGATTTGATATCGACGAGTTTGAAGACCTCACAAGTAAGAAGAAGCCAACACTTTATATCAAAATGACGGATATCTTTGCTATACACAGATTAGTCGCTCAAGATATCGAAATTATTGCTCCTAGTCGAGATGATCAGTTGAGGGTAATCATCAGCGAGCTAGGAAGCGTCCAAAACTCCGAGGCGGAATTGAAGAATGTAGGCAATACTGAGATTGGGTTGCAATTGGATCCCCACTTCCAAAGGATCGAGGACCCAGATAGTGAAGTCAACGCACTATTCGTGGAGACTAAAAGATGCATTCTTTATGTTATCCGAGTTCAAACAGGGTCAAACCTAATGGAGATTCTTGTCAAACCCATCACCGGTGAGGATGAAGATAGATGGGAGCAGCTACTACTAGAAGAGAAGTCGCAAGTAGGGAAGAAGAAGAGTGCTTATGCCGATGCTACCCATACACTGAGCGACGTTAGCACGTAAGTTTTACCGCGTATATCTTAAATTAGATTATACTAACCGACATACAGCATGACCTATGCAGAGCTGAAACGGACAGCGCTAGAGTGCATCATTCGTCTCGAGAAGACCGGAAAAATCACCCGTAAGAACCATTACCAAGATTTGCTGAACGCAATTGCTACGGATATCCGGACAAAGCATAGGAGAAGAATAGAGAGGACCAGGGAATTGGATGGTGTCAAAATGACACTGGCTCATCTGAACGAAAAAGCACAATATCTTGAGTCCCAACTACAGAGTTACAATGATTATATTGAACAAGCAATGGTCACTTTACAAACGAAGAAAGGCAAGAAGAAGGCTATCCTCCCGTTTACAAGGCAATATTTCCACATGCGGGAACTACAGCGTTCAGGGAGGGTCCCAAAATTCGGTTCGTACAAATATACTGCTAGAGGCCTGGCGGATAAAGGGGTCCTCGTCAAACTAGATGGATTCCCTGAAAAGAGATGGGACAAGGTCAATTTTACTATTTCCTCAGACGAAGTTGGCATATTCTTTGTCGAGGCAAGCAACGGGAGTATGATGATCCCAGGGGCTAGCGCTCAGGTCTTGCTAGATGATCTTCTACAGGTATGTATCCATTTTCCAGTTTGTCGTAAGCACAATTGCTAAACAAAATCCCTTAGATGCAATTTCACAATAATCAATTCATGATGTTATGTGACGGTATGATCAAATTCAACGTGAATTTATTTTTGCATCTGATCTTCCGGAAATTTTACCGGGACGAATAGAATGTTTTCGACACGGAATGACTATTATCTTTCATTTTCTCTTCAGTCGATACGAATTGGGCCGGGGATGGGTGGAGGCGTTCTTCTTTCTATCTTTTCTTTCATTTTCTCGTTTGGGTGACTGGGAATTGGGACCGGTTTCACGGTTGATTTTTTTGTTTTGTTTTGGGCATACGAGCGTACTACTTGAGCTGGCATCGCGATATTCATTTATGCATTCTCTTTTGTTCTTTTATGAGCGATCGTTGATATGAGTTTTGTTTTATACCTATACCCTTCTTTAACGATTCTTATTAATGTAAGATTCTTGCTTCATTTTGTGTTCTTATCCCTTTGTGGAGGAGTTCGATACCTTATTTCATACAAGTTTTTTCATGCTGGGCAATGAAAGGTTTAGTGGGCAGCCTAGGCGCTGTCGGGGAGGTAGATACTATTGCATTCGCGGTAAATAATTATCTTTATAAAAAATTTTGATACCCTATACTTTATGATACTTGAACCCCGAGACCTGCCATAGGTAATTACCATAAGTGTAAAGACGTTATCTACTGGGTATTTTTACGAATCAATCAATATCCTCAAATGGGGACACGTTGGGGTCTAGAACAAGCAGGGGCGGTTTGACATATGATGTCGTGTCTAGTGTGCCTGCAGCGTATTGTTGTCACAGCAACCAGCCCTGCAGATCCTGCGCCAGTCTTGGCTTGCCTAAACAAACACTACAGCTCATAACCTCCAAGTTCCCTCCCCCCTCAACTGTGGACGACCAACATCATCACTTAACGACTCAGAGACGGCAACATTATCCAGCAGTATCTCCAGCAGCAGCATCATTTAATTTTTTTCCCTTTTTCACCTCTATTAGGATTGCGTGTCACGTCAACTTAGCCCTTCAAACTTATCATAAATCTGAAAATGGGCGACAGGTCGTCAATCTATGTTACTGGTAAGCGGAAATTGTCCCTTTGGCGCTCTTACAGGCATGCCTGACAAGGTTCAATTTTATATAGTACGAGTTCGACCCTTCACAATCCGGGAGGCAGCTCAAATGTGCGTTTTCCATTACCCCACACTGGTATTCGTGAACATCCTAACCTCCCCATTCTAGAACCCGAATTGATGATGCCCCAACGTTCTTTGGTGACGGCTCTCTTGCTGCTATGCCAACACCAAAACTTACGGGCAAGGGTGTACGGAGTGTAGTAAAAGTAATAGATGACCGTGTCCTGTGCGTTGCCCCCTTACCCCTTAGTAGTTAGTAGAGGCTGATGCTCCTTATCAGTGTCTTTGACCCACCAGAGGATAACCCTGTAGCACGATACCAAAAGACAATCTTACCACAAGGAAAAAAGGTTAAGGATATGCGATTTGGGTTTGATAGAGTGTTTGATGAAACGGCAACGCAGGATGAGGTCTATGAAGCTACGACGAGATCACTGCTGGACAGTGTGTTGGATGGATTCAACTCTACGGTATTCGCGTATGGAGCAACAGGGTGCGGGAAGACACATACCATCAGTGGAACTCCGCAACACCCGGGGATCATCTTTCTTACGTGCGCTGAGCTTTTTAATCGTATCGACGCGCTGTCTGGCGAGAAAGAAATTGAGCTCACACTCTCCTATCTCGAAATTTACAATGAAACTATCAGAGATCTCCTCGTCCCAGGCGGCAGTAAGCTAGGTCTCCAGCTCCGAGAAGACACAAACCAGAATATCTCGGTCGCTGGGCTGTCGACACATTCGCCTAAAAATGTCCAGGAGGTCATGAACATGATTTTGATGGGGAATACCAACCGAACAATATCACCAACAGAGGCGAATGCCACCTCTTCGCGATCCCATGCAGTCCTACAGATTAACGTTTTGCAGAAGCCCAGGACGGCAGGAATGTCCGAGAATCATATGTTCGCTACCTTGTCAATCATTGATCTTGCTGGAAGCGAACGTGCATCCGTCACAAAGAACAGGGGTGATAGGCTGCTTGAGGGCGCCAACATCAACAGGTCCTTGCTTGGTAAGTTTGGCTTTTTTTATGAGGGCTTTAGTGATGGATTCATCTCAAACTAATTTCGCTATTGATAGCACTTGGAAATTGCATCAATGCACTGTGTGACCCCCATAAATCTAACCATGTTCCGTACCGAGACTCTAAACTCACACGTCTTTTGAAGTTTTCCTTGGGCGGTAACTGCAAGACAGTCATGATTGTTTGTGTTAGTCCTTCGAGTCAGCATTATGAAGAAACTCATAATACCCTTAAATATGCGGACCGTGCGAAGAAGATCAAGACAAAGGTTTCCAGAAATACGATGAACGTAAATAGGCATGTTAGTCAATATGTTAAAGCTATCTATGAGCTCCGAACCGAGGTGGAGGAACTCAAGAAACGCCTTAACGACTCGACAAAGGAGGCTATGGAGAAGATAGTCAAGCAAGGTGGTGCCAAGGATACAGCAATGAGAGAGGGGTCAAGAAAGTTAAAGGTTGCATATGAGAGCTCAAAGGATCTGCAGAAGGAAAGGATCAACGACTTGAAGAGTTTGAAGGTAGTGGAGAGACGGATATCGTTAGTTTCCACATGGATAGCTGCATTCGACCACGTGTTCAAGAATCGTCAGTACAATCAGCAACCAACCGTCTACAAGGCACGAGATGAGGCTGAAAAAGTACTCTCGGAACTAAGAGGAAACCAGAGATACCTTCAGCAAAGAATTAGCGGACCGGGTTGTGAGAAGGTTATTGATCAGGCCCTAATGTTAAGTCTGCGCAGTCTTCAAGCAGTCGAAGGTGTCATGGAAACCGACCTTGCTGCACTAACTTGTGAGGCCAACCTCCTAAAGATGACTGCTGAGAGGGATGCACTACACACAATCGCGAACACTGATCCAGACTTTTCCTCTATTATTCACACTCTCTCGAAGGCTCACTTTGAGACTGTTGCTAAACTTAGCCAGATTGGGGAGATTAACGTTTCAGAAGAACAGGCAGTTGAACAGGCAAGAAGGTCTCTTTTCGAGGTTCAAAAGGCTGCATCGGATGCGGTCTCTCATATCATCAAACCAAATGGAGAATTGAGCTCGATGGATAGCTACCGTCCAGCTCAATATACACCATCCGTCCACTCCGGTACGCCCAGACGCAAGATGGGAATCCCCGTCCCATCTCCAGCAAAACAGCCAAGCTTTAACGCCACTACCGCTGCAGCTCCCCCTCAACCACTCGAACCTCAAACATCTGTCCCTCACCCAAAGTCGCCAAGACCTGTCAAGGTGAAGACCCCCAAGAAGGGAGTAAAGTTTGGGCGAAAGCCAGACCCCAAGAAGAGCGTCAGGTGGGAAGATGAGGACGATGATGAGGACGATGACACCTTTCTGGATGAACCGCGCCAAAAGCGATTGAATGGGAATTCGACAATTTTCGAGGAATCCATCTATGATGAATCCAATGAAAGGAGACAGGAGTTTTCACTTCCATATGAAGAAGCACAAGGGATTGTAGCTCCCCCAATAAGGCCAAGGAACAACAGGCTAGAAGTAGGATTCTTATCCAAGAATAAAGATGTCAGTCCCGCGGATTTACCATTACCTCGTTCCTCAAACTCACCACTCAGGACGTTCGATACAGACCAAGCCATCAATAGATCTAAATCCGATGCGGCAGCGCTCGGCGACAATTACGCTCCGACCGACGAGAAGCCCTGGCGAGCTAATTCCAGGCCCCTTAAAAGCGCAATGAAAAAGACAACCCACAAGCGGAGGGTTTCCACGAGCACATCGCAGATTAGTCCAAACGGCGACATGTTCGGAGTTGGGCACGCCCGCAGAATGCCTCGAGGCGAACGAGACAATAGAAATGGGAGTGGGAGTATATCAACAGTATTAAGCCCTAAGAGGGATGGTGTGAAAGCGAGTGCGAGGAGAATGACAGTCAATGGTGGAAGTTTTAGAGTTAATAAAGATGCATTGTTAGGTCATGTCAGGGAGAGCCATAGAGAGAGGGTGGTGAGAGAAAGTATGGGCGGTGCAGGGTTAGGGAGAAATAAATGGCGCTAAATCTTTTTTTTTTGTTTCTTTGGGAGGCCGTCTATCGTAAAGCATTGTGGTTGTTTGGCGTAATTTTGGAACGTGGTGTTTCTGTTCATTACTTTTCACTCGTAAGCTTTATTTTCCCCATTGTATTGGATGGATTTTCAACAAGAGATTAAAGGAATTTGGTTTTTTGGCCATGCAGACCAACCAATTACTCGCGTTCCCTTCCTTCCTTTCCCCCCCTTTTTTGCGCATGATACCATTCCTATTTTTGCTTTTGTTTTTTATTTTCGCGGTATATTTATCGTTTATGAGTTTACGAATTATGTAGTGTGTGTGCTGTGTCACGACAGATGGTGGGCTACCTTGTGTAGTGTCCACAAGAAGGCAGATTTATGATTTAGTCGCAGATATCTACTTTATATGCACGGTAACATCAATATCCAAGGCTCAGATAGCGAAACCTATGCACGATTAATTCCTCCACCCAAATGCAAACAACCGAGTCATTTTCCATGATCTCCTTTCCTCTCCACCGCCTGCCAAACATACCCGGTAGGGACTAACTATATGTGGGTAGGCCCCGCCTATGAATAACCCAATCAAGTCAAACAGATTATTAGCCTGCCCCGTGATCGGGAGTGATATCCTATGATGGCCCCAACGTTTAGGACGTGCCGACATGTGGAGTTCTATACGGTAGAAGGTTCCGGGTGATGAATTTAGCGAGATCACCTGACATGGTATAATTGATTGATTGATTGATTTATTAATTTATTAATTTATTAAGATTGAGTACATGAAATACCTATAAGGCTTCGGCTAATTTTTAAGTGAAACCAATTAGCGTTTAATTAA
The DNA here is from genome assembly GCA_024713865.1 of Morchella sp. 2016-72. Taxonomy (NCBI): domain Eukaryota; kingdom Fungi; phylum Ascomycota; class Pezizomycetes; order Pezizales; family Morchellaceae; genus Morchella; species Morchella sp. 2016-72. Next base: position 3,345,492 of record JAMJEY010000003.1, read on the forward strand.
TTACTTAAGGGTCTGTCAACAACGGCCGCAGTCAATGCGGCAAGGTAATAATCGATTGTGGAGTAGAGAAACACAGCTCAACATTAATATCCCTGTACCTACTAGTAACTTTTGCCCAAGCCTCAATTTCTAAGCTACGCAGTGGGCCGGTATTTTTTGTTATCAAATCACCCTATATCACTCGTAAAAAAACAGCCGAATACATCTTATCTCGATTGATACTTCATACATGTATGCAGCCCATACATCTTATCTCAATTTCTACTACTCAATACATCACTTGCTCCCACACCCGTTTAGTTGCCCGCCAACAAGTACTTTGCACCTTCCACCAAACTCGGGATCCACTCGCCCGCCGCCTTCCACTGCGGAAACTCATAAAATGTATGTGGCAATCCCGGGAAAATCTTCATCTTTGTCTCCACCCCGTTGGCCTGCAAGATTTTCGCATAGATTAGACTCTCATCTCTTAGTGGATCACCTCCGGCAACCTCAAAAAACGCCTTCGGGAGCCCCTTGTGCGACTCGAACAATATCGGAACGAAAAGCGGGCTTGTCGGATCCGGCTTTAGTTGATCTGTCAGTGAGATAGAAAGTCAGTCCAGCACAAAATACACACACCCTACTCCCTACTGGCTCGCAGTTTACGTACTGAAAATGTAGCCCATAGTCTTCGCACTAATGATGACTGCATCCTTGTTGTCGATGTCGGAAGTATACTCAGCGCGGAGCTCCTCGGGAATGAGCGGGAGATGGCCACGGCTAAAAAAGCTCCCCTGACTGAGGAGCTGTCCGGTAAGAGGGTGCGGGAGGTTGTCGTCGCGGGCTAGATGCGCTACGATGGAGGCCATGTTAGCGCCCGCAGACGTGCCGCCGATAATGAAGCCCTTTGAGAGGTCTGCATTGAGCTTATCCGGGTTTGCAGAGACCTGGTACGCAGTATTAATATGATGCCACTTTTTTAAAAAAAAAATGGAGAGCCAACATACCCAACTGAGGGTATCATGAACATCGTTCACTGCAGTAGGAAACACCCACTCGGGTGCCAACCTATAATCCACATTCACAACAGCAACTCCGAGCTCCTTCGCAAAGACCCGGCAGAGCGTATCGTCGCTGTGTAGGCCGCCAAAAACCCAGCCTCCGTAGTGACTCCAGATGATCACTGGCCAGGTGCTATTTTCCGGGCCCTCGGGAATGTAGGTGCGGATGGGGAGATTGTAGCCATCACGGGCGGGAATGGTGAGGTCGGTGATAACGAAGCCAGTCGTGGGGATCGCGACGTTACGGCTGGGATTGAAGAACTTGCTGAAGGCTTGGCGGGCTTCCTCACCGTCTCCGAGGTCGGAGAGATCTGGGAGAGGGTTTGTGGCTTTGAGGTACTGGGTTATATAGTCTGTTAGAATGTCCTATATCTGTGAGATCATGGTAAGTATGAGGGCTTACCTCTGCGTATTCTGCAGTTGGCTCAGAAAGGTAGGAGTTTGGGCCAGACATTTCCGGTTTTGGTTTGGATTCGAGATTGATGTTTCTAGTTATGAGAGAGGATGATTGGTCGTGTTGGTTTGTCGAGTAGAGCACTTGTTAAAAGAGCAGCGATTTGGCACAGTTATATACCCATTCCCCCAGTCTCATCTCTGGCTGAGTTTCCTCGACCATACCAGACCCCATGACAGTTTGGATCAGTTTGGATCAGTTTGGAAGCTCATAGACATGCTTTGAAATAACTAAGAGAATCTCTTGGAAGTACAATGCCCCTCACTATACTAAAATTCAAGCCTGTAAGTCGCGATATCTTGACGTGTGGGGTAATTCATGCTTATTTCAAGATAGGAAAGCACCGGGAGAATAGTAACCATTCCAAATACCCCACCAAATCGCCTCGGCGCCACGAGGGAGAAATGAATTAAAGTTTGTGATCAAATCCCATGGACCGAATGATTGCAGGTGAAGATGATTAATCCTGCAGCCTCGGGAGCAAACATTAGTGATTACTAAAAGGGTCGAGGGTGGCTGCGATTACTTATAGTCCCGAATGTCTCAGGCTTAACTTTAAAAAACGCCCAGAGGCGGTCGGTAGTAATAGTTACGCCGATACTACGCATATGTTTGCGTGATATAGCTGGTAAAGTTGAATACCTTACAATGTCGTGCAGATGCTTGCCAAGGCCGAGTGCGATTCCGTGATTATTTTTTTTCCCTCCTCTTAACCCGATCCTTTGATCGGCTTGACCGGTTATCTCTGCAAGAAAAAGCTCATTCAGCGATAGCTTTGATGAAAAGGGAAAGGGGGAATTCACCTAGTTTAAGCAAACGCCATGACCCCAGGCTAGAGACAAGACAGGCGGAAGAATAGCTTGATGGGTATGGGTTTGAGGCGATGTTTCTGATACAGACAGGCGTTTTCGGGATGAATGTAAGACGATGGAATGTTTCTTGTGATGACAGTGATGATAGTCAATAAAGTTGTGGCATTGATATCAAGAGTTGTTTACAAGAGAAACTTGTCTGGGTAAGTACAAAGTAGCTAACTCCATGGTGTACTCCCGATCGAAACCTTATGATGTTTACAGGGTGTCCCCTTGATTATGTTGTTCCATCATGTGCTCGGATTTTTAGGAAGAATCTACACACTTCCCAATATAGGCTAAATTGTGTACTAGGGAGAGCATTGGCCCTTCCTGTACTTTTACGAACCTTATTTGCAGTCCTTCTTAGTCATTCGTTATGTTTGGGGAGATACTGAGGGCTATAGTTCTGGTGCTATGTCCTTCTTTATGGTTCACAATACAGCATACATATAGGTGACCCTTATGATTTAATTCCTCTATAACAAGACCCAAGGGGATTGAGAGTCCTTGTTTAAACCATACAAGTAATCAATTCTTCCCTCCTGTTCTAGACAATTGCAAGTGCGGGTACCTGCAGCCTCGCTTCTGTTTTAGTCACTCTCTTGTCAGCAATCCAGAGTCTCAGTACGGGATTAACGCGGAGGGGGAGACACAGCATAGCGCACCTTGTATATATAGAAGGGTCAGAGAACCCCCCCCCCCCCTCGTATGCTACCATATCCACCTCGACAAACAACCTTAACCAAGCCTCGCCTCACGCCGGACACCAAGAATCCAAGCGCCTCCCTTCCTCCCTCCACACACCCGTGGCAGTTAGTAAAGCAGCACAGACTTGCCAAGCCCCGAGTGCGATTCGATGATTTGTGGTTGTTTCCCACTAGCTAGTCTAAGTCTAGAGTAGTACTACTACCGCGGTTGCCCGAATGGGAAGGAAGCGTTGTTATTAGAGCCGCCCAAGTAAATTACACCCCAATCTTAAGCCGACCATATTTCTCGAGCTAAAACTAAATCTGGGCAATGCGTCTTACCCAATAGAAGCTAAGAGAAGGGTAGAAGGGTGCCCGCTATTGTCTTATCCCTGCACTATTCCAACAGGCCCCCCGGAGATGATTGATAGATGAAGCGTAAAGGCCTAGGGCTGACCCCATGGAGTAATATATCAAAATAAAATAAAATATGCATCTCTTCTACCTAATCAGAGCAACGACGTCCGCTTATTATACTTGTTATGGACCTATAAAAACTCACATACAGCTCGGATATTATGAGCTCCTATGTCTATTTTTGTAGGGGGGTGGAATGCTAGGCATGGCATTCCGTTCGTTAAGCATTGATGACATCTGTGCGGCTGTGTTATAATGGTCCGACCGTCCCCCATGTCCCCCACTAAACTACTTTACTCTTACTACAACCACTGCCCAGAACTGTCAGCCAAGAATGGTAGGCTGCATACAATTATATGCCGAAGAGTCCAGAGCGTTAGGAGAAAAGGAGATCATGGTAAACATACGTGTTGTTTACAATGCCAGCAAGAAAATATCGCCTAAATGGAAAACCGTAGCCAAACGCCAAACGCCAAACGCCTTATTCAACATGTTAATATCCTGCATATAGCCAGTAATAATATATATATTACATTAAACTTCTCCCCCTTCCCCCTCCCCAAGCCTCCCCCACGGAGAAACCACGGAGAACCACGGACAGGAAACGTCGGACAAATCTTACTGGGGCTATTCCATCATCGACATAATCGAGATCCTAGGGAATTTAACTGCTCGTGGGTGGCCGCGGTGTACAACAATGCCCGTAGCGTAGTCCGATGGAGTACTAAAAAAGAAAGGGATAGAGGAGCTGGAAAGCCCTAAAAAAAAAAAAGGAAAGAAGAAATAAGAAAAAGAGAGCAGGTTTCCACCGCTTCTGCAAACTAATGCCTTCAACTCATCCCACCTCCAGCAGTAGCTCAAAATTAAAGAATATCATCACAATACCTGCCCATCGAGATTCCACATGGTTTGCTGTCCTATACATCTCGGTCAGCTGCTCCCCTCATGGACCAACTTCAAAGACGCAATACAGGATTGGTCCGTCGCCGATAAATTCCAGTTCAAGCCTCTACACAAGGATCGATCTCGTGCCGATATACGGTATCGGACGCGTACGAAGAAAGGTGATTGATTGTCCATTGAGGATGTATACCACAATTACACAGGAATAGGATATTAAAGTCAAGATACTAGAACCCAACCACACATGTCAACGTGCAGAACGAGCGGCAGCGAAACGCGAGACTTGCAACAGCCAATCGTGGCTCAAACGACATGTACCAAAGCACCTTATTGTCACGAGAGAAACGCGGCCAGAGGAGGTACAGGACACGATAAGGAGTTACTACGGCGTGGAAATCAACGACCAGGCGGCGAGTGAGGTGATAAGATCACTATCCAAACAGCAAAAGGTCAAAATGGTGGAACCAAAGCTACCGGCGTACCTCTATCCCCACGTAGACAGCACCCGTCCAAACAACGAGATTGGAGTGTGGTTTAAAGACGCTTCGACTGCATATCTTGGCAGGGACTCCCGCCAAGCGAAGAAGAATAGCCCAACGACCACCCCGAGTAGCTTTAAACGTTTCTTCCAACTAAATTCTTGTATCCCGTCATCATCTGCGATAGATACAAAAGATGGTGAGTTCATCAACCCCCACCCTCTTCTCATCTAGCACTTGATCATTCGAGTCCTATCATCGTCGCTTTTGCATCCCCTCCACAGCTCATCGTATTACTTCCCCTCCCACTAACACTCCCGTGCTACGATAGTTGGACCAAACGCCAGACTCCACCTCTCTAACTCTACGCGCGAAAAACGGATCCACCACTGTGTTCCTATTTGCCCAGAAATCCGACTCTCTCCTGTCCCTCAAGACTCAAATCCATGAGCTGCTCCAGCAGAACAAAGACAACATCGTCACGCCCATTCCGGATAGCGCAGACGAAATCATTCTCGGAGCCCCCATCGATCAGGCCGACCTAAGCAAGGGCTTCCAAACAATCCAGAACCAAGACAAGAAACGAACCACTGTGCAGGATGCAGGATTGAAGGATGTATCTATCATTGGATACAAGGTCGGGGAGGATGCAGACTTTAGTGTGGAGGTCCCAAGCGACGACTTTGATGATTCGCAGCAGGAGTAAACTAATCCGGCCCTCTCTCCCATCGGCTCGATTAAACTCCTCCGCCCCAAAAATGTGACGAACGTTTTTTCTTTCTCTTTTCTTTTTTTATGTTCTTTCATGGTATCAGAAACCAAAAAAAAAGAAAACAATTCAAATCATTACTATGGCTATCGTATCGCGTCGTATCGCAATATTCTCCCACCAACGTGCAAAACAAATCTCCGACATGTGCATCTTCTCCGAGCTTGGCTTACTATACCAGCCAGCTAGCCAAGTAGCTGGGAAGAGGAATTGGCCGTGAGCAAAAGTGAGAGAGAGGGAGAAGAAAAAAAAGAGGGAGAGATAAGATATCTACCCATGATGAAGCTAGAGTAGTCTACTTTTCCACCCTGCCTAGCGGAATATCCCAATCCATGCTCCCATCCCGCAGAATGGATCATAAAAATAGAAAAGTTGATGACTTGTACTCCTTTATCTCGGACCTTTGCCGACGACGAGAAGCTCGGTTATGGGGAGCTGCATGAAACCCGCCCGCACGGTACTGATTGTCATTGGCCTCTGCACCCACCCCACCCCACCACCTTGTAGAAGGTAAGTAGACCCAGCCGAGTGATGGAGAGTGATGGGCTTACACTTTCCCGCTTGGGATGACTGCCGGTTGGGGGGGTTTCGTTCATGCAGGTGTGGTGTCGTGGTGATGATGCGCTTGGCGCGATGGGAATGGAGCGATATGGGAACGTTTGAAGACTTTTAATGTATGTGTGCGTTTAGCGAGGGTTGGTATTGTTTACGTTCGGATTGGCTCAATTGGCCAATTGCTGGTGGTTGTGATTTGTAGAGGGTACATGTAGCAGCATCATCATTTATCACTAGACATCACCGTTCATCATTGGGAACGAAATTCTTTATTTAGCGGGGTTCCGTATCGATATCGAGTGGTGGCTTTGGCCCAATTAATACTTACATGTAAGTACTTATCTATTGATACGTATGATAGTATGTACCGGACGTAGGAGTAAACACATGTAATATGTATCATCATCATCATTCACTACCGACATCACTGGTCATCGTTGGGAACCAATTTGTTTGGCGGACTTTGTGCTGAGTGAGTTTATGATTATCGTGTATGCTGTGCGTGTATGTACTCGTAGGACTGTACTGCCCATCGTTGGAAGTCAATTTGTTTAGCGAGACTAACAGAGAGGAGTACGAGTGGGGCGCGGGGGGTGTGTTCTAGTCAATTCTCTGCTCTGCGTCTTTGTGGGTATCATATTGTTTAGTATTTCTTATTTTTTTTTATATGGTTGGTTTTTTTTTTTCTGCAGTGAGATAGCATCATCGGCTATCACTTATGCCACCAGTCACCACATATCACCCGTACGTTCCCACCCACCCAAACAAAAAAAAAAAAAAAAAAAAAAAAAAAAAAAAAAAAAGGGTCCCACACCAAACAGCATCTTATGTGCCTACCCCATTCCGCATAATAATAATAATAATAATAAAAAAACGACGGTTCGTTACATGTAGTTTACTCGGCACCCTAGCTGGGTGAACGGTGCTGAGGAAAGACCCCCCCCCCCAAAAAAAAAAAAAAGGAAACCAGATTGCATCGTATCAGCTTACCCCACCACATGCTTACATCACGTACGTACCTACATCAGTACACGCATCGCATGTAGGTACGGACGGACGTACACCGATCACCACTTATCACCCGCCATCGTGTCGAGCATCCGCTGTAGCCGTGCCCCCCCTCGCGCCGGATATCCCGGCCGGCCTCTGTAAGAGGGTGAGATCGCAGACATACACAGCTCCGGGAGCGGAACGGATCGGTGGGCGGGCTGTGCTTCGTGCCCTGCTAATCTGCAGCTGTCGTAGGTAGAGTACGGACGGGTACGTTACCATCATCACCAATCACCCATCATCACCCACCACCCACCACCCATCACCCAACATTCCGGAAGTGGGGAAAGAGGGAAAGAAGAAAAGAAGAAAAATGGTGGATTCGCTAATTTAATGGTGCGTAGAGAATACCCTGTCCTGTACCATATGGCGGCCGGTGGTAGTACTGATCCCACCCCCGTTTTTTTTTTTTTTTTTTTTTTTTTGCCTCCTGTACTAGACTGCAGCTGTAACTAGAGCTTCCGGAAGTACCTATTGAGTGGGTGTTCACCGACTGCAAAGATATAGAAGATAAACAAAACCAGCAAGTAAACATGCACCACCTCCAACCGAACACAGCAGTCTTCAATGGTAGAGGTAAAGAAAATGGGAGACAGCGGGCAGAGGAGCAGAAGGGTAACCCATACATGATCAGGGAGGGAAAAAAAAAAAAAAAAAGAAGAGGTTCAATCACCGAGTCCCACCTCCAACTACTCCCAACGCAGCTGACTAATCCCTACCATGTACCACTACTGCTGCCACCACCAGCACCCAACCAGCAACGCAGTACCTTGCTAGTGGTGGTAGTAGAATAGTAGCCCCTTGCCTACTACACACGCAGCTAGCCACCACCCTTTTTCTGTTTGTGCCACCAACCACCGCCTTTCTACTACTACTAGCTTCTTGGCAAAAAAAAAAAACTATCATTGTAAAAATTCAAATAATTGGCCTTGGCGATTTTAGTGCGAGTGATGGGCTGTGAATGTACTTTCCGATACTCTCCAATGATATGGTGGGGTCGCGTTTCTACACACCTACATAAAGTTACACTACACTACTCTTATACTTACACTACACTACAGTACATTGTCTACAGAGAGAAAAGAAAGAAAAGAAAAAAAAAAAGAACAATCCACTCCGCTGAATTAACGCCGCTGTCAATCAAGTGTATAGAATAATATATGTTAATACGCACCGCCGCCAACCCCCCCACTGTCACAAATAAAAATGAAAACAGGATACCATCTCATGCCAAAGGGCGGCCAAAACAGGCAATTACCACCTACGCACCCACCGACTGGGTCCTGGGCAAACACTCATGATCGCACCCTACCGCCGCACATGCGTCCATCTCATGGTCAAAGAACCATTCTCTTAAACACGAATCATGTCCGCCGTGCGAGCACGTCTATTCCACAAATTAGCCTCCGTTCCCCATTCAACTAACCCCCCCCCCTCCCTTTCCCCCCGCAAGGGTTAAACTCACCTGGCACATAGTCCACCGCCCCTTCACCGTCTCCCTACAAATCATACATCCGTCCTGCAGCATCTGACAACGCTCACAGTACCAGCTCCCATTCTGTGTAATCGGCTTGAAGCACCTTCCACACCCCGCCTTCGCAAATGTCTGATTCCCACCTGCGGCACGGATAGGCTCGATACTCGTCGTCTTCACAATCGCGGCCGCGGGGACGAATAAGTTGAAGCGGCGTAGCAGCTCTATTGCCCATCAGTTCATCTCCCGATAGGGATAGGGCTAGGGTATTGATGATGAAACATACGGAGATACCCCTCTACCCACTCGTCTCTCCTCCGCTCTTCAAGCTTCACCCTGCCCGCCAGCAAAAGCACCACCGTCGCACACATCTGCACGTCCCCGCGCTCGCAGTACCAGTCCACAAACTGGTCGACCAGCTTCTGTGGGCTCCATGGGCGGTCAAGCTCTCCGTCGTCCTCAGATTGCTGGCTCTGATACTCGCCGACCCGTAGCTCTGGGATGAGTGTGGCCGAGTGCTGCAATGGGTCTTCTTCAATTATAGGGGCCATGTCGTGGCCATGTTCGTTCTCGTGCTCGTTATCATGGTCGTTATCTTCCTCCTCGGATACTCGGCCGCCGAAGCCTGCGTGCGTGCCATAAGAGGAGGAGGTCGCAGAGGAAACAAGACTGTATTTACGATCACGGGTTTGGCGCTTCTCGGGGACTATTGCGGGCGGGAGCTGTGAGTAGTCGGGATAGAAAGGATATGGGTGTGGGGCGGGGTCTTCTGCGACGGCAGGGATGGCAGCGGTAGAGGCAGTGGGAGTAGGAGGTCCAATATCGGGCCAAGGCTTGTGATTGTGATTGTCGACACTGGCTTCATGGCTGCTGATCCCCTCGTCCCCGTGCCGCAAGCTAGCAATGTGGTGGACATGACTCCTATGCTGTCCCTCCTCGTCGCCATCAGTGCTCCCCGTGCTGCTCCCCAGACTAGTCCCGAATACGACCGGCGGCTGCAGGAGCCCATCCTCCTGCGGCGTTGCGCTCCTTACAGGAGTCGCAGAGGCGGCTGCCACCTGTGGGGTCGGCGTCACAGTTCCGGAACCCTCCAGCGTCCGTGCTGCTACTACTGGTCGCTTCCTTTTCAGCATCATGCGATCCTCCCACTCTAGCGACATCTGTAGGATGCGCCACGTCTGTGCCGTCCTGAACTGCTGTGCGCGCAGTGCAGCCCGTGCGTTACTTGCGCAGGCTTGGCTAAGTGTTATGTTTTCACTAAGGTCGCTGGAGAGACTATGGATGTATCGAGTTGCAAGGAACGTGAATGCGGTCTTGTCGAATAGCCCGGGTATGCTGACGCGTGCGGATGCCTGCGTGGATGCATAGTGCTTATCGCTGAGGGTCTCAAGAATTGATATTGCGGGTTTGAGGCCTTTGAACGACGAACTCCGGCCTGGGCGGCGCTCCCTCGTTATCTCATCCTCTGTCTCAAAACGGCCCGAGGACGGCCCGCTGCGGCGCACACGCCCCCGGGGCTGCGCAGCAAAAGTAAAGTCGTCCGTAGGGCCCCATGAGAACGCCGCATGCGGCAGTGAATTGATAGGCTGCGTTGCGAACAACACATCGTTCTGCACGAATGTCATATCTTTGGAGCACGAGTATAGGATATCCTCGTCCTTCCAGAGGATGCCGGTCGTGGACCCTACATGCTCATCGATGATGCGCGCGGGGATGTACGGCCGCTTGAGATCCCACACATGTACACGGGGATCATTGTTAATTGCGCAGGTAGCCAGCTCGGTGGTGCCGTTTCGGCGGGGGCGCCAGGCGATTCGCGAAACAGAGCACATAGTTGCGATCGTGTGTTTGGGCTTTCTGCGTGGATCCTCCGAGTACAGGTCCCAGACCTTTACGGTGCGGTCGCGGCCGCCCGAAGCGCAGTGTTTGCCGTCGGGGTGCCAGTCGACGGAGAAGGCGGGGCCGTTGTGCGCATTAATCTTGCGCTCATAGATCTTGTCCTGCCTATAGTCCCATCTCTGCGCAGGTTAGCTACCTACACCCCCGGCACCGGGGGGGGGGGGACGCAATTGAGGCTTGGGGCAGACACATACCTGGATAGTACCATTATCAAACGCGGCGGCAAACTCGACCGCATTATTACTATTAAACTGGACATCCCGCACTGCGTCTGCCCTACCCATAAACGTAAGCCTACTCTTCTTATCCCTCAGATCCCACAACTTTATAGTCCCATCCTGACTTGCGCTCAACAACAGCCTCCCATCCGCTGGGTTGAACGCAATCTTATGCACCTGTCGCCCATGCTCCCTGAGCTGGCGCTCCATGACGCCCACCTTTGCATCATACAGACATATTGTGCCGTTCGTACCCGCCGTCGCGATCGTGTTCTTCTGCAGGTGTGTACCCCACTTGACGTCGTACTGGAAAACCTTTCTCTGGCTCTCTGCCTGGCGTAGCGTCGTCACTTCCGTGATGTCCGTGCGGCCGACGCGCAGGATACGAAGAATCTCGCGACCGGCGATGACCACGTTCTCGCCGTCGGGGTGTGCGCTGAGTGCGAGGATGTGAGACTGTAGACTGTAGCGGATTGTGCGCGGGCTGAGAACGTTCCTGTATGCATGTGCGGGAAAGAGAGCAAAGTTTCAGTTTCAGTTTTTTGTTTCTTCTTGTGTAATATAAAAAAAAAGGAAAGAAAGAAAGGAAAGAGAGAGATGGATAGATATAGATGTGGAGATATATAATGGTTTATTTCGATTATATATATAAATGGACTATAGTAGATGAAATCCCACAGCCCGGGAGAAGAGCCTTACGGTGCACTGGTGGGGTCAGGCCTGCCCGAAGAGCTCGGGGGTCTACTGGACCCAATGAAGGGATGGGCCAAGCGGGCAAAAACGGCGCCGCCAGAGGTGCGGCTTCGTGGGAGTGTACTGAAGGGGTTTGTGTCGGCCATTGCTACCATCATGTTGCGGTGAGAGAGGGCACGTTCATGGAGGAGCAGCCCATGCGAGTGGGGGAGGGGGGGGGGGAAAGAGATGGGGGGGAGAGGGAGAGTAAGGGTAAGGGGAGGGGAGAGAGGGGGGAATTAGCTTCCTTCTCCTTCTCCTTCTTCTTCCTCTCCTTTGTCTTGCTGTTTTTCGAGAGGGGGATGAGATGGAGGGGGATTAGTGATTTGCTTGATGAGATGGTGAGCGAGCGAGCGAGTGAGGGGAGATGGTGGTGAGTGATGATGATGGTGATGGTGGTGATGATGATGTTGTGGACAGATGCACATATTAGTTGGTGACTGGGTGACAGCAGTTGTGTGAGTGGGTGGATATCTCCGCCCAAGGTCTGATATGTACCCACTTCCCACGCACTGTCCGATATGGGACGAGACAGATCTCCAATCTTGTCTTGTCGTGCAGGGATCAGCTCCAAACTCAACCCTCAAAAGAAAATCCAAGCGAACCGACTGGCTGGTTGAGAATAACCGGGGGGGTGGTAAAAAAGCGCGACTTCTGACAGGGGGGGGGAGGCAATAATACCTACATGTAATGTCACCTCGCTGCACATCATCACACCTCTCTCTCTCTCTCTCTCTCTCTATACTAGGAAAGGAAACAGAACAGAACAGAACAGAAGCCAGGAGTGGCTGCCTACCCGGGGATAAAAAAATGAATCTGCAGAGTGCTCGTATATGCCCTGCCCTACCATACATCAATCCCCCCCCCTTCCTTCCTTTCTTCTCTTACTTCGCTTTCACTTCTTCATACATGCATATAGGGTACAGACCACGTCATATACCGCGAAAGCAGAGTGAAGGCACAATAACTACCGTCTGCACTCATAGCGAGACCTCCGGTTGATTAATTTATTAGAAGCCCAAACTAGAGTAGTCGAATTGTAAAGTATGCATGTATGTAGTAGGTAGGACGTTCTACTCTAGAATCTCTAATCAGAGTCCCAACCTCAAGTGCCATGATGCATGGGTTAGGGTTCATCCATCAAACCCTGCCCTATCAACAGAAGGAGTGCAAACGCAACCAACCATAAACCATTGGACATGCAAACCAACCAAACAAAACAAGACAAAAACAAAACTCATACGTGAAGCCATACAAACGATAAAAACTCTCTCTCGCCTATCGCTGATGGAACACGCAGCCTTCCACGCATCATGCGGACTCGCGGCATTCGAAAAACTTGAAGAAGGAAGGAAGGAAAGGAAAGGGTGACCTGCCAATGGGTTCGCAACCTGAGGTGCGTGCTTACATTCCTTGAAATCTCAGGCCAACTCTCCCAGAACACCTCAACGATACGATACCCGAGCGCCTCTTCCTCCTCCACAAGCATCATCATCATCATAATTCTCCCTTCCTTTCCCTCCCTCCAATCATCCCAATCCTAATCACAACCGACCCCAATCGCAACCAACCCCAATCGCAATCATCCTCTACTCTCCCAATCCCTATTGCATATCGACTCTGCTCCCCTTCAAATCACCGTCCAATACCACTCACCTCCCCAAAAGTGCACCTCACCACCAATCACAGACCAAACGATCAGATACCCAAAGATAAGCGTCTCTCCCCATTCTTCCTCTCCCTTCCCTCCTTCTCCTCCACTCACCCACCCCCCCGGGCCGATCCCAGAGGTCGGAATAAGCTTACGGCCCTGACGTCAGTCAACCATTCCTACCCCTTCCCCCTCCGGAGCATTACTTTTTCCGTCTCCCGGGGCCACTTGCAAGCCGTCACCTCACCTCTCATCTCTTACCTCTCACCTCTCACCCCCCCCCCCACCCTCTCCCCCTTCTCATTCCTGGGCCTCATTTCAAATCCGCCCTCTCCCCTTCTCTTCTCGACCTTCCGATACACACACGCGTGCGCACGCGTGCGCGCAGCCCCCCCTCCCCTCTCCCCAAAAATCTTATTCTGACCTCAAGCGGCCAGGAAATTTCGAAAAAAATATTATTTAAATTTTTTTTATATGCTTATCCTTTAAGTGTGAAATGTGGAAAAAAGAAAGAAAAAGATATAGGGAAAAATGGAGAAACCTCCTCTCCGACCCTCGAAACGCAAAAAAAAAAGTTAAGGTATCTCTATGTTACAGCGCCCCATCCAATGCAATAGTAAGAAAAAGAAAAAAAAGAAAAAAAAAGATCATCGTATGCGCCCCAGGAGAAAAAAGTCCAACATGAGCTGAAGATAAAAGAAGCAAAACGGTGCCCACCCCCCTCCCACCCCTAGCCCTAGTTTCCCATCCAGTTTCCCAATCCCACGGCATCATAATAAATAGAAATAGAAATGACTAAGCGCTGAGGTTAAAAGCAAAACTAAGAACCAAAAAAAAAAAAAAAAGTAAAAAAAAGTAAAACAAAAGGTAAAACTATGCAAGACAAAAGAGAGTAAAAGAACATAGAAATGATAACATATCTCCCTCAAAATACGAAACATATTGAAACATCATATCCCAAGAAATATATGAAGGGTATTTGTCAACGCCCATACGGGTTTAGGGAAAAGAGAGAAAAAAAGCAACCATAAGTCCGACCACGTGGTAGCACCAACCGGCTGCATCTCTTAATAGGTTGGAGTTCTCTCCAACCCTAAGCAGTGCCTCTCAAAGAGCTCATTGATGAAGTGCGGGTGCTTGATCCCGGGGGGTCGTGCCTCCTGGAATGCTTGGAGGGCCTTTGGCACCGTAAAGCCCAAACGCTGGATCAAATAGGAACATACGAAGAAGCCTGTCCTGTTAAACCCGTAGTGGCAATGGCATGCGATGATTGAGTTCTCGTCGTAGCCCCTTGACTCGCGGATCGAATCAACAAGCTTGATGAACGCGGCAACCTCGTCCGGGGTTGGTGGCATCTTGGACACAGTGGGGACTAAAACACAGAATTAATATCGAAACGAAACAGAATTAGGTAATCTATCAAGTGAGGGTCATAAAGAGACCAGAAAAAAAAAAAAAAAAAAGAAGCTTACATTTATGATACTTAACACCACTCCCAAGAGTCTCTGGGTCATATGGAGGCTGCTCGTGAGAGATATCAATAACGTCCCTCACATCTGGCCATTTTGCGGAGAATTCCGCTGGACTGTGGCCGCTGGAGTCATTCTGTCGGAGAGTTTTCATCGCCCTGAAGGGGCTCTGGACAAGTTTGCCCCGGGGTGCATCTGCCGTGAGGCCAACGATCCTTGGGCTGACGCTCTGGGTCTTGGTCCATTTTTCCAGGTTCTTCAGGAGCCATTTGTCTTCTTTGAGGTAGGATAACTGCCACCCCATGGAAATAATCTCATTGATATGCTTGGAGATGAACTCGCCAATCAGGCCGTTCAAGACATGTGGTGTTTCGTACATGACGCCGTGACCGGCCCCAGGGATGATACATTTCTTCACCACTGGCCTGGAGGGTAGGCCTTCAGAAGAAGAACTGCTATTCCCAGAGCCGGCATCAGAGAGAGTGGCCTTCTTATTCGCAGGACTGAACCATGAGTGGATGAGATCGACCTCCTTCGTGGTGGTGACCTGATCTTCGGCAGCCCCAATTAGGTAGATCGGGCATTTCACCAAGGACCAGTCCTCTTTTGTCGGCAACTGGAACCCGCTCACCATCCGCCTCCAAACAGGGGTCTTGGACTGCTTATTGAACCGCAGCTGTAACTTCCTAACCTGCTCCGAAGCGTTTTTGCCAACAAACCGACTAACCGACCTTGAAGAGATCCCGCCACGGCGATCGTAAGCTCTAAAGACATTGAAGAGGACTTCAGGCATCGAGACCGCCGTCGCCATGGCTTTTCTTTCCTTTTCCGTTACTGTGGCCTTCGGGCAGATCGCAATGAGCCCGACGCATTTATCCGCGAGTAGGCCCCCCTTCGTTGCGAGCGTCACGGCCAGCGAACACCCCATAGAGTGCCCAATAAGGACCACCTGCTGCCCCTCCTCGAGCTTTCCATTCACTACGCCGGCTATCACGGCTGCCAAGGACGCTGTCGTGTATGCATCACAATCCTTTGGCGAGAACTCTGAATCGGGGCCACAGCCGGGGAGATCGATCGCAAGCGTGTGTGAGATGTGAACCTAATAGCATGAGAGAAGCATCAGCACCCATCCGACTGACAATCAGTTGGCCGGACAACAAGAGAACTGGGGTGTCACGTACAAAGTACTCGATAAGGTAGCGGAACTGTGATAACTGTCCTCCGAGACCTAGATAGTAGTAGCTGCCGTTCAGTCATAGTGTATAGGGTAGTAGCGGTAGCAACAGCAATAGAAGAAGCACATATGGAGAGAAGACATACCATGGATAAAGACAAGAAGAGGGAGCTTTGGTGGGAGCACAGAAGCTTTGGGGTGTTCGCGGTAGAAGATGCGAACCCCAGGGTACATATATTTGTCTGTGGTGACGGGGATCACCTCCGAGAATTTGCGGAGAAGCCCCGGGTCTGTGTATGCAGCATCATCTGAATTCATTAGTCTGCTTTGTCCTATCGTACCATTGGAATTATGCAACAGGGAAAATAAAAAAGAAAATAATAAGTGCAAACAACAAAGGAAGGTGGGGGATATGGAGGCTGTTGGCACACAACCAAAAAAGAAAAGGGAAGAGGGAGAAGACGAGAAAAAAAAGCAAGGGTCGGGTCGGGTCGTATAGAATTAAGAGGCTCTAAATAAAAGTCCAAAGGCCAAACAATAATCAGAAAGAACAGGACGAGGCGTATATCACCCAGCCTCAATGCAGGTTTCATGAGAAAAGAAAGACAATCCGCGATGAAGTCCACGTTTCCCCGAGGAGAAAAATAAAATAAAATAAAAAAGGATTCTATAAACAATGTTATGTTACACACCTGCCGCTGTTGAAGATGAAGATGAAGAATGCACGACCTGCTGTCCATCGCTTTCTGTAAAACCATTGCTGCTCTTCGATCTGATATCACCTCCATTATCCTCCTCACCCACCCTTCTACTCCCCCTTCCGCGGAGAGCCTGTAGATATCCCACAACCAGCGGGACCGCTCCACAAAGTGCGACAACCATCCCTATCACTACCACTCCCTTGGTGGTTCCTACAAGTTCACCAGGCGCCCTGTGTACCGTAGCGGCAGCGGCAGTCAGGAAGGTTGTCGTTGGCGACAGCAACGACGTCAATGTCCGTGTCAGTGAATTGGCGGCGGAAACGGCAGCAGCAAACAACGATGAGCACCTCTCCTCTTCCTCTCCCCAGAAGGAGAAGCAAGGAAGGAAGGAAGCCCAGGCCATTTATTTATTCCGGCGGCCGCCTGTGCTGTGCTGTGCTGTGCTGTGCTGTGCTGTGCTGTGCTGTGCTGTCCTGTCCTGTCCTGTCCTGTCGACCTATTCCTGCTATCTGTCTGGAAGGGTAAGGGCAGAACAGAGTAAGTAAGGTAAGTAGAATGAGTGGGTAGCCTGGTTAGACCCTCCTGGTGCTCTAGATGTGCGCACGCAGACAAATACAGGGATTGGATTGGGCGGCGCCCGGGGAAGGGGGGGGGTGGTGCGGTAAAACGGAGGGACGGTCTGGTTCTCAGTGGTACAACAACGTATAATACTGTAGGTATGTATGTAGGGTATTAGGACCTTTCTAATTTGTATACTGTTTTCGTTGGCTGTGGGGGGGGGATGGGGAAAAATTGGCTGCTGCGTATGTACGTGGATCGTGATGGGAATGGGAGAGGACCAATGATGGGCGAGACGGAGGATGAGCTGTGAGACGGACCAGATGTGTATGGATGATGGGGTACTTTGTCTAAGTACATGTAGTGAATGTAGGCAGGTAATCAGTAAGTACATAGGTATAGTACAATACATGTATGTAGAGTACCAGTACTAGGTGCTGCCTGCTTTGTCTATTGATTTTTAATTGCTTGTTGGCTATCTTCAGTAATGAACGAACGAACGATTTATTCGCTGTGCTGAATATGCAACCTGAATTGAGACACCAACCCAGTTACAGTGAGAAAGAAAGAAAAAAAAAAAAAAGTGTAAAAATTCCATGTACCAGTACATGTACTTACCACATGTATCACTCACTTCCTTTACAGGCTTCATATTTCCTGAGTAAGGCAAACAACAAGGAGCGAGTTATGTAATAAGGTAAGGGAAAAAAAAAAAAAAAAAAAGGGTTGATCGCACAATTTTTGTTTTTTTTGTTTTGCCTGTTTCTTCCCAGAATTCACCTCTTGCGTGTTTCTCCCGCAATCACGTTTCTAGGTGGTTGGCCAGGCAGGCTTGAAGAGCTCTCTCTTCTCTCATATGGTAGAGCTAGAGCCATGTATGAAATGCTGGAACCGAGATTTGACGCAACCGTCTCGCAGTGCAGCAGCAGCAGCAGCAGCAGCATCAGAAGCAGCCGGTTGGGCCAGCGGACAAGAACAAAAAAAAAACCCCTTCGGTACCGTACCATGGAGGGGGGAGAGGAGGGTACATACATGTATTTTAAGGGAAAAAAAGATCATTTCTAGTCTAGTTGGGGGGTACATGTGTATTACTAAGGCAAAAATAATGCTAAAGGGTGTGGTAGGAACCATTCTGGATTTGGTGCCAAGAAATAGAGACCATCGTGATGGAGGCACCAACGGGCGATCCGATCTTGTTTTGGGTTTGTTTTGTGGACTTTTTATTTTGTTTTTTTGTTTGGGGGGAGGGGGAAGATCGACGACTGGACCTGTTGAAAAGCTTACTTACTACGTGATGTATATACATACTACCTCTAGGCTCAAAGGGCAATATAAGATATAACAAAGATCCTAACCCGCGGGGAAGATCCGTAACATTTATCATTTACTCTTTCTCCCCCTCGCTGCCAGGGGGAGGCTAGGAGAGTGATACTTTTAAAATCTGGTCCGCCGAGGTACATGTAAGTACTATTACATAGGAGGCTCCGTGTACCATATGTACATGTAGGGTACATGCTTCCAGAGTTTCTACTCCCACGAGTCGAGCCAATCATTGGCCTTTCATACATACATGTATGTAATGTACCTTTACATACTCGACTGCTAAGGACGCGGGTAAAAAGTACGGGTAAACGGCTGCATTACCGAGAAACATGCGGGCGGCCCTGAGAGAGAATGCTATGCATGCATACATATAGGGTCCCTGATATGCTGATGTGCTGATGCACCACACTCAACCTTTTTTTTTTTTTTTCTCTCTCTCGCTGCTGCCCGAGCAGAGGCAGAAGCATGGCAGCACACACCACTAGAGTACATTGGCCCTAACTAGGCCTTACCACCGCGCAGTGGGAGGAGGAGGAAGGGGAGATACCTAGTGGAATTAATAGCTACTTCCACAAAAGGGGACGAATTGCACCACCCACACCCACACATCATACTTTAGACAACCCCCCCCCCCTCCCAACCACCTCCCACTCAAATCACACACAGGCCATATAGCAGCTAGAGAGCCATTAATCTATCCATACGGAACATCGGACGGGAACGGGGGTGGTAGTGGTGTTAGCGTTAGTGGGGGAAAAAGGTGGTAAGAAAGGGGGAATGATGCCTTTCATCGTTCGGCACATTGCTCAATACTCGCATTCTTAGCGGAGGGCGGCGACTTTTTTTTATTTTTTATTTTTATTTCTTCTTCTTGCCATTCCTTTTTCGTTGCAGTGTGAGGTGGGGTAAATTTGGAACTTGTAGGTACATCAGATGTGGGGTAGATAGCGTGGATACAGCATGGTATGACGCTGCGAGGTCCGCCTGCTGCTAACTACATGTACTCTACTATACTACTGCTTCTCGTGCTGCCGGTGATCCTTCGAGCATACCCGCCATACTGTTGAGAATTTTGCTTGTGAGGATATTAAAACTACATTACTTAACGACAGCATACCCTCTTCCATTTCACCCGCTTTACCCTGCCTGTACCTTTTTCCATAGAAAGAAGGAAGTGAGAAAAGAACGAAAGAAAGAAAGAAAAACTATTTTTTTTTACCCTCTATTCTGTTTCTGCGTCTGCTGCGCCTACTGCTACTGACTACTAGTGCTGTTGCTGTTGCTGCTGTTGCTCTGCTGTGTTAGTTCCGCTGCTGCTGCTGCTGCTGCTGCCGCTTGTTGTACTGCTGACTATAGTTACTGAAACCCTAACCTTGCTCTCTCTGTACGTCTGCTTCTTCCCCCCCCCCCCCTCTCTTTACCACACCCCTCATTCACCCCCTCAATTTCTCCCGGTTACTTATTCTACTACATTTACTGTGGGCTTTGGCTATCGGTACATAAACTCGTTCAGGAATTTTTCAAAACAATTCGAAACACAAAAAGGCAATCGAGAAGGGAAAAGAACATGTCTGAACAAATGGATCAGCAACCTGAAAATCATTCTCGTTTTCTGGAGTTCCGTTCTCTCCCATATGGTACCAAAAGGGACGGGAAACTCGTGCTAAACAGATATTCTTCCCTCGTGACCAACGGCTACGAATTCCCTGGCGCCCAGGCAATGCTATATGCTGCAGGAATCAAGAACCAGGAGGACATGAGGACGAAACCGCAAGTTGGTATGAAACCTATTCCTGCACTGCAGGAAAAAAAATGTTACAAAGGATCAACCTGTTGTGTGTTGACATGTATGCTGTATGTAGGTGTCGCTTCAGTATGGTGGGAAGGCAACCCGTGCAAGTATGTTTTCACTCCCCTCCCGCCGCTGGAAAACGACGTATTGATATAACTCGGAATGAATTCTGACTGAAACGGCAGCATGCACTGTTTGTTACCCTTTCCCGTGTATATACATACGTCAATTGGCCCGCTTCGATGAATTCTGATTGGCGCCTATGAAAAAACCAACAGTGCTCGACCTCGGCAAGACCGTGAAGGAAGGTCTTGAGAAGAACGGAATGATTGGCTGGCAGTTCAATACCATAGGGGTATATGCCACACGGCTTCTCCCCCCTTCTGGTGTCCCCTATCTTTGCTGGGAACATCACAACTCACCATGAGATTTGCTCCACGCGCAGGTATCGGACGCCATAACCATGAGCAACCAAGGTACCCTTGACAGCGGATACCCAGAGACGAATCCAATTCGTGACATGTGCGGCTGACTTGCTTCTAGGCATGAGGTTCTCCTTGCAAAGCAGAGACATCATCGCCGACTCTATCGAGACCACAACTTGTGCCCAGCATCATGTATTTAAATATTTCCATCTCAATCTATCACTCGACCATGTTAACACTTTATTCCGGCCTAGGATGCAAATATTTCGATTCCTGGTTGTGACAAGAACATGCCTGGGTGTATGTTACATACCTTCATTATGCCTCGCTGTTGTCTCATGAGCTAATCAGTCACAAGGCATTATGGCCATGGCGCGCCACAACCGACCATCACTCATGATCTATGGCGGCTCTATAAAGGGCGGCTATTCCGAGCGCCTTCGTCAGCCCATCAACATCTCCACTTGCTTCGAGGCACACGGTGCCATGATGTATGGTAAGTTTACCACTGACGATCTTGACGATGTGATCAAGAACTCTTGTCCCGGCCCCGGTGGCTGTGGAGGAATGTACACAGCAAACACTATGGCTACTGCGCTTGAGGCCATGGGGCTGACACTACCTGGATCTTCCTCGACCCCCGCCGACTCTCCTGCAAAGTACAGAGAGTGTTTGAGGGCTGCCGAGGCTATCAAAGTCCTTCTGGGGAAGGATATTAAGCCCCGCGATCTCATAACTCGGGAGTCGTTTGAGAACGCTATTGTTATCACCATGATCATGGGTGGTTCCACCAATGCTGTTCTCCACTTTCTTGCAATTTCCCATACCGCTGATCTCGACTTGACCATCGACGACTTTCAAAGAGTCGCCGATAAGATCCCAGTCCTGGCGGATTTGAAACCCTCTGGAAAATACATGATGGCCGACCTAGCCGATATTGGTGGCATGCCAGCAGTCTTCAAGTTCCTGATCCACGCTGGCCTCATCAATGGGGATATCCTAACAGTCACAGGAAAAACTTTGAAGGAAAACGTTGAGTCCGCACCAAGTTTGGACCCGGGGCAAGATATCATTAGACCGCTCAGCAACCCAATCAAGGCCACCGGTCATATCCGAATTCTCAAAGGAAACTTGGCTCCCGGTGGGGCGGTGGCTAAAATTACTGGTAAGGAGGGCAAATCATTCATTGGAAAAGCTAGAGTGTATGACGGCGAGGAGGCTTTGATTGCGAGTCTCGAAAAGGGAGAAATCCATCCTGAAGAGAATACAGTTCTGTGTGTGAGGTATGAAGGACCCAAGGGTGGTCCAGGTATGGTGAGTTCTAGAACGTTCTCTTTTTCTCGCTTCTGTTGGTGGAACCTTGGAAGCTTCCGGAAGGAGTGCCCCTGTCAAACCGAAGTCGGAGTTTTTTTCGTTTTGCTCGACGCTGTTGGTTCTGAGCCTTCGGTGGTGGCCCGCAACGACAAGACACAAGGCCAATCAAAAGTTTGGATGCATCTGCCAGAAATTCAGTCCTCTGTTTGGTCCAAACGGCGTCAAGTACGTCAGATGTACCAAGCTGGCGGGACCGTCGAAATTTTTTTTTGAGCTCACCACCATAAAATTGCTTTTCCTAAACGCTGGCTGGCCGATATTCAACAAACTTTACCAAGTTTCATGACAGATTCGGTGACAGTTGTTTCGGTCGTTTGCATCACTCTATCTCAGAGCTGTCAAATGCAAGGGAAAGTCGCATCTGGAAAGAAAAAAACTTTGCGTTAGCTATGATGGTGTTGTTGGCAAAGCTTCGAGGGGAAGGGGGTGCCCTGCTGTTTGGGAATCTTCAACGAACTTTTTTCTCTTCAAAGACAAGTCATACTGAGCAACACACGAAACGTGCGGTATTGCCATCATCGCAGGCAGGGGCGTTCTATGTTGGGAAAGCTGTCACTTCTTTCCAACATCCCGATGTTCAATATTGGGGACGCTCGTCGATGTGTTCAAAGTTGATAGCGATTTTTGGAAGCATTGTGAGGTTACAAGTTTGAAGATAGATCGCTGACAATGGGGTATATCGCTAGCCTGAACAACTCAAAACAAGTGCTGTCCTTATGGGGGCAAACCTACGCAACGTGGCGTTGATCACTGATGGACGATACTCGGGGGGTAAGTTCACCCGTTCAATTCAAGATAATGGCGGTGTTGCTGATCATGTTTTCTGCAAGCCTCTCATGGATTTATCGTCGGTATGTAACGTAACCTTCCATGCAGTCAGAGTTTCGTTGTCCGACGCAGAATCTAACTTTGAAATAGGCCACATAGTGCCGGAAGCGCAAGCGGGTGGTCCAATAGCTATCCTTCAAGGTGTGTGAACCCCCTTCAGCATGTGTTTTCCATGTACCTCAGAGTTCATGCAAGAACACATATCAACCCCTTCCCGCCTCCTAGTGGGTGCCGTTTCGGATTGAACTATCTCTGACGTGCTAATATGGGGGTACGGTACGGTACGGACAACAGACGGTGATGTTGTCACTATTGACTCCGAAACAAACCAACTCAGCATGGACGTGAGCGAGCAGGAGATAGCTGCAAGGCTTAAGAAATGGAAGGCTCCCCGTATGAAGGTCAATCGCGGAACACTGGCAAAGTATGCACACCTGGTGGGTGATGCAAGTCATGGGGTATGTTCTATCCCGCCTCTCTCTATTTTTCTATTTATTTATATTTTTATTTTACCTCCATTCGGCCATACATCACCAGCAATATCCGCACACTTTCCCTGTTTTTGGAGCCATCCATTCCTTCTTTCCCTGCTGGAGCGAGGGGTAGACGTTTCAAAGTCCACTCTCTATCGGGGTGGGGGGACAAATCACTACTACTCAAAAGCACCTGCCCTCCTATTTGATATGGATTTCCTAGATGATCTGCAGCGCTCTCTCTCGTACTGGGGCTGACGAAGATATACCGCCGTGCGGTGCTTTACGATTAGGCCGTTCTGGATATGTTCTAGACGAGCAGGCTGTGTGTGGTGTATGCACAAGCGACGCCTCATAAATTTGTATGGATTTGAAGGTTTCCGTTTCGACTCGCACACCAATACTTGTTCTGCAAAAAGCCCACTTTGCATGATCGATCGTCCCCATTGTGTTTGCTTCGTTTTATTTCCTTTTTTTATTTTTTATTTTCCATTTAGGCCCATACCTTTTCGATAGAACAGACCCGAGCAGCTGTCGATTGACGTGTACAAAGTAGTTCAAGCAGGTTTGGATCTGGAAATACATTTTCTCTCTTCTGTCTCTTTTTTTTCTCTTCGCTTGATAGTCGGGGGCAATAAGAGGTAAGGCGTAGACGGACGGAACACTGAATCTGTCTATGGGGAGAGAGGGACTGTGCGCATGTCAAGATCAGGTAAGCGGACGATTAATGGTTTGGACTAGTCCACGTGAACAATGTGGCTGGCGCACCAGGATGAGGTCAAAGGGCCCTTTTTTTTTTTGAAGAACAACCTGGCTTAATTCCCAAAGAAACGCACGCAACCGTGATCAACAACACACTAAAGCTGCCTTTCTGCGGGTAAGTTTACTACTACTAGGGAGAGTAAGGGAGAGAGAGGACTGGCTGGTTGGCTGGCTGGGGAGAGAGAGAGAAGGGAGGGAGTGAGAGAGGGGAGGGGAGAAATTGAATGTGGGTGGTGGGTGGTGGTGAAAGCAGCAGTAGCAGGACTGGAAGCAGTTACTTTTACTGCTGCTTAACTTACTACTACTACTGTATGTGGAGGGTAGAGTAAAGTACCTACTTTACATGGATGGTCGATGGAACGATCAAAAAGTACACAACATACATACAGCAACAGAAGCAGTAGGCACTAGCAAGCAAGCAAGCACGACCCAACCACTGCAGTGCATTGCACGACAACGACAACCACGCACAACCCACAACCCACAACCCACAACCCCCCCCCTCCTTCTCCTCCATACATACAATCAGATGAACTAAGTGGAGTAGTAATAAGTGGAGTGCATGTACACATCAACGGTGGGACTACTGATGTAGCTCTAGCTCTGGACATCGTGAGAACCTGATGCTCATGCTGCAACTTGCTGCCCTTCTGATGCCTCTCATACCTATCCTATGATTTGATTGATGTCTAGCAATTAAGTGATGCTTTCCTTCACTTCCCTTCTCGACTGATGAATGCCCACGGCTACTGCTACTGCTCTGCTACTGCTTGCCCTTCGCTGCTGGCTGCTGCACCCGATCGAGGCTAGCGCCGTACATAGACTTCATAGTTGTCACTCGCAAGCAAATGCATCTTGAATCTCCACCGCCGCTTGTGAAGTACGGCTGTACTCTCAATCAATAGATACCCTGCTATTCTCCCTTCTGCATCATAAAATTTAACGGACGAACGATTTCCTGGGCTAACAATGCACGATGAGAGCAGCAGCAAAGAACGTTCATGCCCTTCTTCCGAAGGAACGAGGGTTTCCTTTCTAAATCCGCGAGACGGGAACTAAATCCAGAAATTCCTTTGGGATGCGCCCAGAGACCCTGCCTACAGCAGTTTCGCCATCTGTAAAGCACTAGGGCCAGCCAGTTTCTTAATATCTCCCATTCGCGCAAACATAGCCGTAGAAGGGATGAATAGATTTTTAAGTGCTGCATGCAGATAATGTGATGCCGACAGAGGGAAGTACAAACATGAAAAAAAAAAAAAAAAAATGATGATGATCCGCAAAATGCCAATTACCCAAATCCAAAGGAAAAAAAAAAGCAGGCAAACAGAAACTCCCCTCTCCTCGCACCCCCCCCCCCTCTACCCCCAATGAATGATTACAGGAAATTTTCGGCGTCTTGTAACTACATAAAAATCTCCACGCTGTGTAATTCCAAACCTGTCAGAAAGTTGAATTAAAAAAGAAAATCTCGTCAAAGTCGTTACCGTTCCGTGCTCGCCTACTAAGGAAAGTGTGAATAATGAAGTACTAGAAAGAAAAAGACAAACATAAAGTAAAGTGTGTGGAGAAAAAGAAAAATCCCACAAAAGAAAGAACTATATCGTGCATTATCTCCTCCACCCAACGTTAATCATTTCCCGTGATGCTACTCTCCGCGCGCTCCCTAGAAAAACGCAAATAGAAGGGTCTTCTTCAAAAAATAAAAGATGAAAAGAAAAGAAAAAAGACAGTTAAAATAACTATTCACCCAATAATCGCCCTAGAGTTAATATGCTCCTCCCTTTGTTCGCCCCCTCCCTCTCCCCCTCCCCCCACCTCCCCGCCCAAAAAATGAAGCCCAATAAAAACCTATATTCCAGAAAGCAAACAAGAACCAAACTCCCGTTTCTTTTTCGTTTCGTCGTTAACTAGTATTTCGCACACATTACCCGATCGATCGAACGGCTTTGCACCAGGCGGCTGCGTAAAAGATCTCGTATCAATATAGTCTAACCACCTATTCTGCCATTACGGTGTCTCCAGTTGTCTGTGCCACAGACTCTAATGTTGGTGTTGATGTAGTAGTAGCCGGGATGTCCTGAGGCGTCTTATCCTTGCATTCCACTGGCCTATCCTCCATAGTCTCCTCCTTGACTGAAACCTCGGGACCAGTAAAAGGCGCAGGGCTCATTGCTGCAGCTGATGAAGGGGTTGAAACCTCGCTGACCGTTGCCATGGTACTGCTAGCCGTATTATTTCCATCTTCAGAAAGAGGTGCTGCGGGAGGCGGAGATAGGGCCTTGGACGAGGGCGAGATCGCAGGAGTTGGTGGGGTCGATGTGAAGCCCTTTTGCCAGCATTTTGCAAGAAACTCAGGGTCCACCGAGCCACCATACTGGCTAGCCACAGATTCCCAGAAACAGGCACGCTGAGCTTCGACGATACGGATAAGCTTTTCCTTGTCGATACTGTCCGGGTTGCAATTGACGCGGAGCTTGTTGGCCTTCCCGATTGTATGCTTTCGTTGAGCTGCCGACCCCTCAACTGGCTTGGGGAGGAGTGGTTTGCCCTTAATCTTTGGCATCATGTTGCTTCCCACTTTCTGGATGGCACCGGCCGCATTGACGGGAGAAAAGCTGCTCTGGGGACTCGATGATCTCTTTGAAGACAATTGCGTTTCCGAATTGGATGGGCTGGCTACTGGAGAAGTCGCGGAAGCGTTTGATGAAGTTGAGGAGATTGAACTGTTTCTCTTGCGTCGATTCCCCCCATGGGATAGCTGGTGGTAGTGGAGCCTGCAAGCAAGCTCCGTCTTGTCCAGATGGCTGGCAATCTTCTTGTATGCAACTCTCTCAAGGCGCATTTGCAAGAGATAGACCTCCTATGATTGTTTGTGTTAGTATGATTTGCACATTGTTGCGGCGCGCAAACCCCACGAATGAGGAGAGGGTTGGGAATTGAAAAACTACCTCTTCTTCCGTCCATGCTTTACCACCGCCAGCAGCGGATCCTTTGCGCCCCTTTATGATATATGTTAGTGACATTGAGGCTACAGGATGCCCAGTAAATTGGAAATCTCACTTTTGAAACAGAAGTCACTGGAGAGCTCATGGTTGACGAAGTTGATATGATATAGTGTTTTTAGAAGGTAATTGTATAATGGCGTGGGTTGCACAAGAGAGTGGTAGTAATATTGGTAGTGGTAGTAGTAGTAGTAGTAGTAGTAGTCGTGGGGAAGAAGAATAGAAGTGCCGTCTTGATAGAAGATGACCCAAAAAAACAATAATAATAATAAGTTGTATGAACAGAACCCACGTAAAAAGTAGAAAGTTTGCTTTTGCTAGGGACGAACTGGGGGGTTGCAAGTAAACTGCAAGGAGAGAGATGCTTTATTGAGAAGGGGGAGAGTATGAGGGTAAGTAGTGGTGGAGCGCCAGATATTAAACGGCGGGAGGAAGACAAGGTAGAGAGATGTAGCAGTAAAAGTATGGAAGAAGAACGGGAACACTGGCAAAGAAATAGGAATCTATAATGTACCCTGTAGCCTGCCATGGGCTATTCCTTTGCGTTGTCCGTGCTTGCGACTAAGGCAGTACACTGTTGCTTGGTATTCTTTACTGCCTGCCAGTGTCCTAGTGGCCTGTATGTAACGCGGGTGCCGTTGGTTGGAGGGGGGGCGGGGGTGTTCTAGGCCTGGGGGAAGGTAAAGGGGAGGGGGGGGTAGAATGTGGAGGAGGAGGAGGGGGCTTGCTTCTTCCTTCGCCGCCGCTCCTGCTGTTCGATTCACCTGTAGGTACATGTAGGAGGAAGAACGGGTTCAGAACAAACTAGTCTTAGTAGCCCAATATTACCGTAAAAGAAAAGAAAAAAAGAATGTCTACATATCATTCATACATACATAGACCTACATTTGTTACCTTACAGAATATGTTGTTAGATAAGTACCCAAAACCGCATTTATCTAGCTGTAGGAAAGCCTTCTGGATGCCCGTATGAACCTGTCTGTTTTGTTCAAGCTGGGTTGGTTTCCAATCGAACAAGAGGAGGTACGTGCATGTGTCTGATGTCTGATGTTTGTTCCCGTCCCTTTGGGGGTTAGGTCTTGGAGTGTACGATCCGGTTTGGCGAACTGTTTGATACACATAGACAAGCGAGGGTCTCTTTCCCCCTGATATGGCTAAAATAGCCTGTATCTTTGATGCTGAACGTTGTCCACGTTCTTTTCTAAGTCTTCATGTACGTTTACCATGTCCTATTGTGATCACTTGTCGCATATGAGAAAAATGTGTAAGTGGTTTGAGACTGGAAACAGAGGTATCATCTCGGATTCTCCATGGTTGTTATATAGAAACGAGATGCCCGGGAAATAGGTTTGGAGAAATCGGTAAATGTAAGATGTCATGGATGTAAACTATGGATCGGTATATAAATATATATATATAATATATATATGTGATGGAATATGGGGGAAGGAGAATTAAAGGTGTCGAAAGGGAAGGGGTGTGGTCCAATGGTCCATGGTGACATTGACAGTGCACTGGTGGTTAGCACGTACCTACATTGTAGTAATGGTGGTTGTGGTAGTGGTGGGGTTGAAAGAAGGGGGGGGGGGGGGGGGCAAGAATTAGGGGCGCATCTCCATCATCTTCTTCATCACAATCATCATCACCATCTACACCAACACCATCTTGTGTCTCTAGATAATTGCCCGAGGGGATCGATAATGATTGAGATACATGCCCACACCTGTATAAGATAGATCGAGGAAGGTCGAGGAAGAAGAACAGAAGAAGACGAACACCCCTACCCTACATTACCTTACATGCGGGATAAACACCACACATTTCATCACAACCACTACTCTACCAGGACAACCACCCCCATTTATTTTTATTTTTGTTAGAGTACCACCACCGCAACAAGGCGGTCTGAGCCTCTCCCAGGGAACAATCGGAAGCGAAAAAGTGAGATTTACAGGCTCATGGGACATTGAATTCCGGGATAGAGAAGGTTGTTCCTTTTCGTTTTAATAATTGTTTTTTTTTTTCACAATGTTTTTTTTTTTTGTTCCGTCACAGTACTGTCCTCGCATAAAACGCAGACACTTACTGCAAGGCAACTAGGCACCTTCGAGAATAATACATACAGTAACCATCCCAGGTGGGACTTCCAAGCCAGGAACTGAGCGGAAGAAGACGAGAGAGGATCTCTGAGCCTATGCCATTCATCTCGTTTATACGCGAATGTCGGTAGATGGCTGTTTTGTACCAGTCCTAAGATAGAACGACAAGTCAGGTCTGATTCGCTGGCGCATGGATTTTCGGCCAGTGTCAACACAGCTGCTTGCTGCTTGCTGCTGCTGGTTATGTGGTTAGGTTAGGTAGGTAGAGGAGACCACGATGTTAATTCGATCGAGTTGGGAGCAGAGCAGCACAGCAGTATGTAGAGTAAGGTAATTATGTATCGTATCGTATGTACCCACATACAGCCTACATACAGATGGATACCGAAGAAGAAGAACCGTAGTACATAACAAGACAAGAGATCGTAGCCGGTGGGGTAACCTATGCGACTCGATTTGTTTCAGCACGAGAAAGTGCAGACAACCAATCCATAGGAGTTGTTTGCTTTCCCCCCGGTCTGTACCTATCCCTATGGAGAATAGCTCCCGGCCCAACACCTACCTCCACCTAGCAGTCCCAACCGCAATGAGGAAGTTCCATCCCACGATTTCTGGGGATGTCATGGGCATGGCATAGCATGGCATGGGAGTCGGCAAACATCCTAATCATACATGGAGAGTAGTACCTACTTAACTTACAGCACCATACATACAGCCTACATACACTGTATGGGAAACGAGAAACAAATCTCCTTCCCACCGCCCCACCACCCCCGGCCCAGCGTCTCTCATCCCTTCTTCTTGCCAGCCCCGGTTTCAGGGTGTGGTGCTCTTGGTAGTACATGAGGTGGTAGTAGTTAGTAGAAGTACATAGACAGTGATAGTAGTGTAGTGGTAGACTGGTAGTGGTGCGTGTGCGTGTGTGTGCCCGTGTGGGTGGTATGGTACATGATACCTAAGTATGTACTCTAGTAACGTAGTACCAGTACTTGATGGCGCACGCCTATCACTTGTTTTATGTTTTATTACTAGTGTTTTACTATTTTGCTTTGTTTACGGCTATTATTATTACAATAATTATTAATATCGTTGTGATATGATTATTATTATCATTATCACTCGACTAGTTCTCTCGTTTCCGGGAACATTTACCAGCCCCATGTAAAGTGATGTAACCCACTCTAACCAATTCTTGTACCCCATACTTACATGATGTTGTTTCTCTACAGTAATCTGGCTGGTTAGTCCCCCCCGGTATGTAGTACTCTGGAGGTACTTGCAGAGAATGTAGCTTGTATGTAGCTACATTGTATACCCTATGTAGAGAAGATTCGCATTGTACCCAAGGCTAATAACTAATATGCCATCTGCATGTACCTATAGATGGCCCCCTCCCACCACCATCACCATCACCGCCGCCCACCTCCTCTTCCTGTACGTTCAACGGCTGTGTTTTCCCCATATTATCATCTTTACATGGGTGTTTGGTACATAAGTTTGGTTTGGTTTGGTTTGGTTTGAGAGAAGGGGCAGATAAAATAGATGGAGTACATACATCATACATTATTGCCATCCAGACAGATAGTAGGTAGCCGATCGGATCGGGTTTCTCCATAGTCCAGCCCGCGACAATAAGTGTCGTCAAGGGAAAAGAAACACGCCGACACCACTCCCTTTCCCGATGCTTCTTCACCTTTTTCTACGATACATATCTCGTACAGCGAGGGAGCGCGTTCCATCCCCGCAATGGGTAACGATATCGGGTGTTCTCACCCTTCGGGGCCAGGTCCAAACCTCCCTCGATCTGAGGGGGCTGGTTGGCAGGAAACCCGAGAAACAGATAGTATGGTTCGAAAAAAAACAAGTAAAGTCACCATACTAAAGTGTACATACATACATGGCTCTACCTGAGTACATGTACTTACTCGTTACTTTGTAAATTGTAATGTACTCTCTAGCAGCACAGTTGGTCGAAAAGGAAAAAAAAAAAAAAAAAAAAAAAAAAAAGTAGGATGATGTCGAGTGACAAATGCAATCTAATCCCACCCTTTCCTTCTCGATTGTATCCGACCCGCCAAGGAATCTCCGGGAACGGGATTTGTTTGGAAGCGGTCACAGTTGCGTTGCGATGATGGTAGTGGTATGGTGGTGGTAGCATCTACATCCAAGCTTGTGGTACAGTGGTGGTGCACTCTACCTACCACTACTACATGTACCCACCACTACCACCAGCACCCAGTCCGGATAGATTATGTACGTACCACTCCTCCCACAAGGAAGGAAGGGAGGGAGGGAGGGAAACCACTTCAAAGCCGAACTGCAGCATAAAAGAGAGAAAAAAAGAAAGGAAAAAAAAAAAACCCCGACATAGGGAATACTCTAGAGAATCAGAAGAAGAAAAGAAAACACCGTTATGAGGTCTCCAGGCCAATAGATACAAGCGGATAAGGTTCGGGAGTGTGTGGGCGAGCATTCTTTTTTTTTTTGAATCCCAGATTTTGCGACCTTCCCTGGGAATTACGATTTTGATTTTCTTGGGAGTGGAGGGAAATGGGGTGGGGGGGGGGGCGTAGGAAGGGAGGGAAACAAATCTCCTCCTAGGCCTCTAGAGTACATGGCCCATGCATACTGTACTGCTAGCCTCCTGCGAAACACTGATCAATAACTGTTTGCTGGATGGATCAATAACTTCTTCTCAAGCGTTACGCCAAACAACAACAACCACCAAATTTGCGGTATTGGACGAATGTGGAATGTTTATGAAGAGGAAGGGGAACCATACGTATACATACTGTACGTTTACCGCGGCGTCCTATCATTAATTATCAGCAAGCACCAGTGCAGCTCTTTTCCCTCACTCAGATCACCCCCCCTTGGCTCTTCTCCCTTCTTTTAGTTCCCAAGCCCCGACCGTTTGTTTCCCTGGTCCTATTATTTTATTCCCTCCCCCCGGCTCCCCCGGGCCCAACTAGCATAACATGCATTTTTTTTTTTTTTTTTTTCTGTTTATCTCCCTCTCAAGAGAGCTTCCAGTTATTAGCTTATGTAGTCCTAATGAACAGATTGCAGTTGCCCCCCCATGACCAATGTACCAGTTACAAGAATTTATATTCCTCCTAGTACATGTATATATATATAAACGGCGAAAGATGTTTGGCGCACATATTATGAAATGATACCCTTTTATTTTATTTTTTTCCTTTATCGTCGCGTGACAGTAATAGCACTTGAGCAGCAAGCAGCAAGCAAGCAAGCAAGCAAGCAGCAGCAGCAGAGCATCATGATCAGATCACAGTACTAGCCGCGGCAGCACAAAATCGCCCAGTGTGTGCGGAGATCAAGGAAAAACAAGAGCTATGATGATGATGGGATCCAAAGGTGTAAGTAATAATACCTTGATATGCGTGGCCGGTATGTAGATTTTGATATGTGCGAGAAAGTATTATCTGTATGTAGCTAAGGCCGGCGGGTTAAGGTACTTTTCAGGCAGGCAAGGCGATATCTCTATCTTCATCATGAATTAAACTATGTAAGTACATGTAAGTACATGGAGGTCTTTTTTTTCTTTGGTATGTTTGGGCAGCTCCACACAAACAATACCTTACCTTACCCACATACATATCTTCTACCCCGCACTGGTCTTCCACAACGCCCACCACCACCCCCCCCCCCCCCCCATCGAATGTCGCACATGGCTCGGCCCTATGTACGTTTTTTCTATCTTCTTCCTTTCTCCGTTTATTCATAGGAGAGGGAAAAGGGAATAAGGGAAGGTAATAGGGAAGGAAAGAAAAAAAAAAAAAAAAAAAAGCTACCTTGATGTACACCCCCCCTCTCCCCCCCCTCGAATTTTTTTTGTTCCCCTCTATATAGAGAGTACAATGGGTCGCAGGCATCTACCCACAAAAGAACGGGTATTCTACCTACCTACAGCCTGCAGCCGTGGCGGCGATCACCTAGTTGCAAGTAGCAGCAGTAGTAGTAGTAGCTCGAACCTTTTCGACGCTTGCTTTCTCGCCCGTCACTTATCGTATCAAGATTTCAGTTGCTTTTTTATATCGGATCATATCAACCCTACACCCCCAAAGCAGTAACTATCAGACAGAGGAAAACAAAACTAAACTATGTCGTGAGTTCACATCTTATCAGCCGCCTGTTGTTTTTTTGTTTGTTTGTCCCTTGCCCTGCCCTGTCCTTGTCCTGCCCTAGGAGGACTGCCTGACCCTTCCCCTGCTTGCCCTCTTGATATTTCTCATACAGCACGTTATCAGGGCCTGCACGTCGAGTACTTCCTCCCTCCGCCAAAAAAATAAAAATAAAGGATAGGACTTCCCGCAAGAAAAAAATAAAATAAAAGTCAGAGGTATCCAAGTAAAAGGTCAGGTCAAGCAACTGACACAGTACCCGTGCGCCTACTTAGGAGTATGCCGAAACGGCCCATCAAGCCCGCCGTTAACGTTGAGCACCTCAACCCCTCCTCAGCCACAGGAGGAGTAGGAGTAGGAGTAGGAGGTGGTGGGTTATTACCGGACATCGAGGAACAACATCCCAAAACCGAAGATGATGATTCCGCATCGGCCGCACTGAGTCCAATCACCCCGACCAACAAGAAGCGACGGGCGTCCAAGCAACCTGCATCAACAGGATCCGGTGAGGGGGGGCCATCGTCGGGCGGGGTGAAGAGGACACGGACAAACACACCATGGACGGCGGCGGAGGAGCAAAGACTGAAGAGTATGAGGGATGCTGGAAGCTCGTGGAGTGATATTGCAAAGACGTTCCCAACGAGAACGGAGGGCAGTGTGAAGAAGCACTGGTACAAGGTAGGTGATAAATATCACCCCTTACTGGAACTCAAAAAGTGTATTGACTGTGAACGTGGGGGTAGGATATGCATTATGCAGAGTTTGCTGAAGACGAGGTGAGCGTCCCTTTACCTTATCGTGTATATATATCTTCTTCTTTCTTGCCTGCAGTTGCTGACTGTTGGATCGTCCGTGAAAAAGAGTGCGGCCCTGCTTGCGGCTATCAAAGAATATGATGCAAACAAATGGAAGGTTATTGGAAGCAAGGTTGGAAAGCCAGCAAAGGTACACTCATACTCATGATATTCTTGTGTCCATCTTAGTTCCATCTCACCCCTCTCCTCCTCCGCTGCTGTTCTAATAAATCTTGGTATTGAAACAGGCTTGCGAGCAATATGCAAAGGAGCATTTCTCGGGGAAGTAAGATTTGTTTGCTGGGAGAACCGGTCAGTCTTGGTTTGGCATAGGCAGGCGCATAGTGATGGGAAACCTTTTTTTTTTATTTCCTTCTTTTTTTCTTTTCTCCCTTCCTTTTTCCAACCCCGTTTCCTTCCTTTCGTTAATTTTATTTATTTTTATTTTATCCTCCTCTCCGGCTTAGTTTTTGATTTTGGTTATTATGGTCGACATCCTCCGGTAAACGATTTTTATTTGTTTATTTGCTTGTTTTGTTTTTTTTCCTCTGAAAAAATTTAAGGTTTTTGTGGTAGTTAGCCTCGTTTGTTAGCTTCGCGGGGAAATAGGTGGGGCAGTGCAGGGTTCGCAAGGCGGGGGAGGGAAACTAGTCTAGGATTCGGAGGTGGGGGGGGGGGGATACTCGATCTTTGAATGTCGTCTCTTTTTTTTATCCTTATTTTTTATAACCCTAATCCTTTCTCGGTACTTTTTTTGTTCCTTCGTTTAACGGCGTAGCTGGATGCATTATGATTGACTAAGTTTTTGACACATAAGAAGATGTTGGAGAACTGCGACTGAAACGGAGGCAGACAAGCAGATAGAGGTTGAGACGAACCACAAAAGTATTAAGAATTTTCTACTTGTATTCCTCATACTAATCCATATCATATCAGCGCCTGGTTGATGAGATATCATTCATGATTAATCATGACCCAGTTACCTCATACCAGGGAAAAAGGGCTTAAGAGGTGAGGTAAGGAAAAAAAAAAAAAAAAAAAAAAAAGCCCCAAAATTAAGCTCTCTGGACATGGAAGTTCCGCAATTTCATGCATTAACGAGGGAAGAGCCAAACTCGGTTCCGGCCGATCTAGCTGCCGCCAAGAGTATTACTCTGCCCCCCCTCCCCTCCTTCCCCTCGGTAAGGTAGCCAGGATGTTCTACTCTTGAGTAAAGTAAGCACGGGCCGATCCTGACTAGCTGCCGTTGAACTACATACATCATGTCGGAATAAGTTAATGGATGGGCGGATGGATGAACGGACGGATTGACGTACATCGTACATAATGCCTAGGACATGTTGGGGGGAGGGAACATACCACACAGGTACAGTACATGTAGGTACATACCATACTATGCCTGATACCCCATATTGTACCTACTAGTATCCTGATCAACACATGCAGTAGTACCACCAACGCTGATCACCACTACCACTATCATCACCACCACCACAACCACAACCATTACCACTACCACCACTACCAACAACCCCCATAGATAACTACATCAAATCCCGTGAGATTTACACACCAACACATTCTCATGAAGCTCATCAGCCACAACTCCCGGTGGTACCGATATGTTCCGCAGCGGATTTCAACTGGCTGCAGGATGAACACGCGCGGGATTACGAACGGCAGATTTATGACTCTGTAGTTATCTGTCACGTTGGCTCGGGGTCGTGTCGTTAATGGGTCAAACTATAAACCGGCGAGGTGGGTAATAGTAGACAAAAACCAACAGTTTTCTTGCGCATAGCTGACCAGTCCGATACGATCCTAGTTGAATCGTTCACTTTGCTAGAAAATAAACAAAAAAAGCTCAGATGCTAATGTTGTTATACGGGTAAATACCGTACCGCGAATCCTTTTCCTGTCGGTACATTAACACCTTGCCTTTTGTGCGAGAAAAGCAAAGCATTATTAAGTGGCGAGATTGAAGAAGCAAAAAAAAAAAAAAAACAAGAGGGAAAATACCCTCGTAAGCAACTGCCATGGAGTTGCTGTAAGCTACAATGACATTCCGAATGTCATTTCGCGAGTAAGTACCATAGTGAGATCCCCTGAGAACAGACACGGCTCTTCCTTTCTCATTCCTTTCTTCTTCTTTTTTCCCCCCTTTCGTGGGATAGTCTTCAGACGACGTCTCCTGGGGACGTACATACATGCCCAAATTCATCAAGCAAGCGAAGAGAACTAAAAAAAAGGGACGATAAACGTTTGCGTCTCTCTCATAATTTGTTATCACCCCCGGTAGGTAGGCAGGTACTCATTGGCAATTGGTTGAGACCAGAAATCAAAGGCGGTTACCCACAATTATAACGCCGAGTAGTCAGAAAT
Source organism: Morchella sp. 2016-72 (assembly GCA_024713865.1). Lineage (NCBI taxonomy): Eukaryota > Fungi > Ascomycota > Pezizomycetes > Pezizales > Morchellaceae > Morchella > Morchella sp. 2016-72. Next base: position 3,381,977 of record JAMJEY010000003.1, read on the forward strand.
CGATCATTTTGACCTGGTCTTTGGCGCTCATCATACAACTGGGGTGTTGAATGATTAACCACCCCCCCTCGGCACCCCAAGTCCTTATCTATATCGGAAGTTATGAGGTAAAGACAGACTGCAATTTGCTTTATTTTTTTTCCTGTTTTGACGCCTTGTCCGCTTGTTCGCAACAACACGATTATAGACTTTCCGATATGTCTTGGAAGTCCGCGATGACGTGGCTACCGTGGTAGGGCGATGGAAGTGATTATTTCAATCTTGCAAATTTATAAGCCCACGATCTGTGATCGGCAGTAAGGGAAAACAAAACCTAGGAGGTATTTAGGTGCGTATGACAAGGCACGATCATAATTGTCTCCAGAGGATGGATGGTTGGTGGTGGCATGCGCCTCTGCAAAACATCCCGAGGAGGGTGGCTATGATTGGACTAGATTAGATCAAATCTTCTTTCTTTTACGCCTAAAATTGCCCAACCGGAAAGTTTCTGGGGAGGGTGAGATTGTGATATGACGCGAGGCAATTCGAAACAGATATCCTATTACTTGTTAAATGTCGATGTGACCGTTTTCCTTTGACACTTGGCTTCGGGTAATGATTTAAAACCGTGTGTTATGGGTCCGGATTGACCATGAGAAAGAAGCAAATATGATTGATCGGCCTTGAGTGGATGAGGTGAGGTTAGGAAATCTTTGGGTAACGTTACATTAACCTTGGATTTTTGTTCTAATATATGTAGGGAGAGGATTAAGAGGTCCACAGATCATGTCTCGAGCAGCTTAGCTGGGTCTCGGGAGGGAGCCACACTTACTATATTTGCGTAGTGCACATGCGAAAGGTCCAGAGTATCACTAGGACTTGATCCAGAATTCCACATTCGTTTTCTGCACTATTGACCGTTGGTGGCTGAGATTAGTAGCATTCTGGATAGAGTAATTAGTATGCAACCCCCATCTTTGACTGGCCTCAAAGTTTTGTAACCAAGATATTGTATAGGTACAAAAACACTTTCTGCAATTTTGGTTGGCGCTATGAAACATATTCATGAGTCATTGTGGAGATAGGAATTTCAACAGATAAGGTGGAAGGCTTAAGGCCGAATGTTGATGACGTTGCTGAAGACTTCATTGTGTCCTAGATTTCAAGCTATCTCCTTGGACTTACTTTTTTCAACCTTTTTTTTTTTTTTTTTTTTTTTTTTTTTTCACTAGGCAAGCCATGAAGTGCTGCAGAGTTGATGTCGATTAAACCCCATTCTAGACCCTTTCACCACAACCAAGATGGGTCATGATCACAAATTTGAAAGCAAAGGACGAACCTGGTATAACGGTTATCTGCAGCTTAGCACTACCCCATAAGAGGAGAGTTTTTCCGTCCTCTCTCCTGCGCAACACACCATGAGTAGTAGTGGCATTGCTCATCGTTGATGTACCGAAATAAAAAGAAAGTTGATGATAAAAAGCAGTCATAGATATGATCCGCCCTTTCTTCCGTGAGACTGCACTCAGCACTTAATTCTGCCACCCCCCTCCCCTTTTTTCAACAGTGGATCTGGGGGTGGGAGGTCCCGCAAGGTTGTTTTGTTTAAAGGCTGATTAATTTGATATTGGATGATCCTGGCTTGGTACAACCAACCGAAAGTGTAGCAAAGGGACATATCAATGGTAGGTTTTTAGTAGCCAGCCAGCAGCAGATACTACATGTATCTCCGCATAAGTCCCGTGAGGAAGACAGGGGAAAAAAAAGAAAAAAAAAGGAGTTCCCAATATCTCAACAAGCTTCTTGCTGACCGAGGAGGTATGCACACATTTGTTATTTGTGCGGCCCTGTATGATCCGATGGATCAAACATGAAACTCTGACATTCAAGCGAGGTGAGAGATAGGTAGATGTAGGGAAGGTGGTATGTTGCAAATTCAAGGCTCCGGGGAGTTCACATGAGTATTTTTTCCACCCCCGTGCGATTGATGCGTGGTAAGTTCTCCTCCCTTTCCCCTTCTCACCCTGGTCCACCCAGTCCTGCCTTGCTCTGATATGCATCTAGTGCTAGGATAGGTGATGTGCAAGGGCAAAGGTTGCAGGGGATGCGAGAAACAGATTTTAAAACGCGAGCCGACGGTCCGCTTGGATGAGTATGTATCAGACCTCCAAAGGTGGAGACGAAGTAGTTGTGACAGCCAACTAGGATTCACTAGAGTAAAACGGTTTGGACCATGGATAACCCATGGTCCAACGTTCGCTTTCTCACAACCAACATGGGTGGAAAATATTTTTATGTTGTTAAAAGAAAAGCAAAGACGCAGAAAAAGATTAACGGAAAACGTGATCGCGCGCGTATATAACCGTTAGTATCAAGTGGGGTTTCTGTCACGCTTGTCTCTCGAAGTTTCAGCCCTGCCGAAGATCAGATGAACCAAATGCTTGAGTAACGGAGTGCCCGTCAAGATTGCGGATCAACCCCCTGAAGGGTCAGTGATCGCCGACACAACTTTGGAACCGAAAATCGTTCAAGAAACGATTCATATATGTGTACAACGTTATTTAACTGGTGTGACTTCTATATGTATCAATATCTCGAAATCGTAAAGCTCCGTGCGTGCCAAGATAAGGGAAACCGACCCAAGACGGGATCCTAGACGCGAGGAGGTTATAGCTTCGGTTGCGAAACGGCGGAGTGGAGGGTGGGGGTAGGGAGGGGGGGAAGTAGGAAGAAGAGGAGAGGAAGAGGATATACGGCATTTAGCTGAAGATTGCGATTGTAGTTGATTGTGGGTATCTATTCCAGTCATTTCATGTTGTTGGGTTAGTGTCTGTGAGTGTGTTGGGAGTTGAGAGAAGATCATCTCAACGAGGAAACTCGGGAGGTTCGTCCCAAAAAAGACAGTAGAGATATCAAAGGGAAAAAAAAAAGTTGCCCAGCCGGGGATTTTTTGGCGGTTTGTGACCAGAAATTTTAGGTGAGGCAAGCACAGTTGTGAGAAAACTGATTGGTGAAAGGAGAGAAAAGTAGTTAGTAGCAATGTAGTTAATGTGCCGGCGAGAAAAAAAAAAAAAAAAAAAAAGGAAAAGGAAAAGGAAAGAAAAAGAAACCTACCTCCAGTTGAGTAAGTATGTAGCACCTACAATACCCCTACTCACTACATTGAATTCTATCTGATTGACAGGGCTCGGAAAAGGGAAACGCGACAACAATAATAACAACAACAACCTTTTTGAACAGCCTGTGAGAGATGTCTACTAGGGGGAGGCATTTTTTTTAGACTACTCTCTACTATTTCAAGTATCCACACGCATACTCTACACGAGTACCTACCTACATGTAGAGTATGTACATAAATAACGTGCACACCACTCATAAAACCCTTTCACCCTAGTTAGACTCATTATTTACGAGTGGGCCACTCCTAGAACCCAACCATTCTGCGTGAGCGGAGATGACCTGCCAAAGCAAGCCTCGCTGATCCAGTGATTTGGGGAGGCTTTGCCCCGCACAAAAGTAACCACAGAAAGTCAAGACGAGAGCTGCAATATTTGATCAACAGCCACCAACGTTGTCTAAATTACGTTTGATGCGCAACGCCTTTTGACCAGGTTTAACCCAGGGGAACGCCTCAATTGTAGACATGGTTGGGGCTGCCGGGTCGGGGTTCGAACGGTCGCAGGAGGGTCGCGGGCGCAAGGCACGGTTCATGCATTGGTTCTTTCTCCACTTCACATCCCCCACCCTAAGTTTCGCTCGTTCGCAAAGAGGTCTGTTAGTTGAGCTGACAAAACGACAAAACGCACATACAGATATGTATGGGTATCTGCCAAGGGAAGCCCCAGCCATCTAGTCGCTTTCGTGATTCTTTTAATTTGATACTACATACTGTCTCCCCCGCTTCCCCTCGTCGGGTCTGCTTCAGCTCGTTACCCAGTCATTTGATCATCCATAACCTCATTTCCGAATGGGAGGATTGCCGGCCCAGACAGCAGGTTGGGCCGGCCCAGCGAGGGTTGCGCAACGTGAGCTGTCAAGTGTCAGGCGCCTTCCGTCTCAAGCCTTTCCCTTTTGCTTGAGCATCGAGAAAAAAATTCAAGATCCCTGATAACCATCCCAGGTACCTGATAGATATCAGGCATCTCCAAGGTAATATGCGAGTAGCATGCTGGCTACTGGGTGCGTTGCTCTGAAGTCTAAATAAAATTTGGGGGCATGCTGCTGCCAGGCTGACACAACGTACGCACGGAAACGGTTGAGGTCGTGGGGAAGGTTGGGGGAGATGCCTAGGAGGTTCGGTAGGTAGAGTATGTGTATGTAGGATAGAGTAGAGTACAGCAGTAGGCTTACTTTTGATCCGTGGAAAAGGAGTCGGGAAATGCTGGTTTGGGATGTAATCGTGCTACACAAGAATATCCAGTAGGACCAGCTAGACAGTGATTATCCCTGCACCTAGTTCTGGCGGCGAGTGTCCCGCAACCGAATTCACAACCACCATTAACCAACTCCACCTCCTCCGCAGCAACGGCAGGATCGACCGGTATTTGATTTTCCTCTTGTCCTTGATATGTGTACCTTTTTGTTATAGGGTAATTGCTATGGGGTGTGCGTTTAGCAAGGAAAGAGAAAGGGAGAGTGCCATAGGGTCAATCTGATCATTTAGAATTCTCTCAGTGTCCACAGGGTAAGGTGAAATTGCGCACGTAGCTAGGTGTGTAGAGGAGTACTTTTTGTACTGTACAGAGGTACTTGACTCGCATGTATAATTCTGGGGCTATAGTTTTGGCATACCTACATACTGTACGAGTACATCCTCCTGTTGCGGGTGTTATGGGGGTCATATTATACCTATCCTGTTCACCTTTGCGTACCTATAACCTATCGTCTCCTCTCCGAGTCTCCGGTGCATTGTTCTGTCTTTTTTTTCTGTTTCTCGTTCCGTGCACTCCGTCTTTTCATCGACCCTCTTCCCGTTTCCCGTCCTTCATGCCTAGTCCTGCCTTTGGCTTTTGCCCTTGCTCTCTTAGACGCACGTACCCACTCGATCAAGCTTGATCCTCATCCTCATCCTCTCCCTCTCCCTGACCCCCCCCCTCCCCGATCACACCCCCCCCCTCCGTCCCTCCTCCTCTACACCCGGCGGCGGTCTGGTGCCTGACTTGACCCACGTCTCGAGTCCCCAGTCCATTATTCTCTGGCCCCTTTCCCCCCTCTAATGTCCTCGGTGTTGTGCGCATATCATATCGCAGTTCTTGTTGTCTTCCTCAGCTCCAGCGGCCTGGACATTTCTTGCCCAACCAACCAGATTTCTAGATTCCACTTTCCTCGTTCCATCAAAACTTTCTTCGTCAGCATACTCCCAGCCCTTAGTACAGAAAATCTCCTTCTTGTTCATGGCATAGTCGTCGTTGAATCATGCACCAAAGTCTCTTGCACTCGCCGTTACCAGATAGCAGCTTCTCCACAGGAAGAACGAGTTTCGGTTCCGGATCGACTGATCGATTACTTTATCTCAAACTTAGCGAGCCCGAGGACGCCAGAGTAAACGATTGAGAAAGAAAAAGCCCATCACTGCGGGAGTACTAGAAAGAAGATCACGGGCCAGGCAACGGTACTTGAGGATACATACTTATATATCGTACCACACCCCGCGCATCCCAGCACCTATTTTTTTATTTATTTTCCTGGGTTATAGTTCGTCCACCCTGTAAACGTTATATCCAAGTCAGCACTGTCTGTCGTCAGTGGTTGCTCCTGTGCCGTACTCCCTGCTCCGGAACACGTCCCCCACCAAACAAAAAAACAACGCCCATCCTGCGCGCACCTCGCCCAAAGCAAAAACACTCCAACGAGGCAACGTTCGAACCTCATTAAAATATCAAGCACTGGTAAGGTTGCTGGGGGCAAGGTCTCCAGTGCACAGGATTCACGTTCACGACAGTGGCTGCCCCATATCATATCGACGAGTACCCTGGTCAGCATTATACCAATCGCCATTATCATCACCATAATAGCCAGTCGCCGTATATCTCACAGGAAAACGAGCCCCGGGGACTTGATTCCCTCGAAGACTTGAACGAGCCGCTGCTTCTAGTACAGCAGATGGCTCACCAAAGACCACCGCCACACATGGGCGGAGCAGGCGGAGGTCACCTTTATGGTCCGGGACTGCCAACAACTTCTAGCAAACCAAGAGCAAGAACTCATGATGCTTTAGAGTTAGATCTAAGTGGCCTCCGAGACGAGGAAGATGATCAAGATGCCGAATCACACTACCAGCACCACCCGCCCCCATCGCATCACCAGCATCCCCAACATACACACCACCATCACATGCCCGATCAGCCACCACCTTCGAAGATCGCACGAACTGGCCCCGTCATGGGACCCGGTGGAGGCTCACAAATGGGAATAGGCGGGCCTTCAAACGTTGCAGGGCCGTCGAATATGTCGCAAATGCCCGCACCAGCACCAAGACCACGGGGACCGAAACTCAAATTTACCCCCGAGGATGATCAACTTCTAGTCGACCTTAAAGAAAACAAAGCGTTGACTTGGAAACAAATTGCGGAATTCTTTCCCGGGCGGTCCTCTGGGACCTTACAGGTCAGATATTGCACTAAGCTCAAAGCCAAGACAACGCAGTGGACAGAGGATACTGTAAGGTCCCCTAATCCTTTTTGGGAAACCGAGAGACTTTCTTGGGAAAAAGCCACTTTTTCGCTTCAGGCCCGCTGTGTGCTGCTATCGCTTGGAGTTCAATATGCTGACGTTGATGCGGGGGAATGAAGGTGTTACGGCTCCGCAATGCCATGGTCGAGTACGAGCAGGACCGCTGGCGTTTAATCGCAGCCAAGGTTGGCAACGGATTTTCCCCAGCAGCCTGCAAGGAAAAGGCGAAAGAGTTGGAAGAGCAGTAGATTAGGAAATCGCCCATCTCAAAACGGAAAACCGATCACTATTCCACCAGACAGCTCCCTTGCAGCTATGGCTTGCAGGCAGTGGCTTGGGGTCTGTAGGTTGATATGTGGTATGTTTATGGCTTTCGCTTCCATTTTATTCTGTTTATTTAGTTCTCAAATTTGCTACTGCGTACTTTATCTTGTCTTTTGTTTATCTGGACTGAGCGAGCGAGCGAGGGAGTTGAAGTTATTTTTAGCCCGTGCCAATTTTTGGTTGAAGGCAAATACTGTAATTCGATGTTTTTGTAGGGACTATTGGCGTTCATCCTTCTTTCCATGCTTTATTATTGGATTTTATTATTGACCTCCTCCCAAGTCCAATCCCGGAAACCTTTTGTTTATTCGTTTCCTTTATCCTTCTTTTTCTTGCGATTAATTCTTATTTCTCAACTCCTTTCTCTTTTGCGATTCATCCGGCAACAGGGAGCGCAATTTGGTCTATTTCCCTATCGGGATCGGGATATGGCGGGTGGGATAATATTGAGATCCCTTAGGGCAGGCGAAGGGAGCAAAGTCGACTGATCGGGTATCGTTGGTGTTATATGAGGGCGACGGGATATTAGGGGATAATGACTGAGGCTCTTTTATTTCCTTTTTTTCTTTCTTTTTTTTTCCCCTTTCCCTCCTGATGCATCTTTTCCAATGCATTTCTGGAAGGTTATTATAGGTTCGGTTTTCTTCTCTCTTTTGTAAGCATCTTAGGTGGTGGGGAGGGGGGGCCGTATTTGTGTACTCGTATTTTTTTTGGTTTACCATACCTTTTCCCTTTCATGGCTACTTTGGTATTAGCAAATACTCTTCCTATATCTTTGTCATTCTGGTGTGGTTTTTTTTTTTTTTTCGGTCATTTTTAACTGCTGGTTTCGGGTTCTTCCAATATATGTCCTCTACGTACCCGACCTCTTGCGTGGGGTTTATGTGGGGTACTTTTTGATCTCTTATGCGTGTGTATCCGTGGTACTTTGCTGTAGTATGAGTTGCTTGCGATATCTAGCAGATATTTTTTTTTCCCCTTCTTCTTTTCCATCATAGAGGAGGCTGTATTAATAACAATATGGTTGCTATATTTGACGACAGACGTTGAATGACAGCGAATTGGAAAAAGAAGTGGGTCGCGCCACCGCAGTTCAAGGAAGGATGCTACCACCTTGCATAGATCCACTCCCTCCCAAAACAAGTTATATGTGCACCTTTTAATGTTAACAATGAACTTCATATAAGCATCTTAACGTAACAGATAAAAGAATATTATTATACGTCACCGTACGTGTATGTCTCTCGTGAGAGTTGAACATGAAATTCAATATCAGATGGGTGATAAAAGAGCCAACTAAGGGGGTAACCAAGAATAAGAAGGAGAGGGTGCAGTGGGATAAAGAGAACAAGAGAACAAGAACAAAGTTCGGTACGAGTCAATGTAGCTTTTCAGGCACTATAATAATAAATAAATTGCCCTGCCGTTCTCCCGCGCGGCAGTGTCGCCGTCTTCGTCTATCTGCTGTGTTCGTGGGGTACCGGAGATCGGAGTGGCTGATACAATACCATTGTTACTCCACAACAACACCGACCGCCACCGGTAGAATCTTGGATGGGATTAAATCTACGCCGGTTACGAATCTTCTATCACTTGACACAGCGAAATCGTCTGATTACCGCACCACTCAACTACAACCCATCAATCAACCCCGAAAAATCTCCACTCAAGATCTCCCTCCCCACACATCCGGCTGCACGACAATGCTTTTGCAACGTACTTTCGCCCTCGCTCTCCGAAGAGCTGCTGCTCCCCGTTCCGCCGTTTCGTTTGCTGCGAAGCGCACCCTTGCTACCACCCCGATCCGCCGGGACATCAAGAAGGAGGTCGAGCAGAAATTCAAGACCTTTAGCGGTAATTCGCCCATATATCAAAACACTCACCCGAAAATACATTTTTAATAAACAATTTATAGAAATTAAGACTGAGGCGGACCTTATCGGTCCTGGTGCTGCCCCCGGTACTGTCCCCACGGATTTCGATCAGGCGACTGGTCTCGAGCGTCTCGAAATTCTCGGGAAGATGGAGGGTGTAGATATTTTCGACATGAGACCCTTGGATGCTTCCCGTCGGGGGACTATGGAGAACCCAATTGTTGTCCAGAGCTTCGGTGAAGAACGGTACTATCTTACCCACTCGCCACACTGATCCAGCGCCACGCTGGCAACCCCCCGCCCCCGCCAATTGTGGCAACAAAGCGCTGATTGATTTAAACATACAGATACCTCGGATGCACTGGATACCCAGCAGACTCGCACAATACAATTTGGCTTACTGTTTCCAAAGACAGACCAATTGTAAAATATCTCTTCTGTCTTACCACATAATCTTTTTGTCTTATTGCACTAACACGGATAGGAACGCTGCCCTGAATGCGGTGGTGTTTACAAGATGGAGTATATTGGTGCCGAGGCTTCGCACGACCACCATCACCACGATGAGCGTAAGTAGTCACCTGATTTGTTTTTGTGTTGTTATTTAGTTGTTGTTGCATGAGCCCGGAATAACCACCCGGCGAATGCGACCTCTTTCGCGACTATCCTTGAGAGGAAGGACACAGCTGATAATACCTTCAATACCTTCTTTTACAGACCACACCGAACACGTCGACCCGCCCACTATGGCAGACTTTGTCAAACCGCAGTACTGGTAGGCAGATACCACTTTGCACATACCCACCTCATACCTCGTATCCAAGTTTGGAATATTCTTTTGTAGAAAAGTAGAATAAAGTAGTTAGCACCCAGACCTCTACTTAGCATTAGCTTCCGTTGTTGTCACTGCCTGCATTCATCCTTGGACCTAGTACATCCGACTTGTGAGACAGAAAGAAAGTTTTTGCGGTGATGACTTTCGGGATGGCTCATCAGAGCCATCTCTCTATTATTCCTATTATTCATCGTCTCCATCTTGTGAGTTGTGAGTCTTTCTGTAACCCGGGAATAGGAAGGCCTCATTAAAGGTCTGTGGACGGAACTATCCGCAAGGGAGGTATTCGTTGAATATGCAATGCCCAGTGCGGTATGCGCTGTGCGAGATCGGCATGCGGTTGACACTTGAAGTTCGCGTATCTAGGAGTTTGAGTGGTGGTTGGGGCATGCCAATTGCAAAAGGAACCTGAGCACTATTGCACAAGAACAGTTGAATTCCAGGGGCTAAGTAGCTGATTGGCTGAGTTGGATGATCCTCCACTGACAGACATGACCCGAGCATGAAGAAGGGTCAGGGACTCTCACAGAAGTATCAGGAAGGAAGCACCTGTCTTGGAGTGTAATATTGTTATATCTTTTTTTTTCTGTGACCCATTCCTTTTTCGTCTGCTATTCCCGTGGTGGCTACCCTGGATCATAAGATGCTCCTTCTTGGTCCTCTTTTTTTTTTTTTTTTTTTTTTTTTCCCTTCCTTCCTTTTTTCCTTTTTCTAAGTTTATCCTTTAGATAGTAAATTCCCTTGCCATGTCACTCATGCTCATGCCTTCTCTATGCAGGGTTGTACTACAGAAATAGCATTGCAGGTCGTGCCTTACACTTGCCTCCACGATAAACTCTAATCTTCTTCGATCCTGTCTGAACTAGAGTAGAAGGTACATACATGTACACACACACTCACACACTCACACACACATGTATCGGTACATGTACCTCACGAGGTGATTTGTACCCCATAATTGATATTATACTCGTGCCCTTGTTCAGTAAGTCAAGAACATGTAAGTGTAGAGCACAGGGTGTAGATAAATGTACCCCATAACACAGTGATCTTAAGTCTTACATGTATGTAGGGTGTGGGTGCGTGTCCTTATCCATGCCCCCCATCATCCATGGTACTCCCAAAACCCACCCGCAATCCGTCTTGGTAAGATACCGATGCCCCTTGATAGGTCCAATAGCCGGTACCTGTATCACGATCATCACTTTAATTGTGCCACTGGACATGAAACCTTCTCCCGCAGCTAGTTCTCCCGTTCCATTACATTACATACATCCTATTTCCCTCAGGTCCGGCTTCAAAAAGAAAGTATAGGGGAAGGGAGAGAGATCACCTACATTATCCTACCAGATGCGTCGTTATCAAGTACTGCATATGATATCACTGTATAAGTAATCAAAAAAAGATGAAATGTTCCGTTCCTAAACGACTCTAGCGGCGAATCATCGACTACCAAGTGCACAACGAGGAAAAACTCTATTTCTCGCGTCCAATAAACGCCCACCAAACAATCCACCATAAAAGGGAGCACAATGTAATTCCACTTTCATTTCTGTTTTGTTCTTTACTCAGGCTGCCTATTAGCTATACCCGCCGGAATTATACATACATCTATTGCCCCATAGATCATCTTATAAACTTTAAAATTCCGCCGTCGCCCCGTTCCCCTCCTACATCGTACACTAAACTGTTATTGTAATTTACTCTTGCGTAAATGCGTTAGATCTGTTGGAATAGGGAAAGAAAAGCCTCGCCCGCATTTGAATAAGATTCCAGCCATCCCCACCCCTACTGCAACCACAAAGGGGGGAAAGTATTACTGCATCTAACGTTATTTTTCTAGAGCCTCCTTGTACATAACTGTGCAGATCTTCCTCGCGGTCTCATGGCTCACACACGGCTTTGGATACCCTAACTTCTTAAACTCATCGATGCTTAATCTTTCGAAGGGCGCATGAACAGCCTTCCCTTCAATACCTCTTAATTCCTCCACCCATTGCTTGATATAGAGGCCCTCCGGGTCGAACTTCTCGCTTTGCCTCAGGGGATTGAAAATTCGAAACCATGGCTGCGGGTCTACCCCAGTACCGCTGCTCCAACCCCACCCTCCATTGTTGGAAGCGAAGTCACCATCGATGAGGTGCTCCATAAAGAATCTCTCCCCCTTTCGCCAATCAACTAGAAGATCCTTGCAGAGGAATGAAGCCACGATCATGCGTGCACGATTGTGCATGTGGGATGTAGTAAGGAGCTCACGCATTGCTGCATCGATGATAGGGACTCCTGTACGACCTGTGCACCAGGCCTGGAACAAAGTCTCCGCCTCTGGCGTTGTAGGCCACTTGATTTTTGCGTATGCAGGCTTGAAGGGCTTGTTCATACTGCATAGCGGGGTAGATGTCAGCAGGAGTGCATAAAGTGAATGTGGGGAGGCTTCTACTAACCACACATGAGGCCAATTGCATAAGACATGTTTATAAAAATCTCGCCAAGCAACTTCAGATATCCAGCTATAATTGATAGTGGTCAGTCATTTAAATGTTACAGCTGTATAACTTGTATTGTTGAGGGTAGACATCAAGGCCAAGCCGAACATCATACAAAAGGGTTATAAGATCTATACGGTTGCTGTGGGAACCGCAGAAGCTACGAAAGGGCTTTATTACTCACGTTATGATCCCCGAATTCCCCGAATTTAGCTTTTTTGTGGTATTGGCATCTTTTGCTGCTGCTACGGCCTGTCTCGCCGATAACGTGCCGTTTGCAAAGTGAACACTAAGCATACTAGTCCCTCTCTCAGAAAGAGTGTTCCTATCATCTGAGTATTTTGAGACTCTTTCTTCCAAGAACTTTCTCAACCTCGTTTGAGCAGCATGTTCGCCGGCTGGGAACCGACTTGCAAGAGCTTTAGCCTCGTTGGGGGACAAAGATTTTGGCTCAGGTGCTGGTGGGATTGGCAAATCAAAAAGTGCTGAGTGGGCCTCGCGAGTGCCTGATGGGTTTGCAACTGGGGGTGGAGAAGGTTCAAGAACTTCGGGATGTGTATGGATGTACTCCGTCCATGTTCGAAACCATGGAGTGTAAACAGAAAACTGTTTCCCAGTCGACTACCGTCAAAGATGTTAACAACAATGTACGCTAATAGTGGGCCAAAATGAACCCCGTGATACCTTTGTACTCAGTTCCCCAGGTCTCACAACGCAAAGGTCATGGTGCACACCAAAGCATATACCTCTCATTACGCCTTTCCTGATAATTTCCGCATCCCGTCTCAGCTCATCAACTTCGTATTCAGCGTTTGCGTAGATATGGTTGGCGCCCCATTCGCCTGCCAGTTGCAGAACGCGGCTCTGGACCTCATCACGGCGCTCGACCACTTCAATGTAGAGTGGTATGTCTAGTTTATTCAAATCCTCCTGTAAAACCCTTAGACTTCTGAGTATAAAGTCCACTTTAGCTGGGCTCGTGAGATGAGCCTCGAAGTCTTGTGGCGAAATGAGGTACATAGTGATAAGAGTCGCGTTTGTACCGCTCTCACTGGCTTGGGCCATCTTAGAGGCGAGGTCCAGAGCTGTGTTATCAGACAATCTCAAGTCGCCACGGAACCAGTGGATAACAGAGCGGCCCAGTGGTATCTGGTGGCGAGCATTCGCTGTCTCAGCCAAAGCTGCCTTGAGGGCTTCTATGGGGCGCTGGCGATCTCCATTTATATATTCGTGAGCACGCTCTTCTGATAGCTCTGGTGGGTAGTATTTTCGAAATATCAAGCCGCCTTGACTATCGTCATTATATTCTGGCGTCTTTAATCGGAACAAAGTGGCTTCCTCTTCTTCTTCTGCTTCAATGGGTGCCTCGAGATTTGTCTTTCGAGGGGAATCCTTTGTTTGGATCTTTCGCGCCTTTCTCGTGCGAGTCTTGGTAGGAGATGTCTTGCGTTTTGGCATTATAACGGGAGTCGATAGGTACCTACAAACAAAGCTATGTGGCGTAACTTTGGTTGTGTAAGTAGAGGACAGTGTAGTTTGTAAGAGAGTTGTAGTACTGTGAGCTTTAGGAGCTACCCAAGTCAAAATAATACGCGTACTATGCAGGACACGCTGAAAGCAGCCAAATTGGGGACATACTCGAGACATCTTCTGCAAGAAAGACCCTGATGACGATGCGAACTGGGCGATTGACTAAGGACCCGGCGATTTAAGTTTGCGGGAGACGCGACCGAGATCGAGATCCTAGATAAGCGAGGTAAGGGTTAGGTTAGCCTACTTTCAGGGTCCAGGTTGTCGGGTCAATCGTTCATAATATCTCACTCGCTTACCTGATCGATGGGAGATCACAAACCATCACTCATTTTCGGTTCATACCTAGAAATGCTTAAGGGCCCAGAGGTGCATCATCCCCCGGCAGGCCGAAACCTAGACAGAATCTGGTGCAGTGCAGTTATACAAACAAGGCATATGCCATACCGAATATGGAAATAGCAGATAATATTTCAACAGAAACGAACATTGATATATGCCAAGACAGTGAATCTTTATTGCACCGGATTCTCGACCTACCGGGCGGTAGATGGCTAACGTTCTCTAAATGAGGTGTCGGGAAATCAAGGTGTGGTGATCGTTACTGCATACAATTTTCTAAAGTTGTCAAGATATGGTGGGGGCCATTTCCATATTCACTATGTACTCGTGCTTCAAGAGTAGCCATGTATATAACACATTAACAATGTGACTTTATTCTAATTTGAGCCACGGAACACATTTGATGCCCCGGGCCTCAGTGTACTTTTCAGGCAGTGGCCGCAAGGGTAACTACATGTTGTGACCAATATACAACTGATAATAACACTCAGTGGTATCGAAGCCCCACTCCTATCATTCCACCCGCAAATGAGTTTAGTCTGATAACAAGCCGGTGGGAGGAACCTGACACGGGACTCCACTACAGTACTGATATCACTGGGGGCAATCGGTGAGGTGATATCAGATGAGACCAGTTAAGAACAAACGCCGATGAACAAGTCGCCGAGGTCTAGCGTTGATTCAAACAAGTTTTTCGATGTGCATCGGTGTCTTTTCAATGGCTTTCCACGATGCTGGATCGAATACGTATAATATTGCATCCAACAAGCATACAGATGTGCCTCTAAATCATCTAATAGACAGGAGCATCTCATATTCCTTTGATGATCGATTCTCTGTTGGTTAATTTAATGATAACGGTCATTTGACATGATAGCCCATAACCAAAACCCGGGTAGGAAGACGTTAAAATATTTATTCTAACCGAGCACTAACAAAAGGACTGAGTGTGAAGCAAAGTATGAGCTCGTTTTCCCCATTTTGTGAGGGGGGTGACCAATCGCAGAATTATGTCTGTTGCAGCGTCCAACCTACATGTACTTACATATTTTTTTTTTTCCCTCCCCCTACGATGCAACGCCACACACCGTTTCGATTGGGGCCCCCATTTGTAATTATCCGCTGTTTTGCATTTGATTCGGTAGTTTAACTGTCGTGAGAATTACCTTCTGATTTTTTTTCTTTTCTCCAATTATCTCAACTGTTTTTTTTTTCCCTGTTAAATCAACGTTGCGCGGTTTTTTAAGTCACGGAAAATCACTCGGTTTTTGCACCCAATCATTCTTAGTCACCTGACATTGTTGCCGGCGGGTACGGTTCTGTGGTAATAGAAAAACGTATTAACGTCCTATTCTCAAAAGAGCATTTAAATAGGCATAAAACGGCGTGAGTGCAAAGGCTTTCAATTTGTGTAGCCGAAATTTTCTGCCTCAAATCTGTTCTGCCCACTTGTATATGCCCAATCGCGGCGCCAGCCCATTAAAGTGTTACATTGGCACATAAAAACGTAGTATTACATGTCCTAGCTATATATAGCTTTATCAAGAGTACCACTTACATAAGTACGACCACAGGACTACATGTATATTGAACTATATACTTTAAGATCAAAGGAGAGGATGAATGACTTCCACCGAATTATATTCTAGGGAAAACGCCGTTAGAATTTACAGATACGGAGAGGAAATACTTCTTTTCTCTATTCCATAGGGGAGGGGAGGGGTTGGCCGGTCCCAGTACCATTGCTAGCCGGAAGGTTACATGTACTTGATGGATCGATCAATCAGCCAAGTAAACACATTCACGTGGCCATAGTGTACTTCGGGAGTGGGGTTAAGTGAAAAGACACTCTTCAGGCAATCTTGGCGGCGTGGTGACTTCTCACTTAACCCCACCCCGAGGTACACACAATTGGGTGCCTGAGTGAATCCAAGGTAAAGAGGCCAGTGCGGGTTTGCTGGTTTTGATTGGCTGCTTCAGGTGCCAATTCGCCACTCGATCAACTTCGCCGTTATCCCAGAATGGACTATCCCTCGGGCTGTCGAGACATGCAGATTCCCCAACTTCCAGATGTGGGGGGCGTATGGCCTAGTCACTTTGCTATTCGAGTTATGTACTCGGGTGTGTGGGTAAGTGATCAGAATCGGATAAGTGAATGTTGAGGTGAATGCGTGTGTTTATCTTATCAGATTCTGATCACTTTTTGCGACACCCTAGTATAGAGGAAAAGGCTGCCCGCCACTGTAATATAACTGCCTCCTTGGGAAGTCGGCGAATCTGTATCTATGTTTCAACAGCCTCAAGAATATTTGAACAGATGTCAAATCTCGGTAGAAGTGCAAAGAGATGTCGCTTGGGTTTCACCTTCATCTTTTCTGGACTCCACTGCTATTGCATACACAGACAAGACCCCCGCCACGGCTACCTTTTTTGTATGGCATGCAATAGTAGTCGTATTCGGAAACGTCATGAATTTTACGAGTACTCCTCACACTCAGCCCGGCCAGAGCCGATCCAGTTTGTCTATAAAGTCCCTACCCAAAAGTTTTCGTATTAATTAAAATGATAAACAGAGGTAAATCTTTTTTTACCCTTGGGAAAAGCCTTTTGCACACTCCTGAATTGGTAAAAAGGAGTAATAAGATCCTGTAGTGGAGAACCCCGTTGCTAGGTAGCTTTTTTTATGGGGTTTCACCACAACTGCTTTCGGGCTTTCAGGTCTTGGGTAGGGGCTTTACACAATTACCGCCTCGCAATAACTTTGCACAGTTCCTAATAATGAGTCACTGGCTGCGGGGGTTTAATGTGTTATCACCCCGGCCCAGAGACCGCCCGAGCTAGTTTGTGCTACAGCTATATATCTCGTTGACCGTACAGTATATGTCATGAGGCAAGCACGGTCAGGAATTCCGTTCCTGATACATAGCTATGTCCCGGGCCCCCTGAATTCCGATCGCTTTTTCTTTGGCGTAACACAAATCAGAAGGAAGGCAATTATTGCATCGACTAAAACCCTAACCCACAACTCATGGTTAATACTCATAATATATCACTCGGATTTATGCCTCCCACCAAAAAAAAAAAAAAAAAAAAAAAGAGAAAAAAAAAAAAAGTCAACTCCACAACTAGCTATCCAATTACTTGTCCCCCTAAAGAAGAGTAGAAAAAAAAAATCCTGAATGCACCGCGCTGCCTGCCGGATGAACAAAAATAGAGGGAGAAAGGGGAAATGAACAAGAAAATACAAATAAAGAAAAACGAGACGCCGACTCCGACTCCGACTCTCCAGACATAATTCGCTCGTAAGACAAGAATATTAAGAAAAATGCCAAAAATCTAACAGAAACAACCCTAGCGATGAGGTTCCGATCCAGTCGCCCACCCGTCCCAGTACATGACAATTTATGTAACAAAAGAAATAAAGAAAGAAAAAAACTGGATAATAAAACGCCAAGACATTATTTTTTCTCTCTCTTAAGGCTTTCACATCCATACAGTCTTTTCTCCCTCCCGGGACAAAATAGATAAACAATCCAGAAGATCTGCAGAAAGATATTGAAAAGGAGGGTTCGGGCCAAGGATACATCGTACCAATCCATATCATATCATATCGCACCAAAAACCTCAAATCCATCTTTTTTCCAAGTACAAACCTCCAAGGAAACCGACACCCCCCATCCCACAAAGGAAACCAGAAAGGGAACCAACCCGTCACAAAGAAGAAAAGAAATCTTTGTCGTGTCACCGTCTTCTATCCCCCGCAGCCACATCCACCGCCACGATCTCAAATCTGATATTTCTTCGCCAAAGTTGCGTGCACTTTTCTACTCCACCGCTTTCGATCCACCGGGTTAAGTTCTTGCACTGGCTAACATCGAATACCTCCAGATTATGGCACCCTTCTACAACAGCCTCGACGCCTACACCAGTGACACGGACACAACCACGGACCGATAGCTCTCGGAGTTCTAGTAGATGGAGGCCGATAGCCCGTAACGAGGAGTCGGAGACCGCAGAGCCGCAAAAGGAAAGTTTCAATACCGACAAGTGAGGGCAGCCGAGGGAGAGGACCTCTGTTGCTGTATCAGACAGGGCACAACAAAAAGACTATTTAGGTTCGTTGGTCAGTCTTTGGATATGATCTATGGTTAAGGGGCTGGAACGAAAGGAAAGGATGTAAAAGAAAGGAAAAGAAAGAAAAACTCGTGATCGCAACGTGTTGGAAAATACGAACCAGATCCAGAACTCTCAGCCCCTTTGCTGCGTTTGTCAAAAACACCACCGCACTGTCTGTGAGATATGTACAATCCGCCAAACACAGACTCCTTAACCTCTCAAATCTTGTCATGCTCCAACTTTGGAATCCCTGGTCCGTTATTGTTGTGCACCGCGTCAAATCTACATGTTCTAACCTCTTTGCTGCATGCGCTGCCAAATGCGACATTGTCCTATCAGTAACATGTTTGCAGTAGCTCAATGTCAAACGCCTTAAGTTGGGACATCCTATAACTGTGCCTGGGGGCGGAAAGATCAATGGCTGCTTGTTTGCCGCAGCAGCGGCTGCCTGTTGTTCCGCATACATGGGGTGGAACTCAGGGACCACCCACCCAACTACCCGCGCCAGCAGCGTATCACTGACTTTCCGGCAATTGCTCAGATCAATCTCCTCGAGTCCTTTTGCGCGGTTGGACATTTCTAGGATCGCCTGACCAGTAATGTCCCAAACGCTCTTCATCCTCCATGTCTTTACGTTAGCCCCACAAGTTTGGGCTAGGACGGTGAAGCCTTCGTCACTGATGTGGAAGCAATTTGAAATGTCAATTAGAGACGGTCTATGGCCAACAAAGGGGGCGATCGCGTTGATGAGTACAGCATCGTTGATAACACGGTTGTAAGGCCGTAAATCGAGCGTTTGCAGGAGATAGGGCGAGTTACATAGTAGCTTTGTCCAGTGCGCTGAGACTTGCCGGACACGCATCAGCTCGTGCAGTTCCATGTGCTTGAAGATGTGTATTAGTATATCATCCCCGAATTGCCCTATGTTGAACCGGGATGGTTTCCTTGACAAAATCCTTGCCCTTTTTGGCGCTGAATGATGCTCTGGGGGCGTGGTCGCATGTTTTGACTTCATTGGGGAAGGTGTAGTGGCTCTAGATAAAGGACTCGGCTTTTCTTCAGTGGGTGAAGAATTGCTGGAGGTGCCCACGGGCTGCGGGGGTGGTGGTGGTGGTGGTGGTGGTGGGGCAAGTGAGCCTCTCCTTGACTTTGCCCCAAAGGCCTCAAAGTTGATGGGTAGATAAGGATCTGGATCAAAAGGTTCGACAACATTTCCGTCATGAGGGCTCGCGACTACTTTGAGTGGCGATTCTTGTGGGGCACGGGGGGAGCTCTGTCGATCCGACAAATCTAATTTCGCAATTGTGGGCGTTGGTGGAGCATCAGTCATGACAAGATTCTCGCCATCTGCATCCATTCTGTGTCTGGCTGTTGATTCAAGTTGTTGTTGAACCTCAGGTGGACACTTCTTCCACAGTTCCGCCAAAACATCACCCTCAATCACAAGGCTCTCCACGTACGTTATGCTCCTCACAGTAGCCGTCCGTCTCGGGGCCAGGGAAAGCGCTGTAACCTCCCCAAAGTGCTGACCCTTCCGTAGCCGGGCTTTTACCCTGTTCTTAATGGGATCTGTTACTGATTCATCCACTACCTCCACTTCTCCACGAACAATGAAGTAAATCTCCCTTCCCAGTGAGTTTTGCTGTATGATATTTTGGAATGGACCAAATGTGCGTGGCTGCGCGCTCAATCCCAAGAAATGTAGATTTTCCTGCGGCAGGTTTGCAAACAAAGGTAGCTCCTTTAATAGTTGCCGCACATTCACTTGGCCGCTGCCCAGCGCCGAACTACTGACCCAGGGACTCCCGGGGGTGAGCCCTTGCGAATACAACCCACGGTTATTATTTCCCCCATCAGCCGCCCGACCATTTTCCAGATCCAGATCTCCATCTGAGTCTACCGACCTCTTGACACCTCCTACCCGAACACGGCTGCTCTCCCGCTCCTGTTTCTTTTTATTCAACAGTGTCAACCGCTCTTCCGCCTCTTCCCTAATCGCCCTTTCCACCGCCGGAAAGTTGGGTAGCTCCCGCTGTAGTGCCTCCTTCGTCAAAACAACTAGCAAACACCGGCTCCGCGCAATAATCGTTGCCGTCCGCGGAATATCCATCAGAATCCCAATCTCACCAAAGAAGGCCCCGGGACGCAGCTCAGCATACGTGCTCTCGCCATCTCGCGATGTGACCGCAACAGCGCCCCGGACAAGCCAATACATAGCCTTCGCATCGTCGCCCTCAGTCAAGATGTAATCTCTCGGCGAGTGTAGCTGTGGCCGTAAATGTGTGGCAACGGCGGAAAGAAACTCCTCTGGCGCGGAGAGAAACAGGGGAAATGATCGGAGGCGCTCGAGGAGATCGAGAGGCATGCCATTCTGCGTAGTGAGTGGCGATGGCCGCGCGGGTTTGGCCGGGTTTGTTTGGGACTCGAAATGGTGCACTATCTGCACAGTGCTGACATGCCCATTGGAGCCATCTGGCGCCGGGGAGAGTACTATTGGCGGTCCGCGGCGGCGATGATGCATCGTGGCTAGGTAATGGCACGGATTATATCGGTTTCAACTGCCTTGCCTTAGAGAGATGAAGAAGACGACTCTGTGGTTTTATGCCTGGGGATCTCCAAGCTAAGGCGAAATAATAGCTGACTCCAGGCGGCGAACGAGGGCATGCGGGAGGCCCAGTGCTAGCAAAGGTCTACCAGTGGTACGAGGTAGTTTGGGTATCGGAGAGGGGGGTGGGGGGGGGGTAGGTGGGCGAACCAGAAACGGGAACGAGTGAAAACGGGAACGAGAACGAGAACGAGGGAGCAGAGTAAAATAGTAGTGAAAGAGTACGACCCCAAACGGATCTCTTCAGGGACAAGAGCACAGATGCCCCTCCCCCTATCCGTATTATATGAAGCAATGCCTGCCGGGGACTTAATCTACCTATTCACTTTACGCGAAGGAAGATATTGTGTGCGTAGTAAGTAAAGTAGGAGCTGGTATGGTTCGTCCGAAGTTATTTTTCTTTTCTTTTTCTTTTTCTTTTTCTTTTTTTCTTCCCTTTTCCTTTTTCCCCTTCCTTTTCTTTTTCTCACTAAAAAAAAATGTAGCAGACTGCCCCTTCTTCTTTTTTCTTCTTCTCCTTCGTCGTATTCTTCTTCTACTACTACTACCTGCTCAGTCCAGCCCGGTTGGGGGTGGAGGGAGGTTCCGTGTGATATATTCCGTGACTTGAGGGTGGGGTTAGGTTAGAGATCTAGAGTGTTGCGGAACCGGAGAAGGGAGGGGGGGTGTTTCAGGCGTCTTAATGCAATGCCGTAGATAGGAAATTTTGACCCCCAAGTGGAAGGGTAGGAAGATTGATTGTAGGACGGGACAAATGGAGTATTGTAGGAATGTTATTGTATTTTAGAGAAAAAGGGTAATAGTAAGAGGTGATCGGGAGAGAGAAAGAGAGAGAGAGAAGAGAAGAGAGAAGAGAGATGGCGAGGAAAGAAAGGATGGAGGAATGGAGAAAAAGAAAAAAAAAAAGAAGACCGCACACAAGCAAGGAAGGTAGGTAAATGTAGGTAGTAGGTATGTGTGTGGTATGTAGCACAAGACACACACGACGCAAGAAAGGCTTCCAGAAGTTATCTGGAAGGAAGAGAAAACTACGGGTTAGGCTGGCTAGACCTGGCTTTGGGTGTGTGTGTGTGCGTGTGCGTGTGCGGTGTGTGTGTGAGAGAGAGTGTGTGAGTGTGTGTGTGTGCGTGTGGAAGAGAGTGGGTCTTCGTCTAGAGTAGGTATGTATGTCTGTAGTAGGAAGTGATGTATGTATGTGTCGGATGTATAGATACCTACTGGGATCGTGGGATTATAATATGTGGTAATGTGTACATGTGCAGGGAAAGTACTATACCAGCACACGATTGGCTCTATTCTCTCGGAGAGAATGAGGGAATGGGTGTGAATGAGAGTGAGAATGCAGAGGGAGATAGTGAGAGAGAAAGTGAGGGAGAGAGAGAGAGAGAGAGAGAGAAAGAGACCCTATCCCAAGGAATGATAGAGGGAATTGAGCTTGATAGGGGAGGGAGGGAAGGAAGGAAGGAAGGAAGGAAGGAAGGAAGGTTGTAGGTATGAGAGGTAGGTGGACTGAATGGAGAGG
Source organism: Morchella sp. 2016-72 (assembly GCA_024713865.1). Lineage (NCBI taxonomy): Eukaryota > Fungi > Ascomycota > Pezizomycetes > Pezizales > Morchellaceae > Morchella > Morchella sp. 2016-72. The sequence continues at coordinate 3,404,262 of JAMJEY010000003.1, forward strand.
TCCCTAGAAGAGCGAGAGAGAGAGAGAGAAATAAAATAAAAGAGATGTGGGATCTTGGGGAGTTTCAAGTTGCGGGAGTGGATGGACGAACAATGGGCGACGATGGTGGAGACGAGGAGGTTAGCCACGGGTGGTATTAGCCTTACGATTTACGGGGGGGCGAAGCGGGGCCCTCCTTGGGTAAGCTTGTGAGGAGACATCGCGGGGAACTGAAGAACTGGTCCGTGATCCTCTCACCCACCAACTGGGAGGCGGGGGTGGATCATCTATCTTCCTCAACCTATTTGATATTGGACGTATATAGAGGGCTCAGAATATGTATGATATCTACATGTGCTGCATGTATGCATGATATCCTCATCCTGCATAAGCCGTCCTTTCTTTTCTCCCCTACTCAATTATATCTCCGTGTTTCGATACGTTTCTTCCCCTCTTGACTTTTTGACGCCGCAGTTCTCGGTGAAAAGTTTCCAGGTCATCAGATACATACGGTACTGTGCTATGCGAGTCTAAGGAAGATAAGGAGGAGGAGGAGGATCGAGGAGGATGAGAAGAAGAAGGAGGGGGGATAGATAAAAAAATAATAATAATAACAACCAGAGTTTTCGAAGCTGCAGATGACCAACAGTACAAGGCACCCGCATTGAGACCCAGAACTAACAGACAAGGACTACATGCGTATACTCTAAGGTATATAGAGCAGTTGAACGCCTGTAACGTTTATCTACTCAACCACCCGTCATATCTCCTAAACAGAAGATTTGAAGAGAATTAATGAAACGAGTGCAGAAAGGGAAGAAACATTGAGCAATCGGATCATATCAGGGTTCTGACGCATGTATGTACGACACTGCTGTCTGTCCTTTTCTTCTGTGTCTGTTCCACCTCTTCATTCCTTCTTCTTCTCCATATCATCAACCACCAATGTGATTGATAGCCAAACACCTAGTTCCACGCGAGGGATGACGCGATGACGATATCACATTTATTTGCCGTGTGTGTGTTTGGAGCGAAAGAAAAGCTGGTCTCTAGCGGGTGTCCTTTCCCCTTCTTTGCACAGTGACACCACCACCACCACCACCCACCACCGCCGCTCACCAGAGATTTCTAATGCATCAACGCCAAGGTTGGCTATAGGTGGGTGGTTGTGCGCTTCAACGGGACGGGTTTCTCGCCTCTCGCAACTCGCTCAACCGCCGCCTAACCTCGCCTGTTTGCCGCACGATACCCGAGCTCACTCAGCATCCATCCCCCCCCTTTTTGGGCTTTTGACACGTTGGCCTCGGGGTAAATAGCGGTCTGCCACTTGTAACATTGCTAGTAGTTAACTGCCACATAAGTGCTTATCCATAAACCCCATTCAGTCCCTCCCTACATGTACCTGTAAGGGAGTTTGCTTAAACGGGGTTTAGAATAGTAAAAGACCCCTAACCCTGGTAGGTTCGCACTTATCAGAAGCGGGAACGGTTGAATCTGGTACTGATCTGGATACCAAGGATTTCAAACAGATTCGCATCGATAGTTTTGGAGATCCCGTTGTGATGTTCCCATCCCCCCCCCCTCCCCTCAACTGCAGCCCTGTGGGGTTAGTCTGTTTTGTCCCCCCCAAAAAAGCTCTCTTAGCGAAAAATGCGAGCCTGATGTCCGATTGGACTGGCTTGAAACGGTATGTGAGATGGCTGACATTGATGATCCGGGACTAAACGACGACCGGTAAAATTGGAGATAAAAAGACCTCAAGCCACTCCGTTGAAATACATAGAGGTTGATATACCAGGATCAATTCATTGTCGGGTCTTCCCTGTCAGCGAATATAAAATTTCTTAGCCTCATGCATGTCCCACTACTAGCTAAGGACCACTAATGAATACACACCTTCTTCCCAGAGCACCACAGTCCTGCTATAGGGGCGAGGCTACTTCAAGCTACATGTACTTACATGTACCTATGAAATTTCTCTCTAGTAACACGAGTACATGTAGTCACACCATCGTTATTGATACGTGTAGGCGTAGAAAAAACCAAAATTCCATATTTTCAATGTTACACTGGCCCTATTCCCTATGGGTAAGATCAAAGCTTATATTTCCCCTTTGAACCAGATTACGATTCAGTGCATACCTTTCCCCTGATTAGAGGTACTCCTGGTTCTAATGTTCTGCGACCCAATAAAGGAACCATATGCCGATCTATGCTTCTTCATCTCAGAGAGACCCATATATAGAGCAGAGAAAGCCGATGATCAACAGTACATATGTTGCCTTGTCTTGCCTTCTCCCCTTGCATAGAAAGCCGTTGCAGACATCTGCACTGTGGGGAAAGCCAACGGCGGCTACCCCGGAATTTTACCCTAAAGTAGTTAACGTGTTCTGAAACAGACCTGGGTTAATGTTTATGATTTTTTCTCAACTGTCAGATATAAAACGGACTACAATCCAATCAGTTACCATGACCGACCATAGCAGCTTTTCGTTCTGAGCGGCCCAAAGTGCCACATCCACGTTTACCACGACCTCCTGTGTTAGTAGAGTACAAGCGGGAGTGTCCTGAGAGCCTTCAAACGCAATATGAACGTTGAATCACATAAGGAGGACTATTATAGAGTAGGAATAAGGCATTCAAAAAAAAAAAAAAAAGAAGGAAAAAGGTTCCAACCGGACCGGACTTCCGTGTTTTGCGCACGGAACTATTCATCGGTAGTGCCCCGTTTTGTTTCAGAATTCGAAAGCAAGCGAATTTCGACATCCGAGATCTACGGGTCCCCCTAGATACCAGCTGGGGTTGGGAGGGGTACGCGGGAAAGCTGAAGTGATTGATTGCCTTGTTCGGTTTAGCTGCTTGGTGCCTTGTGTTACCGTGGTACTTGCAGGTCTGTTATTTAGAGTAGTATTTTCAGTGCCTGATTTGCATACGTGCAGAAAGGGATATTAGGAGGAGCTCCTGGGTGAAGATTTTTTTTTTTTTTTCGGTACCATTTAAATGGGGAGTTGACATGCAGCTAGCTAGCTAGCCATCTAAGTTCCCTTTGGTAGATGGGTTTCAGCCCCTCCTATACGCGCAGCCTGTTAGTGCTTTAATGTAAAATTGTTCTGAGCACAGTGGCACTGTACTAGTTGAGGAGATCGCGGTCTAGCCAAATAACATATTCGAATTTTTTTTGAATCACCTTCTAAGAGGCTTTTATTATTCTTGAAGTGATGGATGAGTGGCCTTAAGACGATGGGTGAGGAAAAACAACACTAGACGGTTGGTGCGGGGAACTTGAGGTCGGCAGTTTTTATGATGCACATGATTACGACTTGTCATCTGTGGCTCTTGTCTAGACACGCTAGTACTCCCCCCCACTAACGCGTCCGATCCGATATACGAGTGATAACTTATGAACGCGACACACGAAAGACGAGTGATTTCATATGATGGTTAACTCACATGCTCAGCTACACCTTGGCCATGGCTGTGTATACTTGAGAAAGGCGGGAGATGCCGAAAAATTGAGGTATTTTATTTACCTACCCTGGCTTGAGACTACCTATATATCACAATAACGGGAGAAGAATGAAGAATAAAAATAAAAATGCTTTGTACGTTTCAAGTCCTGCACTTTAATTCTAACGCTAGCCAGCACCAAGTGGCCTGGATTTCATTGAATTGCATTTCTAGAGCTAGAGACTAGAAATGCCTTAAAAATCGCTATCAAAGTCTTGGTGGTACGATAGGTACATGTATGTAGTAAAAAAAAAAAAAAAATCATGGGCTGATTAAGAGGTCGCTTATGTCTAGACTACTAAGAAAAAGTAAGTCTGTTACAGAGAGTTTTGTCTGAGAGATATTATTATCAATGTCTCAGGACTAGTGCGGCGCCGCGCCGGAAAACTCGGCTTATTATCTCCGTACTCACTGCGCACGGATGACATCTGCAGTCGGGAAGTCGTGATGAACGTTAAGACGAGCCTTATATGTACATACAGTACTGCTAGTAAGATGCTTGGGCTTAATATCGCACGAAACTTACGAGGCTGCTCAGATCCTGAAACACTGTGCATCATGTGCACTAAATAATATAACCATAATTACAACAGAAAACGGCTAGCCTCACGCCCATTTCTATCATACCAGTCTGGTCTATAATACTTCTTCATACACACTTTTGCTAGCACATGCAAGTGGACGGGAGAATAAAAAAAATCCAATCTAATTAAATTCGAAGCTCAAGCCTTGAATACATGTACCTAGCAGCCCAGCGTTCGAAATCCTGGTTCGTGAGTGCCGTTAAAATTATCATAAGAAACTAGACTGGTACGGTACCGGAAATATATGCACATACGCAGCTAAGTACTAGGTAACTACAGTACCGGAAATGGGCAGAAATTGACTACCGCATTCCAGTCATTACGCTAGTGATTCTGTATCGGTGCGGTATCGATAGGGTATTCTACTTACGATGCTGGTTTAAACTGGTATCCTTGACTGAATACCGTAGCCCCACGGTTACATTTTTACCCCCATTTCCGAGACTGTAGGGTTTTGTCACAAGGTCCGTCTTTTTAAAAGTGGGGTATATATGGTGGTGTATATATGTATATAACGGCTATATAATGTTCTTTCAATAACAAGTATTACGTGTCCTCAGTGCGATCTTCTTCGTTGGACTTACTGTGTGGTTTCACGATTTTCTACCGACTCTTAATAGAGCATTCGAGGGTGGTTAGAATGCAAGTCCATATTTCATGGCATGAAAAACACAATCGTCTAGAATTAGATTTAGTAATCCAAATGCTGGTAGTACGTTTCATTTCTTTTTAGAGATGAGCCTATTGAATGGGCAGAGGAATAGGTTGAGGATGGTTCTGAGAGCAAATGTGTTTTTTCAAGGCGATTGAAAAAGTGGTAATCCAAACAATTAAGGAGATTTCATTAGATGCATTCTCGTGGTAATCACATATATACCACTGCAGACCTACCCGGGTACATTTTCGGCCATCATCCAAAGGCACTTTAAACACCCAAATAACTATATGTAATTATGGGTCAACTCGAGCGTAATGTCTAGTAGGTAGTAGGATATGCTTAGACTTTCATGTGTACATGTCTACAGACATGTATGGTTGTTGTAGATTGTCTGTGTTGTTAGGTGTGGGTATGTACCTCCCAAGAAATTTTGCCAAGTTAGATAGTACAATAGTACTATCAACCTTGTTTGATTTAAGATAAGAGTGGAAAACAGTTTCCTAAACTCCAACTAGCTGACAAGTATTCTAGGATGTGAATAAGATAGTAAACGTTTTATATAAAAAAAAATAAAAAAAAAATAAAGCAAAGAAATCCGAGGCAAAGCAGAGCAACCCCCATAAAATCGTTATTCATATATCGCCCGTCCGTGCTCACTTTAGGAGGCTTATCTTTGTTTCTGCTGGGCTAGAGGCCTCGGAGCTAGGGGAGTATATACCATATAACCCGTCCTTATGAACACCAAAATGTTCTTCCCCATCGGGGGCCGTAAAATGTCCATATCCATATGTATTCCCCATTTTGTTTAACTGCCTCGCCCTCGCCCTCGTATTCCTCCCTTGCAGCTGCGTGCAATCTTCAATAATGTCGCTTGCGTAAAGTAGTGTAAATGTCTCCGCCATACTTCTCGGGAGGTGGGTCAGGCCCCGTCCAGGACGAACTACATGTACCCACAATATAAGGAGGAGGAAAAAGATCATAACGCCAAGGGAGATGCCAAACATCGGTGCTGAAACATAGACCCTATAGTGGCGGTATGTTGTGCTGTACTTAAAAGCGCGATCTCCATAACGAGCTTTATATAGAGACATATTGCTATACACGCTTTTTGTATACACTGCGTGCAGTTGTCTGTAAGCACTTTCGAATGCTTCCGCGACGTAATTAACGTCTGGCATCTCAGTTGCATTACCGAGTTGACGGACATTAGGTTGGATGTTTGCCATGATAATATCAATCCAACTCATATTGGATGATTGGATTATTGATTTTTGAAAAGCATCATCGAATGCTACTGCTCGATCAATTTTGCTGTAATTAGTTTCTGAGATCATACTCTCGACATCTGATCCCGCTAGCGTTTTAAGGACATTGTACGAAATGATCTGGAAACCATCGTACACGGTTACCGAAACCTCAGCGGCTATCATGCTTGAGTTGCAAACAAGTACAGTTGCTTCGGTGCTATTGGTAGGTTGGGAGGGCGGCTCAGCCCAGCCCACGAAAAAGGTTCCGGGGCAGTCTGAATCTATTAAGAAACCCGTGCTAGCAGTCGAGCTTTCATTCCAGCAAAAGCCTTGACAAGTAGATTCCTGTGCTGGAACCTCTGTCCAGCACTTGTGATCGATTTCTAGCATGGAGTCTGAAGTTTTAGGGTTCTCCACAATGGATACCTTGTTTTCCGGTAGTAACTCACAGGAGACATTCGTCCCAAAAGCTAAAGCCTCCCTAGACTCTATACTTAAAGTACTTGATTCCCACTCTTGCCAATTGAACGGGATAACAAAAAAGTCTGGAGCAATCCAGCTATGAAAAGAATCGTTTCCCGATACATTTGTCGCTAGGAGGGTATATCTATTTTCGTCTATGATTACATCACCGCTAATGTTTATAAAGTACGGCCTGTGAACGGCCGGGACTACGGTTCCAACGGGACGCGGTGAGAAGAGACCCCCGAAAGCTACTGCCAAGAAATTTGCAAGAATAATGGCGATTGTGAGTGCAGCAAGACCGAAGTTTCTGGCCTTAAGTGCCTGAAATGTTTGAAAATGAGGTGGTGTCTTATCGTAGTCTATCGTTAAAGTCTTAGAACTTGGTGCTCGGCCACGGCGAAGGATCTCATAGGGTGCAACCATGCAGGCATATGTTCCAATAAGTACCCATAACGGCTCTGTGGAAGTACCAAATATGGTGGGAAGGTGTGAAAATATAAGCTTATACCTGAAAGAAGATTCTGGTTCAGAGAATCGAAGCCCTGTATAAAGTAAGAACCCGACTTGACAAAGATACCTGGAAGGAAGTTTCCAGTAGTGGGTTGCAACCCCATACAACGATCATTTCCTTCCATCAAAACCTTCGAACTCCTCCCAGATAACATTATGCGACTACCTGTATGATGGTGGGATATGTAGATATGACGGGATAACTGACCTCCTTTCATTTTGTCGGAAATAAATACGAATAATAACAACGATAATAGAATAGTAAAGTAAAAAGTGTATAAAAATCCTATTGGGCCCCAAACCATTTCGACTGGGGCGAGACTTGACTTTTGCGCGGGTCCACTGTAGAGATCCTCAAGCTCTACAGCTCTTCCTTTCACATCGGTTACTTGTATATAAGGGCCTTGGTTGTCCAGCAAACGGAGTCGGTAGGTGCTTTTGCTTTCAATTAAGTACTCGCTTTGATCGATAGGGTGACGAAATTCTGAGCTTTCCATCTTCTTGCGTAGAGCTGCACTCTGTGATAGTGTCTGCATCAAGGCAGCAAGGCTGTTTGGCTCTCCATCAAGATTGCATTTTCGATTCCATGTGATGGTGAGAAGGATGAGAGTGAGAAAGCTTAAAACGCCGAATCCTCCTTGGGAGAGTCTGCACCAAAGTTCATTTGCAATATAGGCCTGAGTGTCGTATAGTCGAGTGCCATTGATGATCGTTGTTGAGTTTTGGCTATGATCCACGAACCCAGCATGAACGGTAAGTGCGAATAGAAGCTTAAATGCGGTTTCAAAATCCATTTCAAGGGACTCCAAAGACCGTGGATTAAGTTTAGGGCTCTCATCTCTGGAGGGGACTTCGGGTGAATATAACGGAAAGTCACCAAACTTGGTGGGTGGCGAAGCTCGACCAGTTACAACAAGCTCTTCGAAACTTGTGATATTGAATTCTTTGAACGGAGTTCTTTGATCTTGGCGATCGACTTTTACAATGTTCACAACACCCGATTTCGTCATCTCAATCGTGGCATTAACGGGTTGCGACCAATATGTTGGCTTGCAAAATGCCGGCTTAACATTTGGACCAAAGGAACTCAGGCTAGGCATCCAATATCCCTCACGTGTGATGAGAAGCTTCCGGCTATCTGAGCAGCTTGCTAGAGGGGAAGATAATGAGAAGAGATCCAATGACCTGTCTCTTGTATTGTTGGGATATCCCATGAATAAGTTATACGGGCACTGCCGAGTTGCAGGAAATCCCGACAACGATTCATTCCCCTGGTGTTCGGATAGACCAATGGTACTCAATATTTCGAGTAAATCTGCGCGGGGAAGCACAAAATGATAAGAACAATCTTCCTCATTAGTGATATTATATCCATATCTTGTCTCGAACATCTTTGCATCACGACAGCCCAAATCAGCTTCGTATAGGATGGTTTCCCCTGTCCATCGGTCTCCAACTTCCACTTCTTTGGGGTTCTGGAAAGGAAGGATAGCGTACTCCTTTGTGGTGAATTCCGGGAGAGCCCCGCCAAGAAAAACAATATTCCGTGCTAAATAGGAGGGCTCCGTTGATAGCGCCTTGTTGAGGTCTTGAGCCGAACGCAGGTTGGCCCTTTGGACTTCGGTTGTTTCCTGATACTTGTAGGTTGTGACTAAATCAAAGATCCCAGACATGGAGGGAGTAAGAAAAAAGCCAGTGATTGTCATGACCAGGCTGGAACAACAAACAGCCCAGTGCCTAGATTGTGTTAGTTATAAAGAGTGCCTCTGATTCTTTACTAGGGCGAACCTTTTCTTGAAGGACTTGTACGGAACGAAAAGTTGGAAGCTGTAAGAATAGTCAAGTAACAGGGACTGTTCAGCAGTAGCACCTTCAGGCTTTGATAATTGGAAGAATGGCTCGAGGCGCTTGAAGTTATGGTCTGCGCTGGCCCAAAAAAGACCAAAAACAACTGAGATGGTTGTAGGCAGGTAATTGAATAAGATATCCGCCTTGATTGGTAGAGTTTCGCGGTCCAAGTCTCTGAAAAATAAACCACCATTTCTCCGAGATTTTTTAAGAAGTAACTCAACTACAACGGTGAGTGTGAGGCAAAAACATATGAAAAGCGCCAGAAAAATTGGCCGGATTGAATATGGCTTCCAAGTTTTCCCCCGGTAGCTCCGCTCGTCAAGGAATTCTAATTCTATTATTCAATGTAGAGATAGATAGTAGACAAAGTGAATACCTTTTTCTGGGTCCTGTAAGCTTAAGCCTGGACTCCTCGTCGCTAACTTGGAGTACTTTGTCTTGACTGAGGCCAACATGGCCGATAAAGGAGAAAACAATAAACCTAAGGCGTATTGCTATGAGGTTCGCAGATACAAAGATGGATGGTGATGATGGTGATGATGGGCTTAAGGTCGACAGAGAGGTGGGGACTGGTTTCCACAAAAAGAGGGCTGGGACAGCTGTCGATCAATAAGTGTATGTTGAGGGGCCTGATGCTGCTAGATCGAGGGCTGGTTAATGTGCAATTACTTACATAAACAGTTGTGCTACCCAATGAACATGGCCATGGGTAATGGCTGTTGGAGCGGGAATAGAGTAGATGAGTGTACCTACATTTGAAGTTTGGGCTAGGACATGTGTGTATCAGACAATCGATATAAAAATAGTATAGGGTTATCCGACCGAACCGACCCGGGGCCGTGTGCGTCATTGATTGTGGATTGGCTAAATAGATCATTATCTCCGCATAAGTCCGGGCTAAAGAAACTTACTAGCATCTGTATCAAGGTTTGTACCATTGCGGAGACAGTGGATTATATATAGTTATCCTCGAGAGATACTTATGTCTATATAAGTATATTTGCGTGTCGTACTTGTTTTTTTTTTTTTTTTAGGGATATTAGATCATTCAGTCGCTCGCCATCTGATAGAGAGTATTTTCCAACAGTCAATTCCGACTATATATATATATTGACGTGACACTTCAAACTTGAGGAAAAATTGACAGTTCCCCTCAGTGGCCAAAATCAACGTGGTTAACAGTATGAGGAAAAAAACTCTGAAAACCAAAGAGTTTATCATACCTGTGGAGGACACTGTTGGGACTGGAAATGCATGATGCTAGCTGCTGTAGATATTTGTGGTCTCACAGGACGCTGCTCTGCTCTACTGGAATCTAAAATTGAAAACCCCCGGTTTCCGCTTCGGAGTCCCACAATATGCCAGTTCTTGGGATTGGTAGTTGCCAAATACTCTCTAGTATAGCAAAAACCACTTGCAATCGACAGTCAATACAAATATCGGCGATGCAATATTGATCCATTTGTTCATGTTTTTATTCTAACTTATATCGCATCCTCGTAGCTAGCGATATTTTAAATCTTTTTACTACTCTTATATATTTTACATGATATATCAAGGGGGGGGGGGAATCCTAATAATCATAATCAAACTTGTCCGCTATCTTCGCCAACTGTCTTTTCCTGATTAACCAGGCTCCACCACCAATTATTCCGCACACGGCCAATACGCCAATCACAATTCCTGCTATGGCACCCGACTTAGGTTTCTTTGAAGGCTCCGGCTCTCCGGCCGTACTTAGCTCTGCCTCTGAACTTGATGTCGCTTTGGGAGTGGAAGTGGAAGTGGAAGTGGAAGTGCTTTCACCAGAATTGGAAGTGGGAGAGACAGCATATCTAATAGTCGACAATGTGGTATGCGTGCTCAATATTGTGCTACTAATAGTTGACAAGGGGACCCTGATTAGTGTCGTTGATATTGGGACGTCTGAAGTAGACGTGGGAACTGTAACTGACGATTGTACTGATATTGGCACTGAAGATGCCGTATTACCTGCGACACTAGAACTGGCTGGTTCCTCAACTACAGGAGCGCCTTCTGTCATTGTGACAGTAGTCGTGCTAGTCGTTGTAGTCGTACTTCCATACTCTTGCCCTGGAACACCATTTCTCGCACAGAGACACTTGAAACCATCCGCTTTACCCATAAGCTCGACTCTAAATTCTGTCTGCATAGCGTCACAGTCTGTCCGTCCGGAGTTTATGCATAGGCTGCGGAACAGTGAGCCCTGGTCTGGCCCGGCTGGCTGGTGGATCTGGGCCTCCATGAGCGCACAGACAGAGGAACATTCTGTAAGGGGGGCATCAGTGGTGCGGGGAACGTGTGCGGTGATGGTTGTAGGGTTAGTGAGGAGGGAAGCAGTGGGTGTTGTAAGAAGGAGGATTGGAAGAATGTGGATGACGAAGGATAGGACCGACATTTCGAGGATGACAAACTTAATTCTGAAGGGAATGTGGTAATGGGAAGATTATAATTCGTTACTGAAACTAGTAATAGTAATGTGATATCGACCAGCGATATAAGAAAACACTATAAGCAGAAAGAAAAGAGGGGAGAAGGCGAGGATAAAAATACGGCCTGCCGGATCGTAAGTTAACACTAGATGCGAATGGTTGTGAAAGTAGAAATTATATACTCGAGGGTGTTGCTTCACTTTATAGGGCCCGATGAAGCAGATGACTTGATAATAGCACTAGCTGGAAACATTAGACAATGAAATTTCTTTGGCATGTTTATGAGGTTGGTTTCAAGTGGTTATGGCGAGTACAAAGAACGGTTATTGACCATCGGTGTAGGTGGGTGCTTTGTCAGCTAGATTCTACTAAGTAAATAATACCAATGTTAGGAGTCGGTATATTAGTTCTTATATGTAAATATAATAGACCTAACCCTGACTCGTGAATTCGAGGGACGATAGTCACTTATGATGATGTCTAAGAACTTATATACTTATATATCACTTTTAAACGCTCCAAGCGCGCCCAAACGCAAATACGAGCTCCACTGATTCTCAATGTTTATCGTATAGTATGTACATGTATGTATATGTACTTATTAGGAAGAAAAGAGAGGCATGTGCTCGCAAATTTATAACTCCAAAACGAAAACATCCAATTAGGGTATCGGGTATAAAAGTTAATTTAGTAGGTTTGGCAATCCAAACCCACAAGCAACCTCACGTTATCGGCGCTCCCCAATCCCCCCTCCACCCTATCCCCTACGCCATATCTCCTGAGCTCCCGCAGCGCCATCTCCCACTGGTCTTCAAAACATGCAAACGAGCCCTCCCATACAACCTCCCCGCGCTTCTTCGCGATCATCTTCAGCGAATTGACAGCATCCCTATGAATCCCAAGCCGTTGCACTATCCCATCGTGCAGCACCCCGTTGAAGCTCTTGTAGTCTGGGTACCACAGCCGAATCGTCTCTCCAGTCAACGCCTCTGGGTAAAACGTGCGTGTGGCTTGTGAGGATTGGATTCGGGCCTGGAAAAGAACATTGGGCGGAAGGCTTTCAATGTATTCTCCGTAGGCGGCGGTAGCGACGCTTGGGACCTTTACCGCGGGGAGAATTGCCTCGTCATCACTTTCAATGTGCTCGGACGTGAATGAGGCTTCAATCGTGGCCCTATTGCCATTGTCCGTCGTCTGTCTCTTGTTGGCTGCGGCCTCGGTGCGGTAGTCATCATCGGGGTGGCAGTAGATGTCGAGAGAGGCGGTGCGCGTGAGACGGCGCTTCTTATGAGGAGGTTGGAGCGCCAACATTTATGCCGGAGCTCTTGTCCCTTTCCGAATTGTAACTCTAGATATAATCGGCGGCGCGGGTGAGGTCTGTGTTTTGACGCGGCTAGCAACCACAGCCACGGTGGCAAGGGTTAGGGATACTCTACATTTCTCCATTAGGATATGAAAATCTGCATGTCGAAATATACCCTTTTGTAGATGATAGAGCATGTCCGTATATAGGAAGTTATATAGGAAGTGAGTCTCTCCTATGGATTCAATATACCTCCCGTTTGACTCTACTGAGACCTGATAACGTACTATGTATCGAGTTTTGGGTGCTAAACACCCCTAACCCTCAAGATCTTGGGGATACATGTACCTAAATGTACTTACCTAATATCATTCCAATATTGAAACCGGTCCAGCACATCCTTATAGGCGTAAACAATATCCTTATAACGAGATTCGACCGTAGTGCCCGCGAATTATCGCCATAGGGACAACACTCCTACATGTGCCTACCTCGACCTACATGTATGCACCGTACCTACCCCCCCTAACTCTTACCAACATATACTTCGTGCTCTGGCGCCTATGCTAACATCTATATAAACCCCTAATTCGACTCACAATCCAACTCATAATTCGAATTCGATATTTGGTCCTGCATCTGCTTTGGCAACTACCGCAGCAAGGGAGTTAAGTACTTAGGTGTAGATATGCGGGCGGGCAGTGGATAGTCTATAAGGTGGACAATACATAACAGCTTGCAAGTGAGTTAGTTTGTGTAGCCTTTTGTTTCTAAAATCATATTCGGGATAGATACAAAGTATGTACCTACCCTATCACAAATTTCAACGATGATAGCCTATTTTTTTAAATACGTAGTTATATTTTAGCTACCTCGCAAGTGTTTTGGCTCATATTGCGGAACGCCCCACACAGTAATATCGCAATCGGTGTAGTAGCTCACACTCAAAATCCAAGTTCTTATCGTCAACGATTCCTGTCCAACCAAGCAAGCAAGACATAGATAACACATGATGATGGCGCATTTCATCCTTTTGACCGAGCCATACACAAGTTTCGAAAAAAAAAAAAATCGTGACTTTGTTTAGGAACCTCGGTCAAGCATCGTAACCCCCCATCGGTGAGGAGGCCGGTGTGGCCCCAGACAAGCCGGGGTTCTCCCCGCATCACGGTTACATATCTAAAGCTTGTCGATCTCTGGAGATAGACAACTACTAACAGCACTATCGCGTCCTTTCTTAATACATAGGACGAAATGATCCATGTTTACCCCAGATATCCAACAAGCCCTGGTATATGGGGCATTTCCGGGGTACCTTAATTTGCTAGGAAGATACCGAGGGTTAGCTTGTAGAGTGGTAGAGTGGGTCTTGAGAAGTCGGGGAAGCCGAACCCCGCAATCGCTTATTTTCCCAGGTTTTTGGGTTTGTCACATAGGTAGGTAGCTCGATCAGTTCCTTATCCTTGGGTAACAGAGTATATTTCGTCTTGGGTGGTTGAATATATATCTTCGCCGATTGCCCTGTTTTTCACAGAAGACAAGCAGCAGCAGCGGTTCAATACTGTTCTGTCTACATTTTTCTTTCCTCTTTCTTTCTAATATAATATCATGTTTTCTAAGAAGGAGAATAACCAAGTTCGTCCGGCCCTGCCTGACGATGGACATCTTACCCGGGCTTCTTTCGCCCATTTGGACGAGAAGGCCATTCTGCGGAAGATGGATCTGAGATTAATTCCTATGCTGGCTTTGCTGTACCTTCTCTCCTTTTTGGACCGAGGGAATATCGGTAATGCGAGGATTGAAGGTTTGGTGGATGACCTAGGAATGACTGGGCCAGAGTACAACTGGACCTGTTAGTAAACTTTACAATTTAGTTTCATCTTTATTGGGGACAATGGCTAACCAGCAAATGATTGACGGTAGTGACGATCTTCTTCTTCTCATACTGCTTTTTTGAAGTCCCGTCGAATCTTGTGTTGAAGAAGTTAAGACCGAGTATCTGGCTGCCCTGCATAATGGTGGCTTGGGGCGTTGTAATGACGCTCATGGGTATCGTCAAAGACTACAAGGGTCTCTTGATCGCGAGATTCTTCTTAGGAGTTGCGGAAGCTGGATTATTTCCTGGCGTAGCTTATGTATGGGACTTCCCATCTTGGTTAATAGAGCTGAGTGTTGATATGATATAGTATATTACTATGTGGTATTGTCGACATGAAGCACAATGGAGACAGGCTTTGTTCTTCAGTGCTGCTAGTGTTGCCGGCGCATTCTCCGGGCTTTTGGCGTTCGGGATTGCAAAGATGGACGGTGTCGGAGGCCTCGAGGGTTGGAGATGGATGTAAGTATTTCAAACTTAGCCACCATAGGAGATGTTCCACGTACTTACTATGTTTTTAGTTTCATTCTTGAGGGGCTCCTTACAGTTGTTGTTGCATTCGCGGCCTTCTACTTCCTTTACGATTTCCCGGAAACCGCCGGATTCTTGACAGCGGAGGAGAGAAGATTCATTGTTTGGCGTCTACGATACCAGGGCTCCGTCGACGTGAGAGAGTCAGCAGCTGTTGTCACAGATGAGAAGGCTGAAACAGCAATGGTTGAAGACGTCCGCATGAACACGAAGAATGCACCCGCTGTTGCAGAGGTAGAAGAGTTTGAGTGGAAGTATGTCCTGGATGCTTTCAGTGATTGGCAGATTTGGGTCAACATTTTTGTAAGAGCTCCTCCGGCCGTTGCATCTATTTGTCTTGGAGACTAATATAATTCTGTGTGTAACTTAAGGTTTATTGGGGAATTGTTTGTCCTCTGTACGGTATCAGCCTGTTTCTTCCTAGCATCATCAAGAACCTTGGTTATTCATCTTCTAAGGCTCAATTACTCACTGTGTTTGTAAACCACTTTGATGCTCTAGATAAATTCGATTAGCTAACCCTGTTGATAGCCCCATCTATATTACCGCCTCGATTCTTTCTGTCATCACAGCTTGGACTAGTGACAAGAGGGGAATCAGATCACCTTTCGTATTTGGGGGACTCTGCCTAACAGCTATTGGATTTATCATTGCCGTCTCTGCACCACCAAGTGTTCCAGGACTGGTTTACGCGGGTGTTTTTATCGCCACTTGTGGTATCTACCCAGCATTGTAAGTCCCCCCCCCCCCCCCCCCCAGAAAATGGGACAATTTAATCTAACCGCCTACAGCCCCGGAAATATCACTTGGCTATCAAACAATTTGTCCGGCTCTCTAAAAAGATCTGCCGGAATGGCGATTCAGATCGCAGTTGGAAACCTTGGTGGCGCCATGGCGTCAAACTTCTACAGGAGCAATGACGCGCCTAGGTACACCTTGGGGCACGCATTAGAGCTTGGTTTTATCACAGCCGGTTTGATTGGTGTGGGCATCTTGTTCTTTGGGTATAAGAGGATTAACGCTAAGCGGGAAAGAATTGGTGATGATCATG
Source organism: Morchella sp. 2016-72 (assembly GCA_024713865.1). Lineage (NCBI taxonomy): Eukaryota > Fungi > Ascomycota > Pezizomycetes > Pezizales > Morchellaceae > Morchella > Morchella sp. 2016-72. The sequence continues at coordinate 3,420,277 of JAMJEY010000003.1, forward strand.
GGCTGACCGTCCAAGAGATGGCCAGACTGGGAGACAAGTCGCCCGGGTTTAGATATGTGCTGTGAGCTGTACAATACCGTCGGGCCCTTTTATTTGCATTGCCAGATTAGATGATCATGAGCCAATGATTTATGGTTATGAGATAATTTTTTCAATATATCTCTTCGGAGAATATATATTTGATCATAGCACCCCCTGTCAAGTGATATCTCAAAGCACCTGCCATGCCCCCATGGAGGCAGAAGCTTTAGACTAGCTAGTACATACTCGAGCCCGGTTCAAAAACGGACCAGAGAATATTCGAATTCTCAACACGGACCTTCTTTTATATATTGGAACTTGATATATACGGTAATCTAGAAGGCTGCAATTTATGCCTAAGATCCTCAGCCTTACAGTGTATGTACGCACACTCGCGTCACTCGGAACACACTTTTTGGCGGCAAATGTGCCGATTGGTGGGTGATTTTTGATGACCCAAACAATTTCGGCTCAGAAAGAACATCTAGATAATCGTTAATTCTGTGAATTTCGGCAAACATGTACTCCTAACTTATACTTATACTCCTAAAAACTAGGACCATGGATCTCCGCATAGTTAAGCACTAATATTGGCTTATCTTACTCCCCGCGAAGAGAAGGCTTGGGCGGCTTTTTTCCCCCCTCTTTTTTTTTTGAGGCCCAGAACGCTATCCTCTGGCATATCTGCTATATGCATGTCACTGTGAGGATATAATCTCTAACAACTCCCTGGGGATATAGTTACCCCTACATCCGAAACCCTCTTGTAATCCCTGCTCTTAATCTGGCTTTGACCAATTGATTACCTTGCGGGACCTAAAAACCAAAAACCAAAAGTCAAAAAAAAATAAAAAAATAAAAAATCTAGACCTAGTTCCGTGACCTAGGACTCTACACGGTAATTCTAGGCACATGATACCTGTTGATTTAAGTGAGGGGAGGGGGTAAGAGGCGTAACTCTTATCAAGTTGAAACTTGGTCTAGATCAAAGTCTTTAAGCTGCAGATATAGCCGGGAAATAAAGTACCCTTATGCAGCATATTTAATCTTTCGGACTTCCTGATGTCATGGATAACCAATCAACCGACCAGCAACCAGCTAAGGTACGTGTACGAGTTGAGCTCGAACCCGGTTCTTGAATAGTGATAATTGTCTAAGAAATCGCCAATGAGCAGATACGTATAGCCGCCTGTGGCCTTTATCTCAAGATTAATGCTCAGAGCATGAGAAGCCGAATTAAATGTTTTGGGGGCCAGAAGGGGACCCCTGATTATCGATCAATGAGCTTTCTAGAATCAGTCGGCGGTCGGGGAAAGCAAACCGAACCCCGAAAATCACTATTGTTGACAACTTCTGATTTGTTAACGAGACTCCACTGTCCGACCATATCCTCGGTTTGGGGGTTCGTGCTTACCATTTTGACATGTTAAACTAGCCAGAAGGTAGATAACTGGACCCGTGTATATATAATCCCTCTTTACATTAGTTAGCATGCTCCTTACTTGTAGAATCGCTATCGAGGTCCGAGAATTTGTCCAATTGCAATCCATGGCCTGGTCCTTTCGAGATTTTGAAAACGGTTACGACTGGACAGAATAAATGTGGGTGTGGTTGGTTAGCGAACATGGAACTCGGGAGTGGTGACAACAAATAAACTTTCGCTAGCTAGGCAGTACTGGTACTTGGCAAATGCCGCTATGACCATGTGCCTATCAGATGTTTGGTGATGCCAACACCATAATTAACAGGGATCTAATTAGTGTTTATTTGCACTTCAGTGATAAGTAAGCTACAAATTAAGCATCGACACAAATTCCCCGAGTTGAAATATAATCCCAAACAAAATGATATCCGGTTTCTCAAATTAGGGCGAATCATCATATCTGGGTGCATTACTCTCGATCTGATGTGTATTTGAGCTATAGAATCGATATTTTGCGGCAGGTATCGTTGAGAACGTATACAACCACTCAAGCCTTTTGTTACGTATACCGTGGGGTAACGTTTCTATTCACTACATACATGCCTAGCTGAGCTGTCTGCTGTGGCCTTTTTAAACGGAGAAAGCTCTTGGACCTCTCAGTAGTGTTCGTTGGGATTGGCTGGAGATAATCTAGACATGACGTTACAAGCTTGGGTCCTCGCAAGCCCAACCCTCCATAAATCCAGTAAACGGAGAAATACATATATTTGCTGGCTAACTTTGGTGCCCGGCTGATACTTACAGGCATAGTTGATTCTGGCCGGAGTCAATTCTAGATCGTGCTGATGAAAAAAAGTGGTTGTTGTTTCATCTAGTCACTTGAGTAGTTATAGCTTAGCTATAACTAAACTACATGTATGCGCATTACTATGTAGGTGTCACAAGGGATCACTCGATGATTTAACTAGCCCATATGACCCATGTCCTGAAGAGTTTTCGCCATGTTCGATCTAGATCTGCTGATCATGGTAGAGGGAGTGGCATGTGAATATTGTCGAAGATAATGCCACCGAAGTCATAGAGGTATATCTACCGCCGATTGATTTCTTGCCCGAGATATATCCGTAAGTGGTGGTATAGCCAGCTAGCTTTAGACACACCGATTATGAAGATGTGAATGTCTTTCTCGAATATAAAACTTTTGGGTAAAAGATTGAACCTTCGTCCCATGTGAAACCTCGCTGGCTATCTGGCTGCAGCTCAGCTCGTTTTGAAGCAAAATCCAATCACGACTAGCTTCTCATTTTTTGCGAGCTTCCGTTCAGTTCAACGGCTAGTTAGGTTGGTTCAAAATTGTTTAATGGGTACCTAACACCCAGTCAATAAAAGGCTTGATAACTACATATGTACGTACAGGATATAAAATTTACTCCTTAAAACCTTCGTCGAGTGTAATTGGCACACGTTGTGAATTGAAGCTAGCCAGATGCCGGGCCAAGCCAATAATTCTCCATGATTGCTCCGTTGTGCATGAGCCAGTTGCAGGGACTCGGGGGTTTTCTTTTCTTTTGTTTTCTGACCGGCCTATTATTGCTTTTTAGAATGTCTGCCTTAACTGCCGTGAAGTGGGGGGTTACTGATTCTCGCCCGACCCTTAGAGTTCTATTCAACGACATGGCGGGCTCCAAACCAGAACGAAACGGATGTTTATATTATTATTACATGTTAAATTTTTTGTTAACTGAATTATATTATTTAAGTCCTGGGGAGCGATGAGATCCCGGGCATTGCTTGCAATGGTGCATCCCACATGACCGGTATGCAATGCCGATGGTGCATGATAATAACTCGATCACCCGTTACTCGAAAGAAATTTTCTCTACATGCATGTACCTACATTGTACATGGCCCGTGTGTTCCTGAGGTAGCCATTTAACACTCAGTTTCACTGCGATGAATTTCTTCCTTGCCTGATATTTCGATTGCTTGAACTTCTAGCGTATAGTTTTCAATTGGTTTGTTATCATGTTATGCTATGTGCCTGTTTTCTATTGATGCGGGTTTGAGGTGAACATCCGGGAGGTCTCACTACAATAGTTGGAAAACTTTGGTACTGAACCCACCGACTATATCATTTCAAAAATAGAAGCCTGGTGTAGGTAGTCAACCTTGACTCAGTCCTAAACCTACAATGCAGGTGTTATTTGGAGCGCGATGGTCGGAGAATTCCGCCAGAATTTCCTTGCAGCTACCTAGTTAGATCTTCATACCCTCTCAGATGTCTAGACCACTCTATACTGTGTGAAATCCTTCAATTGAGCTAGTATCATTAGGCGAGGTCCAATCCTATAGTCTAGCACGCACGCCGCATAAGATGAGAATAGAGTATCGAGCATGCGCACTGATATATCACGATTAGCGCGATATTTCGTGCATCTAATATTACATTGGCCATGGATACGGTTAGTAAGACTGTCTCAGCCAGCCAGCCCATACTTACCCTAACCCTATAGCTACTTGAAATGGTATGCTGTCAGGTACTGATGTAAACAAAGTTTCACAGCGGGTTAAATCCTCTAGAGGACACATCAATTGGACAACGATACCCCCCCACATTTTCGCCTCACCTTTAACTTCATCATATTTTTGCTTCGCATATACTTATCTAGGTGTTTAGTGAAATCGGAGTAATGGGAACCAGTCTTGATCTCCGTCCTTAGGCTTGTTGTGACCTGAATACACAACTATCTTATTTCATAGAGTACCCACCACATGCCTTAATGATCCCGATGCTATTACTCTAAGGTCTGCGCACCACACTCCACTCAATGAGGATTGATATATGCTGAAAAACCTGAACAAGGGGTATGAGGGTTATCTCGATGTTACATTCAGCAGAAACTAGTTAAGCAAAAGCAACCAGGTGCAAGGCTTTTGTTCCTGCTACTGATTCAGAGCAGTGAGACTGCATGATTAAGACTACTTACAGTCACGGTACTGGATAACATTCCAGAGTACCTACATTCAAAGGTGTCACTTTATTGCATGTCATAATGCCCATGGTAACAGGCAATGCCGCAACCCCAAGATGGAAGCCTGAACCCCCGCGTCCTACCGGCAGTAGAATACTTTCAAAGATCAACAGCTTATCCTTTAGATGCCAGGTACTCTAGCTCATGATGGGGCGTAATGACCCCCCTCAAAACAAAACATAGTGGGTCCGGTGCCAGGGATTGATTAATTGCTTGTTCAATCCGGGTAGACAAACCTGCGGCTGTTGTCACCGGCACCGATAGTACCTAACTAGCTCGATGATCGAGAATTAGGATGGGCGAACCCTTTTATGCTAAATTGAAGTCTCTGGACTATCAACGTCAGATTTAGGCACCCTGAAACCCATTCACTAAGAATGCCTCATATACCCGCGTGAAACCTAGTGGATTATATGGCTTTGGACTATTGCCCCAAAAGCAACAGGCATCTATGGTGAAAAAGATCACTTCAAGCTAAAAAAGAAACTTAACGTAGATAGCCCTTCAGCTCAAAGAAATATCAGCTGACGTGCGGATATGCTAGGATCATAGGGATTTCGGTCCTTGGTTCCACCGCCTTGCAGACGTATGTACGGCGCCGGCCCTATAAGTTCGCAAATTATTCCTAACATTGCTGGGCCGGGAGCACTCCCCACTCGAGAACCTCAACTCTTCCAGTGTTTGGGCGCCTTTATGCGCTAATAAATTCTCAATAATATGATATCATCTCAAGACTTGGGCGGGTTAGGTTTGGCACTTTCTCCTAACATCATGTATGCTCAACAGAAATTGCAATAATAGAGGTCTAAATGCGACGCGTTATGGTTTTTTCAAGTATTTTACATGGGTGCATCTATCTATAATCTGCATACGTATACATACACGCTCGTTCATGAAAAGATAACTCGGAAGCAAAGCGCCACATACGCGTTGCCTATCATATTGTGTCCTGTGCGGTAATTCTACAATGAGCAAAAAAAAAAAAAAGGACTAGTATTTATAACCACGGCTTCACGAATGTGCTGATTAGCCAATCCGGGAATTATAAGTGCATTGATTGGCGTAGGTTTAGGATACTCAGCCGAGAATAAGGAGTACCTGTTTGGATCTTGATATACCTTGATGGGACACTCCATTGAACTGTATGTGCATACGTCAGGTCTATACCAAATAACAGTTTACTCACTCAGAATTTCAAAACCATGTTTAGGATAATGCAGACCGGATTTGAAACGGCTCAAATGCATCGAAAGATGCTCTATTCTACTAGAAAACCGGAAGTGTGGGGTCTGCAGCAGCCGTAGATACGGGACACAGGGTTGCCCATCCGTTGTTCATGTACCTACTTTAGGTACCTAACTGGACCGGCCCAGTTGCAGAAGCCAACTGCAGAAGCCAACGGGTCTAGTTTTCTCTAATTCGGCCGATGGATCCAATTAAGGAGAATTGCTAGGTACGCCATACCATAATTTCTCTTCCAAGTGACCAGGTCCTGCACTCACTCTTGCATAATGACCTCGGGATGGTTTCGAGGCACATCAATGGCAATAATAGATGTTATAGGTACTCCATAAGAGCCAATCTGAGTATAATAACCTCCATCTTCTGCATCTATCTACATAAGTACCTACATGTACCCTAAGGAAAATTTTTGTACGTACATGTAGCCATAGCCAGTGATCTGTCCCGGGAACTTGGAATAGTTTCACAGAACTCTACAACGAGTACGTATGTCCCTACTACGCCTCAAAATCCTGAATTGAGAGTAATAACGAAAATAATTACATTGTCAAATGGTTTTCTGAGGAAGACCTATTGATACACATCAAAGTGAACGTGATCAACGCATTGAACACCGAGATCCCCATGTCAATCTAGGTCCAATACATGACTCCCAAGAAGGTTATACCCCCCACACGGATGTATCTCCAGGGATCTAGCCATATTTATTGGCTGCATAAGGGCTAGATCCAAAACCCCACCATCCATACAGTACATATGTACTCCCTTCGCGTGTACGGATAGACTTCCGGCCCTGGGGCTAACGCAGTAACCCTCCTCATCCAGGTCCTTTGCACGTCTTTCGAAGGAAAAAAAAAACTAGAGTGACATTTACAAATTCTTGATCATCGCAATAGGTGTCAACGTGTTACTATGTTCAAACACATACGCTTACCGCTAGTAGAGCTTTTAGGTGGTAATAAGTTTCTTAGGCTCCACCACCACCACCCTTAAGCTCCACGGCGTACATATATCTTGTCCGTAAGTCCCCGCCAGTTCAAACCAGCAGCCTCAAGATATTCACCATCATCGTTCTTGAAGAAGCCCAATACATTAACCAGCAAGAACTTCAAATCCTTTACACTACCAGAACATAAAACAAAATGCATCTTCCAATAGATATGAAAACCTGGGTGGATGAGAGGCTCTCAAAGCTTACCATTGAGGAAAAATCTCTCTTGCTTTCAGGTGTGGATCTATGGAGGACATACCCTGTTCCCCGTCTAGGAATTCCCCAGTTGAAGGTTAGTTCTGCGCTAGGGAACACTTATAGTCGATTTTCTCAGTACTAATGCCATTCATTATAGACTACAGATGGCCCTGTCGGTGCTCGAGGGGGTACCATGGTCGATGGCACCACAGCGGCACTCACACCAAGCGCAGTATCCCTTGCTGCTACTTGGGATGTCGATATCATTGCTGGTATCGGAGAGCTTCTTGCTACTGAGGTCCGAGACAAGAAGTCAGATATCCTATTGGCACCTACCGGTAAGATCTAACATCCTTGTTAAACACCTATATCCAAGTTATGCTTACAAAAAATCAAGTTTGCTTGCATCGTTCGCCGCTCGGCGGCCGAAATTTCGAATCCTTTTCTGGAGATGACCCGTTCCTTGGAGGAAAGCTCGCCGCTGCCTACATCAATGCTGTCCAATCCCGTGGCATTGCAACAACAATCAAACACTTTGCTGCCAACGACCAGGAGACTAGAAGGTTCGTTGTAAATCAAATTATGACTGAACGATGCCTCCGAGAACTCCATCTGGTGCCTTTCCAGATTGCGCTCCGCGACTCGAAGCCAATGTGTGTAATGGCAAGTTACTCGAAAATTAATGGCGTGTATGCCAGTAATAACAAGGCTTTGTTGACTGGCATTCTTCGAGAGGAGTGGGGCTTTGAGGGCGTGGTTATGAGTGATTGGTTTGGCATGAATAGTATTGTTCCAAGTGTTGAGGCAGGCCTAGACTTAGAAATGCCCGGTCCTGCCCGGAAGAGGGGAAAAAACCTCGTCGATGCAGTTAAGAAAGGGTATATGAAGGAGTCGACTTTAGATATTAACGTGCGGAGAATCTTAGAACTGGTAACTACCCACTGCACATTGATAATCAGCTATTGGAGATCTGTTTTAACTAAGCTTTTACCAGATCTACAAAACCGGAAAATACAAGAATCCCGATTGGGTCGAAGAGCAAGAAGAGGCAATCAACCGACCGGAACATCAAAAGTTTCTCCGAAGAGCCGCAGCTGAGGGGATCGTTCTTCTCAAGAATGAGAAGAAATTATTGCCGCTTTCATTAGGGACGACAAAGCAAATCGCATTCATCGGCCCGAATGCTAAGGAGTCTGTGGCTGCTGGTGGAGGGTGAGTCAACCAACATTTGCTTTTTTTCCCCTTCCAACTCGGGAAGGTCACTTTTTGCACTTCTCGTGCAACTATTTCGTCAGCAGAATTGCTAACTGAAAAATTACAGATCTGCCTCATTAAACCCCCACTACCGCCAAACACCTTTGGATTCATTTGTCAAAAACGCCTCAACCAAATATCCTAACTTGAAAGTCAAGTACGCTAAAGGCTGCCTTGCACACAAATGGATCCCCCTGTTCCCAGAGACCTGCGTTTCACCAAAAAATGGCGAACATGGTATGTACATGGAATACTTTGACAACATGCTCCATCGAGGACCTGCAGTCCATGCTGCACACCGAAAGAGTACAGTACTTTCGTGCTATGACAATCTCCCAAAGTCTTTTGTCCCGGGAAAGCGATATTCTTACAGGGCAGTTGGGCTTTTGACACCCAAGACCACTGGAAGACATGTATTCAGCATGGGCACATGTGGCCCTGGACGTCTCTTGGTTGATGGCAAAGAACTTATCAACATCTGGGATCGCACGAAGGATTCAGAAAGATCCGAGATGTTTATGGCCTATGCCTCTCCAGAAAAGCGCTGCGAGCTCGACATGATTGCTGGTAGGACATACAACATTACCGTCGAAGGTGTCTCCCGTGAACTAGATCCAATCCCAGTTCACTACACCGACGAACTCTATAGAGATGAGGTAATGGATGGCTCGCGAGTTGGTTTCATGGAAGAAGTTAAGGAGGACTTGCTAGGTGAGGCCATCCAGCTCGCTCGCGAGTCAGACATTGTGGTATATGTTGGAGGGAAAAACATCGAATGGGAGAGTGAGGCCTACGATATGAAATCAATGGATCTCCCTGGTCCCCAAAATGATCTTATTACCAAGATCCTCGAGGTTAATCCTAATACTATCATTGTCAACCAATCTGGATCTCCAATCTCTATGCCCTGGATTAATGAAGCCCCCACAGTGCTTCAGGCGTGGTACCAGGGCCAGGAACTCGGAAACTCTCTTTATGATGTATTGGTCGGTAATATTTCACCGTGCGGAAAACTTCCTGTTACATTCCCTCGCCGGCTTGAAGACACGCCTACCTTCCATAACTTCCCTGGAGAAAATGACAAGGTCATATATGGCGAGGGTATATGGCTAGGGTACCGTCATTATGAGAGAGCCAAGGTGCAGCCTCTTTTCCCCTTCGGATTCGGTCTTTCATACACAACCTTTGAGTACAAGAACACTCGTCTTTCTGGTGATGTTCTTAGGGACACACTTACCGTGTCCGTTGATATCACGAACACTGGAGAGGTTTCCGGGAAGGAGTCGGTTCAATTCTATGTCTCCCAAACCTCGAAAACTGGGCTTACCCGGCCTATCAAAGAGCTGAAAGGATTTGCTAAGGTTGACCTACGAACGAGGGAGACAAAGACGGCGAGCTATGTCCTCGATAAGTACGCTTTGGGATACTGGGATGAGAAGATGCGCTCGTGGACTGTTGATAAGGATGCAGAATTTGTGGTGTATGCAGCTGCAAGTTCCCAGGATATAAGGGGTTCTGCGAAGTTTAGGGTAGAAGGGACCATGCAGTGGATAAACTGATATATCTGTGGGTTAAACGGAGGTTTTTGGTGTCGACTATATCTGGATTTTTCTTTTCTTTTTCTTTCCTATAAATGTATCACTCCTCGGGGAAGGGCTATTGGTTGGCAATTGTGGCATTGGCATTTTTTTTTCCCCTCATTTTTCTTTTTTCGGACAATATATTTTTGGGTCTGCGGATGATTTTCAGCCAACGAGTGAGATCTTGCGCTTCGGTAGAAATGAGTTTCAACGGACAGGGTATCGAATGCCAGTGCTTAAATGAAACCATCAACGCCGGACCCCTTTGTGACAAAAAACGTTCAATATGAACCACCTGACTCGTACAACACTAAATATGAAAAGACGCACCCAAAACAAAATGGGCGATCGCGGTGGTCGTTCCCCAAAACAAATGCAATAAACAAGGTGGAAATAATATAGAAATCCGAAAGATGGTATAAACATAAACGACCTATAAATTCAATTCCAGGATGGGTGCAGACTCCGGAACAGGGTACTGCCGGTACCGCGGCACTTAAAGCTCGATTCAGTAATTGCTAGGCCGTCCCGGCAACTGGTATTCTACCTTTAATGCGGCATTGTCCAGAATTTGAGCATCTTTGCGTAATGCTGAAGAGATGGGCGCCAATGTCCGCAGCCATCGTTTTGTTTTTGCGAGCAAATCGCTAAGGACGTTAGGGTCAATCATATGTTTCAGTGTAGATGACTGATATGCAGCTTGAAGAACAAGGAGATTGCCAAATTGCCTATAGTCACAGCGTTGGGAGTTGAATCAATATATCAACCTTGAATATAGGGCCAAAATGAGGGTAGAGTAGTTGCTTACGCATGAGCGGTACCAAACACATTGGTTATAATAGGTCTATTCTCCTCGGGATCGAACGCATGAAACGATGTGGTACTTTGTACCGCAGAATCCAAGCATTTCCTACAGCTCTTCTCCAACGAAACAGGTGTATCTTCCCCTGCGAAACTCGGCCGTCTCATACTTGAAATATGATTTGGCGTGGTTGCTGAGGGGGAACCTTGGGACATTTCGCTCGCAGGAGAGAGCGAGGAGAAGGCATTACCGCTAGCACTATCGCCTCTATGTATTACAGAATACACAAATGGCCTATGAATTATGTACCGCGCACCCCAATACTTGGCACGCAATCTCGCTGCATTTATATCATTTGCTGGAGGGTCGGTTTCATCCCAACGGAGTGGCTCCGGAAGATGCAATTTCCACTGTTCAAGTTGATAATCAAGTTCTCGGGCGATCGCCAGAGATCGGGGGGAATCGAACCGATCTTTAGACTCTGTTAAATAGGATATCAGTTTATGTACCAATAGTCTCATATCCGGCGAATTAAAGCACACCTTTGGTGTACAGCGTTGTATGCGCCCTGTTGAGCAACTTCCGCAAGGCAATTTGAGCCAAGTAATACATCCACATAAGCGGGTCATCTTCCCCTGTCTCTGAGTCATACGCTGGAGGCAAGGCAATAGAGCTTGGTAGAGCCATTGAATCTTCTAGCCTTGTTATTCCACTTGGCGGGAGATCAAGCTCTGCAAGGACATCACTGGGAAATAAGAGTGAATGTTAGCTTGAGAATTTTCACTTCAAATCCTGGGATATAAACCTTTCCAACTGCAGACAACTCCAGAAAGCACGCAAAATTAGGTCCTTACGTAAATCGTCCGTTTCACTTTCCAGTCTCCTATCATCCCATCATTAGTACCCGGCTCAAGAACCAGAACAAACCAGCTTACATTCTGACTAAGATCTGGCAGCCCATGCATGCGTAGCTGATCCATTTCCAACTGTCGAGCACTCTCCCTAGCTGACCCCAATATAACCCAGCCAAAAGGCAGACCTGAACGTTTTCAAGTTCGTTCCCCCCCATTAATGTTCCCATTATCTCTACCGCCTTTCCAAAGTAGGCCAGGCCAGGAATGACATCAATATTTCTTAGTTCCCGACCCTTTTGTCGTTTTGATGGGTGCTGCGGATAGTTGTGGTGGTACGGAGGAGTGGCAGCAGAAAACGGCGGAGTAGAATTCTTATATGATGGCGTGCTATTACGAATGGGTGGTGAGCTAGATGTTGGCTGGAGTGGGGCAGGGATAGGGCGTTTATGCAGGCAAACTGCCCCCAGAGCCAAAACCAAAAGTACCAACGCTGAATGGATGGTTTTCGGGATTCGTTGCGGCGGGCTACGCCCCGAAGCCGAACCTTGCGAATTTATTGAGGATAACTGGCTCTGCATTGGCCCCATACCTGTGGAAGATATGCTACGCTTTCTTTTCACCGACGTTAAGGACCCTCTCCTATTAACAACGGGCGATTGCATGCCGCTCTCCCCACCATCGTTGACTCCCAGCCCCAACCCTACTGATGGGCCGGGTGTTGTGGAATATGGGGTTGTAGGCGTAGCTACCTTTGGAGTAGGTGATACACGGTCTGCAAACATAAAAGTCATTTTGGTAATAGTGCATCTATCCAACACAGGATGTAGAATATGAATGTTGGAAAGATAGCTGTTGAGAAGCTTTAACACGGTTTGATGATCCATTTTGAGTCCTCCTCCTGTAGTCAAACCACTGCCTTCTGTACCTGTCTGCCTCCGAGACTGTTGATATCCACTTCCATCTATCATATCTTCCATAGGCGTGTCTTCACCACTACCCCAACTATTGTCCATAACTTCTTCAACGCCGATCCCGCTATCCCATATGTATCCAGTATCTGCGGCCCCTTCGTCCATATCCTCAAGCCATGATTCGGGAGTGTCTATACCTTCCCCTCTTCCGTGAACCCTTAAGGGTCCTCGTTTTTCTTCTTCATTCATGACGTATGTTTCATGTTTCAAAAATTCATCGTCAATGAGCTTTCTGATGCTAGGCCACCTCATTAATTTATGTGCAGCCGTGGTATGCTGATACGGCATTGCCAATTGCTCATCCTCCTCAAGCGGCACTTCAGTGGGTGTGCTAATTATTTGTTGTTGATGAACATAAGGCTTATTACCAGATATAAGTTGAGAAGCAGCTCCCGGAGAAGGGCGGTATAATGGGGGCGAGTGATGGACAGCTGGTCCTGGGGGACTTGTAGCAGTTGCAACATCTTTTTGCGTGCTCGTTACAGGGGTTACATCTGTGGTTTTTGGTGCTTCAAATGATCGCCCCGAGGAATTCATTGCGTCAAGAAGACCTTCAACTCTCCCTAATCTGTCTAGGATTTGGAGTAATGTACGATCCTGTCTTTAATACCGCAAGAAGCATGTCAGACATAGGAAGCATACGGAAACATCATCGACCGTTGAAACGCACTTTGGTGGAGGTACTTCTCTGTAAACACAAGGAATTTGGGATTCTTTACAGAACCCACAGCTAGGCCTTCCTTCGTCGCACTTAGCTTTCCTAGCTCTACAGGCATCACATGCCTATACCCAATTGGTTAGTACTAGTTCTCCATATTTTGCGTTTCGGCTACTCTGTCTAGCCTATACCAAGACCGGAGTTCTCAATTGCGGTTAATTAAATATTGCTAAACATTAGACCACCGACCAATGATAACAGGGTCGGTTCCATTGGCTTTTTTTCTTTGCCACTTTTTTTTCTTTTTTCTTTTTCCTTTTTCGAAGCAACGGATGAACTCCCTCATTTCTGACCCGCATTTTGACATAGCTTTTTTGAATTGAAATTCCTAGAATCACAGAAAGAGAAATGGTTTATGCTTAAAATACGTACTTGAGCAGCTCTGATAGCTTTCCGTCGGGGTGGGTAAGTTGTCACCACACCCATTCCCTGGAGACCGTTCATCATCCCCCCAGCACTCGTTGGTGTTGTTACTGGACTTGTTGCCATTCCCCCACTCATTTGTCCTCCGGATGGATGTCCCTGCATATGTTGATTCATCATCCCCACCGGACCCCCAGTGAACCCTCCAGAGGTCAATATCGGACTAGGGCCTGTTGCAAGTGTAGTAGTGCTTCCAGGAGATATTGATTCAACCCCTAATGAGCCTCTGGCATCTCCGGCATTATGTGGGACGTAGTAGTTTGGGTCCTGGTACTGAGGGTGACCACCAGGTGAAGATTGTGAATGTCCAGACACTGGAAGTGAACGGAGCTGCTGCACCTGTTGCTGGTCGATGGCGGTGCGCATTAGAGGTGCAGGACCAGATGGTGTTTGTGTGGGCGAGGAACCATCAAGCCCGCCCTGGGGTTTTTGAAGCTGATGCTGTTGGTAGCCCTGGTAGCCAGGATTAGGGTTTGAATTTGGAGCAGATGGCATCTGAAGTGGTGAATCGGCCTGCACGTGCCCAGTACTGGGGGCTCCTAACGTGTGAGAGCTATTGACGCTCTGTCCTTGGTGTGTAGGATGTGTCGAAGGAAGGGAAGGAAGAGTAGGAGGGGGAGGGGGAGGTTGTTGTGGTGTGTGGTTATGGGATCCATTTTTGGCTCCTCCAGCTCCCGGGGGCAGTGAGGAAACTGAGTGTGATCTCTGGTGGGATAGTGTATGCTGAATGGGGTGGGGCTGCGTTTTCATTTCCCGCCAAAATCCAGGCCCGGCCGATGAAGCTGTGTAAGGCGAAGAATGCTGGGGATGTGACGGCGGGTTGTGCAAAGGATGTGTCTGGAACTCATGGGGGAGCGGCGAAGAGGAGGAAAGGGCCGATCCCCAAGAATTCAGACGGGGCCTTTTTGAGTCGGGGTTCGTTGCAGCCATAACAGAAAGAGGTCCGAATCCTGCACCACGGGAATTTTAGCACCAGCATATGCCAGAAACAAAATTAGAGCAACACCACACACAAAGCCACAAAATAAAATAAAATGGCAAGATACTCCGAAGAGGAAATCCGGGGAAGACCAAGCAGCAGTAAGCAACCAGGTAGGTAGAATAAACAGGTATACGACTAACGAAAATAACTAGGTATGTAAGTGATAGCTCCACCTTACCTCAGGGAGGAGTATGGGTGGGCTGCAAAGTTGGAAATGCTATGTTAAAACTAGTAGTGTAGACGCCAGAGAGATACTGCGAGTGCCGTGTAGTGTTCCTCTATTACCTCTAAACCATTACTTGTAGGTACTTCCAAGTTCGCTCCCGTGGCAGCTAAAACAGAGTCTACACTCCTAAAGGAATTCGCAGTGGGGGGGTGACGGGACAAGAAAAATAAAAAATATATATGTAGGAAGAGATGGTTGAAAAATCACAGCGCGTCGCGATCGAAATCCCTCAAAAAAAAAAAAAAAAAAAAAAAAGGAACCTTCGATGTGGGGAGTACCTTTGTCGCCCGGCCTCCGATTCCGTCTTAACACGGAGCCGCACAAAGACGTACGTATTCTACGTATGTATGTAAGTAGGTCTTTGGTATTCGGTATTTGCAATATTGATGGTAGCCAGGTGCTGTCGCCTCCTTGAACAGGGCCAAACCGCAAATATATAATAGTTTCACGGGAGCTTAGCAGATTTACATCATATCACCATATTCCATGTTCGATCTACCGGTGTGCATTGTCCGAGAGAGATTGCATAGTCCACACGAATTACGTGTATAGAGTATCTACAGTGCAATGACCGAAGTATATTCTATTGTCTGCTACCAGTCTCCTTGAGGGTAATTGGGCCTGCGCTGTAGCATGAAAAAGAAACCGAAAATATTAACACATCAGTTAGAGATGATGTTGTTGTTGCGATGTGCAAATTCAGAAATCCTCCTAGGATACGTGTGTGTGGGAGGGCGGGGAGTGGAAGAGCCGCTGTCGGTGCTGAGATGCGAAATGTGTGCGTACGGCGTAAAGAGGTAAGTGATATGATCCAGAGGGGTTGAGAAAATATAGGCAATGACACATGGGAGTTTCGGTTTGATCGACAAATTGTTGCCCCATAAGACTCAGCGTAGGGATGATCCTTATTATTCCAATTCTTCTTTTACCTGTGCTGAAGCATGAGAAAGGTGTCCTGCCTGTTTGGAGGAGCTCGGTGCGAGATCAAACATCCAGTGGGGGATATCTGAATAGTGAGCTCGAGTGGTTGCGCAGGAAGGTTCTCTGCAGGCTAGATTCAATTCAGTGAGGTAACTGTGTAGCTTGGCACCACCCCCCCAGAATCTGCCACCGTTGCAAGGGTGGGGGGGGATATGTAAGGGTATTGGGGGGTCTCATGTACTTTACCTGCTTTGCCGGTACCTACATCTCTCTTCGCAGCATCATGCCAGCAGCTCAGCCAACTCAAGCCTTTAGACCAGGACCACACTACACAAGGACAGGAAGGACAATTGGCGGCGAATTTGAAATTATACTTTAACCACTTGCATCCATCACGAAAGAAGCTCTTCCAGCGCTTGAAGCGCAGCAAGCAGACTTCAGGGCTCGTCGAATTCCCCCCCCCCCCCCTCTTCCCCCTAGTAATTTACTTTAATCCTAATCCATGCACAGTCCCCCCCCCCCCAGATCAATCTCAATTCGCGAAAAGGTACCTTCCATGATCCATCAGCATCATTGGGTCATTGGATCATCCGCCATCACCATCGTGTTGAATGTAATTTCTAGCTCCACCTATCAGAGCAGCTTATCGATAGGCCCTAGTTGAGTTGAGTGTTGAAACATATTCTACCTCCACCTGGCCTTCTTCTAACAGGTTAGATGCTGATGATGTTGACGTTGGAAGGCCCCCCCCATACATACCTACATATGAAAACCAAGTCTGTGCACTGCCGCGCGGGCCAGCCGCGGTGTGGGGTTGTAACACAATAAATACGGGCTTTCCTGTTCACTGTTAACCGACCTTAGACCTGTGTTGTTTCTAAAAACGCGAATTAGGTCCTTGACATGACACCTCAAAGTTCGACGCCGTTAATACCCATCCATGAGCACGTGCAGTAAACCCCAGAGATCCGATTTGATTCTTACGCAAAATCGAGGAGGCCCGTACACCCTACCCGCCTACATCTAAGTACATATGTACCTACTACTCAAGAGGAAGCCACATGTGTGAACTTGAGCTTGTTACCATGCTGTAACAGTTCCCCTTACATTAAACCTGGTCAAGTAGAATATGAAGAGCGGTCAGCTAGCTAGCTTCATAGCGCACACAGCACACACGTCTTGGGTAGACTGCGTTTTTAAAGACTGAGGAGTTGGCAATTAACCATAATTCCTCTACCAATTAAAGTATGAGAGATCTCACTAAAGGGAAAAAAAAACAAAAACAAAACGGGGAGTCATGCAGAATTGAAAGCCACATGTAGTTACGTACTGGTCCAGACTACCGAACTACCCCGAACCAAACAGTTGAATTGTTTTTCTTTTCGTTAAAAAGCAACGGGGGACTAGAGCCATGGGAGGGGTAAACGCGTGATTCGGTGATGTCTCAGCGAGGAAATGGTCGATTATTCGATCTTTTCCGAGAGGCAAAAAAAAATTCTCTGAATCGTTGTGGCACCTGGCCTGTCAGGTTCGAAGAAGAAGAAGAAGGGTCGCCCAAAGAGTGCACATGCAGTTGAGAGCCTCTCTTCACTTCTCACGTGTCACCCTTCGAACATGTTATGTTGGAAATCTAGAGTTCTGTGTAGGCCCATAGCCGTACGTCTACCTATGCTCTAGGTTTGCCATTTGCAAGAGTCGGTGAGTCTGGAATTATGATGAGGAAAGGATTAATTGTGGAAACCTTTGTAAGGCCTATCTATCTGTCTCCACAAGCCCCGCCGACGAATGGAGCTAAATATCTCCTAACAATGTCGCAAGACGATTGACTTTATAGATAATATTGGCCAAGCTTCAATCTAGCAGAGGGAAGAAAGCTAAACGGCGTTCAGCCATTTTCGTAATACTCCAATGGGCGAAGGAGTACATATGTTGCTTAGTATTAGTCCAGCTTACTAACAACTGTGGTTTTGGCGCATTGCCGGGCCAAGTCAGTTATCCCGGCTAAGAAATAAATTCCGAAATGCCGTTATGTAGTGGCTCTGGGAGGTATAATAGGGGCATTCATTTCTAGGCGTGCTCTTATAGCCGCCTGTATATATATTGACCACATTAAAACCGGCAACTGCCTATTTTGAAATGTGTATCGGGATAAAATAAGCATCGATCAGTACCAGCCTACCTCATTGTCCGGAATACAATATAACAAGTATGTATACCTACCACTAGTCTCGTGCCCATACCCCTAAAGTACACACGTATAGCTTTGCTGTCCACCACAGGCCGAGGCGCTGGAAACGAACATAGAAGTGCAAGCTGATTGGCTAGTAATGCTAAGCACAAAAACCTTAAGTTTACATGACACCAGAAAGGTATATTCGGCCTTTTTGGAAGATTCCGTGTCGTGTATGTGGCATTGTGATTGCTATGTTATAAAGTCAAACACTTTGAGAGCTGAATATACCCTTAATGTCTGAAAGGTTAAAGTCTAACGCTAAAAAGGTGTTGATTCAGGAATTATATTGGGGGGGGGGGGGGTTCCATGTGCCTCCGTGAGCGATTAGTGGCCAACCAGCCAATTAAAGACTCACCCAATTGTACCTCAGGTCCATTATAATCTCTAAATAAGACTAGAGATGTGGGGAGTTTGAGTAGATCCACCAAGCCCCTTGGGGGCGGACCTCTTGCGTATGCTGGATTGAACCTGGAATATCGTTGACCGGGCCTTGGCTATTCAATCTGGTTTATATCAATGTTTGTGTGTATGAACCACCACATCATGTCTTGCGCTTTTTCCATCCCTCAGACCAGTTCTAGTTAGTGAGAACTCCCCACCAAGGTGTGCATACTCTACTTTTTAATAACCTTGGATCGCCCTACTTTAATTTCAACTCGGCCTCTCTTTCTCAAAGAGACGAAGGAGGCCGGCGAGAGTTCCACCGTCTAAGATCTATAAATGCACCGTGTTAGAATAATAAAGGCTCCCTAGTGTCACGATCCTCAGCAGGGATGAGTGAGGCAATATCTCGTCTAGTTTATCTTGTCCTGGCCGCGTTAGGGTCATTTCCGGCGAGAAGGTAAGACCCCCCCCCCCCAAATAGGGGATAATGCCTCGACCTCTTCCTAAAAGCCGCCGGGGTAAAGAAGATATTCAGCCGAGCCACAAGTACGTTTTGTCTCCGTCATGAGATCCCCAAGATTAAAAGAAAAGAAAAAAAAATACTGCGCTGTCTTTTTAATACCTCTCTCTCTTGGCAAAGGGCTGGCTACATGTAGGTTCGACTCATCTCCAAGAGCGGGTTTGGCTAGAGTGTTTCATCACAGTTTATCACTCGCTTCAACAGAGCGGGAACTCTGGAAAAACTCGTACAGGTTCTTGGCGGTTATGCCCCCGGTCTATCGCGAGAAATACACCATAGAGATTAGTTTAAGGGGGTTCTGCGTTTTTTTGGCCTACAGGACCTCTATTGAGTGGGTTTTTGAAAGTTTGGGCCATTGTGGTTGGCCAGGCCTACTCGATCTTCAACCTGACGAGGACATACCCGTCACAGGGTAGTGGTACCAAGAAAAGGAAAAGAGAACTCTCCTGGCTTATACCATATCCTCTGCATATACGCACGCGATACACGATATAGGGTGATTTTGTCTTTTTTTCTTACGGGCCACAGAGCAAAGCCCCGGAATTACCAGGCTGTTGCAAGCCCCGAGAATTCCAGTAAGTCACCAAAGCAGGTAGAGTTTCTTAGGGTCATGGCCCAACTACTCTCCCCTCCCCTAGTTAGCTGTTGGTTTACGGTAAGGGGGGGGGGGGAGGGAAGCACCACCAAAACTCGGACTTGGCGCAGAACAGCGCTAGTGTTTAGATCATTACCCATCACTCGCATTTTTCGACCGGTTCTTTTTTTTTTGCCTTCTTTGACCTACTCAGTCTCCACCAACAATTCCGATTACGCTCTTTAGGGGGGGGGGGGGCGGTACTATTTTCTATTCGTAGGGTCCTAGATGACTGATTGTTTGCAGGTCCCTCCTTAGGGGGAAACAGGGCGGCCGTGGGCCTCCATTCGTAGTAGAGCCCTAGGGGAAGCCCGACATATACTCCCTTGTAGCATATTTTACCTGCTGAGGCCTATACATAAGTGTACCCACCGAACCCCTCCTGTCCTTGGAGGATAATAGGGAGGAGGTGGGTGTTGTACCTACCGTATCCCAGGGTTAGGGTTATTTCCGCCGGCCGAAGATTGTCAGGGAGTGAAGCCCGAGTAACGCCCTGGTGAGAATGGGGGATTGGGGTTGTTTAGTAGGGTTGGTGTATCTGGAAGAAAAAGAGCTAGCAATCACAAAATTAGCAGAAGGCCCATCAACCCCCCCCCCCCCAATCACCATGATCATCCAGAAGGGTAGAAAGAAGCAACAACCAGGGGAAAACAAAAAACAAACCCAAAGCTAGCTGCGGGGCCAGTCAGCACCACTAACCCACCAACCGCCGATGCCGGTCCTAGTGGCGGTGATGATGGAGGGGAGGTGAGAGGGGCAAGAAGAAGAACTACTTACATGTAAGGTTTCCTCCACATTTCCAAGACGACGGGGGGGTGGGAAGGGCCTTTGAATTGTAGGCGGGAGTGGGCAGCTAAGACATTCTGGTATTTATCGTTATGGAAAGTCCAGGGTTAGGTGTTCCGGTACCATTTAGCAGTGGCCTCTTCCGGTTCTACTACATAGTTCTGGATATATCACGAATCAATGGATCAACCCTCACTTGTATCCATAGTCCGTACATCCCCAGAAACCATATGATCCTGCTGCACCAAAGGCATCAGAGCACTCTCCACACCAGCACGTCCATATACCAACCCAAGCACAAGCCCACTATCACCTCGAGATACCGTAGGTAGGGTTAGGGTTCAGCATCCAACCCTGAAACCTCAATACCCACCTACATCCATGGAGTTAATAAGGGGTTCCCAAGGGAGGAAAGGAAGCATCCACACAGGTCTACAATCCCCCACAGTGCCCCCCCAGGGCAGAGCTAGGACTACGTCCAGTCAGCATATCGACCCACCTACACTGCCCATCCGCTCCGTTCCAGGGCAGTACTGGCCAGTTGACATACCGCAGCGGGCCGTGTCCACACACACCACCGTAGCAAATGGACGGGCAGTCTACATTCCACAGACAGCATCACAGATTCTCACTCGGTCCGTCCTATCAAACGCTAAACCCGAAAATAAAAAAATCTAGGCATCCCCCTCTCGCGCTTGTGTAAATGTATATATAAGTATACAGGCAACTAGAAAAAGACGTCAAGACGCAGGGTAAGATATGTGGCGGGAGAAAAGAGATAGTTGAATAGGTACAGTATCAGGTCAGTTCATTCATTGTTTTTTTTTTTTGTTTGTTGGAAGCTAGGAGCTAGGTGGGTGTAACTGATAGAGTGATGGACGGATGGATGGACGGGGTGTAATAGCTTGAATGGAGGAATATATGTGTTGTGAAAAGAAGAAGGAGAAAGAAAGCAGCACCGCAGCAATAAATCCAGAAAGCAAGTTTATAAAAGAAAATAAAAAAAAAAAAAAAAAAAAAAAAAAAAAACTACAAAAAGCTACAAGAAAAAAAAAGGGCAAAACTATCACTACCCCTCCCCCTTCTACACCCCCCACTCCATGGCCTTCCTCCTCCCATCACCCACATGCACTCCTCTCGCCCCTTTCAAACCCGCCCCCTCCCATAACCTCAGCCGTTCGTCCCCCATTCCCCTCCACTCCCGCCTCATCCTCTCAGCCCTCGTCTCCCCCCTCTCCCTCAACTCCCTCAACGCGCACTCCCTCTCTTCCTCCACAACCCCATCATAGTCCCCCCCATCCACCGCCAGCACCACCGCCGGACCCTCCTTCACCGCTACCCCCAGCGCAACCACGAGCGCGACCACAAACCTCACCCACAGCCACACATGCTCGACTGCGTCCTCGCTGCCGGTGCCGCCCGGCTTCACCAGCTCCACGCCTGCTTTGCCGCGCCCCCGCTGCTGATGATCCCGTCGCACACGGTCCTCGGCCACGCCCTCGATGCGCCGCCGTGCTTCGCGCGACTTGTACTGCAGGAGCTTTGCTCGCCGGCGCGAGACGCGCTCAACGCCCTTTCCGACGACGCCCGTGAGCATGTCCATGGCGCTCTTGCGTGCGGTGAGGAATGTGCCTGTCGGCGAGCGGATGCCCGCGCCAACGAGGCCCGCGGCCTTCATTAGGAGGGGCGTGGGGTTGTTCATGGCTTCTGAGACGAGGGCAAAGGCATCGTTCTCGTTGTCTTCTGCGGCGATGGCCTCGTTCTCGGCGCGGGCGAGCTCGGCAAAGAGGCTGTCGGATTGGGTGAGTGGCGGGCGGGCAGAGTGGGCGGGTGTTACTGCTGATGGGGGTGGGACGTCGGAGGATGAGGATGAGGGCCGCGACGAGAACATGCTGGAGGGGTCGGCGATGGGCGTGTTGAAGAATGTGCGCAGGGTTGGGAGCGTCGGTGATGTTTCGGGCCCCGTCGGTGAGGAAGCAGACGACGGCGGGAGCACGAGTGCCTTTGGCGCAGTGGAACCGGAAGGGAAACGTCTCATGTGGCGTGTGCGTATGGGGTCGGCAGATGTTGGCGGAGCCGACGACGAGGTCATTGTGAGCAGGACCGCATCGATCGGATCCGTGATGCCATAATCCTCCAACCTCCTCCCCGGCGAGCTGCCCGGCGACGCAGACGCACCACCGTCTACACTCCCCCTTCTACTGTCCGCAGGCGTAGTCGTGGCCGTATTCGTGGCCGTCCCAATCGTCACGCACCTCTCCATTCCCGGCGCTCCGACCTCACTCCCGCGCCTACTCGCACTCCTCCCAGCCCGACTCCGACTCCTGCTCACGCCCCTCTCCCCCCGCGTCGCCTCCGCCAGCATACTGGCCAGGGCCTCGACCCGCACCTCCAGCGCCCTATTGATACCCTCCAACTCCACGGCGCGCCCCCGCCAGGCATCGCACTCCTCCTCGACCTCTTGCCCGCGCTCCAGGGCCTCATCCAGCTTCTCCTCCAGCATGCGGATCTTCCCGCGCAGCGTATTGTCCTGCGCAGCCTTCATCTCCACCTCGTCCTTGACGCGCACATTGAACTTTGCCTCCCAGTCCAGCACCTCATTCCTCAGGCTCCTCGCCTCACTACTCAGTCTCCTCAGCTTCACGGCATGGGATGCCCCACTACTGGGACTCGTATATCCTTGCAGCTGCGCCGTCAAGTCCGCAACCTGCCTCTCTAGAAAATCCACATATCTGTCCCCCCTCTGCCCGCCGCCCTCACTCCCGCTGCGGTTCCGGCGGTGGTTAGCACCCGGGAGTGGGGGTTTGAGGCCTCCAGCGGCGGCAGGCGACAGCCCCATCAGTGCCGGGGGGAAGAAGGGCGCATCACGGCTACGTCGCTTGCGGGCCGAGTTTGAGACGTTTTCCTCGTCTCCCGGGGGTAGTAGCGGCGGTAGCGGTGACTGCGGCGTTGGTGTAGTGGTTGCGGATGTACTGGTTGTGGTGGTTGTGGTGGTGCTGTCGGCGTCCTCGGTCTCCCAGCCGTTGTCGTCGATCTGGGGGGAGGGGGAAGGGGCGCGCGAGTCGTCGTTAGCGCAAGAGGGGCCGTACGAGAGGCGCGAAGGGCGGACGAGGGAGTTTCGGAGACGGAGCCGGCGATTCTGTGGAGAGGGGTCGTAGTCTTCGGACATTGCGGTCTGTGCAGCTGTCTGTGCTGTTCTGTGTGTGTGTGTGTGTGTGTATGTGTATGTGTGTATGTATGTGTGTGTGGTAGTTTGTATAGTAAGAAGAGAAAAGAGAGAGAAGGGAAAAGAGGAGAGAGGGGGAGAAAGAGAGAAAAAGAGAGAAAGTACTGGTGGGGTGGTCCTTGTGTGTGTGTGGTGAGAGAGAGAGAGAGAGAGAGAGAGAGAAAGAGAGAGTTATCGGCCCTTTCACATGTTCCTCTTTCTGTGTGGGTGCTGGACGCTGGCAGCTGATTGTTGCGATTTGGTCGTTTGTTTGGCCGAAAGCGACTGGGCCGGATGAATGGGGTCGATTGCCAGATAAGCAGAGGGCGATTGATTAACTGGGGGGGGGAGGGGGGAGGGGGAAAGAAGGAAAGAAGGAAAGAAAGGAAAGTGGAGAGAAAAAAGAAACTAAAGGAGAGGACGATCTGCAGACAGTACAGCAGACCAGATAGACACTGTGAATGGACAGATGAGAGAGGGGGGAGAGAGAGAGAGAGGGGGGAGAGAGGGAGAGGTGAGTGGCCAGATAGAAAGAGAGGAAAGGAAGGAAAGAAGAGAACGTGAGTGAGTGAGAGAGTGAGAGAGTGTGAGAGTGTGAGAGTGTGGATGGGAGTGTGAGGGAAGAGAGACAGAGAAAGACAGAGACAGAGACAGAGACAGAGACAGAGAGAGAAAGAAAGAGAAAAGGGGGCTATTGGTACCTGCAGGACTTCAACGTCGTCGTCTGTCTCTCGTCTCTCGTCTCTTGTGAAAAGATCAATAAAATAAAGTAATTAAGAGACAAGACAAGGAAGGGGAGAGAAAGGAAGGGGTTTGATTGGCTTGATGCACATGCAATGCAAGGGGAAGAAATAAAAAAAAAAAAAAGTTGTTGAGGTGAGTGATCTGTAATCTATACAATACACACATATACAGTAACATATCTATGCACATATCTCTTCTCTCTCTCTCTCTCTCTCTCTCTCTCTCTCTCTAGGTAAGAAGTGCTTGCATCTGCTGAGACTCATTCGTTCGCTCATCATTCATATCATCATTCATCATTCATTCCCTGACGCAATTTCAGCAGTCATGGTAATAACAGTAACAGTAACAATAATAATAACAAGTAGAACCAAGTAGTAATAACAGTAATAATAACAAGTTAGCTGGACCTCCCCATCGCATCTTCCTCTCTCTAGCACTATAGAATAGAATAACAGGTATCGGTCATACCAATCTCAAATTTTCACTTTCTCATTATCCATCATATCCATCTCAACCATCACAAGCTAGTAATAAAAGTTTAAAAACACTGAAAAGGATCTAATTTTTTTTTTTTTTTTAAAACATCTATATAACCCCCAACTTGACAAATCCATCAAGCACATCCTTATCCACGTTCACAACCCAATCATCCCTGAAGCGATCCGGGCCGCCGTTCTCGTTCTGCACCTTGTTTAGATGGTGTTTTGTGAACTCGACCAGGTTGACGGCGTGCACGGGGTCAGACTGCGTGAGCTACTCCATCCAATCCGTCATAGCGCATGGTCAGCAAAAAAAGAAAAAACAAAATGACGGAATGTGAAACCGATGCATTTCCGGGTGGGGAAATCTCCGGCCCGGGGAAAAAAACAGTGTAATATGGGGAAATACGCTCAGAACCGAGCTGGAATGGGAATGGAAGGAAAGGGAATGGAATTGGAAGGGAGAGGGACACATACCGCCTTCCTCCGGGAGCTCTCGGGGGTCACGGGTGCATTCTCGTCGTCCTCGGGCTGGACCCAGTAGATCAACGCACTACCAACAACCACATATCAGCACTCACTCACTCATACAAGACGGAAAACACTCACTCTCCACCCTCATTATCCAAATGCTCATTCACCACATCCGTCCACACCACCATAAGATCCTGCAACCTCCTCAACACCCACTCCTCATTCGTCTCCATCAACTTTGTCAGCGCAATACAGTTCAGCTTCCGCGCCTTCGGACTCCCGATGTTCGAGAAATGCTCAAACCACTCATCGAGCAACCAGCCCATGACCGTCTCCACCCCCATCCCCTTCTGCTCCCCGAACGCTCGCACATTCTCCACGAACCAGCCCGTGCTCGCCAGTACCATGCGCGACAGCAAGCAGAGGTAGTCCGACAGCACAATAGAGTTCAGCGGCGAATGCACACGGTTCGGGCCTGTGGTCTGGTGAGCCTCGTAGCTCTCGTGGATGCTCGAGAGGATACTGGGGAGGAAGTCGGATTGGATGAGCTCGTGGCCGACAACGGAGAGGGCTTGCTCGCCGCCGAGTGTTTCGGCGGCGCGGACGACAATCTCGACAACGTGGGAGACGATGCCGTTGGCTTCGGGCTTGAGCGTGCCGAGGAGGGAGGCGAAGGCGGCAAACATGGGCGTGCGGAAGTTCTCAATCATCTCGCGGGGGGCAATCAAAACGTAGGATTCGATGATGTCTAGAACCTTCCGGAGCGTCATTGTGCCCAGTTCGATGCAGGGGATGAGGAGCGGGACGAGGTCCATTAGCTCTGCGGAGGCAGGTGCCGGCGCAGAGCGGATGGTAGCTTCCCAGAGATCCAGTGCGTCTTCTAGAAGGTATACTTGCATTCCCTGCGCACCCATTGTCAGTATCATGTCCAAAGTGAAAGTAGAAGCCACTTACAGATCCGGGCTCAACAGAAAACTTGATTAGTGGGATGACGATATTATGGTACTGCAAGCTCCTATCCTTCATCGCGACCACCAGCTTCGTCAGAATGGTAAGGATCGCCTGCTTGAACAAATGCTCCTCCCCCGTCTGCTCCCACAGTGGCGGCAGAATACGGACGATCGCCTCAGCATATGGCGCAATATGGTGTTCCAGCCTCTCCACAATCAGCCCAATAACGTCCAACAAGCTCATGCGGGTCTCCGTCTCCTCAACCTCATCGATCAAGGCCATCAGTTTCGTAAATAGGTCATCGACATAGGGTAGGAACGAGTCGACCTTGAACTCCCACTCGTTGACACTGCTCTTCAGGCACCGCGCGGCCGTCAAGCGCACAACTAGATCGTTGTACGGGTCGTTGCGGTTAAGCAGGTGCTGCGTTACTTTGTAGACGGTCGTCCGCGACTCCTCCGACATGTTCACGGGCACCCATTGCCCGATTAGGATCGCGATCCTGCGCCGGAGTATATTGTACCCCAACTGCTGCACCTGAATCTCATTGACCAGTGTGCTATGCAGGAACCCATCAAAGTCCAAGCTGGGGTGCAGCACAGGCGCCGCCAGTCCCACGGCCGTGTAGATGGCGTCCTTGGTGAGTACGTCCGTCGAGGATACCGAGTTGTTGAAAACGCGCATGAGCGGCTCCGCAAGGACCGACTTGTAGTTGGTCACCAGGTCCATAAAGAGCTTCTCCGCGCAGGGGCGGATAATGAACTCCCAGCTCTCCACCGCGTTTTCCCAGTGCTCCGTCCACGTCTCGGGGTCCTCGTTCCAGCCCTCGAGGTCGTTGGGGCCGAGCACAAAGTACTTTGTGACCAGCACCTCCATACAGTGCGTGACAGTCTGCGGCATGAACAGCTGTGTCGTGATTACCTCTGTAGCATCGCGCGTTTCATCCTTTTCTGTCTTGTGCCTGTCTGAACTACATGTCAATAAAAACCTGTATAAACGATGCTTGACCCACCCACCACCCCATGTAGAGAGAAGTGGAACATACACTTGAACGTCGCGGTGGGATTGAAAACCATCTTTGCGCAGCTCCGGAAGAGAAGCATCCCATGTAGCGCCACCTTCTCCCTATACTTTCTTCTATCCTCCTCCGCGGTGGCGCTCTCCCCGGCGCCATTGAGACTCTCCTTGCTGCGCTCCACCAACGAGTCCCCATACACGACCACAACCTCCCAGTACTTTCCCAGTAGCGGCAGCGTCCCGGGGAACAACGTAAATGCCGCCGGATGGCTCGCCGACGCGTCAAGGAACAGCTTCCCCATATTAATGACATGCTTCCTTAGCAGCGCGACCTCCTCGCCACTGATACTGGCGGCCAGCTGCGTCTCTGCATGGAACAGTGCCCATACCTGCCCGTAGAGGATCTCCCAGAGCTCCTGCACCTCCGGCGCGCGGTTCGGG
Organism: Morchella sp. 2016-72; assembly: GCA_024713865.1. NCBI lineage: Eukaryota > Fungi > Ascomycota > Pezizomycetes > Pezizales > Morchellaceae > Morchella > Morchella sp. 2016-72. Next base: position 3,447,783 of record JAMJEY010000003.1, read on the forward strand.
AACTCGTAGCCGGCCACAATCAGCCGCCGCAGGATCTTTAGGCATAGCAGCGTAATGGTCATCATCTCCACTAGTGCCTGCCCACCACCCCCGAGCTGCCCCTGCCACAACTCAATGTACTTGAGGTAGACGCTACCCAGGACCTTGAAGACCTCTGGCGTGACGCTCTGCAGCAACGCCTTGGTGCGGATAAGTCTCCCCGTGGCGAGCTCCTTGACTATGTGGAGGAGCATTGATAGACAACGGGTGAGGCGCAGGGTCGCGGCATCATCGAGCGGTGCTGCAGACGCTTCCCGGATGTTGCTGGTAAGCTCTGTGAAGACATCTGGCCAGTCGAGGGGGTAATCGAGTCGGGCAACTTTGCCGACGATGACGGCATTCTGAGCGGCGAGTTGTGGGATGGGCTCGGTGGTGATGTCGGGGATGAGACGTGCACGGATGTATGCCTTTTCTTCTTTGTTAATTGCGCTGCGTGGGGGGTTAGTTATGGGTTCGACTGTAGGTTAGGGGAGGGTGGGGAGTGGGGAGTGGGGAGTGGGGAGTGGGGAGTGGGGAGTGGGGAGTGGGGAGTGGGGGGTACTTGGTAGCAGCTTTCCGCCAGTATTTATCAACGCCCTGCTTCAGTGTGATGACTGCCAGCCACCGAATGACCATCGGGAGTGAGCGGTTCAAAAACATGTCCTACACCGCCGCCGCAACATTCCCCACTGCCAGTCAGCCATATGGTCCCTCACAAATATATATTGCATAAAAAAAACTTTTTCTCTTCTTCACTCCTATATATATAACATCCCCACGCCCCTCTCCTCTCCAGCAGTATATTTGATCTAGCAGCAGCAGCAGATAATAACAAACAAACCTGCAGCATACCCCAGAACCCCGGCACCGTTTCCCAGCTCTTCAACTGGGTCGACGCATTCTGCACCAGCTCCTGGGACTGCGAGGATGCGGCTTGGAGGACCTCGAATAGGATTTCAGGCTTGAGTGGGGTACCCGAGCTCATAGCTATGTTATGAGGTCTAGTCTAGTCTGTGGTTATAGTGAGTAAGTGGTGAAGTATGCTATATGGTGATTGTAGTGATGGAGGTGGTGGTGGTTGTGAGAAGAGAAGGGGATGGAGGAGGAGGAGGAGGAGGAGGAGGAGGAGGAGGAGATGGTGGTGGGTGATGGGATGTGATGGGATGTGATGGTGGGATGTGATGGGATGTGATTGTGGGGCGATTGATGGGATGTGATGGGATGGGATGGGATTGATATTGATATTGATAACTTGTAGCAGACCTGCGTTCTTGGCGGGATGAGGATAAGGCGGAATTGGATTTGAGGGGAGAAGTAAATTGGAAACAAACGAGTCACGGCTGTCTGCTTAAGCAAAAAGAAAAGAAAGGAAAAAAGGTGATGATTGAATCGAAGAAGGGTTTTCTTTTCTTTTCTCTTATCTTTTTACAATACCAACTCAACTAATATATAGACAGAGATAGATATCGTATATTCCAGAGGCAGTGGATATATACATGTATAAGTAGTAGTTATGGGTAGGACGAAGGTGGGGGAATAATGGTCCAGACTCTACTAGAGAGTCCTTTCTGCTCTGTGTATCTCTCCATGTCCAATTCTCTAGTCTCTAGAATACTCTAACCCACCCAACCCAATTATCCCCCATCTCCATCCCATACCCGAAATGGCCCTTCTCCTCCCATACCCCGCTGCTACAAGGCCCGTATCGTATGCAAACATGAAACGCGAGGGGTTCGGCGGAGAGCGAGTGGTAGTGGTGGGCGGGTTGTGCTGGTGGCCTGGGCCTTGGGAATGTGGATGGATGGATGGATGGATTAATGGGGTGCCTAGGGCTCAGGGTTGAAACGGTACATGCCGAGAGAGAAATGCATTAATGCTGTGCTTCTGGGGTCAACAGGGTGCCAAGCGTGCAAGCGAATGTTGGGTTTGTCTAGGGGTAGGGGAAGGGGGGAGGGAGTGGAGTGAAATGGGGAGTGGGGAAGGGGAAGGGGAAGGGGAAGGGGGAAGGGGAAGGAAGGGAAGGAGAAGGGGGAAGGAGAAGGAGAAGGAGAAGGAGTTTCTGAGCGAGTGCACTTTGGTGATGGAGGTGAAGTATGTATACAGAGGGATCGGAGGAGGATGCAGTAACCACATGTACCTACATGTACTCTACTGCTAACATCAATGATTTGTTGATGATGAGGATGATAGACACTATGATACAGACCTACATGTACCTGCACTTTACTGTCTGAGATACATGTATCTACCATCCATCCCCGCGTGGAAACCCACGCAAAGAGCAATCACCAACTTCACAGACAATCACTCGACACCTGGCTACAGATGCAGATATAGATACATGGTAAGTATATGTACTTTTGTTACTTTTGTTGGGGGGTCTCAGCCAGTCAATCAACCAGTCGATCAGCAAGTCCATGAAATAAATAAATCCAATCCAATCCAACCCAATTACTCTCCACATTCCACAATCTACGCGTACCACGTGCATCCACCCATCCCCCACACTGAATTTACTCTCCTCCGTCCACAGGCATTTTCCTCAGCACCTCGGCAACTCCAACCCCCCCCCCCCAATCATCCATGCACATCCAATCGCGCGTCAACAGCAAACATCAAACACCACAACTACAATCACAACCTTTTCCTACTCCTACTACCCCCCCCCCCTCTCATCCTTCCTCTCCATCTATCACCCCCTCCCCTCCTACCCCCCCCCCCCCCTTTTCCTATCTTGAGAGAAGAAGAAGAAGAAGAAGAAGAGGGTAGATAGATCTCACTTCCATCTGTCTTCCTGCACCATCCAATGTTCTCTCATCAAACACGATGGCCATCACGACAACAGAAATAGCAACAGCAGCAGCAGCAGCAGCAGCAGCAGCACCATCATCATCATCAGGAACAGCAGCAACAGCAATAGCCTCTACAACCCCTACAGCAATCGCATCATTGTCGCAATCTGCAGACTGGCAGCTCGCCCACCAACGCGCACAGCAACGCATAACAACCCTCCAGGAATCCCGTGAGCAAGAGGTCGCCTCTCATGGCCTATTGGGTTCTCTCTTCACTACCCGTGGTGGTGATATTAAGACTGGTGCTCGACCAGCGTTCCGGGTAGGGCAGCTCGATACCGAGCTATTGGATGAGGAGCTGTTGGAGTTGTTGAAGGGTCAGCTGTGGAATGGTCTCAAGTATTTTCGGGTATGTGTTGTTCTTACCTCGGATAGCTTGTGAACTCTTTTTTTTTTTTAATTTTTATTTTATTTTTATTTTATTTTTGTTTTAGTTTCGCCCTTTTTCGCATGTGAATATATCACTAACTAGTGGTCATTGTAGCCGTCCCTAAAGGAGAATTGGGAGCCAGAGTTCATGTTGCTGCTTCGAGCGGCACTTTTCAAGCTTACAATCTGGGACCATAACGCGACATATGGCGCTGCTCTCCAGAACCTCGTATATACCGATGCGCGACGGTCAGGACCAATTGATCATCCACCCACTGTTCTCCAAAAGTCGGCCTATGGCCTACTAACCGTCGGTGGGCGCTACCTCCACCAGCGTCTCCACCTCTACCTCCTATCGCACTCCAATCCCGAAGATGTAAGCTCCCCAACCCTACCCCTCATCGCCAGCTAACCTAACCAACAACAGTCCACACCCTTCACCGAGCGCATGTCGCGCATCATGGATACCCTCTCGACCGCACACTCCACCGCCTCTTTCGTCTCGTTCGCCGCCTTTCTCCTCACTGGTCACTACCGTACCATCCTTGACCGCACCCTCCGTATGCGCCTCGTCTCCCCCTCCCACGTCGTCTCCCGCGAAGTCAGCTTCGAGTATCTCAACCGCCAGCTCGTCTGGCACGCCTTCACCGAGTTCCTCCTCTTCATCCTCCCTCTAATCCGCGTTTCCCGATGGCGTCGCTGGTGGTCCCGCGCCCTGCGAAAGCTCCGGGGCACCCCATCCGACCCCTCCGCCGCCCAGGGAGAGCTCGCGTTTCTACCCGAGCGCACGTGCGCAATCTGTCACAAGGAGACAGACACCTCGGGCGACTTTGGCGCGACGGGCGGAAAGGCGACGGACGTGGTCAATCCATACGAGGCGGTCGGATGCGGGCACATCTACTGCTACGTGTGCATTGCGGGCAAAATCGAGCTCGAGGAGGGCGACGGGTGGAGCTGTCTGCGCTGCGGAACCCTCGTGAAGCGGTGCCGGCCATGGCGCGGGGGGCTCAAGGGGCTGACGGGCGTCGGGGACTGGGGCGAGGAGGTGGCGGATCGACGGAAGGTGGGCTTTGACGATGAAGAGGACGAGGAGCTGGAGCTGGAAACGGACGGGGAGCTGTACGATGAGACGGACGACACGGAGAAGGCGGAGGACGAGGACGAGCTGAGTGAGGCGGGGACGGAGAAACCGGACAGGAATAGGTTGGGGGCGAACCTGAAGAGGAGGAGTGGCAGCTCGCTGTGGGCGGAGGAGAGCTTCGACGAAAGCGTGTATAATACGGCCGAGGGGGAGGATGAGACGAGTGAGGATGATAGAAGGGGGAGGGGATAAACATAGCGGGGGTGTGGGGGTTGCGGGCTGGGTTGACGGGTGGGGATATAAAATAATTAAATTAACGTAGCGTAGTAATTTATTGTGATGACGTCCGTAGTTGTCTTTTCTCTCTCTCTTGTCTGCTTACTTGCCCTTTAGTTTTGATCTTTGCGACGGGGCAATACCCATCCGTGAATGTGATTTACCACTGTAGAACTGTCCTGAGATACTAGATGGCATCTATAAGGTATATCATACAAATAGACATTATGCTGCCCGCCTGCCCGCCTGCCCGCCTCACCGCCATCTCTCTCACATTTTCCCCTACCCTATTAATGGGCCTGGGGCACATGTATCCGGAATAGCGCCAGATTCTGTACCTCTCCCAAAACCCAAGTCTGGACAGTTGCGCGCAAAGAGTTTGGGGGGGGGGGGGGAGAGAGACCGTGTGTGGTTGTGGATCATGCGGGATCACTCGTTACTTGTCTGTCTGTCACTGCCGCTCGCTATCACGGATGGGGAAGCCTCACTATGGCGGGATGAGTGATGGCACATGATGCACTTGTGGTTTCTTGGGTCAATGATCCGGAGAGCTACTTTATTGTCATACTACCTACGCGCACTATCTACACAAGCAAGCCCCACAACTCCCTTTCTAGGTCCCTATACCGACCCGCCCTCATTGGGTCCAATTCGATCAGTTTCTTGATCCACCCCTTTACCTCTCTCTTCTCCCCCTCTTCATCTACCTCCCCCTCTTCCTCCTCCTCCTCCTCCTCCTCCTCCTCCTCCTCACCCCTCGGCTCCCTCCTCACCCTCCACAACAACCCCACACACCCTACCAGTGCCTTTACCACATATCTACACTCCCCCTGCGCCTCTAGCAGTGCCCTCAACCCCTCAACCTCCTCCTCCACCATCGCTATCCTCACCCCCCTCCCCATCCTCTCCACCACGCCCCCCTTCTCCCCTCGCGCGCTCCCACCAACCAACCACCAATGGTAGAACCAAACCGCGCTATCCCACGGGTTTGTGCGCATATACCTCCCCACCAGCGCCAGCTCATCCTCCAGAAAGTCCATCCTATCCTGCAGCCCCGCGCCACGCCCCGCCAGCACCGCGGGGATCAGCACAGACCGCTGGTGCCACGCGCTGTAGTTTGACATGCCGCCGGCGCCCTGCAGCATCGCCGTCGTGTATGCCAGCTCCTTCTCCGCCAGCTCCAGCTCCCCCGCCCCTTCCCCGGAGGAGATCTGCGGGACGAGCTGCCGCCGGTACATCCACCCGTGGAAGTTGCGTGTGTCTCGGCGGAGGAGTTGCGTTGCAAGCGCGAGCTCGGCGGTCCAGAACGGGTTTGTGGGGAGCGGGGAGGACTGGTGAAGGGTCCAGAGACGGTGGTTCCAGAGCCAGTAGCATTTCGGGTGGGATTTGAGGAGGGGGAGGAGGAAGGTGAGCTCTGCCTGTAGGTTTGTGGTGAGGGACTGGTAGTATTCGGCGGTTGGGGGAGATGTGGTGGGTGGGGCGAGGTGCGTGTGCAGGAGGATCTGCCGGCGGTAGTTCCAGACGGTGTAGTATTCGGGATTCAGACGGAGGAGGTAAGATGTTAGGTCCAGGGCGGAGGGGCTCAGGTCGTGAGCAGATCTCTAAGGAGTGGGGGTAATGGTGTTAGATATATGTATATAATGTGATAACTACTCTCTACTACTGCTACGACTAGAGGGGGGGGAGAATACTCTTTCTTGGACCTGGGCGCAGAGATCGTTATACTCGGTGATCTTCTTGAGCTCCCGAGCACGCAGATGCTCGTCACGGGACTGAGCTGTGTACTCGCTGCGTGAGATTCCGTGCTGTAGCAATTAGGTGGGTATGTTAGCTAGGGACGGGGAGTTATTGATGATGGTAATGAGGGGGAGAGGAATACGCTGGCCATGGCTTTGTCTGTGATGTACGGGGGGTTTATTCAAGAGTTGATCTGTATATGCATATGTAGTATTATATAGATTGAGGGGTTGTGTGCTGTGGGGATGGTTGGTTGACAGAGAGTGAGAGAGCGAGAGCCAAAGCTTCGAATCAATGATGATGATGATGATGATGCAACAAAAGTCGAGGTCTGCCCAAAGACCTAAAACTACTCGGATGAGAGGCAGATCAGATCCCTGCAAACAAACTATTTATTTATTATTTATTTGTGTGACAGTCTTGGGTTCTGTCCGTCGCTTGGGCTGAATTCAACTGAGTTGTGGCATCTCTACCATCACCATCATCATCATCATCACCACCATCATCATCACCATCATCACCACCATCACCACCATCACCACCATCACCATCACCATCATCATCATCTATCGTCTCATCTCTCTCTCTCTCTCTCCCTTCTCTCTCGAATACTCTCTCCTTCTCTCTCGGACACTCCCTCGCACACCCTCTCACTCTCTCTATCACATACATCAAGAGAGAGTATTTCCATCCACAACTCAATATTAAACCCCCCTATCATATAAAGCAATATTTACAGATATCTTTAACTAGGCACCCCCCAATGAAACACCCCCGATAGCCATAATGACGTTCAAAGGCATCTTCATCGTTGCCTACCTCGACCTCCTTATGCCCCTTGCAGTCTTCCTAAACATCTACCTCTACTTCTACCCAGTCTTTCACTTCTGCTCCTTCCACAGTCCGCCAGATGGTACCCCAGCCCCCTTCCGCCTCCTCACCCTCGGTGACCCCCAGCTCGAGGGTGATACAACGATTCGCCGTTATGCGAGCCAGCACAAGCCTGGCGACCCCCTCCTGAGCTACCTGGACCCTGAGCACCTCGCGCGCGACTTCCACCGCTACAGAAAGATCATTGACCTGTGGGGCAATGACCTGTATCTCTCCCACATCTACAAGACGATGCGTCGCCACATGGAGCCGACGCACACGGTGGTGCTGGGGGATCTTATTGGGAGTCAATGGATCGACGACGTGGAGTTCAAGAAACGTGGTGACCGCTTCTGGGAGGTCTTTTCCGGTGGGCTAAAGGTGAATGAGTCGGACCTGGAGGCAGGAAATGCGAACGGTAGGGACTGGAGGTACAAGGTCATCACGCTGCCGGGCAATCACGATATTGGCTATGCGGGCGACATGAACCGTCGCCGCGTCGATCGCTTTGTAGACATGTTTGGGCCCATCAACTACGAGCTTACATTTACACCTCCTTACGCCGGCACCGGGGATGCCGTGCCCACATTAAAGCTCGTGGTCCTCAACAGCATGACCCTCGACGAACCCATCCTCGACCCATCGCTCCGTGACGACTCTTACGCCTTCATTGACCGTGTCCAGTCCACCTCCGGGGGCCCTAAGGAGGCTACAGTCCTCCTCACGCACCTACCCTTCTACAAACCCGCGGGTGTCTGCGTCGATGAGCCATTCTTCACCTACTTCCCTGCGCAACACGGTGGTGGTATCAAGGAGCAGAACCACCTCAGCGCGCCCACCAGCAGCCGCGTCCTCGACTCCTTCTTCGGGAGCGCGTCCGCAGCCCCCGGAAAGCAGGCTGGAATCATCATGACCGGGCACGACCACGAGGGCTGTGACGTCCGCCACTCCCGCCTTGAGCAGGGATGGAACGCAACGGCGTGGGAACACCTACCCATGGGACTCGAGAAGAAGAAGTTGGAGGAGGCGGAGGCGGCGAAGGGAGGTCTGCGGGAGGTTACGGTGCAAAGTATGATGGGAGGTCATGGTGGCAATGCGGGGCTTGTTAGCGCGTGGTGGGATGAGGATGCGCAGTGTATGTCCCCCCCTCCGGTACTGAATAACTGTTAACATTTACTAACGCTGGGATAGCGTGGCGGTTCGAGTACTCGACTTGTGCGCTGGGGACGCAGTATGTCTGGTGGGGTGTGCACGTGATCGACATCATCTGCGTGGTTGCGGGAGTGCTGCTGTACTCGGCGCACCAGAGGGATGCAGCGAGGAATCTGGAAAAGGCGCAGAGGGTGCAGGATATGGTAGATGCGGCGGGGGAGAAGAAGAGGGTTTAGGGCCCTTTTTGCAGTGTAGTATTTATTGCATGTGTATTTTATGACTGACGATACCAATTTATTGCATCTACTGGTTTTTGTTTATGTTTTTTTGTTTATGGGGTTGGATCATGTCCTATCACTCACCCACTCAAACCCAGCTGGTAGCTTCTGTGCCCCCAACGCAATCTCTAGACCCCATAGCTTAGCTCTACACCAACCCACTTCATACTCCCTACCATAACATAGCCTGCAAGTAGCCCAAGGTGACAGAGGTGTCTACTGTGCCCAATGGATGGGGGGGGGGGGACGTGGTATGTGGGGTGGGATGGTGGGCAGTGTATCAGCTCGGTCCGGGATCTATGGCCAGGCATATGATGCATGCATGGCCTGGTCAGGTGGGTGTGGTATGTGGAGGTGGAGCCCCAAATACGAGGGCAGCGGCAATAGGAGAGAACGTAGAGACATCCCCGGGGTTTGGAAGATGGTCTGTAGAGGAGAACCGGGAATTAGGAATTGGGTCTAGGAATGACATAAGGATTCAAGAGAGTGCTCTGGGCTGGGAAGGTTATTTGGGGGGTTGTGCAGCCGTGTCTAGGGAGTTTCCGGAGCCCCCATCGCAACGAACTCGAACCAGCAACCACAACCTTATATTGGCAAGACCTTCAGTGTAGGTAAAATAGACTCTGTTCTATATATTTGTTTTCTGGTGTTTCTGTGTTGGTTCAGTGGGTTGTTTGTTGGCTAGGGTTGATTGTCATGCTACTTCATACAACCACAAAACTTGGGGGAAAAGATCAAGGATAAACATCCAAAATAGAGGTTTTCTAGAATTCTATTATAGATATTTGCAACTTTCCCATGCTCCTACAACAGCATATGTCTAAGGTAAAGGGACGGGATGGAACGCCCTGCGTCTGGTATCTGGCAGCTGGCCGTTGGGATTCGGGGGATTAATTATACCGTTTGGATCCCTATCAAGCTTAATTTATGTCAATTTGGTACTTGTCCAATTGATCTTGAAGGAATATTTGTAGGTGATGTCGTTCACGGCCTCAATCACATGTAGTTCACCAATCACTGATCATCACTCGCATCAATCTCTAACTCGCCTGTCTAAAACCACCAAATAAACGTGCCAACCACAACTGCACACACACACACACACGACGACCACGACCACACCCCACCCTCACTTCACCCCCCACCTTACCCACAGGGGTTCGAAATATTCGAAAGTCTATCTAGATCTCAACTACTTACATACTACTACTACTATACATATCCTGACTATGGTACATCCTTTTGCTCTCTGCGCGCTCTGGACCATTTTCTTCCTATTACTACGCGGAGGGCTCGAGATAATTTTCATCTCCCGTGGGGCGGGGGCGGGGGCGGGGGCGACGGAGGTAGGGGCGAAGGAGGGAGGGACACAGCGCGATGAAAACATGTTTATGGTGGGGATAGCGACAGTTGCAGTGGGGTTTGTGGTGTTGTGTGTGTGCACGATATTGGTGTTGAGGACGATGATGAGGCGTGCGGGTTAACGTTGATGGGTGGAAAAGTCATGGTTGTGTGTCTTTCTCTTAGAATATTTTTTTTGTCGTGAGAAACTGCTATATCTATTCATACATACGTGTATCTGGAGAACCGGTTTGCAGTTGCGCATGTCAAAATTAAAAAAAAAAACTTGGCATATTTCTTTTCTCTTGTGGAATCATCTAGAGTACTACTAAAGTACTATCCCTCTGTCTGTCGGTCAAATGCTGCCCCCCTATAATAAGCAACTTATCATGAAGGTTATGCAGCCAAGGTAGGTGGCTGATTGCCAAGGTGGTCCGTATAGTAACTGGAAGCCTGAGCAAACCAAACTTGAGGAATTCGCTACTGGTATTAACAATCGAGTCCTGAATATTTCCCTATTGCAGAATGTCAGACAGCGGCTCAGATTGTGAAAGTCAATGTTTGGAGAATGAAGAAGAACCGGCTGTCACCTTTAGCAATCACGAAGACCTAGCAATAGGAAATGACGAAAAAAACCCGGAAGTACTTGACTATGTTCCTCCATCAGTGGATTCAGTACCGGAGTTCAAAACTATGGAATCAGAATTCAGCTCGTATGTGGCCCAGTCGCGCAACATACCTGATATGGATAGAGGTAGTCCTCTAGCATTCTTTAAACTGTTTGTTCCGGACACAGTACTTGACACCTTTGCGCGTAACACCAACTTGTATGCCGAATCAAAAGGCGCTCACGATTCAAACAAAAGACCGTGGAAGACAACAAATAGTCATGAATTGATGGTTTGGTTTGGTCTTTTGATTTTCATGGGACTCGTTAAGACATGCAGGGTGGATTTGTATTGGAAAACCAATAGCCAATCGGACTTTGCACCAATGCGAAATATGAGTTTGACTCGTTTCCAACAACTGAAGCGATACTTCCACCTCTCACCTCCGGGCAGTCCAACAGCAAATACAGCCATCCCACAAGCAAAGAACACCACTCTGTGGTATGCAAAAATAGAACCTTTTGGCCAATCCCTTCGATATTCATCACAGAAATACCTCCTTCCGGCCAGTGAAGTGTCGATTGATGAAATGATGGTACGATTCACTGGCCGGTCCAAACATACAGTAAAAATGCCTAAAAAGCCAATAAAGCAAGGTTATAAACTATTTAGTTTATGTTGGCGCGGCTATACCTACGAATATCTCTATCATTCACGAACCAACAAGATAGCGGGAGTGGAAAAAATAGCAGGCTTGGATTTTTCTCTTACATCTTGTGCTGTCATACAGCTTGCAAAATCATTGCCATATAGATTTTACCGCTTTGATATCTATATGGATAATTATTTTAGCAATATTCCCTTATTCTCACATCTACGGAGTTTAGGGATTGGTGCATGTGGAACGGCTCGACCCTCATCAAAAGAATTTCCGTTAAATTTAGCAAAAAAGAAGGTATCAAAAGGATCACGTCCAGTATGGAATACGTTAGAAGGGGAAGTTCACAACGATGTGTTAGCTTTATTATGGATGGATAATAATTTTGTCTTATTGTTAACGACGATACATGAGGTTAACGGTTTAAACAACTATGTGGCATGCATTCGCAGACGACCCGGTCTCACTAGTACTAATGCTAAAGTAGTACGATCTGTTTTTGGTGATCAACATACACGTTGGTTATTAATTCCTATCTTGATCAACATGTATAATCTTTTTATGGGTGGCGTTGATATTGCAGACCAACGGCGTAGCTACTGGCCTACCCAGCTTCGAGTGTGTCGGTCATGGCTTCCATTATTTTTTTGGTGTCTTGACACTGCTATTGTCAATGCATATATCCTATATCGCATTGTCAATATCGAAGACGGTGTCATGTTGAAGGATTTGATGTCTCATCGGGAGTTTAGAGAGAGACTATCAACAGAGCTTATCACAACCGGAATTCCTGTCAATCATATACCTAAGCGGCGCTCATCAAAACCTTTACCCAGTATCAGATTACATACTACCGGAAGTCATGAAAGAAGCAAACAAATTAAACGGGATTATTGTTCATATTGTCTTTGGAAGCGGAACTGTTCCAAATCATCTACTACCCATACTTTTGTAACCCCACTTCACAAATCCACTACTCCCGCTACCAAAAGAGCTACACAAACACGGCTTTATTGTTCTTTTTGCAAAACCTATCTTTGTGAGCTCTGTTTTGATCTATACCATAGCAAAAATAGTTAGATTCCGTTAAAGGATTAAGGATTTTGATTGAGATCGGACTTGTTGTTATTTACTACAGAACGAGACTTGAGGTTTGGGTGAGACATATGGCGCACACACCAATATTTGCTTCTTTTAGGGGGGCAGCAATCGACAGACAGAGGGATACAGTCGCACCTCGCTATCCCGGATGGCCAAGATTCACGCACTTCGCCGTAATATGCGTTTATTATTATTCTGCACAGTACACACACGTAAGTATCACTCCTACACGTACTTGTATGTCGGGGTATGGGGGTTGGAACCAAATGAGTATTTTGTATGGCAGATCAGCGCCACTCCATACATACAAGTAATCCCTGCTTCGTCACTTGGTTCTTTATGCTGCACAGGAGTATGTACTTACTTCTTTTTCTTCTTCAGCTTCTTCACAGTTTCAACCACAGATTTCCATAGATCTCGGTGTCCCTGTCTCGCATTCATGTATGCCGGGTATAACTTCCAAGGGAAAATTACTCAGGGTGTGATCACCTGGCTGATATATGCTATGTCATATTTTTTTTCTTCTTTTCTTTTTTGATATCCTGATACTACACAATTTATAGGTTACATGCAGCGCATTTCAACAGTTAACTCATCATGAATAGTCACTCGCCGGTCAAGAGATTTGCAGGTTATTATATATGCAGACAACATTTTATCAGACGCCCATAATGGGTATTGAGTTCACAATTGAGTGATTGATAGTTGATTGATAACTCATACATGCATGCAGCCCGAGGGTTATGGGCAAAAACCTCCTCCGCGTGCCGGAGGAAAGGGCAAATTACTGATTTCATATACTTTTAGTAATGATCTTGAATCTTTAGTATTTATATAATCCCGATCTCATTTCCTTTGACTCACTGTGCCCTATACGAGATTTAGCTGCGCGATTCAGCGGTAAAGGTAAAATGAAGTTTAAATACCTACCCTACCTCACTCTCCTCACGAGCCCATGGCCAGACGCCCTGGCTCTCCCTATGCCAAGCTCCGCTATCTCCAGAACCCACCCCCAAAAACACATCGGCCGCGAGGGAACCTCCCCCACCGGCTCTATTGGCAAATCCAGAGCCCCCGCAGATTCTCTCTGCTCCGAATACATCCACACCCAACTAGGCCTACTAATCGTGGGACATTGTAACGTTATTGAGATGGAGAATCAAGCCTCGACTGTTGCGTGTTCCTCGGGCGATACGAAGACTCCACAGGAATGTGAGGGTTTTGAGGAGACTATCGACATTGGAAAGTATAAGGTACAAGGGGCCGGGAGACCATGGGGCACGGAAAATTGTGTCATATTCTTCAGAGGGGGGATGATGTATGTTATATGTCCTCTTTCTATAGTACAAGGAGGTTCGCAATAGTTATACCATTATAACTACTATCTATGCACAGAAACAGTTATTGTGGTGGAATAATTGCTCTTGCAGACCTTTTTTTTTTTTTTGTGGACAGGTGGTTTTGTTTGTGTGGATTCATGTATGGAGCGGCGGCAAAGTAAACCATTTTACCACCGGTGGTAGACATTTCGGCCGAAAGGGGCTATATAGTGCCAATATATGAGCCCTATTGTCCACCGGTGGGAAACCTTCATAAGTGTTTGTAATAATAATGATAGCGCAGCATAAAGACTGAGGTTCAGCGCCTATACCACCGGTGGTAAAATTACCCCTGGCACATTTACCGCACCATATGGATTGAGGGTTGAGGAGATTTATGTTGTGGTAATATGAAATGAAGAAAGTTGCATGATGTTATGAAAGTCTGTAACTTGCTGGTCTGGCCCGGCGCATACTAATTAGGATAAGTGGTGCGAAAGATCTGTGGCGGCGATGTAGGCTGGCCTTACATACATGTCCCATACAATCCCATATACTATTTTCGGGTCATATTTTTCGTTCTCGCAACTAACAAACCCTCGAGCTACAGTAGAACCAGGCACCAACTAGCTTCTTGTTATGAAAATGAAGTACCTTTGCTGACGTCCTACGTACCAACGGTATGAATGGTAATAATAGATAGCACTTGGGCTTTAAAGGAGACCCAGGCCACCCTTAAAAATATGGTAGTACCGATTACTAGACAGCGGCAATTGGTCTATACAAAAGAGTTAACTACATGTATATTATGACCTAAAAGGCCAATAAATCATCTTTAAATGCATGCTCGTTGACAATCTCGGCGCTGACCACTCATAACTCTCCCATTCATCAACCATAGTACAAAAGAAGAAAAAAATGAGAAAACTATAACAAGTAATCTGTAGCCCTAACGATTATCTACAGATTCTCCGTCTTGGAATATGGACTTTCTTATTTTAAAGACAGGCTAGGCTTGTCGCGCAAGAGACTGTTTGCAGAAAATGTCGCTCAAAAGAGTGTGGGTCACCGGCACGTTGCCCATACGGGATCGGTTTTCCGAGGTATGGAGGTACAACTTTAGCAGGAAATGTTGAATCCGGGGAAATTGATGGAATTGTTTGGTTTTTATGGGCTGGTCTTGGACCAAAGTCTTTTCTGGGTGAATCAGCATCAGTCGCGGGCTACTCCTACTGAAATAGGATGTACCAAGCCAGTATTTGGCCTACAGGTAGTTAATCAATCTATTACTGTGCTGATAGAAGGGGACTTAAGTTCACCTCCAATATACTTTCGAATTTCTTCCGGCGGGGTACGTAGGTCCGTTTGCATAGCACGATCCTGATCACTCCTCCGAAGCGCTCCGACTGAATGGCCTTAAGACTCAGCTGGGCCTACTTCCTGTTCGAGCTGACATTGTTTTCAGGATATTATTAAGTCGATACCATAACCAGACGCTTTAATACACAGATGTCAGTCATCGGTTCGATTTTATCCATATGGTCGTGAGAAAGTACAGTAGAAATATAACGCTACTTCATGATATAAGCTTTGTCTAAGCTTTCATGTAGTTATAAACATTGATCTAAGTAGTGAATTCGCTTCGTAAAACGATAGCTACATGTAGCCAAATAACACTACCGTCTTTACACCTTTCCTGAAACCAATTTATGTCCGATTTTGATGACAAGGCGATATAATGAATCTAGTTCTGAATAGCAGCACATATTTAGCTAACACGTATTAATTAGTGGAGCTACCAATTTAATTAGACAATTTGATAAACCTCCAAAGAGCCTAGGGGGATGAAAAATCTCACATTCCCTAAGGCGTTGGGATAGTCATATCTGATGTCCCTCTTGTTTGAAGCCACTTTGATATGTATGTTTATCTTGCCTTTTCTCCAATTGGGAGCAGTCTATTAAATAGAGAACCAAGACCACGAGTTTGTGGGAATATCTCGATGTGTGCCCGCAGTTAATACTTGTGGTGTCACTGGGGGATGAAGTCAGGTTCTGATAAGTGGTAGGGGTGCGTTTAGCAGCCGAGTGAGTTTCTGTGCACCTAAGGCATAGGCACATTCATATTCTACAACGGCCTTGATGGCGAATGTCAGTAGCCACTCACAAATATCCAATGCAATTCCACACAGAGCTCAACTCAACAGACGAGCAGTGGTATCCTGGCACACCTTGTAAAGAGGTGAGGCTAACCTCACCTACCTCAGACCCTAAATCTCTAAATGGTAATCATGTTACACTCATGGCAACGAGTGATATCACGAGTATCAACCCTAACCCTTGCTTCAAACTGTGCATGTAGCCATCAGCATATCCAGGACGTTGTCCAAGCAAAATTACTGGCCTCATTTCAATAATTTGATAACAGGTGCTGCTTTGACCTTGTCGCGGGGGGGGAGCTGTGACTGCTAAAAATGTAACCCTAATTTTGCATCCCACCGCCAAGACCTTGCCCACACAACCAAGCCAGACCATGCAAATTCCTAAACGAACATTAACGACTACAGCATCACGACAAAATAACGACCACGTTACCGACCGACGGATACCTAAACCCTTTCCCCGTACTAACACCAACAAAAACAGCTCAAAATGTCGAAGCGTGGGTACGTTACGGAAACCCCAATTTTTAAATCCGAAACGGCGAACGAAACGGCGGTGGAAAGGAGTTAAATGCTGATTTGATGGTTGTTTTGCAGACGCGGTGGTGCCGCCGGTAACAAGCTTAAGATGACCCTCGGTCTGCCTGTGTCCGTCTCCCAGATTGTCCCCTGCCATGCTTCTCCCGGAGAACTAATGGATTAAATAGCGGAGCCGTTATGAACTGCTGCGACAACTCCGGCGCCCGTAACTTGTACATCATTTCCGTCAAGGGAATTGGTGCTCGTCTCAACCGTCTACCTGCTGCTGGTGTCGGTGACATGGTCATGGCCACTGTCAAGAAGGGAAAGCCCGAGCTGAGGAAGAAGGTCATGCCCGCCGTTGTCGTCAGGCAGAGCAAGCCATGGAGGAGATCCGACGGAATCTACCTCTACTTCGAGGACAACGCTGGTGTGGTACGTATCTCTGCTCTATCTAGGCGGGAAGAAGGTTTGGGGAATTGAGAGCTTGGAATTTGTTGGATGGGAAAATTGGCCGTGGGAGAGAGGGAGAGAAAAGCTAATGGTGGTATTTCGCGAACAGATTGTCAACCCCAAGGGTGAGATGAAGGGATCAGCCATTACCGGACCCGTCGGAAAGGAGGCTGCTGATCTGTGGCCTGTAAGTGCCCACTTCTTCACTTATGCGTGTTTGGAATTTCCGTGCTGACATGACCTAGCGTATTGCATCCAACTCTGGCGTTGTCATGTAAACAAATTTTTTTTTTTTCAAATAGGGTTTTTAAAAATTAAATAAACGGCTTCCTGTCTCCCTTTTTCTCCCTTTTTCTCCCTTTCGTCCACATGGAATATGAGATCCCCGAGAAGCATGGGTTTGCTTCTGGTACTAGTTGCAGGTGCTGGAGAAGAGGTGGAAAATATGTAGCGACATAGTTTGATATACAACAAATATATCACTCTGTAGTCTTGAAAAAGTAGCTGTGCTACATATCTCGACACTGGAGCAGATTTTTCCACTATTCTATCGGTCCACTTCTCCCAAATGACGTCTTTCCCGAACCACCTTCAGCATATACATCACACCCTCCCTCCAGGGACAATGGGTGTGCTTGTCTATATTAGGTGGGATATCAAACCCTCTTCCTATAAAAAGCACGACTGGCTCGCATTTACGGGTGTTGGGCTTATTGCTTGGATGAACATTCTGCTACTGTTAACCTAGACAATGATGCACAAAGTGCACACATGCCTAATCATGAATAAATTCATCGAGCGAGAGTCTCCACATTGATCTTATCAAAAGCTTGTGTGCTATTGCAAGATTCTAATATTGTTGCGCTTGTGGGGGAGTGCAGGAAGTGCGTCAAGGGGGATATGGTAATACGGTCAGGACCATACTAGTGTTTTTATAGCTTCCGGGAGCTTGCGCGATACTGAGCTTATAAGCCAGGGGAGCTTCGCAACACCAAAGAAAGGTTAGGCATTGCCAAGAGTGCCTCAAAAAAATAATTGATTACATGCCTGCTTGGAATTGACTCCTGGGTAGGAGCTAGAAGTACCCAGTGGACACTGATACTATGTATTATTATATACTCCTGATTCACTCAGTTAACTTGACCCTGATGGTAACGGGTGGCTATTGTGGTCGGACTAACTATATTGATTCAATCATTCCCTCTGTCTTGCTGCAGCTTCAGCGCGCCTTTCTGATTCCCGCTTAGGTCTC
This sequence comes from Morchella sp. 2016-72, assembly GCA_024713865.1. Taxonomy (NCBI): domain Eukaryota; kingdom Fungi; phylum Ascomycota; class Pezizomycetes; order Pezizales; family Morchellaceae; genus Morchella; species Morchella sp. 2016-72. Next base: position 3,465,828 of record JAMJEY010000003.1, read on the forward strand.
TTCCTCTCTGCTGCAACCTCTACGTTTACTCGTGGTTCAACAGGACGTTTACGTTCGCTTGAAGGTCCAGGCTCTATATGTGGGGGCTCTTGAGACCGAGTTTGAGACTTTAGAGAATGCGCAGTCGAGTCACTGTAGAGGAACGGGAGTGCAAAGTCCGTTGATTTGAATTTCAGAACTGTATAATGATAAATTAGAACCCTAATAGGAATAGAGAAGGGAGGTAGAGTTTAGTCACCGTTTTTGCATTTCGGATCAACTCCATTGATGAGTAGGATGCTTTTCACCTCCGGCAACGGGCGGTGCCTGACTAGTGTAACTTGGTAGTCCCTGGTAGTTATTGCGTCCGGTTTAGGATCCTTCAGACTTCTGATGCGGCGGACTTCTTTATATACGAATTCCGGTCTTGTATTTGAGAAGGCATCCTTTGAAAATGATGGGAGTCCCTCAAGAGCTGACATTTTTAAGGTTTGGGAAGACGCGCGAAGCTTTCTTTAGGAACGCTCTTACTTGTCGTACTAGCTAGTTACCCGGATGTGATCACAACCCTAACCCGATGGGTTAGTTGCCCCTCCCCCACCAAACCAAAAATAATAGAGTCATACCCAACCAACCCCTCGCTTTCAAAATGTCGTCGTTCAATTTGCTAATCGCCCAAAAAGTTTGTAAAGAGACAATAAGACTGCATATTAAACTCTGTTACTAACGGTATTTTCAGGCTCAACTAGCACACATCTACCCCGCGCTCATTGCAAGCAGCATTATTAATGGATCTGACCCTGTTCAGCCCGTCGCAGTTATCACTAAGGAAGTTGAACTCCTTGACAAAGCGAACCCTGATTCTTCGATCGGTGTTCAACTTGAGGGCGATGATGTCGTCTATGGACCTGAGGCCGTTGTTAAGAAGTTGATTTCTGCGTACCCGCAACACCTCCGAGGGAGCCAGGGTTCTTTGGTAAGAATTGAATTTTTTTTTGTAAAAATCCTACGGACGTAGGATTAATTTCTATTATATAGGAGGATGAATGGATCGCGTTCACTCTCACCCGTCTTTCCGGTGGAAGCAAGGACTTTAAATCCACCTCTGCTGCACTTGAGGAACTCAACAACCACCTGACTCTCCGGACATTCCTTGTGGGATACACTCTTACCATCGCAGATATTTCTGTGTGGGGTGCTCTTAACGGAAACGGCCAGGCTATTTCTGCTATCAAGAAAAATCACCTTCCCAACTTGGTCCGGTGGTTCAAGTACATCGGTGCCATTGAGAGGGTAAATTCAGTCGTTGAAGGATTCAAGGCAGAATTGACAACCAAGAAGAAGGCAAAGAGTAAGGAGGGGAGCTATGAGATTGGTCTTATGGACACTGATAAGGGGGTGGTCACTCGATTTCCTCCTGAGCCATCGTAACTATCCCCACCCCTAATCAGATACCTCAAACATCACCACTCTAATCACATTATTCCATAGAGGTTACCTCCACATCGGTCATGCTAAAGCCGCAATGCTCAACCAGTACTTTGCGCAGCACTATGGTGGAAAACTGATCATCCGTTTCGACGATACCAACCCCACCAAGGAGAAGCAAGAGTTCCAAGATTCTATTCTTGAGGATCTTGCCCTTCTCGGAATTAAGGGTGATAAAATTACTTATACCTCCGATCACTTTGACCGTCTCTATGAGGAAGCTATCAAGATGATTAAACTTGGCAAAGCCTACTGCGACGACACCACGCAGGAGCAAATGCGCCATGAGAGAATGGAGGGCATCGCTTCCAAGAACCGAGACCGCAGCGTCGAGGAGAACTTGGCTGCTTTTGAGGAGATGAAGGATGCAACAGAACAAGGAGTCAAGACATGCCTCCGTGCCAAAATTAGCGTTGACGACCCAAACAAGGCCATGCGTGACCCTGTTATCTACCGCTGCAACCCGAGTATTCACCACCGCACCGGCGACAAATACAAAGTTTACCCTACCTATGACTTTGCCTGCCCCATCGTTGACTCCCTTGAGGGTGTTACCCACGCTCTCAGGACGATTGAGTACCGTGACCGTAACCCACAGTACTATTGGATGATCGAGGCACTTGGCCTCCGCAAGGTCCATGTCTGGGACTTTGCTAGACTCAACTTCATCCGAACTCTTCTCTCAAAACGTAAGCTCACATGGTTTGTCGAGCAGGGCCTCGTCCGGGGCTGGGATGACCCACGTTTCCCCACTGTCCGGGGTATTCGTCGTCGCGGTATGACAATTGAAGCCCTCCGCAGTTTCATCCTCGCCCAGGGACCATCCAAGAACGTTGTCAACCTTGATTGGACTATCATCTGGGCCGGTAATAAGAAGGTTATCGACCCCGTCTCCCCCCGTCACACCGCTGTCTTGAAGACTGGCGCTGTAAAGGCAAAGATCACCGGTGGTCCCTCAACTCCCGTTGTTGAGGAAAAGCCCAAGCACAAGAAGAACGCCGAGGTTGGTCTCAAGAAGGTAACTTTTGGAGATGAGATTCTTCTCGATCAGGAGGATGCGCGCTCTTTCAAGGAGGGCGAGGAGATCACACTCATGGATTGGGGTAACGCATTTGTCACCAAGATCACCCGCCCTGATGCTGCCGGGGATGTGACAGAGCTTGAACTTACCCTCCACCTTGAAGGTGACTTCAGGAAGACCGAGAAGAAGGTCACATGGTTAGCCACAGCGCAGAAGACGGTCGAGGTTGAGCTAGTTGACTTTGATTATCTTATCACCAAGGAGAAGTTGGAGGAGGAAGATGAACTGAAGAACTTCATCAATCCCAAGACTGAGTTTAGGGAGGATGCGATTGCTGATTGTAACGTCGCCGATATCAAGGTGGATGATATTATTCAGTTTGAGAGAAAGGGATACTACAGATGTGATGAGGCTGCAAGTGAGGGGAAGAAGGCAGTGTTCTTCTGCATCCCAACGGGTAAGACAGAGAAGAAGTAAGGGTGTTAGAACTTACTACTTGGCTACGGATAGTTGGCAATTTATTTATTTCATGGGTGAAATGGTTGATAACTGGCCGAGTGATCACTTGTGAAGACCACTCATCACGCACTGAGCTCAGAGTGATAACTGCATTATTGATCCCGCTCTTTAGTGTGCTTTTGAAGTGTTTCCTGTATCAATGGCACTCCAGGGGTTGTTTTTATACTGGACATTTTCTACAGACGAGCCCAATGTTTTTGTGAACCGCGAGTGTTTCTGCACAATAACGGAATCGCACGCAGCTTTTTTTTCCTCTTAGGAAAGAGGCATCATCAAATATCACTCGAAAGATTTAATGATGGGTATTGCAATCAATATCTGACAAACAACCCTCTCCCCACCCTCCTTGCCTACACCCCTCGGCTACTGCGTATATAAAATAAAATAAAATAATGTCACCTACTCAATACCAGTCCGGGATACCATAGTGAGTGTTGTTTATTGTGCGATTAACCTGAGAAATATCCTAGCTGGATACTGTTATTCTGCTGTCGTGATAAATTATTTCTTGCTGAGAGATGGTACCGTGACCTATATCATGCTTAGGGTGTACTCATGCCACAGAGGAAATAATTACTTTACACGTAGATGTTATCTATTACATATAACAGAAAAGGGCCATGAAATCGGTCCGTGTTGTTATATTAGCCAAATACAAGTATTTAAGCCAGGGTTTTCCGCCCATGATTAGCGGCTTCTATCAAGTGTTATTGAGCCTCACGAACATCGCCGGCCACATGGAAGTGTCCTCCATGTATCTACCACCTGCCAAGACCCTCTCCAAAATCCTTAGGCGCTCAGTATCGTTGGTTACATGGAAAAGCCCTTCAGTGCGGAGTGGCAGACCGTTGGCAACATGGAGGAAAGCGCCCCTGACGCTGAGTAGGGTCGATCGAGACATGCAAATGTGCATTCTAATTATCGCTTGCCACCGTTTGCTAATATGTACCTCCGAAAGTCCTTGGGTCGACACTGGTACCGTTAGTGGCATTGAAACCACCTTTGAAGCTCTCAAGGAAGTACTACGTCTCCATCTACTGGTTGTCATTAATTGTAAGAGACCTACATCGTTGCGTTAATTTGGTTGATTGGCAACATGGCTTGAAGCCCCACCATCACTCTCCACCGCCATGTCACCGTCGTAATATATATATAATCAATTTATATATATGCTCCCCGGAGAAGATGCAGCCTCATTCCCTCACTACCTAGTCTCTCGACGCGAACCAATTTAGTCCATAATCGATAGTTTATGGCTCGATCGACCCTCTAGCCAAACCCCCTTTCTGATAACAGGAAAGCTCCACGTGGCTCTTGAGTAGAAGTTCCCATAGCCACATCGCGGAAATCAGCCATGAACGAGGTGAAAAATCAAGGGTACTTATGGGTGTGTTTGGGTGGTTTTGATGAGTTTTGATGAGAAAAATTAGATTATCGGCAGCTATGAGATACCTCTTTGAGACCTATGGTTGAGAATTAGCTGAGTGGTGGAAGTGATGTAAGAGGTCAAGTATCATCTATTGGGGCCCCTAAGAGGTAAGGCGTAGTATTATGGAGCTGTTATTCTATTTGGTTTTCAAGGTTCGTAGTCGCGACATAGGGTCTCGCTATGCCGAAAGAAGCTCCCCGCAGGGTAGAACAGCTAGCCTCTCATCTACACTAAGTAGCTTGCGGAAAATGCTAATTGTGTAGTGATTCCGCAAAATAGATGATAGTTCGTCACATATCACGGCCCTAACCAGTAGAATATAAAAGTGGCATCATGTCCAATCATTCTCTTTTTTCCTTTTTTTTGCAACTGACAAAACAGAATACCACACAAGGTACGTACATTGACAAATCCTAACTTGATATACTTCCATATCCTAATGGTTACCTGTGTTAATTATTTTATGGTTACAAGTGGGTCTAGCTAAATATATTCCAATCGACAAGGACATCATAAAGATCTAAGGCATAGCATTGGCCGCCTATAAATGTAAATCAATGACCACCGAGGTATCAAGAAACACAAGGGGTTCCTGCTTTTTCGGCGATCTGTTCAAAGCTATCTATCATGCACTACATCTTGTGTTCATGGATAGTACAATACATCAGCATGGAGAAAAACTCCGCTTGCATACGGAACTAAACCGTCTAGAACTATGGGGTCGACTTTTCGATACCGATAAAGGCGGATTGGACCTCTTGATGGTGAACGACGAGTGGACAAGAAACCTTTTGTTGCCAGTTCTTACGATTCTTGCTATCAAAGGCAAAAGGCGTTAGTACTTCCACGAATTAAGTCGGTTCCCGTTACTGATCAAAATCCGTAAATAAAATTTAGAACTAGATCATACCAAGCATGCGGAATTCAAGGAATATATAGCCGGGTTTATCGACAGATCGGTGGATATCAAACCCAGCGTTATGTTTTTCGTTCCAGCCGATCCTGCTAAAGATGTTCCTGTCGACATGGCTATGTTTGTCGATTCTATAAGAGCGTGGAACGACGCCATTCAATCTTGGAATTCAGTTTTGAAAGAAATTGAGGTTGGTATTCGGGCGACTTCGTCGGATAAATCAGGAGATGTTAGCACGATAGCACCTGCGTTCCCAGCCAGAAACGAATACCTGTCCTATGTCGTCCATAGATACAACATTATTCTTAGATTCCCAGCCGGCAGCCTACCAGTTGCCAAGGAAATGGCGAAAGTTAACATTCTTCGACAAAAGATGCTTAAGCGCCTTTTAGATATCAATACCAATTCGCCTGAGCTTGAGATAGCTAAGGTGGACATTAATCGAATCGAATTCCCGCCCCCACCTATTCCACTTGGTTTAGGATCAACAGGATGGGTATTTGATTGTCCTATCTGCGCTCAAGCCCTCCGTGATATTGATAGCATTGAAGAATGGATGTAAGTAGGCTCGTCAAGCAATCTATAGTAGACTAACAAAGTGTATTCACCAGAGACCATGTCATCCAAGACATCCGGCCTTATAGCTGCACATTCCCTCAATGCCCATCGAGATTTGAGATGTTTTCTACTAAAGAGGCTTGGTGGACCCACGAAGTCGTACACCATAGAGTGATCACCGACTGGCAATGCGTCGGCAGCTGCGGGGAAGTCTTTGGCGAAAAGGAGGACTTCATGACCCACGTACGCGAAGTTCATAAGCCTACAACTCCGTTGGAGAGTTGTGGACTAGATACAATCCTCTCCTTTAAGCGGGAGTACATGCCATCCCCTCCTAGGGCAGTATCTTGCCCATTCTGCTGCGAGGATTTGCGGGAGACAGCGGATGCGTTTCGAAGCCATGTGGGTCGGCACATGGAGCAGATTGCCCTTTCCGCGCTCCCTCAATATTATAATTATGGAGGCTTAAATAGCGCCTACGGTAACGGCCCTAACATGGACTCTCCCCATAGCGCAACGGATGGCATGAGGAGGATACGTGGGACTGAGGTAGAAGCTGATCAGGTGACGAGTGAGGAGGATGAGACCTGGCTCTTGTTGGAATTCCAGGAATAAATATCCTGGAATTAGGAATTCAGTATCAAGGGCTTACATGCGTGTAGTATGAGTTTAAGCATATGTTCACTACATGTAGCTTGATGTGCTTAGTGTTGAATTCGGCTATTAGAGTTAACGGGGGTGAGGGGAGTGTAGGGAAGGCTCATACTGTGAGGTGGACATCAATCGTTTTCTTGATTCTATCTTTAGTGAAATACAAATCTCTCCTCTTTTCATTACTTATCCCCGCACTCAGTAATTTCTCTTTGCTAGACTTTGGTTTAATTCGTTCATTAATCTATTCTACTTCCTTACAGAGGCGCACCATTTTAAAACTGAGGTTTATATCCCGAAAACTCCAAATTAGCAACCCATTATAACATACTTAACTTTTAGAGCCCCTGAGCAGCAATCACCCTCTCACCCCCGCCGTACCACAACAATCCCTTCCTAAACTCTACTCCTATTTCCTCTCCCACAATCCACCTAATCCTCCTACTCCACTCCTCCTCGATCCACGCATTAATCTTATCAATGCCCTTTATCCACTCCTCCATTCTACGGCAGTCATACTTGCCCCCCGTCACAAACCTCGCCACGGTAATGTGAGCTGATGGCACCGTATACCGCGACCCAATATCCGCTCCACTTGCGACCGCAAGCTTATAGAAGTCCCGCCGCAGGTGGTGGTACGTATATCCCGCCTCGTCAGTCTCAGGTACAAATGAGATTGCGAGTGCCGCGGCGTCAAAGCTCAACATCGGCTTCACCAACACCGTCCGCCGCTTCTCGGAACATGGGAGGTTCACCATCCGCGCGAGGGTTGGCTTCATCAGCTCTAATATCTTCTCGGTCTCGTCAGACGTGCGCGAATGGGCGACCTCGAGGACTGTAAGGTGGAGGTTGTCTCGTGGCATAATCCAGATATCTGCCCATGGCCGTAGAGCTCCAATTAGCTATCCGAACGATATATAACCCATGCGAAGAAGGGGGGGGGGGGGGAGTGCAAACCTGAATTAAGCTTCTTAAGCTTCACCTGCACCTCCCCGATAAGGTCCTTCACCATGTCTGTGGGCCTCGCCCAGAACGTCAGACAATACCTCGTATCGATCTCCTCAGGCCTCCTCTTTGGCTTGCCTTGCAGCTCTGGTATTTTCTTTGTGCCGCTCGCATATTCCAGTTCCTGCAAGATTGTGTCGATGCTCATTCCCGCAAAATCTGGGGCGAGCAGCTGTTTACGCTGATGGGCGTTCCGTGTGACACGGTGTGTCTCGTAGGCGGCTGTTATCAGCTCGGCGTCATCGCCGCAGGCATCGATGAGGAGGTCATAGGGGGTCTCGAACATAATGCCACTCTGCTTCTTGGTTACGAGTCCGGAGAAATCGACGAATAGTTGTTGGGTGGTTGTTGAGGTCATTATGGGGGGTTTTTTTTTTTTGAGGATTAAGAGCCGCAGGGTTAGGGTTCTATAAGAAGGTTTGTAGAGGATTAGTTCCGAGGGAAAGAGAAGAGAGGAAAAGGGGAGGGGAGGGGGGAGGGAAGGTCTAGAGCTGTATTTAAATACATACAAATACATGTATTTACATGGACTCCCTCATACCATGCACTTACTCACATGTACATATAACACCCTGCCCACTCGTTCACTCGCCCTCCCTGCGTAAAGAGTGTGTGAGGTAAGGTTCTCTGGCAAAAAGGGTAAATAGGAGAAGCTACAGAAACTCCTGTCTTGGCTGCCGCGTCATTTCTCTTTCTAAAGGGCTAGATCAGAATTCAGAGGTGAGGAAGGGAAGGTGTCAAGAGCCTGTGAAGACTGTTATTGGGGACTGGAAACGATGATGATTACTTTCTGGAAGCTTTCAATATACACACATAGTCCCAACGGGCCGGATTCAATGGTGGTACAGGCGGATTGAATAGGATTGGGTGTATTGGTTAAAAGGTGAGGAAAGTTTTTATTTATATAAACTCAAAGCAGGTAGCCTACACGCCCGAATTGTGCCTGCAGTGAGTGATTGACATAGATATCCGGGTTCGTGGGTGTGCTCGTGTTTAATTGAGCGTGTGTGGTTGGTTGGTTGCTTGGTTGTGCAAACGTGAGATTCAGAACTTTTGCAAATAACATTTGGAGGGTTTTAGCACTTTAGGCTTGGTATTGGTAGATCAAGAACGAGCTAGGGTTGTTAACATCTATATCTCAAAAGGATGGAGAAGTATGTTGTTGACCTGTATTGGACCGGGAGGGTACCTGCCTTCTACGACGGGTATATTTAGTTACCACTGGGCTCCCTTCTTTGCAATAACATAAACCCACATCTTACCAGTTTATCGCTTTCAACCTTTGATTGATCAAGGGAACCACTCTCCTAAATGTCCACCCACCAATAGGGCTGAAAGAAGTTACCTATCTCAAATTAACCCCCCCCCCCCCCCCCCCTCGGAACAATGGATTGAAATTGGTGCATGAAACATCTTGCTGTGTGACATCTTTATACATTATATACCCGAGGGGCTGAATTCTGACTCGATCCCATATATATGTTTCTGGATCACTGTAAGAAACAAATGGATTCACCTAATGAAGCTTTGGACTGAGCCAACACAGTTTATGTGACAAATTTCTCTCACATAAGCCTTCTGCATGTGTGGCTCAAGTCCTCTTTGGTGAAATAAGATTTGGGTATGCCATGGCGAGAGGTGAGTTTGGCGGCTTTCAAGTTTTGCTTTGTACTGTTCCATGTGGCTGCAGTCGAGCCTCCTAATGTTTGTTAATAGGGGTGTACTTCTAGAAGCCAAGATCTTTCACTGCAAATTCGGTTTTGGATTCTCGTACCTTGAATGCCACATCGCCACGCTCCGAGGAATGCATGAGGCCCTTCGTCAGATGGTAGGAATTCGAAACTGTTATATCTGCAATTCGGAGTGCAATATTGTCTGCGGGGGGACTTGACGGAAAGCCAAATCAAAAAAAGCAAGCATACTTTTTCGGCTCTGGTCCAACCAGAAAATGACAAAGGTTATCACCATAACACAGTTCCTGACCCGGGTGGTAAATGCTTAAACCCTCAAATGATGATTCGGGAAATTACACTCTACCTTGGCCCGAAAGCCACAACACTCTGGCCGGTCATCGGAGCCGCGGGCTCGCCCCAAAATTTTATGCTTTCAAGCCTCCCTTCCCTTCGCCACGGCCCGACCCGCGACGCCAAAGCTGGGCACTTCACAAATAATCACTCGAGTTTGGATACTGAGCCGGTGGGTTAGCCATTTGTCCGACTCCCTCGCTATTTATCACCAGATACTCCATGTCAGCCGACTTGAGGTTTCTTTTTCTTAGCTTTTGATCAAAAGAGGCCATAACAAAACTTGGTGGAGATGAGACTGTGCTTTACGGGTACACATTTTGCCGTCGAGCCAATACTGCCCCTAAAGAAGGCGTGAAAGCGGTTGCGAAACCTTGGCATCTTGGTAAAGTTATGCATCGTGGTTTGCTCTCGCTTATTTCCTCTGTGTTTGTCTCTGACTTATAATTATACACGATCGTGGACCTCCGCGTTTCTTCTTCGAACATTGCCCAGCGCGGCAATATTTTGGACTTTGGAGCTTTTCTAACAAGAAGTCTGACATTGAAATAAACATTTTTCATGAACGTTGACTTCGACTCAACATGACGCAGTTCCAACTCGCAATAACACGCCTTCAAAAGCCACAGCTGCAGGAACAAACGAATCAGTGACTAATACGCAGAATTCCCCTGATAATGTCTCGTCTCTCGTACCTCGCAGCATTTAAGTTTTGTGCTGAGACACGCAGATGGGAACAACCGCGCGCATGTAGATCGATCTATGCAGGCGTAGGCACTCCTATTATATACTTTCATCTAAACTCTATATACAGAATTGAGTTTCTAGGTAGAAAGAAGTCGTTGATACTATTCTCCTGGCTGCTATGGTTATAAATGTACCAAGTACATTTGTGTTTAGCGTGTGGTCATTATCTGAATCCATACTCTATGTACCTCGGGTGCCTGCCAGGAGTATCCTTAACCTAGTCATTCGGGAGAGTTCGTTCCGGTTACCAAGACCAAGAGCTTTCGGTACCGTGATACTTATCATAATTGGGTGCCATACTCTCAGCTGAGAGGGTTTTGAACATTCCGGGCTCGGCATTCGCCTCCTGAATACTGAACTGGTTGGCTAAGAATAGCAAGAGGCAATAACAATAACCCGTATCAGGCCATAGTCCACTGCTTTATCGCTTGCCTTTTCGCGCAATCGGGAAGTTGACGGGGTATGCGAACAGGGGAATTTGGAAATATGACATCGTGTGCCTTTACTCTATACCCTTCAAAATACTGCGTTATCTACATTAGGATATATAAGAGGATTGTCATCTGAGGTTGACAATCTATCGTTATTCCAAAGAAAAATCTAGTTTAGGCTTTAAATTTTTTGATGTGGCCGAGGTTCAGAACCTTCGTGCAATGGGACAATCGGGCTTTGGTCGCTCCGCCTCCAGACTCCCTAAAGATCAAGCAAAGATAGTATTTTACGGGTTGAGCCAAGATATCACTTCCTCTCGGCACGTTTCAATAATATTGATACGCTCTGAAGTGCGGGATTGAAAAGATCACGGGTTTACAGAGCAAGGTAAGGGGGGTGCATTGTGGTTTTTTTTTTCTTTCGCTTTTCTATCTTTAGTGTTCGCTAGCTAAGTACTAAACAATGTATGCATGATTGTACGACCAAGGCCAGGTGGAGTAGAGTACAACTGCACTTTAATTACAGCTCGGCTCTTTTAGTGTAACTGGTTGGCTAGGTTAGTAGGAAAAATCGACCCGATTCGGGAAAGCACCTGGGGATTCTGGTTCGCTGGTTCGTTTCAGCCGTTAGCCCACGCAGAACTTCCTCACTCGATTGACGACATTAGAGCGTATGGGATGATTTCTGCACGGGTGGGTTACTGGCCTACTACATATGTACTCTACTATACACATGCAACTTCAAGCATACCTATATGGGGTAATCAAGATCACTTTGAAGGAGGATACCCCCTGCTGGGAAAGTTGTTGTTTTTCAGATGTCTCGCGGTTTCGCCATTCTAATATGCAAAACACTGGGCATTTTCTTCACATAGAGAATAGGACACGCCACAAACTACGTGCCGCGATTAGTTTATCTAAACTCCAGAGGCCTATCGGAAATCCGGATCATAGTCAAGGCCTGGGGTCCCTGCTCAATTCTCGTATCTTAAGCTTATACTGATATGTAGGTACTTTCACACACCAGGGTCTGTGGCGAAGGAAGAGAAGGGAAAGGGGGGTTTCTCCCACTTGAATTTATCGGTGATTAACTCTCTCTTTCTAAAACTGATAATCTATTTACACAAAATTATAGTTTACCAAGTGGTTGAGCTGAGGGGAAGTTGTAAAGAGCTCAAAGAAAACAAAGTTTCGTCCGCCGATAAAAGGGGAATTCCGGATGGGAAGCGAACAATTCTAGAACAACCAATTGCGAGGGGCACCAGGACCCACACAAAAATCTAATCGCCCGAAGAAAGTAACATTTTACCCCTGCACCAGATCTTCTCTAGGGACGGGTTGCTTGTGGAGGGGGCAGATGCTCTACTCTCTCTACCTGAGGTGTTGTTACTGTGGAACGCCCAAGCACACAAAACAGTTGTTAGCTACTCAGGCTATTATGGGCTTCAGTTACTTACTTTGTCTCAATCCTGTCCTTACCAATCCTCCTTCCCGCATTACAACTGGAGTCACTCATCCCTTGAGAAAAAGGCGCTTTAGAGTTGGTTTGAGCGTAGCCTCATGTTACACACATGTCTTTGTGGGCCTTCCTCTCGTGCTTTTATATCCCCCCCCTCATCCCCATCTCTTTTCCCGGTTCTTCACCAGTCTACCATCTCACACTCTTTTGGGGTCGAGGACAGCAATATATACAACGATCGTGAATTTACGATCAGCCATTCGCTTTGGTGGTTCAAGTTTTTTTTTTTTAATTACTTAGCCTCATATCACACTCTCGTTACCTATTTTCTTCTTTACCTACAGAATATAATTTATTAATATTTCAATCATGCGTGGCTCCACCAGCCAGGTTTTGGCTGTAGCTGCTGCCTTTTGGGGCGCGGCGTACGCAGCATGCACTGCAAATTTGGTTCTGGATAACTACGCTACATACTCGACCAATATCAACACTTTGGGGAGCTGGACATCTGGTATGCCTCTCTCTCATTCGTCTCCACCGATATTGTCTACATTAGGCATCATCTGTGATTTGTAGTGATTTCATCTGGAAATTGAGACTGACCGATTATTAGATGATGCTTCAATGGCTTCTATTACGGCCAATATTGCCGCCAAAAAGCTTACCTTTACCCCCAAGGCAAATGCCTACTTTTACGAAACTTTTGACTCGTGCATTGCTGCCACAACCGAGGGTTACAACTCCATTACATTCCCGTTCAAGTCCCCTGCTTCTGGAGCATCTTTCACTCTGGAAATACAGACTGCCAGCAGTTGTGCATCAACAACCTACACCAGCTACTACTACACAGTTTCTGGCCTGACTGGTGCATCCCAAACTCTCACAATCCCACTTTCCAGCTTTTCTGGAGCCAATCTTAATGTCATCAAGGCCTTTGTATGGTCGGCATTTAGCTCTAACGCTGCTGGATGGGAGCTTGGTGAGACCAAGCTCGCCTGTTCAGGCGGTACTACTACCACCACCTCTTCATCAACCAGTGTAACTGTTACATCTGCAACCGTCACATCCCCAACTCCTACCAGTTCGGGGACTTGCTCGCCCCTCGTTGTTGATGATTGGGCATCACAGTCTCGTCTTACCTTCCTTTACTACAATGCCATGCTCAAGGCATCGTCTGATGATGGTACCATGACCTCTATCGTTGTTGCCAACAACAGGGTTACTTTTACTCCCACGGGTACTTCGTACTTCTACACCAACTTGGATTGCACCAGCGCTACCAACAAGTACGGTGGTGTTGGGATGCGCATCAAGGCTGCCGCAGGAACTACATTCACAATTCAGATGCAATACAGCGCTTCTTGCAGCTCGAGTAACTTCCAGTCTGTTGATAGGACCACAACCCAGCTTGGGTGGACCTTTGATGGTACGGAGAAGTTCTACAGCTTCCCATTGTCAACCTTCAGCGGCCTTGATACTGGCCACTTGATGTCTATCATGTTTTACGGCTACAACAGCAAGCCAGTCACCATGGGCCCCTTGGCATTCTACTGCGGCAACACTGCCTCTGAGTATGTTGTTGCTCCTACACCCACAGCCTCCGTCGCGACAAACACTGTTCCTGCGACTAGTGCCACTGCCACCGCGTTTGTGATTGATCAGTTCACCGGCCCCGACTCCAATGCTCTCGGATTCTGGCACGGTGGTGATGATACCACTGGATACACTATTTCCGGCGGAAAGCTCACTATCAAGTATAAGGATAGTGATCTTGCTTTCTACACTCAGATTACTGATTCATGCCGTGACATGTCCCTCTATAATAATGGGTACCTCCATATTGCATACACTGGTTCCAGTGCCTTCTCCATCGCTCTTCAGCAGCACAACTCCGGCTGTAACGCAAATGTCGCACCTTACCCAGAGACCTGGGACGAGGTTGATGCGGGTCGTTACGCTACCGCCACCGACATCTATGTCCCAATTGCCCACTTCGATATCATCAAGACCCGCGTTATCGGATTCGCACTTAAGGGTTTCACTGGTACAACCAACACCGTTATCTCCAAGATCGAAATCGTCAAGACCATTCCATCAGGCATCACCATCAAGTCCAAACTTGCTACCGCCCCATTGGTGTTCTCTTGCTCTGTTCCAAACTCGCTCGCTTTCGCCATCGATGACGGCGACCCACAGCTCGCTCAGCAGGTTATGCAGATTGTCAAGGAGGAGAACATCAAGGTTACCTTCTTCACCGTCGGTGCCGCTCTGCTCGATGCCTCAACCAATCTCACAAACGTTTACAAGGAGATGATGGCACAGGGACACCAAGTCGCTTACCACTCATTCACTCACCCGAAGATTGAGGGACTGGGCACCAACGAGGCCATCGACTGGGAGATCAATCAGGATATCGATGCGGTCTCAAAGACCCTCGGCATCACATCAAAGTACTTCCGCCCTCCCTTCGGAAACGAGGGTGCGAAGATGAGACAGAGAATTGCTGCCTTGATTCCTGGCGGAAAGCTTATTAACTGGTCTATCGGTATGTTGAACCTCACCCTCCATGTAAATTAGCACTGAACTAACTATTGTGCCACACAGACTGCGAAGATTGGCTTTACGCAACCTCCAGTACCCCCGAGAAGCAGCTCGAAGCCTTCAAGCGCGATCTTGACAAGGGCGGTAACTTGGTGGTGATGCACTACCTTTACCCCAGCACTGTGGGATACCTTAAGCAGTTCATTCAGCTTGCGAAGGCTAGTGGAAAGAATCTCATGAGAGTTGACCAGTGCTTGGGCGATCCAAATGCTCCGGCGGTTTAGAGAGGGGGTTATTATGATGTAATCTTTTTGTGATATGGGGTATGCTAGATATGTTTAGTTAATTTTTATTGTTGGTAGTGGTATTTGGATGGGGGGATGAGGCGAGGGTAAAGTGCTTGTTGAGGAGGAGGAGGGGGGGAGAAAGGATAATGCGTTGAAATGTGTATAGTTGGGTATAGAAGCTTTTGTAATTTCGATGGCCACTTGAATCCCTGTTTTGAAAAGCACACATTACACATACCTTAATAGTGGACTCCAAAATTCTGGAGTTATCCGGGCTCCACCGTGAGATAATTTCCAGTGTTTCTTCAAGAGGTGAAACCGTTTGCCCAATGCTTAGCGGTTGGGTGTGGTGGGTAGTACTATATGTGAATGTTCAAGTTAAAGTTAGTGGTAGCTATGTATAATGATTACGCCACTATTCGTGCTTCCACGAAGTCAGTGCAAAGTTTCGTCCTTTGTCTATCGATGGGTACAATTACCTCTATGCTAAGGTTGTGGAGGTAGGTACATCTTCCGACTGTGTGTGGTACCAGTGAAACGGCGGGTAGGCGGGGCAATCTCTCATGATCACCAACCGATCAGGGCCCCTCCAAACCCCAGGATTAATTCCGAGGCTCATTACTACATGTAGATGCCGACTTGGGTGATGTAGTGGTAGACTAAATGTACTGTTTGCCCCGCCAAGGATTGTGCGGCTTATGGGTTCTTGGCGGGCGAGTGATGGTGTGTGATTTCAGTACTGATGGTGATGGTTATGAGCTGGGATGTATTGGGTATGGACTGCGGGCTGCAGATGATAGAGCAACCAAAGGCGAGCAGTAAAAAAAGGAAAGAGAGAACTGCTGCATGACAGGACGAGAGATGGTATCGGGTTTGTGAGGGGATGGGTGCAGGATGATGTCCGAAGCTCTGACTTTAGTAGTAAGGGACGTTGGAGGTGGCGCTGGTTGCTGGAGAATGATCCCGTTGAAAAACTTCGGGGCCCTGCAGGGAAGAGACGGAGAAGAGGGTAGTCGTAATTATCACATGTAAGTACTTTTACACACCTCGTGCAGGTTTATGATTTTCTGCCCCTATATCAAAACCTTTGTCAGTAAGTCATTGCTGGGTGGCATCACGTTCGGAGCGATATGAGATACAAGGTCTGGTAGAATTATTGCAAAAGTGGGTCTTGCATGAAAATAGTAAAGAAAGGGAAAAAAAAAAAAAAAAAAAAGTTAGTCCACCAGGGGCAGGAATCGAACCCACCCCCATGCGCGGCTGGGGAACCTCTCCTCCACGACCACCCCATATCCATCCCCCCACAACCACTAACCCACAGCCTCTCAACGCATGATGGTGGTGGCATTCTTTCCCCACTTAAACCTGACATTGTTAAACCTTATTTAACAACACTAAACCAATTGGGACTGGCTCGAGACAACTGGTTTGCATTCAATTGTATGTATTCTGGCCCCCGAGAATCCCCAACTTATACAGTTTCCCTATGCTTACAGCATAATTCCTTTAAGGGCCAATAGGACTATTGGATCACGCAAGAAATAATTCTCCCAGACTCTGCATGTACATAAGATGACGAGGATCAACCCACCTACTAATACACGCACACATGGTTTCCCACCATCGCAGAAAAGCTTAAATTATTTGGGTATGAAATCCGGTTGGAAGATGGGGATGCATCTTCATGCCTATAGGATTTAAGTTACCTTCCCCACAAAAGGGCCGTGAATCGACTGAATCTCGGCTCCCAAGGCTCGGGAATATGATTCTGCCCTCAGTGGGGCAGAGTGACATATCAGCAACCCCCCACTTTGGCATCCGGAAACGAAGATTCCTTGGGGTAACGGTCCTAAAAGATGATTTTAAAGCATACCCTAACCCTACTATGGAGTTCAGGGCCCACCTCCAGATCAGCTCCAAGCTGAAGTAGAAGACTAATGAAATTCCCACGGCTAACAACTCCCAGCACCAATACTCTGTCATGATGACGCGCATCATCAGAGGGGGGCAAAACACCTACCAGCGCGGATAACGACGTCGCGGTACTATCTGTGATCCTAAAATACCTTCTTTCTCCTTCTCCTTCCCCTTTTTTCTCCTATCCCTGAATCACTTACTTCCTTGGAAAACTTATCCAATTTCACAGCTTCGACGAAAATGCCCAAGATCAAGAACCTTCTTCTGCCTCTCTATGTGCTCTTCAGGCCCGACCCTAATAATCGGTCCATTTCTGGGGTCGGGTGGATGAATACTGATGCGAAGAATCGTGAGTTTTTTTTTTCTTTTTTTTGATGGAGGAAATTCTATGGGTTTTTTCTCTTCACGGATGGTCAGTTAACTAGAGTAATAAACTTCGTAGACTTTGTTGCGTCTGTAAGCACTTCTATCTTTTCATTAATCGCATCCTAGCGTTTCTATCGTGGGGAAAATTGATATTGAATATTCCTGAACTCTTGGCGTAAATGTAGTTAGCCGAATTTGTCGGTATGTTGGCCATCTCCTTGGATCTTACTTTTCCGCACAGGCTAACTTTAATTTGTGTATAGGAACGGTTTTGTTTCTTTTCTTCGCATTCGGTAGTTATCAAATACCTCTGTAATTTCTTCATTCCTACTAATCCTGGAGCAGGAGGAACCCAGGTTGCAAGCACTACAGATGTCCAACATGGCAAAACAAATACTACTATGAATTCCTCCAATACCAGTATTCTCCTATACATTGCTCTCAGCTTTGGCTTCAGTCTGGCTGTTAATGCGTGGATCTTCTTTCGAGTCAGTGGCGGCCTGTTCAACCCTGCTGTAAGTAAATACCATACGATAATTCCCAGTAGTAAGTGCATGCAGGTTATTGAATCCCTGACTTGTCATGCTGCAGGTCACGCTAGCACTGGTTTTGGTCGGATCGATGCCATTGCGCAGGTAACAATGAACACTTCACAGCCCGTCACTCGACACTACTATGCTAAGCAACCGTAGGGGGATTTATATCGGCATATCGCAAATTGTGGGCGCCATTGCTGCCTCGGCGATCATAAGTGCCCTGCTACCAGGGCCTCTGACAGTTGAGACATCACTCACTGGTGAGTCTAGTTTAATTATTTGTAACAGGAGATTAATCGAGAAAAGCGCGCTAACTCGAACGATATTTGGCAGGTACGAGCGTTGTGAGAGGGCTATTCATCGAGATGTTTTGCACCTGTCTGTTGGTTTTCACAATCTTGATGTTGGCCGTTGAGGTATTTTTTTTTTTTGATTGCAGTATCTCTTAATGCGATACTGTGATTTTGACGAAATAGTAGAAACATCGAGCCACGTTCATTGCACCAATCGGTATCGGGTTAGCGCTTTTCATCGCCGAGATGGTCTGTAAGTTAAACTTCTCCGCAGAGAAAAGAGAGGGGAAGTTGGGGGGGGGGGGCTCTCCACAGGCCGCTAATATCGTTCAGCCATATTCTACACCGGCGGCGCTATCAACCCCGCCCGTGCCTTCGGACCCTCAGTCGTAGTAGGAAGGTTCCCCGGATACCATTGGATCTACTGTAATCCCCCCCTCGAAACCCGCCGTTCTCCCCCGCACTCCCCCGCATCTTCTAATGCAGATATAACAGGGGTTGGACCTTTTCTGGGCGCGATGTTGGCCTCGTGTTTCTACAAGCTAATCAAGACCCTCGAGTACGAGGCCGCAAACCCGGGCCAAGATGCAGAGCTGGAAGAGGGGAAGGATGGGTATGAAGCTAGGGCTGGGCACAGGCCCAGTGATACAAGTACGTTGTCACCAACCATGGGTGGTGGTGCTGGCAGGGCAGGAGGCACGGAGGGGGAGGGGGCAGGGTTTGTTTAGGGGGCGCATAATGTGTGATGGTGGTGGTGTATAGTGAGGCTGTGGCGGGGGGAATAGTGCTTTGTACATTTGCTCCGACTTTTGTTTTGGAAAAGTTCATAAGGGACAAAAGGGACAGGCTGACGGCGCCACGAGTTCGCAATAACGATATGAGGGTACTCGGTGCGGGTATAAAGTACGGTACAGGAATATGTGTGGATGCGGTAATGTCAAGATTCTGTGTATATACATGTACTTTCGTGAGTCATAATGCATCACTCGGAGATCTTGCATCGTTTTATGATGTGTGCGTCTGGGCAGAACATAATTGTTTCTCCATGTGCACTTATCTGCACTGTGGACCTTAAAAACCACAATCCTTCCAAAGTGCTACGGAGCTATCAGCCCAAGCTCGGCGTTGCGCACAGTGGAAAGACCGGGGCTCTATACACCCAACCACGCACACAAATCTTGGAGAACCAACTACTGCACTGCACTATCTATGGCTTGAATGGTTGGCGCTGGCAATTGCAATTGATTGGGCGTACGCATGGGTTCAACTATTCTATATGATTACCTCCGACAATCTCCAACTTGAATCAGATATGATCTGACTTTCGTCATGATCGACGACAGTTCACTCACTTATGCCCGACCGATCATGATGAGGCTGGGGGGGTGGGGTAGGAGAATATAAGTTTGGTTCACAGCCTAACAACTTGTACCAAGTGAACAATTGGGAACAATAAAATTGGTATTACCAAACTGGCCCAGTTAGAACCGACTGACCTGGCTCGCATTTTCAAAACTGCGCCCTGTACTTCCTATTGGTCTGCCTCGGGGTCGCATGCCATGTGAGGCTCGGGCTTGGCTTGCGCCCCTCAGCCTTCCGGCCCGCCATGCATGAGGAAGGAGTACGCCTCGTATAATTAAGCGCACAGAGCAGGAGCAGAACTCTATTCGTTAAAATTGCACAGTACATGCCAACCTTAATGCTCCATGCAGTAACAGAACCCATAAGGTTCGCCGGGATCTCTCTACCTCACTCCCACACTCGCATACACACCGCTACCGGTTTACTACCTAGGTATTTCGCCTATCATAGCCAGTCACTCGACTTGATCTGCGTGTGTGTGTACGGCTGTGCACTGTATCTGCGTCCTACGTTGTATACAAAGTAGGTATGAATACAAACCAACCTGCCAATCCCGCGCGCCTATCTAAGCCTGGAATCAATCGAGAGGCTGAGGTTAAACATACATATGTATGTATAGTACATTACTCTCATAGGGCTGATCGGACAGGGCTTTCTCCTGGATTGGCCGTTTAATTGATTTTGACATCATATGAATTTCCCTTCTCACCGCGGGCTAGGCTGGTTATCCGTCTAGGGCATTATTCCCTACAGAGAGTTAATGCTAAATACTTGGCTTAGCCTATAATTAAATATATTGATTAAAGGCAATTAATTGGCCCTCCATAGGGGGGAGGGGGGGAGGGGGGGATTCACCCATAGAGGAGGTGAAACTCCACAGAAGATGTGGCTTCCCGCTTAATCAACCACGGTACCAAGTACTTACACACTGATGATCCTCCTCTCTTCTTCTTCCAGGGGAGTCTATTATGCGGAGCCATATGGCTTGTTGTCGCGAAACGTGCAAGGGTATTGGTCCTCTATCTATCTACATAAAAGTGTATTGGCTGATAACCTGAAGGGTATATCCCGGTGGGATCGAGGATAACTGTGGTACTGGCTTTTTTTTAATTTGTTTGTTTGTTTGTTTGGAGATATATTAAAAGGCGCGCTGGTTTCCCCTCCCTCCCTCCCTTTTTTTCCCTTTCTTTTCTTTCTTTCCCCTTCTCTGCCTGTTCTGGTTGGTTTTTATTCTTATACTTATATTTATAGTGGTGGTAGTAGTAATTATATTTCGAATTCGCTTAGGGATCTTCTTTGGGCGACGACACCTTTATTATTATCTTATCGGATCTCATCAGACTCACAACTATCACTCGCCCCGATCTAGGATTCCTCAACTGAACTACAACTCAACACCACCACCACCACCACCACCACCACGTTCATTAAACAATCTAAACAATGACTCTCACCGCCCGTGATCCCCTCTTCTGGAACCGTTTCTCCCTCGCCGCCCACCAGCAGGCCGAGATCCGCTCAATCATCTCCGACAACCCACCCCCAACAGACACCGAGAAGGCCGCCGGCGTCACCACCACCATGTCCGTCCCTCTCTCCCCCTCTCTCCCCCTCCTCCCCACATCCCTCTTACCCTCCGCTAACTTGGATACTGCAGTACCGCAGCTCCAAAGACCCCCTGGCTCTCAAGGCAGCAGAAGAAGCGCCGTAGATACTGGATCTTCTGCTGGATCGTGCTGGTCGTGATTGCCATGCTGTGTGGCGCACTGGCGGGCGTGGTCACATATCTAAGGAACTCACACATGGATGATTAGGCCTGCGGAGCAGGGCCTCTGCCACCCTCCTCAAACGCCCCCGGATCGTTAGGTTTGTAACGGTGTGGGAACTGGGACGGGCGTCCGTTGTTGATAATTGGAGTTTTTTCTTTTCTTTTCTTCCTTCTCTCTCTCTCTCTCTTTTGTTCTTTTCAAGGAATGGAGTTAAATGGACACGGGTTTCCTTTTTTTTCTGCTTTTTTTCTGCTCTTTTTCTTTTCCTTGAGTGTTTCGTAGCTCTACATCCACGATACAATAGCATACAAGAGGATGTTTTGTAATGTTGATTTGAATGAGTGAAGTGAGATGACAGTGTGTATGTTCTTAACTACTTGATGGCACATCTCCTAGAAATCAGTTGGACATTCGCTTTCTACAACAATACTGATTATTGGGAACTTATACTAATACTCATAGCTACAAAAAATATTGGCAATGACAATAACCAAGGAGAATTCCCTTCCCTCACTTTTTGGTACGTACATTCACTTCCTGTTATTCTTCTTCCCCTTCCGCTTCTTGCCCTTCTCCGCATCATCCTCAGCAGCAGCAGCGGCGGCCTTCGTAACCTTCGTAATCCTCAGCACCGTACCCGCCCCCAAGTCTATCTCCGACAAGACCTCCTCGACATCTGTCGCCGCCGCGGCCGTCCCATTCCCCGGCGCCGCGCCAGCCGTATCCTCAACAGCAGTCCCATTCCCACCCCCCACCGCAGCACCGCTCCCCGCCTCGACAGCCGCCGCAATCTCGTCGGCCGTTGCGTCCTCGACCAGCAGGCCCTCCGTGAAGATGCACCCCTCGGGGTCGTCGAGGGTGTCGCAGGTGTTGCCGGCGCCCGTGGGGTCCCCGAGGGTCCCGGGGGCGAAGGTGCCCGACTGCAGCGCGACGGCGGGGTCGCCGCCGACGGAGGCGATCTGGACGGCGAGTTCGAGGGCGATGGCTTTGTTTGTTGATGCGGCGTTTGGGCTTGCGGGGTCCTGGGTCGGGCGGGCATGGGGGTGTTAGAAACGCCATAAAGGTAAGTAGCATACGGATGGGGACTGACCTGGTGTTGGCTTAAGGCAGCTATTTCGGGGTTGGCGGCGGCGAGGCTGGTACAGAGGGCGCTTGCGAGACCGACGCTGCCGGTGTTGCGCTCTAGCGTGCGGTAGACGAGTGCTGCGACCATCCCGTTGGTGTCGCCGGCGGCTTTGGCATTTGTGAATGCCTGGTCTGCCGTGGCCTGCTGGAGGCAGTCCGCATCGGTGATCTTTCCCGCGCCCTTTATGCCCGCCTATATGTGCACATATTAGTACCCCTCCGTATATATACTAAAGGGAGGAGGAGGGGAGAGTACAGCGTTCCCCAGGAGCCCAAACACGGGGTCCGCAATCTCGTCGGGGTTGTCGAGGTTGAGTGCCGCGCCGGTGAGGGTGAGGAACTTTTCGTGCGAGTGCTCTTGCGGTACTTCGCGTCTGTGGGCCCTGCGCCGCATCTTCGTTTGCGTGACGGTGCGGGCTGAGGCGAGGGCCAGGAGAAACGTGAGGACGATTGTGGCCTTCATCTTTTTTGTATTTTAGCTGTCTAGATATTAGGGGGACCGGCCCGGGTGTGCTATGTGCGGGAGCTGAAGGAAAGTGGGAGCCAAAGGACGTAAGTAATTGAGCCAGTCAAGAGAGTAGAGTTATAAAAGGGAGAAACGAGAAGTGAATAGAAAAATAGGGCTGGAGAGAAAAGAAGAAAAAAAAAGATAACATCAAAGCCCAACAGGTCTTTATAAGTAGAAGAAAAAGGTCTTTATAGAGTATAAATTATAAAACACTTGTCGGGCCGGATCCACGGATGATATAATGGGAAATATAAAAGCATCATGATACAGTTTCCGTAGTGTAAAGAGACGACGAAACTAGGGCAGTTTCTTCTTTTCTCGGGACCTCCCAAAAGCCCATGTATCTATCTATCTACATGCTGTTAACGTCGAGCGATATTTCACATTTAGGCACCGCAATCCCCTGTCAACCTTAAACACACCCGCCAACCCCCCTGAAACCATGGCAGTTTGACAGGCCATGGACCAAATCCCCCAGGATAGGAAAGCCCCTCTAGACCAAGAACCGCCTGCCGATACTGTCTATATGGGGGGATGCTACGGTTGCAGACAGGGCAGTCGGGGGTGCACACCGTGTGGAGAGCGTTTAGCATCGCACAATTCCGTCGAACGCTAACCCGCCGAGTGATATTCCATGAGGTTTTATGTACCAAGAAGCAAGCATGGGTCCATCTGTTTGAAAAGGGGGGTTACAACCACATGCAGACCCAATTAGTGATCCAATTGCCTTGCGCGCGATTTTGCAGTGTTGGCCTAACATGGTGCTGGATGTGAAAGCTGGGTTTTCTCTAGATGGCCACAGAACCTGAGTAGCTCGTATTTCGCCCCCCCTCACCGGGGATAACATCTATGGTATCAGCATCGTTTGACACAGCTCCTCAGGGCCTAGCTAATACACCCAGCATTGTCCTGGGCCCAACAGGATCGCTATCCAACCGCAAACATGGTTTAAGAGGGGTGCTTTTGTATGATAAAAGCCTACAGGGCAGATATCCCTCTGTTGGGTGCAGAATAAGAAATATTTGACCAAAAAGGGTCATATGGTTTATATAAACCAAGAACATGGATTATCTTTGTTAACGTATGGACATATATGTATCAAGAGATGAGGGATGTGGAATGATAAAAAAGAAAAAATAATGCCTCGACTGGGATTTGAACCCAAGTTACCCTCACAGCTCTGTCTTCTACGTGCCGAGTTTCTAGGTGTGATAACCACTACACTACCGGGGCTTGATTGAAACGGCGGGACAGGAAATTATAAGGCCAAGCCCCAAAGTTTAAATTGCTAGCGGAGCCTCAAGTCAATATTGACCCCAATGATGCAGCCGGAAACAAGGCACCACAAAGGCTAGAGGCTACAAGGTGATTGTTACCCTTTACCCACTCCGGCACAGCTATCAACGGACAAGTATCCGCCTGCACGGGAGCGGTGTTGCTACCGAGTGATACCCCATGACCCGCCCTGGCCGGTCCCCCCTGGGGGTGTGCATGGATACGGCAAAGAATCTATGGAGGAAGGGCAGCTTTGAAGAACCGCAGACGGAAGGCTGAGGGAAGGACGAGACATACTTAGTGTCCGTTGCTATCTGCAGTGGTTGAGGTTGAGGTGGGTGAATCCTACGTGTATGTATGTAGCCAGCTACTTCTTACGTGTACCCACCCTTCCATCTAAGCACTTTCATACTCCCATCTTATGCATATTTAGGACGAATGCCTGCTGACTCCCCACGGCTCCATCTCTCTAGAAGACACCCCGAACCAAGTAAGAAGAAGCAAGGGGGTGGTATACTATAGCGAGCACTTGGATAAAGAGACGTGATCCGCCAGAAGAGACAACACTATCACTAGAACATGGAGAAACATCAGCTAGGCCAGCCAGTGAGCACAGCCCTCATAATATCCAGGGTTTCCTAGACAAGAGATTGTCTCTTCTCCTTAGCACACGGGATTTTTCCCCACATCCGAAACAGCAGCTGGAGCTTCTCCTATATCAGGGTGGATGCCCGAGCCCGCTTGCTCCCTCCCATCCCTACTCTTCCGCAAAAGCAGCCGACACTGTGTCTCGTCCTATACTTCTAGCGCCAGCAATCTGACCTTGGCTTGTCCTAAGAAAATGCGTCAGCAACTAACCATGTCATTGTCATAGCTATAGTTATTATTCAAAAGTCCCGGGACAACGCAACCGCGAGTTGCTACGGGGGCTTGTCCCGGGATTTTTGACATGGAGGTATACATGTAGCTGTCCTTCACTCCACCGCGAGCGAGGAACCACCAGCAATGCATCGGGAGTACCGCCCTCCTTCTGGGGAGAACACAACAACACCAGCAGGAATCTATCTAATGGCAGAGATGACGTGACGGACTGGACTGTAGGCTACATTCATGCAGACACTTCATGTACATCATGTATGTACATGTAGTACTTGTACCTACATGTATGTAGAGTTATGTATGTAGTTGGTGCTAAGGCAGGTACGGATCCGTAGGTTCCACCCTGTCATGTAGAGCATTCTGCACCATGCACATCGGCCCTACATCAGGAGAACTGCACGGGGTTGCATACATGTATATATGCCAGTAAGCGTGTGTGGGGAGGGGAGACGAAAACCATATTGTTCTTCTAGAGTCACCGCATATCACTCGACCTCCACCTCCCCCCACACACACCACCACATTGACAACATCCACAAATAAACTTCCACCCCTCATTTTCTCTTTCCCGTCCAACAAAATACCCCCCTAACACGACATACACGAGCCTTTACACTCCCGACCGGGAGTTATAACCTTAACCACTCACTCACTTATATATACGGTCCATTATCACCACAGGTATCGTCACATCCCCCAATCAGGGTCCCTATCCCCGCGGCCAGAAGGTACCACAAACTTACATATATACAACTTCCGTGGAGAACCACCAACCCCCCATATCACGTGCCACAGATACAGGGAGTGGTTCCTGCATATTTCCCCCCCCCTGTCCCTGTCGACTCGTGACTCGCGCGGGAAAGCTTATTTAGGGTTGGATATGCACTTTGATGTAAGGTTTATTTCTTCCGTTCCTTCTTTCTTTTCTTTTCTTCCTTCCTTTCTTTTTTTTTTTTTTTTTTTTTCGTGCAGGGACGGCAATTGGACCGGGCGACAGATGGAAAAGGGTCAATTGGGTGATGGACAGATTGGAATTGAAATTGAGATACTACTAGTTGGCTATTTTCTGCTGCTGTTACGGGTATAATAGGAAACTAAAAGAGCTCGGGGAAAGCCTCAAAGTCAAGGAAAGGAGCTGGAATAATAGTAGTCGAAGAAACTGGATCATGATAAAAACCGACCAGGCCATCCCAACCTAATTCGCACAAGCAAAAGTCCCATAGTAAATGACTGAGGAATTAGGGAAAAAAAAAACATTGTTAGCTGCTGCAGCTGCTCATAAAAGTAGTCATGGGTATATCATGATTCCATAACACAAACAAAGGAAAAGCCTAACCCCTATTACATTAAACCCCTCCCACCTACATGAATGCCGCACCAACAGCCACAAAAACCGCAACAACTACACACCCGATCCTATTCCTCACTGCCTCACCAGTAAACACCGGTTGCGGTGCTGACGGCGAGGCCGTTGAGGCCGTTGGCGATACCGCACTGGTACGTGTCCCGTTGCCAGCTGCAACTGTTCCCGCCGCCGATGACGACGGTTCGATCACAGTCTGCGAAGTAGACGTAACTGTGACGGTGTCCGGTGCGATGCTAGTGTACGTTGTGACGGTATCAGTCTCCATCTTTGTCGACGGATATGCCGGGGGCGTGACTGTTGTGACATAAACCGAGCCCGAACCGGTGCCAGATGGGCATGAGGGCGTGCTGAATGAGGGCCACGCAGTACCGCCGGTGCAGGTTGGGTCAGGGCTAGGTCTTTATTAGTATAGGTAGGTGGAGCGGCAGAAGAGGAGTGGGGAAACTTACAAGCAGCCGCCGTATTTTTGGCCGCAGCTGTTGACTTTGTCGACGCAGATTGTGTTGCATTTTGAGGCTGTGGCGGTTGTGCATGGGGGTGGGACGAAGGTGGTTGGGAAGACACCGTTGGCGGTACAGCCTTGGTCCAGGCTTGTGGGGCGGGTTAGTTTAGTTATGTGGAGGGAGTTTTGATATATCTGAGGATGTGTTGGGGTATATGGGGCTTACAAGCAGACGCTCTTGACCTCGCCGCAGCTATTGATATAGTCTGAACAAATTGTGGTGCTACAAGTCTTTGTCGAGCTGGGGACAGTGGTGATAGCTGTTGTCGTCGTGGGGCACGGGGGCTTCGAGAAGGTTGGCCATGCGGTACCGCCAGTACATGTAGGATCGGGGCTAGAAAAGAAGCATTGTAAGTAAGTTGGCCTATGATTATAGGAGTTGGGGGACGTACAAACAGCCACCGTACATCTGGCCGCAGTCGTTGATGTAATCAGCGCATATGGTTGGGCAAGTGGAGGAGGTTGGGCTGGAGGTTGGGCAGGGTGGCTTTGCGAATGTGGGCCATGCGGTACCGCCAGTGCATTTAGGGTCGGCGCTGTTGTTGTTGTGGTGTTAGCGGTTGTTATATTAGAGTTGGATATGAGTGGTGTGATTATGATATTAAGCACAACTGGGACAAATCCCTCCAAGATATAGAAGCAATATATGGATATTACTCCATGAGGGCAACCCCAAAAGATGCATGAAGTAAAGGAGGATACTCACAAGCAACCACCGTACATCATCCCACACTCGTTCATATAGTCCGCACAAATCGATGGACAAGCCGCCGTCGGACTAGAAGACGATGGGCACCCGTACGGGGACGAATAATTACCACAAGCATCCCATGTACCTTCATATCCAGACGATGTTGGAGTCGGGGTAGGACTGCTGGAGCCATAGTCAATGACATCATAAGCGGTCTTCGTGACTGGATTTCCAATAACTCCCTGGAAGAGGAGGAAAGCGAGGGTAGCCCTGGATATGAGTTTAGTGGAGGACATGGTTGGTGATGTGGTCTTGGATGATAGATTGTAGCTCGATGGTACAGGTAGTGGATGTTCTTCTGATATATATTCCCAATGATGATGAGAATATATATATATTACTGTTTTTTTTTTCTCTCCTTCCCTACTTTCTTTTCTAGCTGGGCTGTACTGAACGAGAGTTGATTTCTTGGAGCGAACGACAATGGTATCCACAACACTGAACGAACGTTAGTTGTTGGCTACCTAAATCCTCTGAATTGAACACCTAACGACCGGTTGCTGTCCCTAAGAGCCAAATGAGCAATCTTGAGGGGAGGGGGGGGGAGGGAAAGGGAAGGAGAAGATAGGTGGGCATCCAACCAACCTAAATACTTTTCCACCCCAGACAGAAGAACATGACTGCATTGTAATTCTATGTAGATTACATTACTTATGTAGAGTTACACGAGCCATTTTCTGGTATCTCTCTCTCTCTCACTCTCTCTCTCTCTGTTAACGGACCCAGACCTGGTGACCATAAAGAGCTGGTTTTTGAGGTCTTGGCAGAGAAATGCGGGGAGCAGAAACAATTGGGGAAGTAGAGGTAGGGATTTGGGGGATTTGGGGTGTTGCTACAGGGCCAATCATGGAAAGTGGTAGAGTGTATTTGCCTTTTTTCCTGCACCTTGTATGCAGCCCACAACCGCAACCTTAACCGTATAGGGAAACTCTTGGCCTTACACACCCACTCTACACTTACAAACACCGCAAACAAAGGGAAAAGTGTTCCTCTTCTTCTTCACCAAACCCCCCCCCCCCCCAGCCTGCAAGGATTCAAAACCATTTGAACACCCCTACATAGAGTACATATACATGCACATCTCCAACCACAACCACCACCACCACCCCCTCCCCACCACCACTCTCCCTGCGGCTATTTTTGG
This sequence comes from Morchella sp. 2016-72, assembly GCA_024713865.1. Classification (NCBI taxonomy): domain Eukaryota; kingdom Fungi; phylum Ascomycota; class Pezizomycetes; order Pezizales; family Morchellaceae; genus Morchella; species Morchella sp. 2016-72. The sequence goes on from JAMJEY010000003.1 coordinate 3,494,673, forward strand.
TAGACCCTGGCAAGGCAAGAATCGAATCGGATCAAGATCTCAAATTTGCACCTTTTCCCTCTGCGAGTCGTGTCTTGTGACAGTCGTCACAGCAGCCTGTCCGAAATAAGCTTCGCGTAACGTTTTTGTTCCTGCAGCTAGCTGCCACCAGCTACGACAAAAAAAGTCCTACTTCGTGAAGTGATACTTTTCCTTTCCTCCCCACTCCCTTTAGTTCACTTAATAGACTCGTATTTTAGGCACATGTTTTTTTTTATACGATTTTAACCGTTCACGGCGGCGTGAAGAAAAGGATCCTTTACTTCGTATGTGATCATCTGCAAATGGATGGCAGGGATTGTGGGCCAGAAATCATGCACTAAACTAATCTACCCGTACGAGACTCGAGATTAATCTCAGTGTGACCTGACCCGGAATCGGAATCGGGACTTTTGAAAGAAAAAAAAAAAAAAAAAAAGGATAGACAATATACCTAAGTGACAGCTTGAGGGCTCTAATTGGTGTGACATGTAAAACTCCCAAAATACTTTTCTTAGGCGTCAGCTTCCCCGAGACTAACTGGTGAAAGGGGCAGGTGGCAGTTATTATCTAACATCCACTATAGCACGACGGTACCTTTAGCTACTTCGGTTGGGTCTTGCAAAAACTGTGGTAGGCACTACTATTCGATGGAATGAATACGGGTCAGCACTTCGCACGGGTACTCTACATGCCATGCGTGTAGTTTAAATACCCCCCTGTTATCAAAAATTCGGCTAGCGGTCAGCGAGTGAGAGACCGTGATTCTCCGCGGACGGTGACTACGCAGCAAGCCATTGGTTTTGTATCAGTATCTCTCTCGGGGATTTGCCTGGTTACGATCAAACCACGGTGAGAGTATTTCCTTTGAACCATACATTTACCAACCATAACCCCACACATATGCCTTCATATCTGCATGACTTGGCTAGTACCCGGATAATTGATTTGTCAGTTAAGAGAAGGTCTCGATAAACCTCGTAAGACCGCTGTCAAGCTTGCTTACCTCGCGGTAAGATGGGATTTGAGAGGGGGGGGGGGCAGATGCTTTCCGTATACAGTACACGGTGCTTTCTGATGCTGACGGGTTAAGTCAAAGAAAGAGCCATGAGATCGAGACACCCAATATCCGGCAGTGGGGGTAGAAGCAAGAGAAACGTTGTAGACCATCCCACACCAGCCTTGGCGCAGATAATCCCGCCCCCCCCCCCAGACTTTTGAAAGTTTGACACCTACTTCCGAAGTCTCGTCAGCACCATGAACCATGTTCATGCACATGTACTCATGCGGGAAGGACCTATGTGTGTAACCAAGCCAATTCGTAGAAATAAGTCGGAGCATTCTTGTGTAACGCTTGACTTACCTATTGGGATCGATCATCATACCTACTATGATATGACAGTCGATGTCTCGCTTCTACCTGGCTGAGACTATGTACGTAGTACCAACATCGAACGCCGTTTTAAAAAGGAGCATCTGCTGTAATCGGGCCCGAAGTTTTGCCGAAGAGGCTTGTGGGACAGTCCGTGATAAAGTAGAAAGACGGAATTAGGGTTAGTTACAATACTAGTGAAGGAGGATAAAAGACTACATGTAAATACATGTATCTACACATACATAGTGCCACGGGTGAAGAGCGTCACTGGGCATCAAGTTCACACGTTATTAACATCAAGAAGTTAGTTAGGGTTCGGGCGAGCCTTTTTTCTCTTTTTCCTTTTTTCTTTTCTTCTTTTCCTCTTTTCCTCTTTCTTTTTTTTATATATCTACAAATGTCGCTATTGATTCATAGGTACATGTATCTTAGGGAGTTTTCTCTAGAAGGACTGCTTTCTCATCTCTGTTGAAAATCTAACCCCACAACATGTATATATACATGTACATATTTTACACAACAGACTCTTGATAGCCGTCTTCTAACAGAAAAAAAAAAAAAAAAATGAAAGGGGGAGAAAAAAAGAAAAAAGGCCATCAGCAGAAAACCACCCATACCATAATATCACCACCGTTTTAATAACCCCCCTTCTCTCCCACATATATATTACAAAACTCCATTTAAGAAAAGAGAAGAAAATATACGCACCCAAAACACCCACCGTACGTAACCCATAAAGTACAGAATAAGAAAAGAGTATTTGGCAGTTACACGAAGGCGTGTAAGTATATAGAAAATAAGAACTACTGTAATAAAATAAACCGGAGAAGGGGAGGGTGAAAAACAAACCCCGATAAGTAGAGGTGAAGAAGACGTTATACAAGGCAAGAAAAATTCTTTAAAAATAAGAAAGGGTGTTAAAAGATACAAGAAATGTCCAGCAATCGGCTGGGCCAGATTAAGGTACATCACCTAAGGCCGCCACCCCATCGTTTGATACGGTTGGCGGCATCAAGGAGTGGACCAAGACTCTTACATTGGACCACCAACCCCTTCAATTCGTTGCTCACGGTGTACCGTTATGTGTTTCGGCATCACTTCCTGCTCAGGTGGCCCTTGGACAGCAAATAAAGCCATCATGGTAATGTCCGAATTATCGTCCTCCTCATTTTTGATCACTCTACTTTTCTTCGATGGTAATGTAAGGTTCCTATTAACACCTAGACCCTCCTTGTCGTTAGGCTCCTGCACCCTAGGTCTCTTCCGACGGCCCGTAGCGGGGGCGGGAGCGCGGAAAGTAGTAGCAGTAGACATCTCCCCCCTTGTTACCTCTGTTATTGCTGCATCGTCACTTTTACCACTATCACAGGCATCTGAATCAAAACTCAATATGATAGGTACACCACCGCCCATGCACTTCGAACTACACGGTCTATAGACCTTGTGTTCCTCCTGGCCATCTTTACTTGGTGCAAACACTTCCTTCCATCCGTTGTGGCCATAGCCACACGCTTCGTTGACATTGACGCCTTCATTCCACCCTTGATGGTATGCTAACGGCCATGTAACCACCAATTCTCCAGGCCTTTGACTGAATTGAATTGATCGTGCCCCAGCTGTCTCCAAAGTTTCTTTGGGCAAGAACAAAGACTCATGTCTAACGAACTGGGAGCATTTCGGCGATTCTTTTCCGGATGAGAAAGGATAGAGAACCCCGGCGACAAAACTTTCGACTAGGTGAAAATCACGCGGGCAGACTACGCGCCATGTCTTGGGAGCACCGAGGTGATGGTAATTTAATGAGAATGCATTATAGTCTTCTGCATGAAGAGCAAAGAGGGTGTATGCTTTCCCAATGTACAAGTACGGCGTGTGGATACCCGTGACCTTATCTGTTGAATCATGAACGATATTTCCAGGGAGCTCAGTCAATCGAGGGTCCTTAAGGCCGAGAAAAGAACGTAGCTCTTCGGTAGCATCGTTGTCCGATGAATATTTTGACACGCCCCCTCTGTCGCCTGTAAGAATTTCTGACCAATTCCGACCACGAGCGAGCATTGTATCTTCTTGGAGGCTGGTATAAGCTTGGATACCGGTGTCACGGGCTAAAATTTGTCGTTCCCGTTCGAGCTGGAGCTTGATATCTTTAAGCCAATCTATCCCAGAGACGAGGGTCTTTGGGGTTGAAGTAACATGATAGATTGGTGCAATATTAGAGCTTGATTTTGGGTGAAGCGGTAAACGCTGATCCATACTAAAAACCTGAGGGATACCATTTTCATCGACTGGGGCGGCGGGAATGAAGGCGTCATGCTTTTTTGGGAGACGGCGGGATTCAGTATTATTATTCTGTTCCGCGGGAGATTTAAAGAAAGCGGGCGGTTTCTCAGCATTAGAATCTACCTCATTCTGAGCAGCGCATGAGGTCGGACTTAGGGGAGAGTGTGAGCTGCGATTTTTTATTTCTGGCCATGGTATAGGATCATCTAAGCTAGTCTATGTTAGCATACTTCGTAGCTAGAGGTAATAATAAGCCCCAATGTTATACGGAGGAAATCCGGTTCAAATGATAGGGAAATGATCAATCGGACGAAACCTCCTGTCAATGCAAAGAAATAGACAAGGAGATGAGAATTGTAGTAAAGCTAACCATTCATGAGGAACAAGAATCTTGGCGACTCCGATTTTAACCCCTATGGGCTCTAGCGCTTCAAGAATCTCCAAAAAACGTGAATTGAAATCTTCCTTGTTTGGTTTGCATATGTAGACTCCCGGGCTACCATCATGTTGGGTTTCCCTTGTAGCATTTAACCAGCAAGGAAGCTTGGGAAGCCCGTCTTCACCGGCTGACTTCAAATCCGAGTCGCTGTAGCCAGAAAAGGGTCTGTTGAACAACTTTTCCTCAATCGTTGCTGTAGTTAATAAAGTCAGAAATAGCTATACATCCTGGGGGCTGTGGAGTACAACGGACCTTTTCGCTTATCTTCCCACTCAGCTTCTCCAGACCTCGTTCTCTGGCTTTTCTTGTTTTTTGCGGCGCGCGTCTTTGGCCTGCGTTCCCCAAAGAGAGGAATATCCTTGGTGTCACAGCCAAGTTGTTCTGGACGAAGGACTTCATACGTGATACCATCATGTTTTATTTTGGACGCAATTTCTGGAGACCCAGATCTCGATCGCGAACCAGTAGAAGCGTAAGCGGGGTGTTCCTCTTCGGTAGGACAAACGGCGGGCATGTCTGTGGTCATTGGGTTGATGTTTGTGGATCCAGCGCTTGGAGAGGCTTGAGAGTAAGTAGTAGAGGATATGATATGAGAAGTGGAAGGAGAGGAAGTAGGATCAACGAGTACCGAAGAAACCAAAAGTGGGACTAACGAAGGATTAGGGGATGTCATTACCCTTTCAACGAACGATTGAATAGGAAATAAGGATATAGAGGGAGGGGAGAGGGGTAGCTGGCGTCTGTCCTTAAAGTAAGTTCCTGAAGGTAGTTTTGGGGCTGTAGATGTTAAGACAAGGACAAGAACGTCGTCCATTCAAAGAGTAAATATACGCTTAGTCACCTAAATTTTAACCTTGAGGGTGATCGATACGGATACAGGTAGCGTGGCTTAGGTTGGATCGTGACACCGCCAAGTCTTACTCTATCTCGTTTTGAGAGTTGCCCTTGGCCACATACAGATGATGTGCAGCAAGCTTATGCCCAGCCCGTGCACACGAGACCTTGGTGAGGAGAGAGAGACTTATACATGTACTCTACCCCATAGGTACAGCAAACTTCAACAAAATACCTCCACTCTAAGAGTTGCATGTAGTAACCTCCTTTATTGACAGCCAATTGACTCACTGTTGTCCTTTGAGATTTTTCAAAACATAAACATGTAATATGATACTTATATGTATGCATATGTATCATCATGGCTTTTACTGCGCCGTCCTACAACTTCAGGCCATACATGTATGTGCTCAGCCAGCATGTGTGAACTCGGCAGCCTAGCGAGAGGCGACATTTGGTGTCACTTTGTCTTAGTAGGATCCATGCAAGACAAAAAGTTTGTGCGTTGAAGGTTTTCGGATTGCTTGTGGGTTAGTGTTTATGTACTGTCAATTACCGAAACAATTATTGGATTGATGAACACATATATCAGAACGATATAGCTGAACACCACCGCGCAGAACATCTTCTATAAGAGTAGATGCGGCGATTGATGTATTTACTGTGACGGATAGGCATTCTAAATAACCTTAGGTCAACAGTACCCAATTTGGATATACTCTCCAGATAAACTCGTGATAATTAAATACATGTAAGTTACATAGGTAGTCGGACTTTATTATTACGAGATTACCGAATTGACAAGTGGGTAAAACCTTAGGGCGTCTCTGGAACCCAGCTGTGCAACCAAAATTGTTGATCTACTTTTCTTCATGTTACAACACCAAAACTATAACGTATACCCAATTATCCTATTTAGAAACTTTCCTATTTGCACTGTGCTAACCGGGCTTTGGCCCAACGCAGTTCCTGGACTGTGCTTATTGCATTCCTGAAAGGGTACATACATAGCATGATTTTACGATTGATCTAAGCCCAATTGATTATTGCGGGTCCATTATGAAGACAGTCAATACAAGTAGTGCATGTGTAAAGAGGGGTATACTTTACGACGGTGGAGGCGGGTATAACGTGCAGTGGGTTATTGTTATATGACACTGAGAACGAAAGTTGTGTAAATTACAACTCCCAGGTAATTATTAGCTCGAGTATCACCTCCTCGGAATTGCAGTCCACTTAGGTGTCGGTTATGATATAATGATGTAGTTTCATCTAGAGCCCAATCTATATAGGAGCCTTCGAGGCCACCACGAACGAATAAGAGAAAACCATCTACCTGTGATCACAAATATATAGCCCCCAAGAAGAATACACCAGCTCAGGGCAAGATGAGATCATGCGCCATTACTATAGCTAGCTATAGCAGTGTTGTGATCTTTGCAGCATTTACTATTGCAGGACCTTTGGTACGTATATATTTTTGATCCTTTTAGTATCTAGGTTCAGAACATATAGAGTCTCGGGGCGTCTTTCTACTCTCACTGTTAGAGGATTTGGTACTAATAATTATTAGCCCCCGACGGTGAACACTCCGGCCGATGCCTCTCAACACTTGGTAGTCAGAGCAACAAAATCAGTCCCTAACGGTTTGGCAGTCTCAGACAGCAGGATTCCCCACGTACACCCGGACGAGGAAACCGGTGCTACTCAAAACTTAAACCCCAGTGCTGCAATCCCCGGAACCCGTACCAGTACCGGTACCCCACCTGGGAGTACCGATGGGATCGATAATTCTCAGCAGGTGTGTGTAATACCCAGTTAGATGTTTATGACTACTTGGACCTTCTTATTCACTTTATTCATGGCATTTAGGGTGGCTCAAGTGCACTCGAGAACGCATACAGACAACTCACACCCGCTGATATCGTGGCTTATAATAACCCAGGCCCAGTTATTCCAAACGGGCCTCTACCACCAGTAATATCCTCGCCCCAGAGCGAGCGAACTACTCCAAATGTAGTTCCAGGCACGGAACCTCCATCCAAACCTGGTGTTGGTGGGAAGAGCGCCGATGAAATCGCGGAAGACGATCAAACTGCAGCTGAGGTTGTTGCAGCGAATAATCCTGGTCCGGTTATCTTTAACGGCCCGTTACCACCGATCATCTCTGAGCCGAAGATAAAAGCCAGGTCCGTTATCGGGGATGTTTCACCACAAGGTGTGGTGGGAATTGCAGAAAAACCCTGCCCTGGTCTTGACTGTCCAAGTGCAGCTGGTGCCGAGGGTGTGGGTGGTGCTCATGCAGTGTCGCGGGCCGCACTATCCCAGCCCCCGGTGATGTTTGAGGGAGGATCTTCCAGAAGATATGTTCCGGTTGGCGTCATATCAGCTTTGTTAGCGGTTTCTGTTGCATTCGCGATGATGTAGAAGACGGAAGGAAAACAACCGCATGTATGTAAACAAGTACATGTACCCTGTAGGCTCTCATCTAAAGTACTACGCATTTCAAGAGGACAAAAACATTGATATTATTTTATTAATCAGCTACAACACACTCGATTCGATCGACCACCTTGTTGCGCGAGTGTTCTCGCTCATTCCAGATATTTTTGCAATAAAGAGGATAATTGTCATTATGGCTTCTAAGTGTTTCTAGATTTGTAAGTTACAATATCATGAGCACGGAGTTAATTTTCTGGTTGTGGAAGGTGAGGTGGTCACTATCATAGTATTTGCGCAAATTAAAGCCTCTATCATATAGTAAGGCCTCTCTTGTTATTCGCCTCTCGTTTTAAACAGCCTGGATATAATACAGATGTCTAGTCGAATTAAAAATCCGTTATATTAATTAAACGTGGTGCTGCTGGCACCTGGGAGACCCAAACTTGGAGGTACATGTACTTAACTCCCGGTTTACGCTAGCCTGGTGTCGCGTCGTTGCTACCCGTTATTACATACATGTACATGTAATTATTAATTGCGAAAAATGCCACCCAGCAACTACGCGTTTTCCTTACCTTCCTCTCCATCTCTCCACCACCTTTCGCGTTTTATTCAATCAACCCCATCAACCAAAAAAACTCTCCACGCACCTATCCAGCTTCTCTTGGTTTCCTGTATGTTCTTACCCTAGCATCCTCGAGAATTAAAACCCATAGTCCTAATTACCCTTACCGTCATCGCGATTTCACCCTTACCGTGTTCTGTGGCTTCTAGATCCTCGATGCTGATCCACTCTATAAATTGCTAATTTGATTCCTCCTTAGCTGGGAAAGAAAGAAAGAAAGAAAAAAAAAACTCAGAGTCGCCAACAGCGCACTTACTGCGCAATTTCGTCAATGGCAACGCATTCTAGGCGGCGTCGTGCAGTTATTGACTCAGACGATTCCGATGTCGAGGGCGATTACGAACGGGATGTTGATGAAGTCGAGGAGCCTCAGAAGAAGAAGGAGGCTGAAGGCAAACTGTTCATGTCTGCCGTCGAGAGTATGTTAAGAATTACCCCCCCCCCCCGCGTTCCCCACTCTTTCTGTTTTCTGTTTCTTGCTTTCTGCAATCCGGATTCTGATCAAAGGAAACAAATAATCTTAGTCCCTGTTCGCCCATCCGGCTCAACATTCTCTAAAAACCCTCCGACAACTGCTTCTAGACAATTGTCTATGAAAAATTATTTCAGCAGCTCCCCCAGCTCCGAATTATTGGTAGTGGTGCCGTCAAGATCAAATGCGAAAGCCTCGTCCAAACCCCCACAAAAGGCATCAACGAGTAGAGCAACTCTCAATACTTTCGTCGTTAGGTCGCCACAAAAGCCCCCCGCCCCTCCTAAACCAGCTAGTAGACCGAGAAGTAGAGCTCGATCTACTAGTAGTTTAATGGCGTCCATCGATTTAGGCAGTGACAAAGATGAATCAGACTTTGCACCACCATCAGAAGCGCCTTCCGATGGCGAGGCTTCTGGAGCTGATTCAGCCGTTCCTACTGAAGATGAATTAGATGCAAAGGAGGAAGAATATTCTGACCCCGAACCCCTCATTTTTGCAAAAGGACCCTCTGGCAAAACTACTAAAGCTACTGCGAAAAAATCTACGACAGTCAATAAGCATCACTCAGCGCCATCGCGATGTGACCTGGTGATTAAACCACGTGAGGGGGACCTTCCACCCATCTCCGATCTTCAATTAATCTTTGATGATATCGTTTCCCGGATTCCAGCAGTAGCCGATTTGTTTGGCAGCAAAGGTGGGAGGAAGCTTAGGGTGGCAACCATGTGCTCTGGAACGGAAAGCCCTTTACTTGCCTTAGGGTTGTTTGGGAGAAGCTTCCAGAAAATGGGTGTTGGTAAGCTTGAGATCCAACATGTCTTTAGCTGTGAAATCGAGCCATACAAACAGGCGTGAGTGAAACTATCCATATCTTTACATTGCGTGTACTGAATATATCAAAGTTATATCGAACGAAACTTCAAGCCGCCGATTTTGTTTAGAGATATCAGAGAATTGGGTCAGGATTTTGCGTGAGTTTATTACTTTGTTACTTGTGCTTGGGTATTCTATTCTAACACATTAGGTAGTACTACTGCTTATGGTGCTAAAGTCGCTGTTCCTGGGAATGTTGACCTCCTGGTTGCTGGTACATCTTGCGTAGACTTTTCGAATCTGAACAATAAGAAGAAGACACTTGATGATGTAGGGGAATCATCTGACACCTTTCATGGCATGATGAGATGGGTGAACCGTCACCGGCCGACTATCATCATCCATGAAAACGTAGCCGGTGCAGCCTGGTCGGAGATGCGTGCAGAATACTTGGAAGCCGGATATTCGGCGGAGTTCCTCACAAGTTTCGATACGAAGAACTATTACATTCCACAAACTCGCTGTAGAGGATATCTCTTCGCTGTCGATCTCAAGCGAAGCACTATCCCAAATCAATGGATTGATGCTATGAGAAAGCTGCGCCGGCCAGCATCGTGCACATTAGAAGCATTTCTCCTGCAGTCTGACGACCCAAGGATTCATCAGGTCCGGATGGATTTGGCTGCCAAGAGAGATGGAAACAATAAACCTGCTCGATCAGTTGAGTGGGAAAAATGTGAGGGCAAGCACCAAAAAGAAAGGATCGTGCAGAGACTAGGCTTGAAAAGACCGATGACCCATTGGGAAGAGGGAGGAATCTCCAAAATGTTTGATTTTGCTTGGCAAGATTGGGGTCACTCACAGGTTGACCGAGTGCTGGATTTGATGGATATCAATTTGTTAACACAAGCAAAATCCGGTATCGATGCTAACTACAAGGAGCAATTTTGGAACTTATCTCAGAATGTGGATCGCAATACCTTCGGAAAGGCAAATGGGATTTGTCCATGTCTCACTCCACACATGATTCCTTTTTTGACATTCCGTGGTGGTCCAATGATTGGTCTCGAGTCTCTTGCCATGCAAGGGCTTCCTATCAACGAACTGCTCCTAACAAGGGAGACCTCGCAAGAACTACAAAATCTTGCAGGAAATGCGATGTCATCAACCGTCGTTGGGACCGCTATTCTCGCTGCATTGATTCTATCGAAGGATCATCTCAGGCCTGCAGATGACGACGATATGGACATTGATGTTGAGGAAATCGACATTTCTACAAGGGTCAGTGGCATTGATAAGTTAGTTGAGAGGCCATTGGACTTGTCTACCACTCAGGAGCTCAAAATCAATACCCTACTAAAGGAAGCACAGAGGAGCGCTAGACTCTGTGTTTGTGAGGGTAGATCGGACATCACTAGCAACAAGATTTTGGTTTGTGAGGAATGTGGGCACACCTCTTGCGAGAAATGTGGTGGCCGCCCGGAACACCACTACGTCCCTTTCAAATACACGGATAGTCGCATCACCCCCCTGCAATTTGAAGACAAAATAAAGAGTATTCTGCCTATGCGTCTTTGGGTAAATGGTATCTCTGGAAATCTACTTGATGTTTTGAAGAACAACAACCCTGATATAGCTTCAAATATCAAAGCCAGCGACTGGAAAATTTTCCAAGACTGCTTGACCTATGCTGTTAAGAGCGAGTTCAGATTTGTGAGCCTCAAACGCCAAGAGATCTGGAGTGCAAACTATGATGCCCCGGAAGCCCGAATCGAATTGTTACTTGACCCTCTACAACCGGAGTGGAGGCTCTTTGCCAAATGTCCATCGACGGATGGGGCTTCCAGTTTTAGACGTAAATTGTGCCAGATGCCACTTGCCAGAATGAGAGTCACTGGTGCAAGAGATCCTATGGAAGGTCAATGGGAGATCTGTCTTCCGGCTAGATATAAGTTCTACCTTGAAATTGAAGGCAAGGGCACTTTGGTAGAAAGTTGGGAGGCATCCATTGGCCTACAAGACCCGAAATTTGCAGAGAAAAAAGTATGGGATCACCTTCAAATCTCGGTTCCTCAGGATATGAAGGACTGCCTGGACCAGGATATAGATGGCATCTACAAGCTATTGCCGACCTGTGGTACTGCAAACGGATCTCTGCACAAAAAGGAGGGACAAAACAGTGCTTTACCAGTCTATTTCTTTTTAGACCCGACAAAAACTGGAGAAGCGAAGGACGATCCTTTTGTATTCTCAACGACTACCAGGCGGTACGCATATGGTGAACGAAGGCCACTCATAGCAAGAATGGACACCAAATTCCGGCCCTCTTCGTTCAACGGCCCCCGGTCCTTTGAAGCTTTTGCAGATGGGCAATGGGTTCAAACCGATAGGGTCACACTCGCAACTCCCGTAGGCAAAAACAGCACGATCCACGAGGGTGTCTTTGCTATACCTGGCCCTCAAGGGTTGACAGTCAGTGTGTCGAACGAGGATTGTAAGACTGCGAACGCGGTCTTGACTTGTCGTGTTCCCTTGAAGAATCAGGCTGAAGAGGTTTGGACGGAAGGCGTCTGGACTGAGGTTGACAGAATTCATGAGAGGAATACATTTGAGTCTTTGGCTTGGCTCACAGAGCGTATCCGGTCCATGGAACAGCTTTCCAGATGGAACCAACTCAATCTTCCCAGCGACCATTCAAATTGTGAAAGATGTGCACCAACGGCACCAAGTCTGAAATGGATCCGCAAAACTAACAAATATGTTCCCCTCGAGGACCCCGAGCAAGCCGCGCCTTACGAGCGGGCACTGAAGAATAGACCCTCACCGTTCGTCACACAGTTGAAGCTTGAGCGCTCTAGCAATGGGGACAAAGTTGGTCTCCTGAGAATTGGTTTGAACATCCCTACGCTGGTCCACCGTGCTCTTTCTAGGCTTCCACGCGCAAAGAATGCTACTCCAATTCTCAGCTGGCGCCTTACGACAGACTATATTCCGGCCAGTAGGATCATTTTACCGCCCTTCGAGCTTACTAGCAATAAACGAGACGCCCAATTCACCCAACCGCCTAATTTCATTACCAAGCTCAGACCAGAACAGCTCAGGTCGCTTACATGGATGATGGAGCAGGAGAAAGATGACTCTCTCCCATTCATCGAAGAAGAGGTCTCTGAAGCTCTTCTCCCACATCTTAATTGGAGGGCTGAAGGGAGGGTGGAAAGGCCTATTCAGGTTCTTGGGGGTGTTCTTGCAGATCAGGTCGGATATGGAAAAACTGCGATCACTCTTGGGTTGGTTGATTGCTCTCACACAAGCATTTCACTTCCTTCAAACCTTACTGGGGCGATCCCCGTGAAAGCCACCTTAATAGTTGTGCCTCCCCACCTCACTAACCAATGGCCATCTGAAATCTCCAAGTTCACTGGAAACACCTACAAAGTCATCAAAATCAAATCACAAACCGATTTAAATAAAACATCAATGATGCAGATAATGAATGCCGATATTATCGTTGTGTCCTCAACTTTGTTCAAAAGTGATGCTTACCTCTCGAGTCTGGCTACATTTGCAGCATCAAACAGTCCGCCTTCGTCGGATGGTAGACGATTTAATGCTTGGCAAGAGCAGGCTATTTCCGACCTAAAAGAACAAGTCGAGAACCTCCGTAATGGAGGCGCTGAGTTTGCTCTGGCCGCGATGGAAGAGCGGGCTAAAAAGTTGAAAAGTGAAGATGTCGGGGAGGTATTCGTGCAGACTAAGCGTCTCATTGGAAAAGCGTATGTTGAGGCCAAGGAAAAAGGAAAGGCAGGTGCCAAAGACAAAGGGAAGGCAGGTGCCAAACGCAAGAGATCTGATTCTGATCAAGAATCTGATTCAAACGATAGTTCTTCCAGTGTGTCTGGTCGTACAAAGAAAAGTAAAGTTGCCGTAGCACGTACGGAGGGCGACCCATGGCGGCTCAAGACATCAATTGTAAAACGAGACTGGAAGCAAATGATGGCACCGCCCCTAGCAATGTTCCACTTCAACAGGCTAGTAGTTGATGAGTACACCTATCTTGCAGGCCGCATTCATTCCTCTATCACTTCTTTGCAATCAAAGTTTCGCTGGGTTTTGTCTGGTACTCCGCCATTAGATGATTTTGCAGACGTCAAGACTATCTCGGTTTTTTTGGGTATTCATCTCGGAATTGATGATGACATGGTTGGCAAGATTGACAATAGGAAAAAGATTAGGAAAGACCGAACAGGTAAGTTGATCTACTAAGGGTAAATTGTGTATAACTAACTCGAATATAGATGTCGAGGCTTTTACTGCTTTCCGCGAGCTCAGATCCCCCAATTGGCATCAAAGAAGACAAGAGGTTGCCCAGGCTTTCTTGAACCAGTTTGTTCGTCAAAACATCGCAGAGATCGACGAAATTCCATTTGAAGAGCATGCAGTCCCAATTTCTCTTCCGGCCGCCGAACGTGCTATTTACCTTGAACTCGAGCACCACCTACAGGCTTTGGATATGAATATCAGAAGATCGAAGATAAAGCTTGATAACGACAGGGACAAGAGGTTGCAGGAATCGTTAGGAGACAGCGCATCCGCTGAAGAAGCACTACTCAAGCGCTGCTCTCACTTTGTTCTTGACTTTACTAAAGAGGACGAAGAGAACGCTGTTCAGGCTTGTCATGTCATTGTGAAAGACCGCAAGCGCCAACTCACTAGCTGCCGCGAGGAGGTCCGCCAACGTTTGGTAGACTGTTTGAAACGTCATAGGGAGATCCCGAAATCCGCCTTTCCCGGTGAAGATCATTTCAGCACTTGGTTGACTACTACCCGTACTGCTGGTATTGGTGATGCAGAAGCCGGAAAGGACATACTTGCGTTGATCGATCAGGCAAACGGAAACGGGAAGGGCCCTGCTCCTTTTACTGACATCGGGAACGTTCCTAAGGTGGACTTTTTATCGAAGTCTAAGAAAACAGCTAAGGGCAAGAAGGAAGACGACGACGACGAGGTGATTCCATGGCCGACTTCTATGGAGGACAAGATCCAACAGCTCCGAGACCGAACCAGTCAGCTTCGTGCTCTCGTAAGGAAGGAGCTGGTCGGTCGTCACAGATCCTTGCGCTACTTTAAAATTGTCCGCGATCTTCAACAATTCGGACTAGCAGAGTTTGCGAAGCGTAATTCTGTATCTAATGTGTCATGTCCCGGCTGTGGGAGATCTGGCTTACCTGTTTCTGAAATCGCTGTTCTTTCGAGCTGTGGTCACCAGGGCTGCTACACTTGCCTCGAAGCTGCGGCGCACAGACAAGAATGTCTTACTGCGGGCTGTGATGCCCCAGCACGTGTTCTTAATGTTGTTAAGGGAGAAAGTTTGGGGGTTGAAGACCCTAAGGAAGGTCTTGGGAAGCATTACGGGATGAAGCTGGAGAAGGTTATGGAACTCATCAAAGGAGTTATCCCGAAGAAGGATAAGGTCCTGCTCTTTGTGCAATTCCCTGACCTCATGGAGAAAGTTGCGGAGGTATTGTCCGAGTACAAGATTGAATTCTTGCAACTCAAGGGGACGGCAGCAGCGCAGAGCAAAGCTTTGCAGCGTTTTCAAGAGGCGGGTGATAAAGACAGTCTCAAGGTACTACTATTGAACGTAATGGATGAGAGTGCTTCTGGGGCGTGAGTAACCTCCTTCCTAATTATTTACCTTACGAACTAACAGTTCAATCCCAGAAATTTGACCAATGCGAACCACGCCATCTTCCTCTCTCCACTATTGACGACAAGTGACTACGAGTACCGTTCTTGCGAGACTCAGGCCATTGGTCGTGTTCGTAGATATGGCCAGCAAAAGAAGGTGCATGTCTGGCGTTTCTTGACGGAAAACACCATTGATATTTCGATTTTTGAACAGCGCTCTGGCATCAAGTTCAAGGATTATTCGCAGTATAGAGTCTAGAATTCTCCCTTCGTTGTTATAGTTGCTTCAGTACGATTGTTTCATTAGGATTGCTTCATTAGGATTTGCTCTGTTTTTTCTTTTGGAAGTGTATAGATTCTTGGAACGGGTATTTTGGGAGGGGGGCACTTTAGGTCCTATTTCTGGTACCCATCGTTGACTGTTTTGTACTTTTTTTTTTCTATATCCCGTCTAGTTCATATTTCATGTTAAAAGATTAATGAAGTATAAAAAAGAATTCTCCATTTGCTTGGGTGGGTGCGGTGCTGTAGAGTGCTCGACCACTTAGACTTTACATGTACATATATACATTGGTACACAGCTTCGTGGACCGCAAGTTCATGACCGGATCAGATTGCCTGGACCACTCATCCGGACACGCCCAAGGGTATCACTCCATCTTTGACGGCCGTAATAATGGTAGTGGAATACTGCATGTAGGTAGCTGAACAGCCGAGTGATAGCACATGAAGCACCGCCTGTCCCTTGCCCCACCAATCCGTACTCACTGCCCCACTCACTCACTAGCCGTGTATTGTATTGTAATTGTATGTACAGTTATTTCCTCGTCCTTCGCAGGAGTGGTTGTTGGCGGGGTTAATGCCTAATCCTTGTCGGGGTTAGATAATCCGCTCCAGAGCCAGAATAAATTCAGGGGCTACAGTGGTTCGTGGAGGCGGCTCAATAGGAGATCAGGTCGTTGCGGGTATGTAGCTATGATTGGTGAAGGTAGCGGGCGGGGAGTATCGCAATTGGGAGCTTGTGATTGATCACAATACCCACATAGATGCTATGTAGATGCACTGGAGGTGAGATGACTTCGATTGTAAAGATGGCGGAGATGGAGAGGAGTGAGATGACTTCAATTGCTTGCTAGTCTGGTGGCCTTTTAGGTGATTAATCATACAGTGCTTTTGAGACTCTACATAAAGCACAGTGCATACACTTGCGCAAACTCCTAGCTATGATGTAGCTTGCTAGAAACAAATTGCGCCAATAAAATAAAAAATAAAAAATAAAAAAAAAGATAAACTCCACCAGCCATGACAAAGAAGAGAAAACCCCAAAACAGACCAAAAATAATAATAATGATAATCAAAACCCAAACCCAAACCCAAACCCAAGCCAAAAGAAAATGTTTTCCTTCCTTCCTTGATTACTTCCTCCCCCTCCCAACCCTTAACGTCGAGGCTCTCCCCCTCCGAGCCCTCTCCACCTTTGCAACTGGCTGGGGCTCAATCAGAACCGCCATTCTCCTTGTTACCCTCACCACCTCCTGCTCACTCTCATCCAGCGTCTGTGTCTCCTTCACCACCTCTGCCACTTTCGGGACGGCCGATACCTCTTGCCGATTCGTCTTCTCCAGCGATTCGCCCGTCACGGGGTTGATCTTGAACTTCTTACACGCGCGTTCGCACTCCTTCTCGGCATTTTTTGTTCGTTGCTTAAATACCAGGCTGTGCGCTGTGCTGTCCGAGAACCCATCCGGTATGTCCGGCAGATACAGGGCGCTATCAGACCGTTGGCGCTTCGGAGGACGTACGTGCTCCCAGGTGACTTCGGTTGCGTCGGTCTGCGCTTCGGCGAGTGACATGTGCGGGAAGAGGAGACGCGCATACATCACTTCCTTCATCTCGTTGAGTGCGCGGGTGAGCTCTACGACTTCACTGCGGAGCTCAGCGACCTCGGGACGGAGAGCCGCTAGTTCGGCGGTGCAGGTGCATGGGGTAGGGGCGGGGTGAGTTCCCATAGCAGATTTCTTCTGTTGGTTGGGGGCGAGGGATTGAAGGACGCGGGTTGTGCGGCGTTCGGGCATTATGGGGGGTGGGTTTTGGGGGTTATAGCTAAGACCACACATTATAGTTGTTAGTTTGGTGTATGTATGAATAAGTGAGGTGTGTGGTTGGAGAGATGATAAACATACCAGAACAAAAGGTTGAATGGTACTTAAGTACTGTCTATTGCTTCAAGTTGACGAGGTTTGAAAGGGGACTGACAGCACAGCAGCCAGGATTTGGTTGTTAGGAAACCCTTGAAAGTTATCTTCTTCTCTTAATGAGGGTTTCAGGGTGAGCCAATCAGGTATGGATTGAGGGTAGAAGATCAAGAGAGGTTTCAGGGGGGTGGGGGATGGGGGGGCTCGGGAGTATTGAAGATGTGGGGAGGGGAAAGGGGAAAGGGGGGGGGGGTAGTGGTTAAGTATTTTTATGGGGACGTGTTCAGTGAATATCTGGCGTGATCAAGCGATGATTGTCTGTTGACATGGATGGATGAGCTGATGAGGTAAGAAGAGCAGTCTATGGGGGCTGTCAAAGGTTGTTAATAGTCCCTTCAATTGACTTTCCATAGCTGATTATACTGACCGTGTGGTGGTTGTATGTATACAGACAGAGGTTGTATGTATGAAGTATGTATGTTGTATGCTATGTAGAGGATGAGAAGAAGTGAGAGAAGATGAGATGTTTATCCTTCAGGTGTGTGTCGTCTTCGGGGATTAACCAATCAAGTTAGCTCAAGAGAGTTTTTTTTTTTTTTGTTTGAAGATCACGTGCGGTCTTATAATAATTCAACACTTTCAACTTTCCACTTTACACGTTTGCTACAGGTGTCGATATGGAGTGACGTCACGCGTCAAAGAATTAAACTCGAGATCTAAACTGCCATTGTAGCCATTGTAGATACATGTATGTACATAACTTACTGTGTACTTACTACTACATCTCTATCTACATCTATCTACATATTACTTGTAAGTACTTACATTGTACCTGTCCAACATCACACAGCAGTTCTTCGCATGTATTGAACACTACTCTACTAAATACAACTACGGGACTAAGCTGTGCATTCGTTCTTAGGTACATACAATATCCCAAAGTACATGTACTCAAAACTTTGAAAGTATGTACGTCTCCCTCTATTCGTCAAGAAATGATAACTCATGTAGACAGTAGGAAAAGATGCCAAAGATGTAAAGACAGAAGAAGAAGATATTGCATGCAATAATACATGTAGTAATAATAATAACACCCCCCCCCCCACAAGAGCTCCTCTCAGAGTAGTGGTAGACCTTCCCAATAGACAAAAGAAAAGAAAGGAAAAGAAAAGAAAAAATAACAAATAAAACCACGGTGTAGTTATAGACATAGTAGGGGGGGAAAAAAGAGAGAAAAAAACGGAACATCCTCATTCCTTAAATCTCAAAGGTCATGTATCATTTACCCATTGCTAATATCTTCCCTTTTATTTTATATCCATCATTTCATCCGTATCTTCCACAGTATCATCATCTCTACCCCCACTTTCCCTTGTATCGTCGGATGAATGCTCTTCCTCCCCCGCATCTCCTAAAATTATGTCATCGTTCACCCACCCCAAAGTTCTCGGGGATGCCTGCCAGCCCGATGATAGGGCCGATAAGTTAGATTTCCAGGACTCTCGCATACTGCTCTTCCCACTACTGTCGACTGAACTCGATTTGAGTATGCTGCTTCTTGTCGTTGTCGTTGTCACGGGTGTCATGGCTTCTATGCCAGTCGCGACTTCGTTTCGAACTCGGCCGCCGCTTTCTTCACATGATGGTGGCGGCGGCGGTGAATACTTGCCTTTTTTATGGTTCGGGAATGATACCGGCGGTGACGGCGGCTCAGATGAATGGCGGCCATTCGGCTCAGAGTTGACAATGTTCATTGGAGAGGGTGTCCTCTTTTGTGCCTCCTCCTCCTCTTCGTTCAGAGCTCGTTGGGCTCGTGCTTCCTCTTCCAGTTGGAAAGGCCCGAATGAGCTCCATGAGGCCACTGGGGATACCGACCTCTCCGAAGGTGGGGCTGGCTCCACCTCAGAAGCATTATCAAGTTTTTCCAGCCATGCCCAACAGTCGTCATCTTCGAGATCGTTTTCCGGGTTGGCTGGTGCATTCGTAGTATTTTTTTCAAACTCTCCAATAGCTATGTAATCCGGAAGATCCTTTATGTCTTTCCATGTGGGGCCCGAGCGAGACGAAACCGGCGAAGGCTGAAGTAGTGGTGTGATATAGAGCACTGTTCTGTGGCCTTTCATGATGCAGCTGCCCTTAAGAAAATCTACTGTCCACATTATTTCCATCATCTCACCTGGCTTTAGGAACTCTAAGTTGGTTTGTTTATGGACCTTTCTGAGTGGTTGCCAGTCGAGACTCACTCTTTGATACTGAGGTGGGGGCTGGGAAGCTGCATCTTCACCAGAAGGGCAGAAAGAATGGCACCAGGTAATCAGTCCTCCAAAGCTAAAGTCAACCGCAGCTGCTACATCTTGACTTGTAGGCCCCAGGACACTGATATGCCTGACAAAGCCCCTGGTGCCTAGCCTGCGGTAAAGACGAGAGTTCACGCCAAAACTCCGAGGTACAGGTCCGTCGCTAAAATCATTAGACTGCCTTCGAGGGTATGCTCCAGAGTACGTGCTGACAGACTGCGGGTTGCTACTTTCGTACCCAGAGACCAATTCCGTTCCGTCGTTCCAAATTCCCCTCAATGGTGATGGCGGGAGTAGTACGACCTCAACCACCCAGGGCGATTCAGGTGAGGGGGGAGCGTTCTTTTCCACTTGTATCAGGCGTGACTCTAGGCGCGCCAGGAGTGAGGGGTTTACTTTGTCTGCCGACGGAAATGTGCAAGGGCTGCTCGATGCGCTGGTGCTAATGCTTTCTGTACCCCCGGGTCCGATGTTCAGATGGCTGGTGCTCTCGGGCAATACCTCATTTCCTCGCCCTCCCTTGCGTCGCTTTGGATCCCGAAGCAGCCCATCCTCATTTAATCCCCTTTCTCGAAGCTTTCTCTTTTTGATATTTCTTTTGAGAAGGGACTCAATTGTACCCAGGCGATCATCTAGTCGGTCTTCGAAGCTGAAAATCTTTACATCCACTTCATTTGCACGATCCTCCATCAGTTCAAGCTTATCGCGGACTTCTTCAAGAATGGTACCGAAGGTTTCCACTGTTTCTAGACGCTCAGCATGAGACTTTAACGATTTTTCTAATTTCTCATTGAGCTCAATCAGCTTTGTCAACCTTAAATTGATCTCGGCAATGCCTGCAGAATTTCCTAGGGCTTCTTTCTCTATCCTTGATAGCAAGTTTTCTAGAACTGACTGAAATCCTTGTAGAAGATCACCTAATTCATCGCCTTTCCCAGGAGTAGTAACCTGTGAGTTAGATATAGGTGTAGGAAAACCTGCTCCTAGCCGGGAAGTCTGAGCTGTTGAAGACGATTGACTTGGCTCGGCTGTCGAGCAGTCGCGTTCCGTAGTAGTCCCACTTATTATCGAAAATCCGCTGGTAGATAGATTTGACCCAGACCTGCCGAGTCGTAGGGAGGAGGCCTTAGCGTCCTGGGTCTGACGGGAATGATGACGCCCAGTAGATTGAGAATTGGAAGGAGAGGTACGAGGGGGTCGGGTAGCTATTCGTTCAAAAGAGTGGAAACATGCGTGATGGCCACATTGACAATCATCATCAGAGTTTTCCTCGTCCTGCTGCTTCTCACCAAAGCGACCGATTCTAGCGGTTTCTTTCCCATTGGTGAACTCTGTATTGGGGGATTGTCCAGTTCTTGTGTCTCCCCCTCCAACAGCTCCTTTTCCACGCCTCCGTTTCCGGCGCCAGAATCGTTGGCAGCCGCAGGTGAGGGCGATACTAGCTTGGCCGATATCACGAAAGTTGCATGCCCCAGTGGGCGAAGTACTTGAAGTAGAGTCCATCATATCATGCCGGGCACTCTGTCAATTAAAGTGGATGGGGAGCTCAACAAGAAAAAAAAAAAAAAAGAAGAAGAGGAGGAGGAGGAGGAGAGGAGAGAAAGAAAAAAAAATCAAATGAAACGAGGATGAAATATAGATGTTGCAATGGCTGAAGAAAAAAAAAAAAAGATAGCTATGGGATGAAAAAAAAGGCACAGACGCATTTTCGAGGTGGTTGTCTCTCACTTATCGACCCGAACACGAAATCCCTGCCATTTCACAGGGGTGTCTTTCAACTGATCTAAGAAATATTTTTTAATTCATGTTCAAACAGCAGTAGTAGCAGTTGGACTGTAGTGTTGAAAACCTCAAATTCCTAATACTTTGGCCAGATGATTTCAGCAGAGTCTATTCATACAACCTGGTTCTTACCGTGCTCAATTAAACGCCCGTAAAGCCCCCGCTAGACTGTGGATTTCGAATTCCCGGTAGGTACATGTACCTACATACTTAGCTAGACTCACTGCCTGAGTTGTTCACCTCATACATACCAACACATTCGGTGGAGTGTCCACCCCACATCATGGTAAGACACCCCCACATTTGCTTGATTCGCCTGCATCAAATAATCTGGAACATCAAAAACTTGGCATTATTGCTCTGCCTGTAATCTTGGAGCAGGTATCTACTTAGATACATGCATGTGTGATCGGGCATATAAACATGCTACTAACTCCGGATCGAGTAGATGTATTGTTGGATAGAGGAGGGTAGGAATTCGCACAATAGAATAATGACATCTCGTAGATACGAGTATGATATGCGAGCAGATTTATTGAAGGGTCTTCTATCTTCGCGACAGAAACTTCGGGGTCTCTAGGAGATCGTGACAAGAAAGTTTAGGATGTAGCTGCGTACTTATATATACAGTATGAAAAAATGGGGTGAAATCACTACCATAGGACTACGGAATTTAGTGACAAATACCGAATTAAATCGGCATTAGAGGAAGAGTACTGTACGGATACCGTATTCTTACCGCATTTCTAGCGTATCAACGAGAATACCGTAGTGATCCCACCCCTCTTTTTGGTACTGTAGTCAAGTATCAGCACAATATGCATTTACTTTATATCGAGGAGATCATCTAGCCTGTTAGGGCCTGACATCATTTGAAAAGCCAAACTACATGTACTGTATTCAGTCACGGAGTGCACTGCTAGTACAAGATACTGAGTGATGTTTTATGACTCGGATAGTCGAGTGACACCATAAATATAAAATCCACCAATTACATGTATTATCCTACAAGGGACTCCTGTAACAGGGTTAGGGGTTTTCGCCAATATATGCAGGTACTGCCCGCTGTTCATTACCATGCTTCATGATACATGTAGGAGTAAACTCTAACCCTCCCTATCTCGCCCATGAGCGTAGGATTTAGGTTGAAAGTGGCATATTAATATGTGAGTATCTTCGTCTTGCTGTAGATCTGATCGATTGGGCTTCTGTCATCTGATATCGAGTGGTTGTTTAGATTCTCATTCGAGTGTTGTTGTCTGGAAAGTGGATGGTTTGTTTATGGATTGAGGGTCTGGGGAAGGGGAAAACCTGATCCTACAACGTACGGAGTGGGTTTTACCAAAAACTTAAATATCGACAATCAGAACTAATTCTGGAAGCAATGCGTACAAGTTAATTGGATTTAGTAAAATTATGCCTGAATAATAGATGTTTTAAGGGATAAATGTATTAATTAATTAATAGACGTTTCAAGAGGGTGAGTGGTATTTAGATGTGCCTAGGGGGTACGGGCATGCATGTATATACGCGTCGCAAAATGAAAAAAAAAAAGAAAAAAAGCCTTTTAGTCCCTACAGGTCCTCTTATGACCAGATTATTGACCCAAATGATTTCTTTGCCAAGATGTCTGTCTAGCTTTTTAAAATTTGGTCCCGGGATATCCCGCCATCTAGAGTTAATGTGGTTTTAGGATTTAGCCAAATCTGAGTGGCTGGTGAGGGGGCCGATGATCAGAGTAAGGCTGTAACTAATGTAAGCACTAGTCACTTTCTTGTTTTCTTCTGGCAGTAATAAAAGGGCGACAGCATGGCACCTTTGACATGAAAGGAGGATGGTCGCAATTGGCCAATCGAGGTATTGATCAAAAGGTCGACGCATATGCGGGAAATATGCTTGTACATACATGTATCCTGTAGAAGGCAGGAGACTCTGTTGCAATTAATAAAGATGGTTGTTTACATTCACATTACAAAATATGCTTATAGACAGATCACCTGCTACAATGAAGACGAGTATACATACAACTCAAAAGCTCATCACACATATAATATGGCCCGGTTTTATCTAGTGCTATCAAAGAATCTAATCTAGATACATATAAAGATTGATTACTTTATTCATTGAACATGTGCAGACTTGCACGAGATCGATAAACGGTGGCAGTAAATCTGATACACCAGCATATAATCAATTGCGGCTGGCATGGCCGGAGAGGCCAATGGACAAGTTTTTGCTCTGGTACAAGCTAGAGGACAAAAGGTAACGCAGGGGTTTCCAGAATTGGTTACCTGCTTATAAGAAGATACACAGACAATATGCATACACAGCGCCCAGTTGAAGGTCAGCGATCACCGAGACTGAAAGAACGTAATCCTGGTCGTGAAAGGACTCAAAAGAGCCCACGTAGACGATAAGGAATGTTAACCCAGCTCATAAAGGTGGGTATATGATACCGTGGTTATGATTCATCTGTAGTAATATTACCATTAGCTAGGGTACAGGTGCCTAGGAACTGTTCAGGAGTGAAGTTTCAGAGTGCCATTTTCACGTTAGTGCGCATTGAAATATTAGAATTACGAGTGTTCAGGGATTTGATTGAATAGTTATGATTGAGCCCTGCCTAGTCTCGGGCGGGGGATTATGGCAAGTATACGTGGTGCTTCTCACAGACAAGTTCTTCACTCCTTCATGATCAAAAGCCTGCATTGTTTCATGTACCCCCCTTATTGTGAGTTCTTGAGCTGGCAGCCGCCTGGGGTGAATGTGCATGCTGGTGCGAGGATGTGAGGTCTATGTAGATTTGAAGAGCCCAGATGCGCTTCCCGAGTAGAATCTCTCAGCAACTATGATATCTTTGAGTGAAGGCTAATAACGCAATGATACGACTACATGGAGGCTGGGATTGGTTAAATTGGCTGATGATATAATACGTATTCTTTGGTATCTAAGAGCCGGAGAATCTATCAAAAATCGTAGAATCACTAAGAAGAGCCTTGTAGTCAGTATACAGGGGTCTCATCTCTGGGTTTTCTGCGTGGTGGTTGATTGTCTGGATCTGGGGATCCTGATACAACAATGATATCATGTTAAGATTTCACATTACGACGTAGGACTCGAACGTGTGTTCCGATGTGAAGTGAAGGAAGACCAGTGGTCAGGGGGAAATAACGTACCACACAAAAGATTCCACGGGTCCCTTCCCCCCTTGTTGTCCGAGGGCATGACGGCCGGATACGAGTACGTGTGAGTAGGTCCGAGTGATAATATGTGATTAGACCGATCCGTCCTTTGCCCGAGTACTGTTGTTGTTAATTATGTAAAAGTTTTGTTCGGGCTATTGGTAGAACTCGGTAGATTAAAAAAAGTTGGCATGTAATGTAAATAAGGCCGTTGAATACACAATGCAATTGGTTTTGACCGTCATCATTATGAGTTTCAAAGTGACCACGAAGACACGAAGAAAACCTGTTTATGCACAGTGTTTAAGCTTCGGATTTTGACCTTGAAGCATGTCCGATTGTGGGAATATTTAGCTGCCCCTGATTCTTCAGCCGGTTCAGCTGATGTGGCGATCCTCACAGCCCCAGGCTCAGCTTTTGTCCTAGGCCGCGTACGTTTTGCTAGCGGTTTATACCGGCTTTGAGAAGGCTGACAGTAATTTCAATTGGGAAGCTAACTAAGCTAGCCATTTTCTCAAACAGTTTGGCAAACCATTTTTTCTGCCCGAAACGTTGAAAATTTTTTCATAGGCCATGTGACTGATGCCGGTATTCGATGGGAGACTATGAGACATAGAGATTCTAGGCAGCCTTACTACTTCCCTAATAATACGAGACATTATATATAGGAGTATATTGAAATATCACGGCTGTTTAGACCGGTTGTGAATCATCCATTCCGCCATTGGTAAACCGTTACATGCACTAGAAGGAAAGACGAGAATCTCTCCGGTCTCAGAACCTAGTCTATACTTGACACGCCCTTTTTACCCCCTTACAGAACACATATGCAATCCTGTTGTCTCTGTCTAAGTGTCAAAGGCACAGCGGATATTCTCCCGAGACCTTGCACCAAGTAACACATCTTATAAAATGTTGATAACATCGGAATGGAGAATAATATGATCAACCACTCGGAGGAGAGTCCCGTGCGAGAGAAATTTTCTGAAGTCTAACGGGGTAGGCGCCGAAATACTTGAAACCCAGAAGACACCGAGATCGATGACAAGGACCCCTGAATATCAGGCCTCAATCTCTAGAATCAGGGCTCTAAGATTGTTTTGAAAGTTGATGATACCTGAATTGTAGTAGTAGTAGAAAAAGCCCATTGGATAAACGAAATCTTTTCTCTCTTTTATGGAAAAGGAAAGAAGTTTAAGTTAGTATTCTTCTATGAAAGAGGATCGAAAGATTTCCACCAGGGGTCATGCCTTAGCAGATGGTCCTAGCTCTCGGGTAAGTAGGGGGGCCTGGAGGCGCACATATTACCAAACTCGTCAAGACCACATAGGTGTGTGTGATGCTGGAAGTGCTACCTATGTGGAGGGTACGTACTGGCTTATGTTAGCCTTGTAAGGCTTGTAGCAGGAATATCAAAGGCTTTTTCCCCCAAGAAGACACTCGATGGTCTTAGTCGAAAAATATACATCATATGGTTGGGAAGGTGGCTAAAAGTGCCACCAATGCCTCTGTATCGTCCACGCTCGAATTTAATGATAATGCTGGGTACCCAATTGATAGGTACCTTCAGGTATGGAGGTAAGAATGGCCTGGTTTGTTGCAATTGCAATTCGCGTCGACATTGTTGACAACGGGAGAGTTTCCCTTTTCCAAAGAGTACAAAACGAGTACATAACGGTCCCAAAAACCCAAGAGAAAGCGGCGGGACCGGGGACCGCGGGTACGATCTTGATCGATTGATCAGATATCAGGGATCTGGGATGAAAGTGTATATTGATTGTTTTTTTTTGTTGCTGTGCTGGTGATGGATCCCATTTAGGTAAATCGATGAAGAAATTGCTGTGGTAGGTAGGTAGGAGGAGGATGTAACGAACGCCGAGGTTAGTGGTGAGGCGTAGGCGGGGGAGAGGCGGGGGGCTGTGCAAACAGTTGGTAGAACACGGGGGCTGGTCCGTCTCTAAACGACTGATTTAAAATCTAATCGATAACTTATCCTAAGAGAATTACTGTGGTGTAGCCTAGACCTGTATAATATAGTAACTTGTATGCACCGTCGGTAGCTTAAATCCTACGCGGGGGGATGAGTTTAAATCTGATGTCGTCTAAGACTGGCCGGTTAGGGTTAGGTTATAATCAATTGAGTGGTTAAAGTCCAAATCCCATTATCTATCACAAATTACCACTCCTGCCTTTCTTTCCATCCACTATACATACTCTACCACACTACCCAAACATCACTTGACAATATGTTTGAAGCTGTTTCACTTTTTCGGTCGACATGGGGGTGTATTCGTATCGTGAATACCCGGATAATATCAAGAGGTATTAATTCTCGTGGAGATCATCATCAACATCCTCATACCGCTACCTTGAATACGTATATACTACTGCGACAGCAACAAACAATTCAACAACAACAAAAACATTAGCGGGGGGTACTCCGAATCAAACTGAGCTGAAGGTATCTAAATTTACCTATACAGAGTCTACCTTTGCTGTACCTACACTTACATACATGATGCACCGCCTAGACCGCCCCCACGGTGGCGAAATTTCGTATGGAAGCAGATGAGGAACTACGAAGACGATTGGAAGAGATCTCTGGAGGGCTGTACGCAATAATATGTTCCGATACATTTAGAGGATTCACGTGCAGCCCGCAGAGAGAGCCACAGCGTTGTCTTCAAAAGCTTATTGTTTAATACTAGGATGAACCGTACAGGCATTCTTCTACAGCACATACTGCTTACCATCTATTTTCCAAGCGCTCTGGAAAGACACAGCCTTGTATGTTATATACCAACATGCATTCATACATACATACGTGGACAAGTATTTGCAGCCTTGCGTATAGTTCCGCAAAGACTCCATCAAGAACCAACCAACTGGTTATCACGAGGGCCCCCACCATTGGCTAGTCAGTCATTTACCCGCTATATATTCACGAACTCCCCCGGAATATCAATTCACTACACTCCTTCACAGAGATTGATCATAGCAAACTATAGCTGTTTAAAAACATTTTAACTAGCAGACTTAACGAGCCGTTATCGTTCATAAGACACTGCTTGCGAGCTCTTTTCCTCTTCCGGGACCACCAGCCCCCCCTCCTTACTCTAAGACCAGGCACGAACCCTCAGGCCGATCCAGCAACGCACTGCGATGGCGGAATTCTATTACTACTGTGACTCCTGCAATGACTCCCTTGAACATGCCGACCTCGTAGTTCACTGTATGGACCCTTCCTGCAAAACGGCCTATCAGGGATACCAGCTTTGCTACGGGTGCCATTCCAGGGGTAGGGAATCGAAACTCCACCGAAGCTGGCACCATTGCGAAGTTGAGCAACGTATTCAAACACAACCTTATTCTTGTCTACATGCCACTCATCGCATATCCAGAATGAGTTCATTCTCTTCCATCAACTCAATGAGCTCCCAGGCAACATATGAATCTTCTTCCTCTGGCAACCCACAATCGCCATACAACCCTCAACATCTGTATGAAGACCCTTACGAACCCATGATCATGGCATATACCGCCTCTGCTATGTTTGTTCGTCTCGCCACTGCCATATTTCACGATGTCGACAACGCAGATACCAGCCGCGTGCCGGAACAATTCCCTCGCGGTACGAATTACCTTGAGCCCGAAAAATGCGCCTTTATCATGCGCCTCTTGGGCTTCTTCACAGAGTACAACGTATTCCAGCGGCTTTTCGATGAGGGCCAAGCGAATGGCCGTGGTGTAGCATGGAGCGATGCGCAAGTTGCCCATATGTATGAGGGATACGGGTGGGAGTTTGAGGCGGTTCTACGAACGGGCACTCCGTACACCATGCCAGTATTAACCGAGAATGGGTTCTTACAGATGCTGATTTGTGAGGCATCTGTGGACCCAGAGAGCTTCTCAGCAAGAGTGAATGGGTTATTAGACAGAGTGGAGGGCCTGATTGATCCCTTGACAGGAAACGGTTTCCATATTGTGAGAGAGCGCTGGCCGATTGTGCCAGATGAAGGTATGATGCAGAAGAGAAACGAGGTATTATGGATGGTGGAGAATAGTATTCAAGAAGCGAGAGGTGGTGGATGGCAGCAGAGCATGGATAGACGGCAGCAGAGCATGGACGGATGGCAGCAGAATATGGGTGGGTGGCAGCAGTATAGAGGCGGATCGCAGCAGGATAGAGGTATAAGGAAGTCTATCGGTACTCCAGGCTCATTACTCGGACGAATGATGTCTAGTATGCGTCGCTGAGTTTCTCTCACTTGTAAATATTTCCTATCGTATCAAAAGTGTTTTCTTTTGTCTAATGTCTTTCCTCTCCTCCCCTTTTTTCCTTCTACTTAATTTTTAAGAGCTGGCTCTTGCAATCTCACTATGAAATTTTCTATGTCAATTATGAATCAAGTTACTTTATTATTATATCTTAAGAAATTCTTTGTGGGTTAGATGAGCTTGAAGATCTTCATGTCTATCGTGGCTGGTCCATTATAAGTGAGCTACATAAGTAGCCTAACTTAACTACAACCATGAAAATCCCACTTTTAAGAGTACCCACATGGGCCTACTCTAGGTACATTCGCGACTTCTTAGACTTGTGTCTACCTTCTAAACGTACTTCATACCCCTACACGGTTTGCAGTCTTGGATAGAGAGACTCTAGCACAGCCGCCCCGGATTTCGTTAAAGCTCCCCCTCCCTGATGATAATTTTTTACATCCCCCCCACATGTCCTCACCTAGCTACTCTATACCATGCTAAGGCTAAGGATATGTCATTACTACATGTAGCTACCGATAGGGCCTGCGGAGATGCTGTGCCCCTCGCCGGTTACTGATAGTAAATAGCTAGGAAGTAGTCAGCTTGCCTCCACTAGATACATGCACAATATACGTGCTCTACAACCAGTCACGATAAAATAACATGCGATATTTTCTGTTCTACATGCGTACGTGCATGTGGACGTGTATCTTTCTCCTACCTCGGTGTGTTTGCAGGGGGAAGAGTTCATTTGTGTGAGCCTTACAAGCCTTCCTGTAGCCTAGAGGGCTGAATAGGGCCCGTGATCGATCTTCCTTCAATATTTCCGGCTCGATGGTCCTGGACAATTCAATTGCAATAGTTCGTGGATCCCGGACAATTCCGATTGACTAGGCAACAATGTCTATATTCGATTTTCAGTGGATGTCAATGGGTCTCTCTCTCGCTGGGTGGGATCTCACGAGACGAAGCTTTGCCCAAGTAGCTACATAGCAGTGCTGCGGGGAGAATCGAATCGCGTCTATAATTACTGTTTTTGTGGCGAATGCGCAGCATAGTCTTGATGGAAATCATGGGGTAGGTATCTGTATACATGACCTGTCTATTAGTACACAGCGCGGTCCTTTAGATCTTCGCACTGCGGCTATGTTAATTGATAGATACTTCACTAGCATAGCCCAGATCGAGTGTTTGAGGCGGGTGTTGATGCTGCCAAGCAGCATTAATGCATACTGTTGTGTATTGGTCCGTCGCCTGGATGTACCCAGATTTGTGGAGATGACATCTGTATGAAGTGGTTTACCGCTTGGATGAGATGATAAACACTCTCTTTTGACCTCATCACTTACTTTCCTTCCCAAAACCATGGCCATACTCTGGTCTCTTTCCCATCATCTACCAGGCAGAGATACAGAATAACCTTCGTGTAGGTTCGTTTTTCGTCCACCGCTGCTAGCTTCTTCATTCGACAAAGACCACCAGTGCTTTCCGGTACTGCTGGCTGGGGCACGGTTTCGTCGGTCGCTATCATCTCCCAGGAATACTGGAGGTATTTAGAGTATTGCCGATGTCGATATGCATATGGGCATCTTTGTCTTCGCGCAGGTTTGACTCTCGCCGTTGCAGTTTATTTATTATCAGTGTTTGGAACCTTAACCGAGTGCTCGAGTGCTAGCTTGGATACGACAAGAACAAAAACTTATTAGGGTATCATGATAAATTGTCCCATTGGGAAAACGCGAGTAGGTCTGCCACAACCGGAAATATTCTTGGGCTGCCAACAATCCTCACCAAATGACATCAAAACCAAGTCTGCAGTCCATTTTATAATTTCAATCAATCTAATGTTTAAAAGCGGTGATAAAATTTGGGAAGCAAGACTGACTCAAAAACATCATACGTGCAGCTTTTACCCTAAGGGTTTAGGTAGTCGAGTCCTTGGTTCTCGTGGGGTATTCTACATGGGATTTATTGTGGTCTGGGATCGTCCAAAGAATCAGATCCAGATGCCCAAATAATGCGCATACACACCTACATGGAGACAGAACCAATAAAAACTAGATATGTATGGATCGCACTATTACTTTCCTAGATCGTTCAGAGAACTTGCTCGGGTAGCAAATAAGGATGGGTAACTATATTATATTGGTATTCTGACACGTATTTTCAATTTTTGAATCTAGAAGTGCACTTCACCACTGAAGACACTTATTGAAAACGGTACAGATGCAGAGTTGAGAAAAGTCACTCCCGTTCACGATTACACACGTAGGTCTGATGACCGGTTTCAAATAATTCAGTTGGGCGTTTGAGGGGGTACGCCCTGTTCACTTCGGACCTTCGGTAGTCTGGATAGCGAGTGGAACGGTATCGCATCCGGTTATTCACTGGTGGGCAAAAGAGATATGAGGTCTCTAGGGATCCCACTTCTAATACCAAGAACCACCATATCTCGGAAACAAGTTCACTATCTCCGCCTGAAATCCCCTGGATTGGGGTACTGGCTTGATTACTCTCTGTTGTACAAACAATATAGTTGAGTGAAGTTATTCCTTGACTATAAAATGAGGAGAGAGATGATGCCTTAGACCCACAGAGCAATATATGGTTGTTGTTCAAACCTCGGCTTCTCTACGAATGTTGTTGTTGTTTACCCTTTGTCTATGCGGGAATTATCATATGTCTATTATGAAAGGAATCTATAGTGTCTATAAGATTTCTGTTATATGTAGCAGTATCGAATTCTGACACTGATTTGACCATGAGACACACCGTCACACACCGGAGCTCGGACCATTGGGCGCGCCGGCACCCCGGGAGTTGACTCCGCCTAAATATGCTTATTCTTTAAATGTGGGGAATTAACGTGTCGGAATGATTTCCTGCGGTACCGTTAAGCTTAAAACGCTTGTGCCACTTGATAACTGTGCGCTAGATATACTTATAGGCGAATACCAAATGGTGATCTGAAAGTACCAAAGGGTCGGAGTCGGAACTTATGTAGTGCGTCCCCAATGTCAGGTCATGCATATTATGATATAATACTTCCCGAGACCCCCGGAGTCCCCACACTTTCTTTCCAAGGGATACAAATAAATTATAAAATTTCGGCTAATATATGCCTAATTCTCCACCCAAACGTCCGAATGTACTATGTCAAGTCCACCGCTAGAATTAAATTAGATAGTTTTGGGTCAAGGTTTTAACAACGCTTCCTTCCGGTCGTCGTGGGTTATGAGAAGAGGAGAGGGGGAAGAAGGAAAGGTATAAAATGGCAGCTCTTTCTCTCATGATCAGATAGAGTCTCCTCAGATCATCATTACCTGGCCAAACTCCAAATGAAATCTGCAATCTTCTCCCTTCTAGCATTCACCGCTAGCCTAGTCTCCGGACACGGTTATGTGAGCCAGGCTACAATCAGTATGTCTCTAGGCCCTCTAGAGTACTTCCTCGACGCTCCAAAGCTAACAACCTCACAGATAACGTCGTCTACTCTGGCTATCTCCCATATAGCGACCCATACTACAGCCCTCCCCCTGACCGAATCTTCAGAAAAATCAACGGGAACGGGCCAGTTGAAGATGTGACCTTGATTGATTTACAATGCGGTGGATATACTGCTGGTGGTATTGTAGGTTCTGCGCCAGCCGCTTTGACGGCACCGGTTGAACCAGGTTCAACTGTTAGTTTGCTGTGGACTCAGTGGTATGTTGAATCCTAGTACTTTGCGAACGTTTGCATATTGACGTATTGTGTAGGCCAGACTCCCACAAGGTAAGCTTCGGTTCTAGCCTTTGCGGAACTATATTTAAGCATGGCAATAATATAAAATTAGGGACCGGTCATAACATACATGGCTAAATGCCCCTCAAGCTGCACAGACTACATGCCAGGCACTGCGTAAGCGAGCTCATAATCGATTTCGGCTTCGGATCGCTGTTGTTGACATTTAGATAGTGCTGTCTGGTTCAAGGTTGCTGAGACGGGAAAGTCCGGAACTACCTGGGGAAGTGTGAGTAAATATTAACCCTTTATTTAGTATTCGTAGGATATAGTCTCTAATAATTGAAACACAGACCCCTCTTGAAACAAATGTTCCATATACATTCAAGCTCCCTAGCACTCTTAAGCCCGGGAACTACATTGTACGCCATGAGATTATTGCTCTGCACAGTGGTAAGTTTAAGATTCCAGATAAAAAAGATTTGTGGAGAAGTACTAACAAAATATACCAGCCTACTCATAGTAACATACCACCAAATTCAATGATTATAATTAAGTGAAATATCATACTAACCTAGTACTAATTAAAATTAAAGCCCGGGAGCGCAGTTCTACCCCAGCTGTTTCCAGGTAACCGTCAGTGGCTCTGGAACCGGATTCCCAACCAGCTTCGTTAGTATTCCAGGAGTCTATACCGCCAGCACTCCAGGTGTTGTTTACGACATCTACACTACTGGAACAGCATCCTACCCAATCCCTGGACCTGCCGGTAAGTGATTCTTTTAATTTAGTTTGTGGGTGTATTATTTTTCTAATTGTTTGGTATCACAGTCTGGACTGGTTAGATACCGCCCCCGAGAAAGAGAGACTACGGTGCCAACACGTATTTGCACAACATGATGAAGTGCCTCGATATATACTTGGCATCGAGTGAAATGTTTATATAGGCTCGCTTACATAAACTCAATAAAAACGTTTCATGAAGATCATTGACTGGTCAGCCTTGGCGCGAGTGATGAAATGTGAACCAAGAAGGAGACAAATATGAACTAAAAGAAGTTAAGAA
The DNA here is from genome assembly GCA_024713865.1 of Morchella sp. 2016-72. Classification (NCBI taxonomy): domain Eukaryota; kingdom Fungi; phylum Ascomycota; class Pezizomycetes; order Pezizales; family Morchellaceae; genus Morchella; species Morchella sp. 2016-72. Next base: position 3,528,170 of record JAMJEY010000003.1, read on the forward strand.
AGTGAGCAGCATAGAAAATAGGTCTTAAAAGGCTATTATCAATCATTCAAGACTCTATAAGAGAAATTGGTACATCACCTATCCGTACTAGTCTGACCTTTGGGGCGGGGTGGGAACGCCACAACTCTCTCATGTACCACTTAGTCAGCCTTGAATGATTTGCACATTCGTGAATTCTGCAGGGCTAAAAGTGGTCGATTAACTCCCTCCCCCCACAAACCGTTTCATCTAATTTTCTACCAAACATAAAGGCGCTTGATCTGCTGCCCGTATTATAATACCAGCTTGGCTCATGTCATTCTCACCCACTCAAATGGAGCAACATTTCAATGACCGACAGGATGGATCATCACGATACATACTTGTTGCATAGCCGCTTGCTCGTGGAAAATAAGCTTGGTAATTGGGCAGCGCAGTGGTTTGAGTAGAGTATATAGTATGGAAGAAACCCCCCCCCCCCCCACAGTCCTTTCACTTTCAGCTCCTGACTTAACACCCCCCCCCCCACTCTCTGACAGTAAACTACAAATAGCGGATTCTTCTTTTTTCTTCTTCTCACGACATTGTAAAAAAAAAAAAAATGGCTATCAGACGCGGCCGATTCGGATACTCATTCACAATCATCCGCGTTCTTCAGTTTCTCTGCTTCGCTGCTATAATAGGCCTCTGTGCCATTCCCGCCGCCGAAATAAATCGTTTGGACGCACCAAAACAGGCAGCGCCCATAGCATACGCTCTTGCAATAGTACATAGCCTCAGTGTTTTGCTTTCGGGGTACGCTCATGCTAACATCCGCATAGTCAGTGGTAGCCTTGGTATGCGCAGCTACTGCAGTGCTATGGCATATCTGTGGCGCTCTCCCATACTTCGCTAATACCATCGTTGACGGTGTTCTCGCGGTTCTTGTGGTTGTAATGGCCATCCTGGTTGGACGTCCGTTGACACGCCTCAACTGTAAGGTTGTTGGGGACTTCAACGAAGACATTGGTTCCCTCGGGGATGTGCTTTACTCTGTAGAGGGAATGGATGTGGAGGGCGATGGGGTTTATAGGAATATCACGAACGCAGCAAACAAGTTTTTAAGGGTCCACGATGTTAGCGGGTTGGAAGGAGTCGAAGGACTCCCGGCACTTGGGAAGACAAGAAACGAAATCTGGAGCAAGCTAGGGGACTATGATCAATGGGTTGGGAGAGTACAGGGCGTCTGTATGTCTATGAAGGTTGTGTGGGGGTTGAGCATTTTCTTGATGTAAGCTGCCTTCGATTCTGTGATGGATTTTAATTTTAAATTAAATATATTGACTGATACCCGCAGATTCTTGCTTGTGGCTACAGCAGTACTATCATGGATCTTGTACAGAAGGGTCAACAGCATTCGGACATTCCATGTCGAAGAAAACGAGGATGGAACGCAATCATACTATACCGAGCACGTGCCTGCATCGGTTATGCGGGAGATGAGCATTACCGATGACGAGGATGGGCGAGTGAGTGGTGAATATAGGTACGGATATGCGGACCATCGGCCAGTGGTCGTTGGGAGAGAGGGAGTGTAGTAGAGGGGGTTTCATGTTTCCTTTGTTTTGGGGGTTCCTGTAATGTCTTAAAGGGATAGAGGGGCTTTAATTCTTTTGGATATCATTGGCATATACAACGGAATAAAACGTGTGATAATCTGTAAGCGCAACCAAATAAATTATATCCATCTCTCCGATTGCATCCAGGAATTCAGCACTATGCAGGCCTTAGAAGATATCGGCTGCAAACTCCGCAGCTACATGTCAGCGGTAAGCATATTTTCGCCCACGTTGCATTGCTGCCTTATCGATCATAAACGACCAATCACGGGGGGATTGTTAACATCTGTACATCAGATACCTATCAGCACTTTTACATGCTGGTGAGATGCTCCTTGGCACGATCGACCCATATTACGCTGAGTGCAGAACCATGTGTGCCTACTAGCTGTTGGTTGTATTAATGATCTGCTCTTCCTAGATTAAGATTGGCTCGGGGGAGATGTGCACGCAAAGTCAGATTCGATCTATAGCTATAGCTAGAGTAGAGTGTAGGGTAGGAAGTATTGTGGTTTGAATCCATATTTGATTTGCCGAGCCAGTGTTCAATAACACTTGTGATTGTTGATATATAGAAATGGCTAGTAGGCGATATAGAAGGGCAAGACAAACCTATAACTCGAATTTCACGGGATCATGGGTAAAAAACCAAAGGGCAGCTAGTGAAGGTCATATGGGTTGGTGCAGGCTCGAGACATAGAGCGAGTGATGTCTCATGAGTTTCCTGGATCATGGATGTCTAAAACTCGAAATTCGCCTTAAAGATGTAGAACCGTATTTTTCTTCATTAAATCCCTAACCGGCACAAGATGTAACAACAGAGAAAGATATTCTATTACTCGAACTCTTCCCTGTAACTGCACCTTCTACTCCTCATCCCCACTCCAGCAGAAGTCCTCGGCGTCCTCATCCTCATCGTCATCATCATCAAATTCGGCGAGTTCAATCCCTTCAATGTACTCGTCGACTACTCTCTCAATCTCAAGATCCAACTCACGCTCCTGTCGCTTCTTCTCAGCCGCCGCCGCCGCCGCCGCCGCCTCTTCTTCATCCTGTTTTTTCTCACCAACCCCCGCCTCAACCTCAACCTCCTGAGCACGTTTCAGAACCTCCTGCATGTGCTCACGCTCATACTCAGCGATCGCTGCAGCCACCTTTGCCTCGAGGATATCCTGGGGCATGAAGGTGTATTTGAGCATTTCGTGGCCGAAACTCTGGGGAACATAGAGCGGATTTTCGGCCCATTTTAGATCATAGATAATCATGATGCGATTGAGATGATAGGTCCAGGAAGTGGAATAACGGGAGCCACGTTCATCGGCAAGGGCAAAGAATTTAGCCATGAGGGGTTCCGCAACGGATAGCGGTGGGTTCTAGAGGCCAATTTGAGTATTAGCGTGAAATGTTTTCCATTTATTTCTTAGGAGTTTACGTACAAAGGAGGAGAATTTTGCGTCGGTCTCATCACTGGCCTGTTTAGTCAAGTCTTGCTCAGTGTTTAGAGGCGGGGCCTAGTAAGGATGTAAGTGTCAGTGTATTTGTTACCTTTTGTATTAATTCCAGCAAGGTACTCACAGCAGAATCCCCGTTGGCGTTGGTTTTATCCATGACTAGGTTATAAGAAAGTAGTTGATGTGCACGTGGTGATAGAGTTGATGAAATTTTGATATCGTGGGATGATGAGGTTCGAGGAGAGAGTTGACAAGTGAATAAAATAAAATGTAGTGACATTAATTGCTAAGGGGGCCGTAGGATATTTGAGCTAAACCCATTTATGATCTGCAGCCTCCGAAAGTGGTATATATAGAGTATTTTCCGTACCGGGACCTAATATTGCAAATACAGTTGTATATACCTGAATAATTGAACTAAAAGGCCTCATGATTTTTATACATGTAATTGTTATAAATCATCACGAATAGGTCAGGTTTTTTTTTTTAAGTGAGGATTCGGTTGGTAACATATAAGTTCTAGGTGGTAGTGGTAGTGGTGGTCTCAATTACCTATATAGAAATACTGTAAATAAAGGTGCTTATAGCTTAGGATCCTGATATACCGATATCTACATGTCCTGTGCCGTACAGGACCAGATATTTGAGGATCAGAGGCCGTATAAGAATAATTAAGAATAATCATCACCGATCACTCGTAGGATGACATCTCATGACAAAAAAAACCTTTTAGACACGTGCACTCACTTGGATTTTTTAATATCGTTCTAACTGATAACTGATGTAAATAATATATACGTCTCACATGAATACATGTATGCATAAAACAAGATGCGGGCTAGCTATTAAGTACATGTATGTAGCTTTGTGTGGCCCTCATAAAAAAAACATAAATCATGATCCCGTGTACTTAACAACAAATGCACCCCTTTCAATAGTGTTTACCACAATCCACCCACTCTTAAACAATGCATAAGATGACCATGACCCCACAAAGTCCAATACACCATTTCTAGGCTCATTGTCATCCTCAGGGTAAACTAGTACTTCGTTAGTTTTAATTCTTATTGATTAAGTTGGAAAGAAGGGGGGGAGGGAAAAAAAGAAACTCACCATCGAAAAACCCAATCTCCTTCACACCTGCACCAGTGGGGTCCGATGGAATGCTTGAAACATCCAGAATTCTTAAGCCAGCGCCATAGTTTGATTGATAGGCCCTTCCGTTCAATATATATTGGTTGTGGTCGATTGAAACCTGGCCTGACTTGTAGTACCCAGTTTGTTTGGGCGCAGTCAGGTCCCTGATATCCCAGATGTAGGTTACGGGGAACCCGTCAGCTGCGGGACCGACAGCATCGTATTCATCGTATTCATCGTCCATGATAAGGTACTCTTGGTTCTCAGTGTCAAGAAGCCAGCCCTGGTGCGTATAACTGGCGCCAGTGTATCCAGTACGGGAAATTATTGTTGAGTTCTTCTTGTTGGTTACGTCGTAGCTATTTGGTGTGTTAGTGGCCGTGAAAAGTGGATGGGTGCTCTAGGGTTTACATACATGGTGAGAGTATCCTCGTTGTAACCATAACAGATGTCTCTTCCGTGGTAGCGAGTATCAGGGCCTTTGTAAAGAAGGCATTGGGCGTCGTGGACGTACCCATCTTGTTCAGCGCACCCTGGACTAGTAGGGTTTGAGGGATTGGTGAGGTCGATGAAGATTAGACCGGATTTACAAGTGCTGTTACGGGGTGCAGCACCGACCTTTTCAAGTGTTAGTGTTTGTCAGACCCGTGCACTAAAAGAAACCCTTACTGCTACGGCATACTTCAGGTCGTTGTTGACAACAATATTATGAGTTCTTCCGATGGGGAGTCCAGTAAATAAACTAGTGAGATCACTGGAGGTGCTAAAGGTTTTAGGCTTTTCCTTTTCCTCAATCCTGAGAAGTTTCCTCATGTCAAAGATCTGGACATAGTGGTTGACGGCCTCAGAACCAATGACAGCATAATTGTCCATGACACGGATTTCTACAAAAGATTAGTAAGAGGATACCCTGGGGGTATGGTAAAGTATTTGGCCACAAACCACGCCAGATTTCGGGTGTGCTTTGTTGCGGGAGTCTCCCGAGATAATCCAAATGGCCATTTGGTAGCACTTCAGAGAAAGAAGCACCGTCGGCCTAGAAATGTTAGTCAAAAGTTCGAAAGGGCTTGAAGCGAGTGACTACACGTACCTGTGCAACAATGATAAACTCTCGTCCATCTGGCGAAGTCCATCCCCAACTACTGCTACCCTCGCCAGTAGTACTTCCCAAATCTGCATGAGATGCAAAGTATGCTAAGTCCACGTTATTGCACCTGAACTGCCCGGCAGAAATACCATCAATGCAAGGGCTGTATTCTGTAATTTTGGGATATGCCGACGAGTTGTATGCACCTGTTTCCCGATGAATGTCGAAGCTGTGTCTCTTATTTCTCATGATTGTCATGTGCATTTCACCATTATCATAGTTTTCCTGCCGGGCTGGATTGGCAATTTCTCGACCCAGGGCGGAATCGAGAGATGCAGCTAACAAAGCGGTGGTGGCTAACGAAAAGAACTTCATTTTGGTAGAAATGCGAGGTCGTTGAGACTTGCTTGAAGAATGTGGAAGGGCTGTAGGACAATTTGACAAAGAAACAACCAACTTTATATATATTTTCTACATGGTAGTTAACAGCTCCCCTAAGCAGAAACGACCTGCCAAAATTAATCATGGTACATGTACTATTCCGTGATATCAGGTTTGAACAATGAGAGAATATCTACGGTGCTGTCCGCAGTTGGCCAAGATTATCTCTAGGATAGATGGAGTAGGTGGTTGGTTGAGGTTGGGGGTCTCGAAAAATTATGCATTCCATCTCTTTGTGTAGATCGCTTCCGGGGTTACAGTTGCATGCCACAAAACAACGGCCGGCCCCGCTATTTTAAACGGAAGGAAGTTATCATAACCACGGTATGAAGTGGCTGGCCTAGCTGTTAGCATCCATATCTCCAGGGCCAAGCATCTGTTTAGGAAGAACAGATGGTTGAGGTTTATCCTGAGTTACCTGATCAGATATCGATATCGTGATCGATTCGATAAATAAGTAGAGATTTCGGCATCTCATAGGAGATATAACGTCTGATCGGGGCACAGTAACCAATGAAATCATTGAACTGTGTCGGACCTTACCCCGTCTCTAACCGTTAATAATCTCCGCAAGGGCCAGCGCCTCATCCGAACCTTCCAACCAGGATATCTCGGATGCCTCCGAGAAGAGGAGCTTAATTTAAGCTTGAATTGGTCGTTGTCCAACCAATATGATTGTCACAAAAGGTGGAGTACCTACCTACGTGTAACTACCGCCGAGGCACATGCTGAGCTTCCTTATTTGGCGCACATGCCACAGAGGCATTTTGGATTATCTATTGAGTACATAGAGTCAACGTAATTGAGACGGTGAATTTTTATAATTATCTTCTAATGCCTGTTTAAATTATCCTCGCTGATGAAAACAGTACGGATTATACGAACCAAGTGGTTTAATTGGTGGAGGGCTCAATGAGCCCTGATGAGGGATTGCATATATCCCATCATTTAGAGTTAATTCTGTATATAAAGAGTAATTTGGAGCGCTAAGTAATCCGTTGTGGCTTCTGGCATGAAACAAACCTTGGTGGCGCTGGGTCCTTATATAAACACTCGACCCTCCCCATCGGATCGATGGGATAGCATCAAACATTGTACTTGTTTAAACATGTGCACTGTGGACTTGTTAGCTGATTAGTGTCAACAAACAATGTCTAGGATGGGGTGAATATATAGCGTGAAACGTTGGAAGGTTTATAAGGATAGAACCGGCTACGTGTGGCTAGAGAAATATTTTTCTAATGATGAGTAGGGCGGGGCCTATGAGGGAGCTACATAGATGTCAAATTAAGTGGGACCGGGATGGGGCCATAGGGTATGTATTTCCTGCTTTCTGATTTGTGAAATGGGCGTTGCAATTAGCCTCGAGCAATCACGACCACCGAAAGAGTAGATGTCTTTGGTCTTGACTAGCTATAGTGAGGTCTGAGTATAGTATTCTAGTCGTTACTGTAGAGCTTTTGCGGCAACAGATACTACGGATTATAAACCTCGGGGTTAAGTTGAATTCGATGGCCATGCAGGTGTTTTGAACTACGTGAATAGTGCTGGTGTTGTCGGGTGGCATAAGTAACTGAACATTCAAAATTGGTATGGGAACGCAACTTCAAATACTTGTTATTAGAGTCTTTTATCCCACACTCGAGAGGGAAAACTACTAGGATCTTTACATGGAAAGACCTAACCCTGAATTTTAGACATATGATCTGTCAAATTTCTCAGAATTACGCTGAGAGAAGAATGAGTCCCGTCATGTTATTGGCTCTTTCATGTGTGTTCTTTCCCCCATTTAGCTTAAGCTTATGCATACGACTCCTGGTCATTTTGCCTCAAAATCCACCTTTCAACCTTCGAGTCAGTGTGGATAAAAGACTCTACTACTCCACAAGTGCAAGGGAATTGAGGAGCTCGAGGAAAACTTTATAGATGGACTCCCTGATTGTGAGAGTATCTTGAGCTCAAGCATCCCACCCAGAGCACTACCCCGAAACTCTCGACTTGTTTGGTACATACCCCAGATATTACAAGATCAATGATCCAAATGATCTATCAATCCATCCTACGCCGGCCCAGCCGCCACTGCCCTGCCCGTTGTCCTCTGTTGGCTCTGAGTTCCCTTTTTCTTTCCCCCCTTCTTTTTCTCAGAGTCCAAACCCCTTCATTGATAACTACATGTACGTACGTACATACATGTATATACAGTCGGGGTACAGAAGTTTTGGTTTTTGATGGCCGTTGCAACGCAAAATTTGTATACAAAATCAGTGAAAAACACATCACACACACCTGGAAAGTGGCATCTTGAGATAATTTCTAATGTCTTAAGTGATAGAATTTTTTGTCCAACACTGAGTGGTTGGTTTAGACCGCTAAACACGCTTCTTTGGCTGTAAAAGGTGTAATCTACCAAAATTTATGTCCTAGTACTATATGTAATAGCGCTATAAACGGGTCAACAGTTATTTTTAAATTTAGACTACATGTACTTAAATCTACCCATCCTCAGCATCCTGGGTATTTAGAGGTCCTATTGTCGTTTGGGTAGAGGCCATAGTTTGGTACTTGTAGCTTTTGGTGTGTTTTAGTCCCTGTCCGATATATACATGTATATATGATTTATGTGAGTGACGCACCGTATTGTAGATGCATGTATGGTTGGGCCTATAGGGTTCGTGCAGACACCTCCGGAAAATACATGTATTTGATGTAGTTGGGGAGTGCTCAGGGCAACAGAACCATAAGGTATTGTAAGTGTCTCATTAATTTAAAACCTGTAGGTTTATAATTTAACATTGAACTAAGGGAATAAAAACTATAGTACTATAAAAAAAAAAAAACGGGCCGAATCACTACATGTCTCATAGGTCTTGAATTGAATGGTCTACACTGTATCATGTGCTCAGCTATAGGAAGAATGTTAGTTATTCATGTCGTTGCAGAAGTTATCAGGGTTAGGTTTATTTATGATCACGTGTTATGTGTATACTGTTCCAACATTTGCTAGCGGCTAAACCTTGTGTCAGCCAACGACCTCTTCCAACTTCCCCCACCAGCTCTCCGAAGATAGGTAGATCGATTCTGAAGCATTGAAGTAAGTCATGAATTCCCCCTTGTGCCTCTAAGACCGACGTGTGGCGAATAACCAAAAGCTAGACATACAATGCCAAATCTGAAGAGTGGTGAGTCTTCCAAGAAGCGGGAACGCTCTCCAAGTCCCTTAGCAGACACACAAGATGCGTCAAAACGCGATGGAAAGAGGGTAAAGTTTGGCAAAAGTAAGGGACAGAAACGTCTTGAAAACATAGCCATACTTTCCCCTGCCGGAAAATTGGCCATGAGGGAGAGAAAGAAAGCTAGGCGACAGGAAAAAAGGGCTCTAGCTCCTCAAGAAGAGGGCGAAAGGTCTACCAAGGGGGGTAAACCCGCTCCTACAGCACCAGTGGGGATGAAAACATCTACTGGAAAAAATCAACAACAGCTCAGCCAGGACCCGGTAGAGAGAGTCAAGCAACAGGTCGCAAAGGACCTACGTCGACCCACTAACAGGGTAAAGAACCCACCGGTTCACACTGGGGTAGAAGTGGTATGTTTCCTCCAAGATCATTCACATGAGTTGCAGTTAATTATTATTATAGATGGCTTCTCACCCACCTTATAGGTTGAAATCTGAAGGCTATGTGTTTGTTCCCGCCGGAAGCAAATACATTACCTTCAACTGTAAGCGACTGACTCTACAATCCGGTCGAAATGTATGGAAGATCGACCACCCCAAAGGGAGGGGGATCCAGGTACCAAAAGATATATACGACGTAGTAATTGCAAACGAGGAAGCAACCAGAGCTCAGAGGGGTGCAGTGGTTGCCAAAATTGATAAGAAAGAGAACGACGAAGCTTTAAAATGTTTACTCAAGCTATTTCCAAGTCTACCGCCCGGGGTTAGTGAAGAAATTTTGAAAAGAGCATGGCAAAAGGTATTTTTTTTAAAGCCTAACTTCACAAAAAGTAGGGGTCAACAGTGAAAGGGCAGGCTTCGAACAATCAGACTAGAAATTGAGCCTTTTTCTCTGGAAATGCCAATTTTAACTGACTGGGGCCGCTGCTCATCTTTGACCCCTGTTTACCTTATTCTAGGAACAAAGCTAATAAACTCTTAGAGCTCAGGCAGGGTTGGCCGGACAAAAACGTTGACGATGGAGCAGAAAGTCCGGCTGGCAGTTGTTGCCCATGTCAGACACCGCCATACTAGCTATGAGCAAAGATTACGAGAAGAAGTAGGGAAAACAGGTGGGCGAAGGGCTCCAATTAGCGTCGTTAAGAAAATCAAGTTCCAGATTTGGGGGGAGGTCAACGCTGTAGTAAGGAGCTGGCAGCAAGCGAGTGCTCCGGCCGCCCAGGCCACCCGGTCCAGCGTTAATGGGAAGATGGTAGCACGGGAAAATGCGCATAAGGAACCGGCCCCGCTCAAAACTAGATGGCAGCAAAATGTTGAACAGGGATTCACTGTCACCCACCCTCCTATAAAGCGCCCACGGCCGACCTTCATTCGACATGAAGAACGAAGAAAATTGGAGGGAGAAGTACCGAAGAAGACGGAAAGTATCCCGAGCGGAAGGAAAAAGCTTGAGGTTATTATTATTGATAGTAGTGATGGCGAAGAAGATGTTGGTGGGGTGGATGTACCGAAGGTAGTTGATTTGAACGACGAGTCATGGGAAGATGATGAAATAATGGAAGGAAACCACAAGGATTGGGATGCCGCTATAGGGGATGCTCAGGACTGGGACATTGGAGAGGACGATGGGGAGTCAGATATTGATGAGAACCTCTGCCCCTATCCCGACGAAGAAGATGATGAGGATTATATTCAGAGAGAACGAGGTTCGGGTTCGGGTACATATGAGGAATGTAGCGACCATGATATGGACGTTCAAGTAACCTGGGAGCGATATGGGGAAGGTGATGGGGATGACGACTGTGACAACGACAATGGTGATGAAGAGGTCATGGCCAAGTCGGGGGAGGTCGTAGAAGCGGAGGAGGCTCTCCCAACGAGGGAGGGGAAAACCGAAGCTACTCCTGTCAAGGAAGGGGGTAACGAGGCGGTATCGTTACTTGTCAAATCAACCACCATTCCTAAGGTGGATAAACTGCCCGGGGAAGCAGCACTCAAAGCTAATCCTGAGGTGATCCCGGGGAAGATACAGCCCGAACTACAAAAGTTCAAAGTGAAGGAAGGGACAGAAGAAATGGTATTAGAATCTGGCCCAACCTGCAGCACTGTTCCGGAGGACAAAGGCCCCAAGGAAATGCCCGAACTCGAGAATATAGTCGTAGGCAACCCGAACGAAACCCCTCTAGATTTAGCGGATCTCGAAGTCGAAGAGGGGGACACAACAATGTCTGAGCCTGTCAAGGTCGAAAACACTAGCTTGGAGGATGAATCCTCCATGATTAAGGAGCCTTACATAGAAAACCATTTAGTGGGCAATGAGCACGGGGTATTTCTTGGTCTGGGGCTTAGTCCGAGACTTAGGGTGGGAGATCTCAAAGCGATGGGGGAGGGAGATGGGATCGTGGGGGGTGCAGTTACGCAGGTCGAGGCACAGCCTTACCTAACTTGGGGAGTACCTGAAAATAATGGTGAGGTTGGAGAGGCCAGGAAAGCAGCAAAGGAAAAGGATATAATAATGTATGCATTAGAGAAAGAGGCTGCATTATCGGAGGGGAAAGAGGAGGCTTTAAGATCTGCGGTGGAAGCAGACGAGGATGAGATCTATTATGACTTTGGGTTTTAGACACGCGCACGACAGTACCCTCACATAGTTGCATACATGTAATTTCTATGAAGTGGGTCTGAAACTTGATATGGCTTTCAAATATGGAATTCCGTAGAGATTATATTAGCGTGCAAGTGCAGTGATAAGTTCTAGACTGACGCCGGTGAACTGCAGCCGAAAGGTGGTATTCAGAAACCAGTAGTGATGTTGGTCCCCTGTCCCTCGAACCTTAGGACTCTCCGTGATAGCACTGATGGAATGCTTTCTTATAGGTTGTTTTTCTTAGCAACATGCATATAGTAACGGCATGTTCCGGCGATGGTTCTATGCATGACATCACCACATTCCCACTCTCAAAACAAAATCAACACTCAAACCCTGACTTCTGCACTGATATCATGTCATCGAGAGTAAAAATAAAGGTGGATCTTCCCCCATACTTCCTCTCACCTTCATCATATCTATCTACATATCTATATCCTTTGAGCTTGCGTGAACTAAGTGATTCTCTCTAGCTACATATCCATCAGCAACCATGATTGAAGCACTTCTCTCACTCTCTGGCCTGACACTCCTCTCCACTTCTGTTCTCACCTCCTGGTCTACATCGCTCAACCTACTGTTCTTTTACCTTACCTGGTCCACCCTCCTCCTTTCCCGGGCGCCCCTCGAGATCGAGGTTCTCGGAACCCTTGCAATTCGCCTCCTCTTCTTCTGGGTCCCCTCGTTGCTTTTCCTTCTCTTCGACACGCTCCTCCCCAGTATCTCGCAGGAGTATAAGATTCGTGGAGCTTCAGCACTTCCGAACCCAAGAAGGTCATGGAGAGTCATAGGCTGGGCAACGTTCAATATGCTGCTGGGCGCAGGGATCCAGGCGGCAATAGAGACATTCCTGGTCGACGGCATACACTGGAAGAGTGCGCTACGGGTGTCAAACACGTTACCGATGCCAGGGGAAGTTGCATGGGACGCATTTAGGGCTTTCTTGCTGCGCGAGGTTAGTAACCTGTAGTGAATTGGGTAGTCAAGTAGCTTCACTAAGGGCAAACTTAATTATGCGTGATGTAAATAGGTTCTCCAGTACTACACTCATCGGTTCGTCCTACATCAGGGAGGAGAGCTCCCACAACATTTACACATGAAATGGCAGCACTCGGTCACATCGCCGTGGGCGGCGATCGCGCATTATGACCATCCACTACCATGGCTGTTGTGGAGGTTTTTGCCGGTTTATTTGCCAGCTGTAAGGTACCCAAAAATTAGGCAACGAGTAGTTGGATACTAATGAATAAGGACAGGTCATATTTAGATTTCATATATTGACGTATTTCATTTTTCTGGCGGTGGTGTCGCTAGAAGAGGCAGGGGCGTTCAGTGGGTATACCGCCCTGTTCTTCTCGGCGCTAATGAGCGGCGCTGGGAGGAGAGTCGAGAAGCATTTTGTTAGTAAGGGGAAGGTGTGTATAGAGTTTCTAGTATCTTAAGGGGTGAGTGCTGACTGGGTTTTAGGGCAACTTTTCCACCTGGGGCGTCATGGATTGGATTCATGGGACAATAATAGGTAAAGGTGGTAATGGTGCAGGGAGGGGAAGGGGAAGTAGGAGTAGACCGAGTCGCCAGGAGTAGCCTAGGTTAAGTGGCTTCTAGAAACTGTCAACGATAGTGAGGATTTAATCTATGATAGGGTATACTTTCATTTCTAAGGAGTATTTATTAATGTTTGGTTTATTAGCAAATTAAGATCCTCAGATAACTTGCAGGGCTTTCTAAAACTTTCGGGTATAAGTTACCTTGGTAGCTATATTACCATTAGTTTCGGTAAGTGGGGCGTAGGCGCCTAGGGCTGCATCCTTCATAGTAGGCAAGTTAATATCAGCGAGGGTGGTGGTTGGTCCACGGGACTGAAGGGGAAGTGTTTTGCAGTTTTTCTGGAACCATAAGATAAAAGTAGAGAGTTTGTACAAGACTAAACAGGAATTCTTGATTTTATGTACCGCGGTGGGTAGAAGCAACCTAGAATATTTAGCCTTCAGTGTCTTGACGGTTTAAACCCTATTTGTGGGACGGCCTAGTTTAGGTAGCCGTTCGTAAGGATAATAGGTGTAAGTCCAGCTTAGCTGTACGTACCCTTCAACAACGACATGTATAATATGTGCATACGTGCGTGTGGTAGTAGGCCTTTCTTCAAACCTTAAGGAGGTCCAAGGTTTTAGACAGAACTTCTGAAAAACCCAAGACGGTTTATAAATCGAGGGATACAACTCCCAGCCTGTTCAGATCACGAGGCTGGGGCCAATACAAAATTAATCTTCTCAACCAATAACAGTACTTTACATACACCCTGGCGCCTGATAATACAGTGCTGACACACATGTCTCAGATGGCCAGCTTACTACATACATGTACTACTACTTACCATCGGTCCACTTGACTACACTCCAGCTTCTGCTAGTAGGGCTATAACGAATCCTTTATATAGCATTCTATAGCTGGGTATGTATGGACTCTCTGAATTAATACCTCATGCACCCTTACTTATGCAGCACCTTAACTGATATAGTGGATATATGCTAGTGTGACGTCGATGAAGCATCAAAGATCCTACCAACAAACAGTAATCCCCCAGCAGTACCTATTGGTACCTCTGCCCGGGGCCAAAGACCAGACGAAACTGACCCAAGCAGGCGGGCATCTCTCCAACGAGGCTCCCCTAGCTAGCTGCTTCAACCAGGATTGACAGGTGTCTTGCAAGGATTCCTTCAGTGCCAAAGAATCCCTGCGCCCCGCAAAGCTGGCATTATATTAAATGTGACGCAGTTCCTGTAGCATATCGCAGCCATCACAAGGTGAACACCATGTTGTGAGTGGATAGGACGCTGCTGGTGGTGGCGGTTGTAGTGGCTATGGGCGATATGGGTGATCGAACTGGACTGGAGAAAATAGTGGAGCCCTGCCCTACTATACAATATCATCTGTCACTGACTTGATCAGGCACCACCAGCTGGCTAGCTAGCCAGTCAGTGAGGAAACAGAGAGGCCCCCATGCCCGGAGCTGGAGCGCTGGTCGGAGTTGAGGAGAGGACTATAATATGTGCCTTCCTCCCCTCCGTGGCCCCACCCACACAAGTTTCCATTTCCTCATCCTAAATCTCCCAATAAACTCAAAAAGAATACACAAAAAATGTGCAGCTGGGTCATCACTGGTCTTCTCTCCAATATCCGCCATAAAGTTGGCCTCGGCTCCCCGGTCCCAACACCCGTGCGTAAAGGTCAGGAAGTCTGGCTTCTCGACAATACTGCCTTTCGCTCTCCTAACAATCCCCACCAATGGAATGCCGAGTTCGTCGCCGCATACTTCAGTGAAGATTCCGGCAAGGATGTCTCGTTGGTCGTCGCGGACCTTATTGAGAAGCTCGGGCTTGCCGGTAAAGATGATGCTGAAGCGGAGCGGAGGATTGCCGAGCGCGTGGAGCCTTTTCTAAATCTGATTCTTGCAGCAAAGACTGTTGAGGTTGACTTTGCGGGTGGGGCCGGACGACTGAGGCTAGGACCTGCAGCGGGACATGGGATCAGTGTGAATGAGTTATCATTGCCAGGGAATGGATGGGTGGACGACCAGGTTGTGGAGAGTCGTGCGGTGCTCGTGGATGGGCATGAGGGTATGAGAACTGCCTTTGCGGATCCGGCGGGATGGGGTGTTATCTCTGGTTTGTGCTCCTATTATAACTACTCATCACTGCTACAGTCTTTCTGGTTTATTAATGCTAACCGCAATGTAGATATCGACGACACAATCAAGGTCTCTGAAGTGCGTGACCGCCTTGCTCTTCTTCGCCACACCTTTGCAGAACTCCCAGAAGCCGTCCCTGGAATGCCACAGCTATATCAACACATACAGACCACGCTTGGAAAGCCCGTATGGTTCTACCTCTCCGCCTCACCCTACAATCTATACCCTATGCTGCGCTCCTTCACGTCAGACTACTACCCCCGTGGCCAGTTGATCCTGAGAGAGATGAGTTGGATGGAGCTTGAGAGCTTTATTGTGAGTTTGACTGTGGGAACCCAGAAATATAAGGAGGAGCGTATGAGGACGGTTATGAAGTGGCTTCCGATGAGAAAATGGGTCTTGATTGGCGATAGCACACAGACAGATCCCGAGGCTTATGCAAATATGTGAGTTTCCTATTACTACTTTTTTTTTTTTTTTTTCCTTCAAAAATGGCTTAAATCACTAATTCCTGGCAGCTACAAATTACACCCCAACAAGGTGAAGGCCATCTTTATCAGGAAGGTCCAGGGCGTCAATGAGATGAAGGAAAAGGGCCTGAACAGTGACAGGCGGTTCGAGAAGGCGTTCAAGGGCATCCCCAAGAACGTGTATAGGGTATTCAGTGACCCGGCTGAGTTGAACGAGGCGGTGAATGTGCTTACGAGGACGTGATTGATGTCTGGGATATGGGCATGGGCTTTTTATTTCATTTCTGTTTATCCAATGGAGCGGTTTATGTATGTTTTGGGTCTTGTTAGAATTAATTTGGGGGATTTTTTTTTCTTTATGGGTAGCGTAGGGTACGGGCATGGTGCAATGAGATATAGACTTTACTCTTCTAGTAGCTTACGGTGGTTGATGTATACGTGATATAAGTGGCCCCTAGAGGAGACTGAAATATTTAATTGGTGTGAAGAAATAACTACATGTACATGTATGTATGTACCCATCTCTCTTTTCCAGATTGCCATGGGCTATTGCTAAATGGCGAGGCATGAGGTAAAAAATTCCTTCCACTATGCCGTAATATTTAAGTAGAAAGGTCTAGCTAACAATCGGGACACTTTTGCATAATATGTATCCACCATGTTGGTGGTTTCGTATGTTGTGGTTGTTTGATAACTGGCTCTCAGCGAGATAGTTCTAGAAGGCCCAATATCACTACCTCACTGGGTGCTGTTGAGTGGATGTGATTCGATGGCATGGTGGTGATATTATATGGGCTGAAGATTCTAGGGTCCGAACATACAAGAGCTGGTTGGACATGCTATAGCAGGCCATGCAGTGAGCTTGCTGCTCCCCCCCCCTAAAACTTGATGTTCTGATACCAGCTAGAGGTATTTGATGCATTTTCTTTATGAGCGCCCTCCTGACTGGTGAATTTCTGGCATTAGAATCATCATAGGGTCTCACTCGGGAGATGGTAAAAATGAATAAACCCTAACCCATATTATATTAGGGAGTAATCAAATCGGTTTGTTTATTTATTTATTTACACTTCAGACTTATCAAAATTAGTTTAATTTTTGAGTACGCCCCTCCCAAAGCTTCTTAAGCGGTTCAAGGAGGGGGTTATGGGGTTAGGGCCCAATTGTGCGGGGATACCGTAAACAATCCATCACTCCATCCATCATGCATCCATCACCCATCTCATGCTCAACAGATCCGAGTCCCCCCCCCCCAATCATGGAAACCGACTGATACATGGAGTTCACAATATGGCAGCTCCGATGCTCCGAATCGGCGGGGGATGATCGCGAGCTTAGATAGGATTCAGTATGTATTTCCGTCCCTTTACAGCGAAAGTTACTATACCATTTCTTAACTGGTGTGCATGTTAACGTTAGGTACATTGGAACTCGGAAATTCTGTCAACGACTACATGTGAAATTCGTCCTTCATGGAGCCATCGAAGATTGGTATATAGAAGAGGGCCAACATTCTATCAGCCCTCAGACACGTGCTCTCGGCTAGTTATATAAGGGAGACTGATATACTTATATTAATTGCAATAAATTGCATCGAATCTAGAACCCTGGATCAACTTCCGGATAAATAATCTATAATCCCAACCCTCACGCTAACAATAGTTAAAAGGAGCCGAAGTTCATATCACGGAATAATATACACGTGCTCTCTACGATGTCAGGTATAGGCTGCCTCGAGAAGTACTCCGACCCCGATAAAGTTTATAAATTGGAGCCCATGGCTACTATGAATTGAGGGTATGCAGGTACCTTTGATCACCTACGAACAAAATGATGCGACCCGTACTGCTTGCTCTGGCTGTTTTGCTCGTTCGGACTGTGACCGCAGCTAACCCTCGGGATAGAGAGAAGGATTTCAATCCGTTGGAATGGGTTGGGGCGAATAGCCCGTGGTTTCCAGGTAATGTATACAACAATTGCAGTGCCCGTTTGTTAGCTGAGGGAGTATAAGGCAATTGGTCTGACGAGTTACTCAATTGATAATTACAGGACCGAATGTGTTCGGGATACCAGATGAAATCCCACAGGGCTGCGAGATTGATCAAGCGGTGTAAGTGCATTTTCAATTGGTGGAATTGGACAAAGATTCAGACATACTGACCATGAGCTAACACGCAATTAAAACGTACTTCAGCTATATAATACGCCATGGAAGTCGCTACCCAGATCCAGGGGCCTACAAAGAATGGCAGACTCTCTACTCGAAGGTTAAACTCTCCACCCCACTCAATACAAACCTCCCCAAACCTGGTGTAGTTGTGAATCTAACATAACCCTACAGCTCCAATCCTCAACATTCACCGCCTCTCCCCCTCTTTCCTTCCTTCCCACCTGGGCCCCCCTCGCCCTCTCGAGCTCCCAAATAGCCCAAGTCTCCTCCACTGGCTACCAAGAGCTCCACATGCTCGGCACCACTCTCCGCTTCCGTTATCCCTCCTTCTACACCTACAATACCCCCTTCACCCTTTGGGCCAACAATTACCCGCGTACTATTGACTCCGCACGCCTCTTCGCACAGGGATACATTGGCCCTAACGCAACATCTCTCGTTGATATCCTCGTCGTCAACGCCTCTGACCCCGCGGCCGTCGCCAACTCGCTCGCGCCGTCGGACCTCTGCCCAGCATATAGTGATGACTCAGGGGTGCAGACGGCGGCGTGGGATGGGGTCTATCTGCCCAAAGTCACTAGAAGGCTGCAGAAGCTTGTCAAAGGGAACTTGACTCTGGAAAACACGGACGTGGGGATATTTCCGTATCTGTGTGGGTTTGAGTCGCAGATTACCGGCAGGAAGAGTCCGTTCTGTAACACATTTGAGGAGAGCGAGTTTAAGGCATACGAGTACCGC
Organism: Morchella sp. 2016-72; assembly: GCA_024713865.1. NCBI lineage: Eukaryota > Fungi > Ascomycota > Pezizomycetes > Pezizales > Morchellaceae > Morchella > Morchella sp. 2016-72. The sequence continues at coordinate 3,546,748 of JAMJEY010000003.1, forward strand.
CAGGACCTAAGGTACTGGTATGGCACTGGTAGGTGATGGATATGATCCTGTTCCGTATTAAACTCTTGCTGATCTCGATAGGCCCTGGGTCGGGGTTGGAGTCGACCATGATGCTACCACTCCTTGGATCTATCGTGGAGGTTCTACAGCAGGGGCCAAATAAGAGTTACACTACGCACACGGGAAGCAACTTTAAGCCGCCGCCGCTGGTGGTTGCGTTTACTCATGATAACCAAATCAACCAGTTGGCCTCTGCCACTGGTGTCTTTGACGCCCAGCGGAACCTGACGACGGACAAGATTGATGAATCTAGGGTAAGACTGAGTCTACTCCTTTGAGGCGTAGTAGTCCCTATGCGGTGCTGATACAGGAGCTAGATTTTTATCAGCAGCAGAATAAATCCCATGCGCGGCACCATAGCCTTTGAGCGTCTCTCCTGCTCCGCCTCCTCCTCCTCTAGCAAGGGAAGCACCTACGTCCGAATCCGCTTTAACGACGCTATATACCGTAACTCTTCCCGCCCCACCAATATTGATGTTCCTGCTAACCCATCTCTCCCCATAGCTGTCTCGTCCTGTCAATCCGGCCCTGGGAGGTCTTGTCCACTAGATAAATACGTCCGGCTCGTCCAAGAGAAGAATTCCAAAGCAGGGGACTTTGTGGAGAACTGCGGTATCCAGAATTCTACGGCGGAGCAGCCAAGGACTACGTTTTTCATGGATGATAAGCTGGAGTGGGTTAGGGTTGTGAAGCCGTAGAGGGGTTAGGGTTGGTTGGTCTGTGAAGGTGATTGGATGGATATAATGCTAGATCATAATGGGGATCTGAGTATTTGGGTAGTTCGGACTATAGGGAGTTTGTGCTCTGGGTGGATTGTAATTCTCATCCCCTGAGCGGATATAGCACGGGCATGGCTACTTGCATCTATGTAACCACGTAAAGTAATATGCACCTTTAATTGTATAGGAACCTTAGAGCTCTATGAGAAGTCTATATATAATGGGGCATAGATGCAGTTGGAAACCTTCCTGCTATGCCGTTAAACCTACCTCTTAGTTTCCCACCCGATGTGGTACGAATAAGTAATATTCCTCTATGAATCTAAGAATATTTGTTTCTATCTTTTCAAAATAGATGTCACTTTCTTCAATGTCAGACCTTCGCAAGAAACTCAGTTATATTTACTTGTAGAATTCCCTGGAAGATCAGATACAGAATACAATCCCTGATCCCATGTATCCACCGCCCCAATAGCTAGCTATAGCTACTCTATAGCTATACAATTGGCCAAGAGGTATTATAAAACTCCCCCCAAAAGTCCGTATGACTATCCTCCTGTGGCATATACTCCACCTTATTCCTAATCCACTCGAACGCCTCCTGCCCATAAACCTCCTTCACAAACGCAAACGTCCCATCCATTCCCGCCGCAACCCCAGATGTGGTCCATATATTCCCGTCGACCGTCCACCTCGCCCTCGGCACCCAATTCACATTCGGCCCCTGCCCCGTGGCCCATACCCACGCCGCCTTATTGCTCGTTGCGTTCCTGCCGTCGAGAATCCCCGTTGACGCGGCCAGCGCAGAGCCGGTGCACACAGTGAGCAGGTATTTCAGAGACGGAAAGGCCGTCTTGATGTATTCGCGGGCGGGGTCGAGGAGGGCTCCGGCGCGGGTTCCCGCGCCCCCTGGAATGATGAGGACGTCGAGAGCGGGGGCGGTGGCGAAGGTGTGAGTGGGAACGATGCGCTCGCCGAAGTTGGAGCCGGTGGTGTTCATGGCGGGGGAGCGGGGGGAGGTCGAGACGGGGTCGAGGGTCTCAGCGATAACGTACAGGTTCATGCGGTGAAGGAGCGAGAGCATGTTGAGGGTGTCGAGGGGGCCGAATACATCAAGAGCCTGGAGAGAGGGGGGGGGGGAGGGGAGGGTTAGTATGACTGACTGGGTGAGGGGTGGGGAATTAAGGAGGAGGTAATGTTGATACCTGGAAGGCGGGGAAGACGAGGACGCCAAAGTTCACGGGGAGGGCTGAAGACAGGCGGACGACGTTAGTTGGATTACTGGTAATGATCGAGATGCGGGTATAATTAAGCCCGTGGACTTACATGAATTATCGACTGCTGCGCATGTGGCAGCGCTGGAGACGAGGAGAGCAGCCATGGCTATAAATCTAGGGAAATGCATAATGAAAGGCGATGTCAGGTCTCGCAATTCCAGAGAGAGAGGGAGGGAGAGAGTCAGGTAGTGGAGAGGGTGAATGGAGCTGGGCTGGGAAAGAATAACTATGTACTTGCCTATAAGCTAGCTATAGCTGCGGAAGAGGTATTCCCTTTTATACTACTTTACGGCGGTGTAGTTGGTAGAGGAGCTGGGATGTAATTAATTTCGAGATGATCCTGGCCCTGGTACGTCCTTATATACCTCTGGTGCATGGCCGGAAGTGTATATTATGGTTCCTTTAATTATAATAACAAGTACATATATTGCAGATTGCTGTTGGGGGCCGCCGGTCTGGGTAATAATAGAATTGTGACATATATCTTAAGACTGATATACATATAGTATAGAAACAACTCATGAATATTGACACCTTTTAGCTAGAAACCCCTAACTTCCTTTTCTATATAATATACTTGCGTGATCGTGACAGGTAACGACTGTTTCGACTGGTACTGCTAGCTAGCTGGCTAGGCCTGGAAAGACGGGGCCAGATAGATATCGTGGGTGAATATTTACCAACTAGCCTAGCTTTACAAGTATTCCAGAAGGGCTGAGTAGAGGTATGTAGTGTGTAGGACTTGTTAATCCTCAACTCTGTGTGTACCAACAGGCTTTCGGGCCGCAACTCACGTCGAGGGACCAGGAGGATGGTGCATTGCAATATGATTGAGCTGTATATATGTTACCCCGCGGCCACGCGAAATGTGTTTCTACAACCATAGGAAGAGAGAGTTGACTGCATGCAGGGTGATGGCAAATTCGCACTCGGACGGGCCTAGCTACCTACATCCCGGAATCGAGAGTAGGGGGCCTACTTATGAAAATCACCTCAAACCCGCTCGTAATTATTAAAAGGAGTATCTAGGTATTTGTAAACAATCTCGTGCACGTGAAGAGAGAGACCTGTGAGTAGGTAGATCTAGTACAATAGATTAAATATCGGCCTCACCCCTCGATCCCCCGCCCCCACTGGTAAGGTTATATATAAGGGCGTCCGTAATATCCATGGCCAACCCGCGTGTGGCACAGGCAATGGATTCGCGACCAATGTGGTGCCACATATAATGAAAACTGAATTAATCCGCTATAAAGAAGAATTATAAATAAAGAGCAACATTATATTATATCCAGGGTGGCACGAAATTGAAGCTTGCCATGAAAGGTTAATCAATTGGCCTGGCAACGGACTCACTGGAGAATATAGTGCCAAGGATAGAATATCCATAAAAATGATATGATGCCAAGGCTTGGTATATACAGTGCTATAACCTCTTCAGAAGGCCGTAAAGTATAGTTGGGGAAGCCTATATCCGGACCACTTTTGGCCCCAACTTCTAGCGTCAACTCCTCAACCACCACAACCCCTAAATGATTTTTGTATCTATAGAATGGCTCTTCTGCTTCTTATCTACAGTTCTATAGAGAGATAATTAATTTAGGTGTTGTGGTTAAGGTGTAGTTCAGCTTTCAAGTTGGTACATTTTTGGTGTTGGCCCTATTGAATGTCGCCTCTATTTATTGCCTATTCGGGTAATTTCCAGTAGAATATTGCCTAATTGAGAGTAGCTCTACTATATTTGCTCCAGTCCCAGGTATCTTGGCATTAGCCTTCTTAATCTAATTACCTAAAGAAGTAACTAATTATATTAATAACCACCAAACTGAATGCCGCGGATATCTATCTGATAACTCGTCAAAACCCTTTATGGCAGCGTGATGAATTTAACGCCCAGAATATTCAGGTGGTAGTTTTTGGCATGCGTGATAGTTTGTAACATTGTTTCAATTCATCGCGCTGTTTATATCACGATTACCAGAAAGGGTTTAGGTGTCTCGTTGCAATACGGCCTGACGAGTTACCAGATAGGCTTCCCCAACTGTACTACGGTGTGAAGGGTAAGTGAGTAGAACGCGGCGGTGCGGTTTGCGTTGCTACGTTCTACTCACTTACCCTTGACACCGTAGTACTCCTTACAAATGCCCCTTGCACAAGGATAGTAATAAACCCTAACCCTGTGCCTGTTTAGGGCCCGTTTGGCAACAGGCCAAAACGGAGTTTTCACCCTTGTAAACTCCGTTTCAAAGATCTTTTCGTTAGGCCTTGATCCTTGGAAACTCCATTTGTCTGGTTGCCAAACGGGCCTAATATTCTTTCTGGACGAAAAAGTCATTTCCGCTCGCGGGGCTAGCTTAAAGAGGTTTAGGGCCGACGACCAGTGATTGACAAGACGGAAAAAGAAATATAGGACCAAAGCGTGGATAAGATATACTACCAGTTATAATTATTAATTCTGGCCGTTTAACGAGCACAGTTGATGAGTAATTGAATAGTTCTGCTCTCCAAGAGGTCCTTTGTGTATGGTGCGGTAAATGTGTCAAAAGTAATCTTACCACCGGTACTGGTGAAATACCAATAGTTATACCCTTTGGCCAATCTATGAGTCCAATTGCCCACCGGTGGCAAGCATTTTACCACAACCGGCGGGAAACCTTCATATGTATTGTGATTGATATAGTATAGCGCAGCATAAGGGCTGGAATTCAGCATTTGTATTGGAACATAAACTGGAATTCAGTGCTTATACCACCGTTGGTAAAACTACTTTTGGCTCCATACTTTGTGTGTATCTATCTACATTCAATACAAGTCAAGTAAGTACTTGATCACAAAACTAACACACAAACGAAAACATCTAGCATTTCAGTTCCTATCGATCTCTAAATGTTGTATATTCGCGTTAGTCGTTACCACAAACACTAAGCACTAGGAGACTAGTTTCAACTTCTCGGGTGATATTTTTCGTCGGGGCTTCCGCGCCGCTAGGCTGCCTAAATAAGAGACTAATAAAAAGAGAAGGGGAGATTATGTGCAGCATTGGAATAGCTCCGGTGGGTAAACGGTCTACTAATACTAAATTGATAGCTAGTCCATACACCAATGCAGGAAGAATATATTTGCTAATAAAGAAAAGATCGACAGGACTATATAGTCGTGCTCCAAAGACAGTAACTATGATTCGGGTACCCGAGTCGAGTGTTTCCCGAATCTATTTACAATACAGATGTCTGACAAATGGTCACTAGCCCCTTCGAGTTAAGGTTGTAGGGTGGCTCGGCCATTCCCCTAGGTGATCAACTCTAGATCTCTAGACAATACGGCCTTCTTCCTCCCTCTAAACCGCGGTTATGACGGGCTGTGCCTAGTAAAGTAGCTCGGCTCGTAAAATATAGCTGCCTAGTTTACTGGAAAGCTGCCCTATATCTATCAGGTTGTCTTCCCCAAGGGTCTGTTAACTTCACTATATGTTAAGACACCTAGGGTATTCAAAAAAACTTAATATTGCTGTTTGATATCTATATGATTGCTATTTCCTACTGTCATTGAGGCAAGAGTCATATGGCCATGAATGGACTAACCGGGGGGTATTGAAACCAAAGTCCGAGGTGTCCAGAGCAATGAACATTAGACTCTAAGTCGCGATCGAGATATGACTCTTCTATCGGTCATGTCGTTTATAACTTCAGGGGAAACCCCGGAATAGTAAACCTCTAGAGGGCCCTAAGGCATGATTAAGGCGCTTTAGATGGATGTCTATGCCATCAAAATAGAGTGCCCAGTGACGCACACATGCACATCCTAAGATATTTCGATTATTCACTTATGATGATGAACATCAAACATCCCATCTATAGGCGATTACACATCATACCTGAAACCACCCAAGGATATGTATCAGCAAGAAACGAGACATAAACCATATTGCATTCTGTGTTTGAAACCCTCAGGCCATGAGTAAAATGGATCTAGCTGTGCTTGCATAACCCATAGAAGTAAGTCAGTGCGCATCGTAAGTGGATGTCTCAAAGGGGGAGGGGGGGGAGGGCTCCTAGTATTGAATGTAGTTGAGGGGTAGAGTAGTGGTATGCACTTTAGCAGGCGTTCTCTAGCTGCTTCATGTAGGTAAACACATACAACCCCATAGTTGTGATGATGGATCGAGCCAAAGGTGTTCTTTATTCACGTGCCAACCCGCCAAGATATTGTCAGGGTTAGGGATGTTTTATATACAAATTAATACGACGTATGTATCACCGGTTTATTCTAGTCTCCTATTCCTCCTACTCCATAATCCCCGCGCACCAGACTGAATCTATCACCTCTTTTCTGCGGCTCATGAAGAATTAGCTACTGGCATGGCATGGTGCGTGGACTCTAAGCCTATACATATATATATCCCAGCCAGGCCCTTACTCTATATAGCTGGTTGAAACTGCGTATCCCAGTGATGAATTTATGTCAATGCGGGGGATTCACGCCTCGATGAATTCTGAACCCAGCATATTCAACACATGCCTTGCATCAGGACTCTATATAGGTGTGGCAACTCATCAATATCTCACCAGTTCATTGCAACACTCGAGTATAGACTCTAATTGATATGGTAAATGAGCTACAATAATACCAGGCCCTTACAAAAAAGAATCCTTGAATTTTAGTAGGATTTTAAGTTTACCAATTAACAACCCCCCGAACAAGAAACCGGCCGTGCGGAAGATGTTACCAGGTCAACACCCATATATATGATACTGTGAGTCCTTGAGAGGTAAGTAATCTTCATAAAAATGCTGTATGTAGGCATATTTTAACTAATGTGTGACTGCTTGCTTGGTTGACTGACCGGTTTATAAATAGGGACTTGAGCCTAAAATTATATGTTCACGATTTCCGACGCCCCCACATGACTATCGAGTACATACCTCCCCTGCCGGGTCAAATCTCCCTAATTCTGATTGCTGGTGTCATACTCCGAATAATAAGAGGCCGTTTCTTAATTTCGGGACTACCCGTTGACAGGTAAGCAGAACCCGGAGGTGGGGAACAGCGTCTGATTCGCGACTACATGTAGTAAAAAGCTACATCAATTTGGGCCCCTGCTTTGCAGTTTGCATTTACAGGTTCTTATTGCCTACTTCAGGTAGTCAAAATGCTTCATTATCCGTACACATACTGGGGCATCCACATTGACATCGGTAATCATGGCGTGTACATGTCTTTATGTCAATAAATGAGCTATTGGTACCCAATGCTAAGATATGTGGCCCCCTAGGTTGTATATATTGATGTTTACCCCACCACGCACCAATCACAACTAATCACTCGATTTCAACTCGGATTCTAGATATATTTTTTTTGGTTTGACCCATTAATTGCTCGGATATATTGTTGTTAGACAAGGGAGATTCGGATCGGATCGATCTACATGCGCCGTGGCTCCCTATAGGTGCCCAATACTCGCCTGATTGGGTACTGTATGCAATTAGAGATAAGGAGGTGCAGCATTTTGCCCGGATGCATTTGAAAAAGCAAAACGGCAACTTTCGGAAACGCATAAGGTCAAAGCTGGCCGCTTTGGTGAAGGGTACTCCCTGATTGTGTCCCTTGCGTACCCGTGGCCATGGCTCACGAATAGTGTCAACGTCCGTTGGTTCCTGCGCAGGCTTCTCATAGGCTAGTAATATGATTAGTGAGCATAGGCACTTTTCGGTGAACGGGGATGCCATTTTCGATATATAATGATGTCAGTCGGTATTTCATTACTTTGTTTGAATCGTTGATAACCTTTCACAATGGCCCGCGGGTTTTTTCTAGCTGGTGTGGTCCCATTTCAAATTCTTGGAATGTGTTTTTAGCAGTAACTGAACTCATAAGGTATTAGAGCCCATTAGCATGCGACCGCCATGATCAGAGTCTGCAGAAGATGGCGCAAGACCGTGTATAGTACGTGGGGGGGCGGCGGCGGGACTCAATTCAGAAAGCCACCCAACCAGTCTGTGAATTGGTAGGTCTAGCTACCGTGCCTGAAAGGAACTAGCTAGTATTTTACAAAAGACATTAGTTTTAGTTGCAACGGCGCACCTACCTCCTATGGCTCCTTGTGCAGCTGTTGCAAATCTGCACTTTCTTGCGCCCTCGAATCCAGATATCGTCAGTCGTCGATGATGAAAAAGCTCTGTCTGTGCTGCTAGGTTCCTAAATTTGCGCCCTCCGGGGGCCGCGGAACGCCGGTCTAGACACACCGAAAAAACGAACTCCCGACAGGAGAACCTAGTATTTTATAGTACGACCTCCATGTACTCACAAAGACACCATAGAAGACGAGAAGATTTTGTGAAGAGAGTTGTTCAACAATATTAGTGGGCTGGGTGAGTGATCTGCCGTGTAAGTTGGCCTTCCTAGAGGGTTAAACATGGAGGTCACTTTTATAGCTCCTTTTGGTTCTCCGCTGTCGATACTAATTGTAACTCATGGTGGGGGGCCGGAGGACAACGCATAGGAGTGGAATAGGATAATTTGACTTTAATGCAAGATTTCTTTCTACACCCATCGGTCAAACATTTCAGTAGAGATCGACACCTCCGCAGGGCTGCACAATGCGCGTTAAGGCATGTGACGATGTCTCTATTTAGTATACCCTGCTATCGTTTTCTTGAACTGGGTAGACCGTCACTGCCGTAGATAGGAAAGTATGCATACAAATTGTCGTCGGCCTGCGAGGAAGCGGGCCGAACAATGTCAATCAAAGCTTGCCATTCCATTCGGGGACGAGCTTCAGCACTATCATTCGACAATTCTTTCCCTTGAGATCTCAAACAATCGTTAAAAGCTTTGAAGTTATATCTATATCGCTCTCGAAATCAGTGCTAGAGTGAGACCTGTGGAGAGGTCACGCTGGCCGAGTGAAACATATAACACCCTTTTTCAAATGACTCCAACCTATAGTTTCAATATCCACGGGTCCGACCTACGGAAAAATTTAGGAGTTATCTACCTACATGAATGGCAATATAAAGAGTATTGGCAGTAGGTATGAATTACCCGAAAGTGCAACTATTGAAATGCAATTTCTACTGGATCAAAACATGAAAATACATAGATGCAATGCAGCTTTATTCCCGGGTACTTGTTGCCTGCCGCGAGTACCCCCGGGCTCCCCGGCCCTTGCCATCATACCCGGCCAATACAGCGAAGCGTGGGAAAAGATGTGTGGATCCGATACATCACATCCAGGGCCCAACCCTTCACGGAGGGCAAGAAGTGAAAAAAGCCTAGCACGGCGGGGTTTATAATAGCGCGTGGAGAATAATATGGAGTGAGAGACGTAGTGATATGCCATTAGTCGCCATGCATTCCGTGCCGCATACGGGCTTCAGCTGGTGTAAAAGGGGCTTGAATATGGGCGAGCTCTTCCCGTCAGGATTAACTGGAGGTTCAATTATACTCTAACCATGCCTTATACTCATTATGAAGGTGTTCCTCCAAAACCTATACCTATGCTCTTATCTATGACATTGCGAAAACAAGAAGAGAAGAAAAAGAGGATTAATTAGGCACTAGAATTAACTGAAGGAGGTGAATTCATAGCTTATGTAGTGAGGTATCATGTAGGTTAGTTCCAGGTTTGCAATATGGGGGGGGGGGGGCTACATGCGGGTTTGTGGAGCTGTGATAAACTTTTCTGTATACAGATACCTATAGTCTACTAGATAGGGAGTACATGTAAAGTACTCGCACATTATATATCATGCAGTGCATCGTACTGGCGATACAAGAAGCATGATACCAAACCTCACTAGGAAAGGTCGTTGTAGAGGAGGAGACTTTTATTAGACCACCCTGGTACCTAGTTATCTATATATTTATTTCTTTCCCCCGCCGTAGTTCTCACTTTCTCAAGTCTTTCATCATACCTCCACCCCTGTCAAAAACAAGAAAAAAAGAGAGAAAGAAAGAAATCGTCACCATGTCACTAGGATCAGGTCAACCAATTGCCGTTGACGAGACTGTATGTCACCCTCAGAATCAATTGCTCAACATCATAGTACCGTAGAAAGTTAACAAGCCATGGAATTAACAGGTCACCTCGGATGAATCTGATAGCAGCTCCCTATACCAGTCAGGATCATCGTATGTGGAGTCGAAATCTCCGAGAAAGGCTTTGATGAGGGCAACTGATCGCTGATTTTGAATGTTAGTGAATACTCGACTTCATCATTATCATCATCGATTTATGAGTAGGTTAATCCTTTTGTAGCGTTTTAATAAGATTTGATTGGCGGCGGTGGTGGTGCTGATGTAGGATTGATAATAGTTACCGTTATGAAAATGGACGCAGGTATCATGCGTATAAGGATGGGTAAGGAATCTATGGTGACTTTTTGGGGGATATACTGTGGCTGATATTCTCATAGGAAATACGCCTTTCCCAATGATGAGGTATGATCGATATCAAGAACATATATAGGCCATGAAATTACCAGCATACAGGACTACAAACTAACCACGTAGCATTAATCACATCTCTAGAAAGAACAAAACAGGTACGTTCCTACCCCCTCGATCAATCACATAAAACCACGGGCCATAGTTGAGGGGATCTAGACTCGACATCATCCACCATGTCTACCTGCTCATGCTCGACGACAAACTCCATCTCGCCCCCATCGGTGACAACCCACAACGGATTCTCGACATTGGGACCGGTACCGGTATCTGGGCCATTGACATGGGAGAGTAAGCAAGCTCCACCCACACCCTATATACATCTCTGATTACGAACAAACATCTTACCTCTTCCACATGACTATAGACGCTACCCCTCCGCTGAGATTATAGGAACAGACCTAAGCCCCATCCAGCCCAGCTGGGTTCCCCCCAATGTGCAGTTTCAGGTTGACGACGCCGAGGTTGAATGGACATTTGCGGGGGACTCGTTCGACCTTGTCCACATCAGGCACTTGACTGGTGCGATCGCGGACTGGCCGCGGTTGGTAGAACAGGCGTATAAGTAGGTACCCCCCCCCCCTCCCCCCCGGCGGGCCCCCGAACCATATGAAGCTTCTATGGTAATGTGTATGGAGACTGATTAGGTGTGTGTAGAGTTGTCAAGCCTGGCGGTTATGTCGAGTTTGGAGAGTACGAGATGAATCTTGCCAGTGACGATGGAACCTATCATGAGGGCCTGTACCTCTGGAAGTTTTATGACCTGGTGAAGAAGGCTGCCAAGAAGCATGGTTTGTCCTTCTATCTCGGTGATATGGGGCATGAACTCTAACGCGAACGCATAGGCAGAGAGTTCAACGTGATGACAAGACTAAGGGGTATGCTTGAGGACGCTGGCTTCGAGGACATCCACTACGAAACCATCAAGATACCTTTAGGTACATGGCCCGCAGACAAGAAACAGAAAGAGAGGGGGGCATACCTTCTCCTCAACGCTGAGACTGCTTTTGATGCCTTTGGCACGGGGTTGTTTACGAGAGAGTTGGGAATGAGCGTAGAACAAGCGAGAGAGATTATACAGGGTGCGGAGAGGGATTCGAAAAGCAGGAAGATTCACTCCTACAACGTACAGTGAGTTGTCATCACCACATGATCGTTATTGAATTAAATTGGGAGGATCAGCTAACAAAGTGATTCAATTTATATAGGCATCTCTTCTATGCTCGTAAGCCGTTGGATTGTTGAACCGCTATATAAATATCTAGTCTGGAGTTTATCGTATATATGGCTAGTAGCACGTTTTATTGACTTGAAGATGTAATGAAAGTGGATTTTTTATTAAGTGATGAAGAAGCAAGTTCAGTCATAGTACACACAGGGTTTGGTTTGGTTGGTGAGAATGCTGAAGGAGCTCCCACGGATTTGTGTGTTTCATAACGTATGGGTTAGGGTTGATGTTTCAGGGCAAGAGGCTCTCCCTCCCTCTCCCTCTCCCTCTCCCTCTCCCTCTCCCCTCTCCCTCTCTTTCTCTCTTTCTAAGTTAACTCGGGGGAAGAGAGGGGATGGGAGGGAAGAGATAGAAAACCCTCCTATTATATATATACACACCCACCGGCCTGTGATCTTTGTCAATGATATTCTTCGTAAGAAAGTTCACCCATATGGGGGCACCGTTTATCACTCGTTAAAACATTAGTCGTGACTTTTACTGAATCATGAGCACATAAAGAATCGAAAGAAAAAAAAAGAAAAAGGAAAGGAAAAAGGGCAATAAACTAAGTACTCTCATATATGCGGAAGGAAACTTCTGTTGGAAAGGAGTGTGTCGTCAAGGTTCTAAAATGAGGGTAAGAAAAAAAAAAAAGAAAAAAAAAAGCGAAGGGCCGGGGGATGGATTGAAAGGTGGAATAAAAGATATCAGAAGAAAGAAAAAGAAAAAGAAAAAAAAAACTCCCCCCCCATGAAGTGTAATGTGAAAAAAAAATTATATGCCTGTCCGCACTTTTCGTCCATTTATTCCCCCAATTGAACCGCCCACCCCTGGGATGGAATCACGTCGTCTCCGCCGCCGCCGCCTTCTCCAACATCCCCATCCCACTCATTGACGAGAATCGAGAACTCGCCCTATAAGCCCACTTCACAGGACTAACACCCGGCCGCGAGGCGCCCGACTCCAGCATGCCCGGCGTTTCCTCATCTTTCGATTTTTGCCTACTGGCCCGGACACGAGACACCCATTCGAAGCGCCGAGCGAGCCAGTCCTTGATCCAGTCGTCAGGGCCGTAGAGGAAGTAGGACATCATGATCATGATGAGGAGCGTAACGGGGCCGGAGATGGCCCAGAACCCGGCGAAGGAGGAGACGGGGGATTTACTCTCGCCGAGGGACATGCCAAAGTACTGTTATCGTTAGCTTTTCCCCTGTGTTTCTTCCTATGTAGTCGATTGACCCTTTAGAGGTAGCTTGGGGACTAGGGAGAAAGATGTTAGAGAGGGAGGAGTTCTTACGCCGGTGAAGAAGCCGAGGGGGACAAAAACAGTGGTAATGAGAGTAAAGACGGAGATTGTTTGGCCTTGCTGGGTGATAGCTTCTTGCATCATTTCGGCCTGCTTTAGGGCCTCTTTGGCCGTCATTTCCTGGTTTCCGTGTGAAGACTAATATAATAATTCACCATCAGCATCACCTTCCTGTCAGTCCAGTTCCCTCCTCCCACCACATAAGCCGGGGAGGTCCTTACCAATATCTTTGACTTTCTCAAATCCTTCAACCACACGTTAAGCTCAGCCCAGAGCTCCCGTCGTTCGCGGATCAGCGCATCCATGGTGACAACCGCCTTGCGCATCTGCTCCTTCCCATCCATGATGAATGGGATTTTGACGGCGTTTCGGTGGTTTCGCGGCTTTCCAACGCCCTTCTCGAACTTGAACGAGTTCTGGAAGATCTCGCGCAGGTCCTCAAGGATCTGGATCTGAGACTGGACAACGTCCTTCATGGCGGCAATGTCGGAGAGTGACTCTTCAAAGCTGTCGATCAGGTCTTCGGTTGTGGGCAGTTCATTTTGGGGGTCTTCGACAGGAGCAGCAAACTCCTTTTCGAGGTGGCTTTGGATGTCGAGTTCCTTAGGAAGTGGGCGCATTAATGTTAGCAGGATGGGTCCTTCAAGTTATGTCTTGGTCGGGGAGAGGGAAGGTCAAGTGGAGAGTTTTCTTACTTGTCGCGCGACTTTCTTGCGGAGTTCCCGCAGCGGTGTGGTCTCGTAGGAGGTGAGAATGTTGGCAATCATATGTACGAGCAGATGAAACCCGCCAAGTCTCCGCTGATAAGGGAACAGCGGCGCCGAGTCCTCGTCCGCCGACGTGAACATTGCAATATTACCTATATAAAGACACCGACACCCCCAGGTCAGCCCCAATATCAATATATATATATGTATCTCTTACTACCCCCCCTTTTTGTTCTTGTCCTCGTCGTCCCCCTCTTCCCCTTCCTCCCTCCCCACATCTCCGGGTCCGAAAAAAGAAGGGGGAAAAAAGGGTGCACCACGTACTATTATCAAAGATAAAGAACCACCCCTGATTGACCAATATCTTCATCTTCTTCTTCGGGTCGTGCAAGTCTACATCCGGTATTCCCATGCCTAGGTTGCGGTATTGGAGTAGGCTGAGGCTACCCGTGCCGTTGGGGGTGCCCATCCCCAGGTATGGGAAGGCCGCGAAGAGGGTCAAGTATTTGCGCGGCTTGAAGGCAGCGCGCAGCGAGATTCCCGCCACAAAATCTTTTCCGGGGACATAGGATGGGTATTTGGTAAGGTTTGGGGAGTCGAGAAGGGGCTGGGGATCCTGAGAGTGTTCAGGAGGCCTAGTGGTGTCGGGGATGCGCATGAATTCGGAAATTGCTTTGAGGAAGTCCTGGGGGTACGGTATGCCTGTATGAGCGGGGTGATAATATATCGGAGGAGAATTGAATATATTGGAATTATTACCTGGACGATCTTGATTGAGCATTCTGTAAACTTTCTGTTGAACCCGTCTCAGCTCATTCACTCATTTTATATATCATATATATATAACCATAAAATAGAGATATACATACACAACCCGAATCCCGTCCGCCTCCCCCGACGGAAAATTTCCTGGTTTAATCTCCATTCTCTCGCCATTATACATATCCTTCAGCGGCACGATCCTAAAAGTGTCCTCATCCTCGTCGGCCACCTCATCATCATCATCGTCATTCATATCCCCGCGCTCAATCCGCACCGTATGCCACCGCCCCAGTGAGTACCGCAGAAACACCACACCGCCATCCCTCTCGGTGATGGTCGGAAGGCTGTAGGAGCGCAGGAGGCACGACCCTTCGTCGATAGTTGAGGAGGTGGGGATGGCGCGGGGGGGAATGTCGGCCGGGGAAGGGGAGACGGGGCGGATACGCTCGGTGGAAGAGGAAGCGGTGGTGGAGGACATGGTGGTGGTACCGTATCAGGATTAGTTAGTATTGGGAAGGGAGGAAGGGGGAGGGGGAAGGGGGGGGGGGGGGAGAGTGAGAGAGAGAGGGGGACGAAAGGCAGGAGGAGAAAGTCGTGATTGTTATGTTATAAATGGGGAGGTAGGTAAGAAATAGGTAAGTACCTTAATGTAGGTGTAGGTAGAGGTAGCGCGATATCGACTTGCAGACTGCGCATGATATGCAAGCCTCGGGATAGCTATTGGTGCATGGGGGAGAATTAATTCAGATCGGGAATTAAAAGTCAGCCCCTGTCCCGCAGGTGCTCTCGCCCCAGAATAGAGAGAGATACTGAGGGAGTGGAATGATGTTATTCTGCAGCTGTAGGATTGTTGCCTGGTCTGGCCCTTTGAGGGCAATTCCGCATCCAATAATTATAAACACATATAACAGCCCTCTAATTCCCTCTCCCATGATGCTCTCAGGAAATATAGCTAGAGTAGACCGGTAGAGTTTCTAGGGGAGGGGACATGAAGAGATATGCTTCTTTCTTTCCTTTTTCCTTTTTCCTTTTTCCTTTTTCTCTTTTTCTCTTTTTTTCCTTTTCCTTTTCCTTTTCCGTTCTGCTCTGCTTTCTTTCCTTTTTGGAGAGATGTTTATACACAGACACGATAATGGCAGCTAATGGCCATCGCGATGCCGCAGTGTTTGTTTGTGAATTGTATTTGTGTGGACGAGAGGAGGGAGAAGAAATAAGAGTGAGCATTCTCATTCGCATTCTCTCCCCCGCAGCCGCCGAAATTGCTCGACATCCATACGATAGGATACGATACGGATGTAGGATACGTACGACACGATACGATTACGGTACCACATCAATATGCCTTACCATACGAACTCTTCTCCCTCTCTCTTCCTCTATTTTCTTCTCTTCTCTTTGCGCTCCAGGTGATATAATGGTTGGCGTTATTAATTGTACTCGATACGGGTGTAAAATTTCGTACATGACACCAGCTGCGAGAAGGAAACCCCGTCCTATACTCTCAGTGTGGATCGACAACAGTGATACAGTCAGTATATTCAGGCCAGGTTGACCGTGATCATGATCATGATCATCGCTGCTGCTGCTGCTGCTTCTACCATACAGCCAGAGAGAGGTACAGCGGTAGAGGATCGTACCGGCTGAGCTCCAGAATCAGACCCAATGCTCCCATTGCACAATTCGGGTCCGCCCCGCAATTATAAATACATGCCGCCCCTACTGCCTTCTTCCAAATCGAGTGGTTTGATGATATGACAGGGCGTCGTTGCATTTTTTTTTTTTCCCCTTCTTTCGCATTTTCATGTGAGCTGTCAACGAGCTAGCTTGCAGGCAGGAAGGTTGGGCGAGTGGTGGTGGGAAGGGCTGGCTGGCTGGCTGCTAGCATCTTTTTCGGTCGAAGCCCCCTTCCCTTCCCTTCCCTTCCCTCTCCCCGCTTAAATTTTAACACAGACCGCGTTGTTGGCAGATATCTACACTTTCAAGCGGATAGAACAGTGCCACCGGTCGTAATCACCCTCTCTCTCTCTCTCTACTGCCAGGAAAAAGTTCAGTTAGTTTAGTCAATGGTTATTATTATTATCTCTATCCATCCCCCCCAGAAAACAGACCTCGGGTTCTCCCTCGCGCAGATCCTTATTGCCCTGCCAGCTGTGTCTCTCCCCCATTGGTCCCCCATGCATTTGGCACCAAACACGCTTATCGATTGGCTCTCGTCTCGTCTCGTCTCGTCTCGTCTCGGGTGGTGTCCCCCGAGAGAAAGGCTTGTCTGCAATGCCCGATGAGGTGTGGGTTCTGATTGGACAGTCCTGCATGGATTCTATTTGCTGGGGGCGGTGCTGGGGTTGTGGAGGGGAGTCCCTGCGCATTTGATGAGGGGCTAGAGTGAGGAGGGGTCTAGGACATGGTTATATAGTCGATATAGAAGATAGATATTAAAGACGATGTCAGGGAGAAGAAGAAGCTAGAGGAGGTTGGTTGTTGATCAAGGGTCTGTCAATGGTAAGTTAAGGGTCCTGGAATCTGATGATGATCATCAGGACTCTGTCTCTTAATTAAGCTGTCGATGCTGGCCTCCTATATAATTTGATAAGAGATAACAAGATCTGACAAAAAGCACCAACCTTTGCTTTTTTGTTGGGTGTATTCCCACCACTCCTTTTTTTTGCTCGGTTGTTTCCGGACTGAGCCCCGGTAGTAGCATACTTGATAGCATTTGTTCTCGATACAAGCATATCCGCGGTAGTGGCATAGGGACTTCCGTTCTGGGCCTTATATATATCGTGGGCGCATGTACTGTAGTCTGTAGGTACTCCCATTAATTTTGACTTAAAAGCATGTAACCTGGACTCATCTAGTTCATCATTATCTTCTCCATTCACATCATAGTGTTACAATTTGAAAACAGCCTAGAGAGACCGAAAAACATATAGATCTACTCACGTATTAATTAAGTCCTGAGAATTCTTGGTAGCAACGGGCTCACAAATTCCTCACCAGCATGGCCAAAGGTAATAATCATCTACTTCAGGTAGGTGTCGGTACTTTCACACAGCTTTTTGTCCTTATGTCAGTTAGTTTAGACCTTACAGAGTCCGCTGGAATGGACCGGAGCGTAGGTGAATGAATACTTACATATGTAGATAGAGGGCTACCTATAGATGTGCCCCCCCCCCCCGGTCTATAACTGCTTTTTCCATAGATCGTTCCTATCGCTGTACGATAGGCTACATACCCCAGAACCAGGCTCTCCTCGAACCCCCTTTTCCTCCCTTGGGATTAATTCTCCGGCGCGCGTATGCATACTCTAGATTCTCTGAGTGGGTTAGGGTTTCTCTCTGCTGCCTAATTGCTACATTCTACTATCCTAGTACTTGGTATACCGTAGGAACTCATGAAATTGGTTATCTCCATACTTGGGTGGCATAAAGCCGGACCAAAGAATGGTGGACTCGGCGCAGGAAGGTGCAGGGCTCGGCGTAGTGAGTGGGCCAATAGTAAAACTTCAGGTAAGAAAGCCATTAGAGTCCATGATACAACCCGATATCTATTGTATAGCCTAGGTACAAAAAGAAATTTATTCGCTATGAGCTACAAATTCCACTGCATCGCTATCATCATATATACTACTAACATCGGCAAAGTGATGTACATCAGACTGGACATTTATTTTTTCACAGTTCCAGTCTCCGATACATATTTTGTCAAAACCTTTAATATCTAATTCATGGTCTGCACTACCATTAATGGGTAACGATAGTCCAACTTTCCTGAAAGCCCGTATAATAATGTCTTGTTTCTCAACACAAAACTGATACCAAGCATCTCCTACACATGATGTCGTTAAAACTCTTCTATCCCCTACAGTCCACCCTCCAAACTCATCACCGTGACTCTTCTCCCAATCTAGTATAGCTTTGTCTGTAAGCTCCCGGATTCGTTCTTTGATAGGTTTATTGATAGATATATCAAGTGGCTGCACTAAACTTGTGCAACCTACTGGAATCATGCTCGGAATGATATTATTTGTACGTAGGAAATCGAGGACCGCAGGGGTTTTATGAGATGCGCAATGATCGAGGGCAAAGAGACTTGGACGACCTCCTAATACAGGCAGTATATGGTCTTGAAGATAACGTAGAAAGAGTTGATCATTCATGTATGCTTTGTCATTGAACTCGACAATAACTCCAGGATGATACAGGTCCTTCTCTTTAATGTATTTTGTACCTTTTCCATGAAAAATAATAAGAGGAGGAACCCGATTAATACCATCTGCAAACACACAAAGCACCAAACTAGCCTGCCTTTTATCCCAACCGCTTTTTGTTTCCTTAACCCATATCGTCTTCGCTCCAATTGAGTTATATGTATGACTATTGAGATATTCGAATGGTAAGGGTGTCTCATCAACATTAAAGATATTGCTAGGAGTATAACGGCTCTGAACACGATAAAAAACCCCTCCTACTGGTATACGATCGCTAGTAACTGAGGGTAATTGAATTAAAGGTTGAGAGTTACGACGGTTGAATCGCAGCCAGTTGACTATAAGCTGCCGGTACTCTTCTGGAACTGTTTGAGCCTTTTTTGTAATAGCACGCAAACTGATTCGATAACGGCCAAGGAATGCTTCAAACCATCCATTCGAAAACCGGAATAGTGAAGTAGTACTAGCTCCTGGATATAGGTCCTGGAAAATACTATTTGCATTCCGTCTAAACCAACCCCTTCTAATCGCTTGCCCTTTTTCTCGGCGGTCTAAAAATAGTTGATACAACCGTGTTTCCAGATCAGGCCATCTGCAAATGCTAGCTGTTCGCGAAGTACGAACAGTTAAATTGGTCCCTCCACCTAACTGCTCTATTGAGCCTTGTCTCCTAACCCAGTTGCTTATCGTTGTTTGTGGCACTCCAAAAAGATCTGATGCTTCAGCCTGTGTTGGGGGACGGAAGGACTCGCTATCATTTCCTGACTTTGAAACTGGAATACGATGGTGGTATAAAAAAACAAGCACCCGGACCTTTTGACTTTGGCTCCAAGAACGCTCTGGCCGTTGAATTGCCTTCAAGAATTTATCTGGATTAAAGGTATGGTCCTGAATTGATTTTGGTTTAGGACCGGAACGTCGCTTTCTAACTCTAGCATTTTGCTCACTAGGTGTTCTCTCTCCCAGAATACTAGTAGGAGATTCTGCAATGGACGCGCTGACAGCAAAAGTCATATCTGTGAAGTTGAGTTCAAAGTTGATGTTCTCGCTAATGCGTTGTTCAGTTTTTGAAATAGCAAAGTGCTATTTGCACCTTGATGCGCCGAGCCCACCATTCTTTGGTCCGGCTTTATGCCACCCAAGTATGGAGATAACCAATTTCATGAGTTCCTACGGTATATATTACTAATGGAGATATTACTGAGTGGAATTAATGTTTAACTAGGCTACAAATAATTAATTGGAATCGGCATGCGGCAGGAATAGTTGGACAATGACAGATGTTTTGAGATGTTTGGATAAGAGCCGGGGGACGAGGCTGGGCCAGTTAGGGGGGGTTGATTGGGGCCGGCGTGGGATTAAAATTTCAGGGATTTGGGTGGTTATATGTAGTTGCATATTCTTAGACAGTAATTACAGGTTTTGATAGGTAGGTAAATACATGCACTTACACAGTACTATTTAGAATATCTTATACTCTACGTTGCTACTCCACATATACCTAGCTACGTCATGTCATCCATGCATGCCCGTCTCGACCTACAAATCATATCCAATTAGCTATGTAAAGTCCCTGCCCAGAAGTTTTCGTGAAAGGGCCAATTACCACCCAAACTAGGTGGAACCAGGCTCCAAGTGTAGAACCACAACACAATTAACTATAGCGATGAACAGAAAATATTTTGACCCTTGGGGGAAGCCTTTGCACATTTTGAATTGGTAAAAAGAGGTGGTTAAGGTGTAATAAGATATTTTAGTGGAGAACCCGTTGCTAGGTAGATTTGTATGGGTTTCGCCACTCAATTGCTTTTACGTAGTACCTAGCAATAACCAAACGTCCCCGTCCTCGTCCCCGTCCCCGTCCCCGCCCCCATCCCCGCCCCACCTCCCCGTCCCCGCCCCACCTCCCCTCATCTACCTCTCTAAAGTAGCCTAGGTAGCATGCCGCCATAATACAGCTGGCGTTTGAGTAGAGACATGGAAGAGTAGTGGAGTCTGGCGTGATTGATGGAGGCCTAGCTGGTGTTATCCTTCTCGTTCGCTCCCAATATCAGCCCTCAATCCTCTCAGGCCGTTCTGACGATCGGGACAGCCGGTACCTATATATATTTACATACTGCTCCACTATTCAATCCACTATATAACATCCTATTCCAACTGGTTTGGGTTGCTGAGAAGGGGAAGGCGAGAGTACCTTGGTGGGCGGGTGGCCACAAAGTCTCAGGAATAACGAATGGAGCTGAACGAAATATTGGGCTTAAGATTGGCCAGATATATGCTTGTGGACCCAAAGTGTAGTTCTTGGTCCTGACCAACGGGTAAGCGGTATTCTAGCCTAGTCCGATTCGTTATTTCTGCGGTATTGGATCGGTGTCTCAAGTGTGCTAGAGCTGGGGCTTTGTCGACCCCGGCCTACAGAATGACAGGGTATACCCACAGGTAAGAGGAGCTCGAGTGGAGGATAAACAATGAACAGGGAATTGATAGATATCCCAAGTAACAAGAGAAAGCGTATGCATATGTAGAGCCTTATGGGTGCCTTCTCTCCAGCCCAAAAAGAAGGAAGTAGCTAGGAATCAGCTCTACCTTACCCAACGAGTTTCCGAGCTGAGTAAATATGATATCCCTAACCCTTTAAATGCGCTGTCTAAGGGATGTTCTATTATAGTTAGGTCAAACGAGAAATGAACTTGAAGTTATTATATCATGTATCTTGACATCCCCTAGCGCTATAGTCATCGGAGGCTTCTAGCTTCTGATGTGGCTTCGTGTATGGTTAACTGTGATACCTCATCCATTTTGGGCCTATATATAAGGCCGCGCATATGGCCTGGGCGCTTCAGAGGCTATTGTATCAACGTTGTTCACCTTCGGCTCAAACGGACACGGGACCCCCCACCGAGCGAGTGGCTCTGGGCTTAGTTGCAGAGTGAGCTGTTCTAGTTCCCCTGATAGTCGCTCGACTCCCTCGGGCCACCAGATAATGTCAGGAAAGGACAGAACTTCATTCCTGGGTACTTTCTATTCAAGTATTCAGTAAATTAATTATAAAGATTGTAAAGCCAGGCCAGCCAGATAAGAGTCTATCCCAACTCACAGACTTCTGGTCTCGGTCGTTGACACAACTCCAGTTCTGATTGCATATATAGATTGCACTGGCCACCAGCTTCACATTAATATGGATGTTTTAATAGCTTTCCAGGTAGATGATACCTCCCGGAGTGGCAAACAAATAGACATATCCCCCCCGCGAGAGCAAATAGAGATTTACTTAGGTTTTCGGAAAGCCGAGTTGTTCGTTAATGAAACCTTGTTTGTGATAAATCGTCACTTGGAAGATCTAATTTTAAGATTGGTTGCGACTGTTACAGTGGCGTTCGAATATTTATAGCGGTCTCGGGTTCTTTTATGACGTTAATGAATTTATG
Organism: Morchella sp. 2016-72; assembly: GCA_024713865.1. Taxonomy (NCBI): domain Eukaryota; kingdom Fungi; phylum Ascomycota; class Pezizomycetes; order Pezizales; family Morchellaceae; genus Morchella; species Morchella sp. 2016-72. The sequence goes on from JAMJEY010000003.1 coordinate 3,568,869, forward strand.
GAGAGAACGCAGCAAATGGTTCAAATTATTTTGAATATACACTCCAGCCTTCACCGGGCTACTTTATCTTGGGCTTTTCTGTTGCCAATAACCAACTACAGTATATACCTTCGAAAAAGAGTCTTTTTTCCATCGATCATCAGATATCACTCGTGTTCCTCTGAGGTATGTTCCCCCCCCTCTCTTTTTTTCTTAATTCATTTTGTGTTCTGAGGTGTAGGTTTTGAGACCCGATCTTTTGAACAAGTAGACAGTAGAAGACCTAATTGATATATATGGCTTGAGTACAAAAGACATGCTTCATATTGACATAACCTATGTGTACCCCACAATGCTCCTAGCTAGGCACGATGGCTACACACCAAAACATAGCGGGGATAGCTACGGCCTTCCCATGCCTTGCAAGTCTAAAACTAATCATTAGTATTGCATTGAATTGGCTTCGATTCATCGTTTTACTATGCAGATATACCTGGTGAGTAGATGAAGCGATTTTCTTCTAGCTAGTGATCTTTTGCTGTATCGCGGTATTTTCAGGCACCAGGGAATTTCCATATAGTTGGGCGCACCTGCCTGGGTGATTCGCAATCCAATTACTAACGTAAAATCCTTGACGATCGCCTCATGCATATGTCGTTAAATATAAACAAAGTTTTCCGTTCAACTGTCCCCAGTCTCGAAAGGGATCAATGATAACACAACCATAATTATATAAACCTACCTGTAGCTGTGGAATATACCATATGAATTATGCCAAACGGCACATTAGGGTGACCCTCGGGTTGGTGGTTGGGAGCTAGGTTTTTGATACCTATTCTCTTTACCCTAATTATAAACTGGCTCGTTCTAAGTAACGTCAATGATTATCAAGATTATAAATCCGTTTGATTCATTTCTCGCCCTCGTATCTTCAAAAATTTGATATTTATTTATACTTCATAACATAAAAGGCGATATTAGCCTAGGACTATCTGAAAATACAACCGGATTCGGGAGGCCGCCAGATAGCTACATTGGTTTATTTAAGCAGACACCGTGGGCTTTCAGTTACCTCCGTAGGCCTGGGAACAGTCTTAATGCGGTGTATATATATATTATATAAACCTCGAACAGGAGGGCTTCGGAAGTCGGATGTACGTGTACCCAAGGGTACTTAAACGTGATACAACGGCTCAACTCAGTACTAATAATTTCAGCCGCGCGCGACCCACTTTTGACCTCAGCAAAGCCAGAAGAAAATAGCATAGGTGAAGAATATAGAGGATTTATTAGTCAATTTTAGTAAAGATGGGTTGGGGTAATTGGGTTGCGCCGTTGTGGAGGCCTCAACGAAGCCCAAGTCAAAGTTGAGGATGGTCTAGCTATGGGGTTAGTTTCCCGGAGCTGCAGTTAGTGAAATAATTGAATACAGTGGTGTGTACAACAGAATATCCTGTACGTATGCGCGGTGGTTATATATGCACAAAACCCCCGTGAGAAGCAGTTAGGTAGATTAAATAAAAGCTCCAGTTGAAGGGTTTGTTTTCTCTCTAGCATTTTCTAGAGTATATATACTCAGTTCATGACCCTAATAACCCTGGGATACTGCCATCTTTATGGTTGAGATGGTGCATGTACGTATTCAATGAGTTGAGACGGTGTAGTCACAAGGTATATACCGCAAAATCTCCCATTAGAGGAAATGTAGTTTAGCAGGTGGGCTTGACAACCCCCGAGTAACTCGAGATTTTGCGGTATCACTCGTAGACTACAGCACAGACGGTTTTGCTGCACCCCCATTGCTTCCGGGCACAGTAAATCTATGTGCCTAGGACTATATCCCTGATAGTACTCCTGTGCTCAGGTGTGTTGATGAGCTCCTGTATAACATTCTTGTCCAATATTACTCAACATAAATTAAAAGGTTTTGAAGATATCAGTAAAAAGTGACAAATAGATTTCTTGGACGTATTGATTACGCAGACAGGAAAATGTAGGACAATGGGGGTCGCCGATATACCCCATAAAATCCGATATACTTCCCGCTATATCCAATATACTGCGTCCTTATGTGATAATGATACTATGTGTTATGGGGCTGGATGACTTATCTACCATGCAGCTCCATCGGCTTTATAATTTAATGCCTAGTGCATATTCCAACAACTTCGAAAGCTTAAACTTAATAGACAGCAGAGCACGCAGACGGCAAACGAGGGTGTCTATTAAACATGCAGGGATCCAAAATCCAACCCAGTACAAAGCTTGGAGTAAATCCTATGATATTAGGCAAGATTACATCCTTTGTGATGGTTAAATAAACCCTTTATCTTGAGATAATCAGAGGGGGACTAATGGCGGTAGTTCTTTGCAGGGCCTATCATTGGTACCAATTGCTAAGGGCATGCGCATCATTTCTACCTCTTGCACCACACATGAGGTAGCTAAACCTGGGGTAGGGCTGGTTTAAACGTAATCAAAGAGCTCACGGACCGGGTCATCATCCTATGTTGATCTAGCGGAGCTAGTTGGGCAGCTGCTGCGTTTTAACCCAAGGAGAAAAACGTTTCGACGGATTGGGGACAATCGTATACAAATAGAAGCTCCATTATATGTTCTTTCGGATCATTGCATCTCTTCTCCACTCTATAGCAGTCGACACATAAATCAAAATCATTGCCACTGCACTGGTAATAATCTATAAGACAGGGCGAGACGTTAGCTGACATCATTGGATATATAATAAGGTTATTTCAGGAGCCTTTACGATAAAGAAACCTATCATCTAGGACATGATCACCATGATCGCAAATAATGTTAAATGAAGCATATATAGTTATTATATTCGGGGTAACAAAGCGGCAATAGGTAACGCCTTTCAGGCCCTGATTGAAGATTGCGATTGGCTTTTAATTGAGAGTCCAATAACTCCCGGACAGCAGGATTAAAAGCGACATCAAGGGCAGAGCGACCCCTTTGGTCTCGAACGTCTCTATCAACACCAGTGGCAAGCAATAAATCCACGAGCCTGGGGATCCCTCGTGCTGCAAACATTATACCTAAGTGGTGGAGTTCCGAGTTCGCTTCTGGCCTTTAAATCCTCTGGCCGGCGTTTGAGCCAGAAGTCTATAATATCTTCGTTGATACAAAGTTTAATTAAGTGCCCACGGAGATGGCGCTGACTTGTAATCTTTATTGATTATCCCTTCTACCATCTTCTGTGCGAGCAAAGTGCTTTTTCCAGAAAAGACGGCATCTATGGCTGTATGGTCGGAGAAGGCCGCACGGGCAAACGGCCAGGCAACAAACAGTAAAGGTTCCACACAGTCCCAACACCCACTTTCGGCGGCATAATGTAGAGCGGTGCGGCCGAGGTGCTCGTGTAGCTCGTTCTCGATATTAGTACTCCCTATTGCACCATTTGTAAGAAGTGATTTTACCGCATCTGTGTTACTAGTTGACGCTGCTAGCACGAGTGGAGATTTTTCATCGCTATTGGTAGCTTTCATATTCGCGCCACGCTCGATCAAGTATTTCATCGCTTTGGGATGTTTGCAGGCACTGTGTAAGGGTGTGTTTCCTAACGAAGACTTTGCATTGACCAATGCTTCACCCTCATCTATAAGTACAGCCAATACGTCGACATATCCTCCCTCAGCGGCAGCATGTAGAGTTGTCTTTTGAATATCATCACCGTATACTCGCGCGTTAACTAAGTCGTCAGATATCGTTGCAACCAAACGCTTATCAAAAACCCCGACTTTTTAATTAACGTCTGAGTAGTTCGCTTGGAAAAGCACCATTATCCAATAGGAGTTGTACTGCTTTTGCATGGCCATTGAGTGCAGCGGAATATAAGGATGGCGAGATTCCAGAGCCGATATCTCCCATGTTGCCGCTACTTCGATCTCAAGCATCTCGCACGGCTTCGAGAAGGGCATCGAGGCATTCAGTGAAGCCAAAGCTAGCCGCAAAGATGAGTGGCACACTGCCACAATCATCCTTTTCTCAAACGCTAGCACCGCTCTGGAAAAGCCTTTTCAACACAGGAGGATAATTTCCCCAGACTGACCAATGAAGAGGAGTCATCTCTGTCTCGTTTCTCCTATTTACCAATTCTGGGAACTTTGCTAGAAGCATATCTACTATATCAAGGTGATCACCGCGGGCAGCCCATGTATTGGACCTCTTTCGTATGAACCAGCGTCAGCTGTATCTGTAGCGGCCAAAACAATTTCCGTTATTACCATGTTGCCATTGAGCGTAGCAAGATGAATCGCGCTATTCCAGGTTGACATTCCAAAGGAGATATCGGTCTCGGAACTTTGGAGAAGTAATCAAACTACATCGCTCTGGCCGGATATAGTGGCATGTTGTAGTGTCGTAAGGTCCTCATAGACGGAATTGGTGTTTGTACACTCATCAAGCAACTTGAAGAGTTTTGTAATGTGGAGATGGCCTTTTCTGGCTGAGATTGAGAGTAGTTGCTCTAAATGTAGCACTTATCTAGGGAGGTTGTGCTGTTCTACATTCTTTAACAACACTCCGACTATTGACTTGTATCCCGTTGTAGTGGCTCCAATCACCCCATCAGTGATTGATAATGGGTTGCAATTGGAAATTTGTGCTTGGCCATCTGACTTCTCCACTTGATCGGTATTGGGAGGAGCGTTTAGAAGTTCCCCGCGATAGAGGTATATCCGTTCGTGGGAGCTAAATTTAATGCCGTTTGAGTTTCAGGATCTCCCAAGTCAACCTTTCTCACCAGTTCCTTAACTAGATTTGGGAGGGCCATTTTCGTAGCCACGATAAGAGGACTAAACTCCCGCGTTCATGCTCTGTCCCTCTAAGATTCGGTTAATCCGGTACCAGATATGAGCCATCTCCGTCTCGAGAAAACTAATGTTAATGACCGAACTATAAATAGTGGGTGCCCGCTCGATATGAGCGCAATGTTGATAATGCCGCGGCCAGTACCGACTGGGCTGCATAAAGCAGAAGTCCCATGGGCGTTGATTTGAAAGATATCATGGTATGAAACTCGATAGTATCCTCAAATTCCTGGCTATGCTCTGGTTCCGATGGGAAGACGTCTTTCTGAGGGAGGTAAGACAAGCAAGAATCAAATATATCGTCGTGTACTTTAACACCTTACAAGCTATACCATTGCGCACTATTTTGGATCTCAATATTCATCATAAATCGTTTGAAAGATGGATGAATGAAGTGAATCTCATCTCTCAAAATCCCTATAAGACCAAAAGTCTCACAAAAATCACTGATCAAGTGTAAAGGCTGGTGATGCTCGTTGAATTTCCCCTTCTCCTTGACATCGCAACCCGGAGCTCATCAAGTTTCAAAGGGGGATTTGTTGATCCAAGTGAGAGCCTTGTATGCCCATGTGCGAATATCTTCTGTAATGCGTGAAAGGATATGCTTATACAGTTGGTGTAGATTAGGTGGAAAGGATCGGATTTGCATCGATAGAGAGGTCATTGTGAGGCCAAATCGTGGTTGTGCCAGCAACTCCAACCGTATCTCTTTATTGAGAAACGTTCGTTGATGAGCAGATAGAGTGTTGAATTCATTTAAGAAATATTCTTGGAGCCCCTGAAATGCCAGAGATCTTTGGGCTATTGATTGATTGATACTTCATACATGCATGCAGCCCGAAGGCTATAGCAAAACCTTTCCTCCCACTCTCCGGAGGCAGGGTAAATTTTCCTCCCCAAGTTACAATCAAAAACAAAAGAAGACCTCCACAACACTAGCCAACCATCCGCGCTCGCTGTCTCGAGCCTCATCATTCATATGGCAAGCCCCCAAAAGAAAAGAAAAGAAAAGAAAACTCAGTACCCATCCATATCAATTTCAAACGTTGCTTCTACTCCCCCTTTTCCGTACAGTCTTGTTTCGTCTATCCAATACCGCTGATGTCTTAGGATCCTGAAATCGGATTCTGCCTCGTCAAACCTAAACTTGCCTGCCCACGTTCCTTTCATGTCTGCTTCCCTGTTTCTGCAAATCTTATGGGAGGATGAAAAATAGTTTCTTTGCTTGCATATCATTCTTGTATATATTCTTTCTGCTGGATTCGCCACATTCCATTTTTCCTTCCCTTATTGCATGTATTGCAGTCTAACACTGTCCGTTGGTATTGCTATGATTTTCGTCTTCTCTACCGGCGCTCGACTCGGGTGAGAGGGGACTGATGTCTTGCGTTTCTCAGGAGGGGTTGGAATTGTTTGTAGTCTTATCGGTGGTTGTGGCGGTAACGTAGCTGGGGTAGGCTCTGGGGCTTGTAGGTGAGGGGGTGGCGATGGTAGCGGTGGCTGTGACTCTTCTTGGGCTTCCTCCATGGTGCAATCGGATCTCTGGTATTCTTCTTCGCTTCCTCCTTCCTCTTCTGTTTCCTCGTCGCTTGCAATTTCTGTGTCTGATAAAGGCCTTTCTGCCTCAGCTTGTGGTCTCGTCTCTGTGGGTACCCCCAGAGGAGGGTATTGCTGTAGTCTTCTTACGAGTTCATGAACTTGCCGCGTCAGTTCATTGTTCTTCTTCACCAGACTGCTGATGTTCCGTCTCAACCTTGTAATCTGTTCGACTTGCTGAATTTGCAAGTCCGACTGCGTAGTCATGAGTTTCTGGATACTCATGGCTTTGTTTTCTCTCCAGTTGGTTGACATGTGCGCCTTGTACATCAGCAAGACTTCATTTGTCTCCTGAGGTCTCCTGAGCCTCAGGAGACTCAAAAATTATCCAGGAGGTTCAGGAGACTCTCAGGAGACTTGGGAGTGTCCCGGCGTCTTGGCATCAGTTCCGACAGTTCGGTAGGAGAAAGGAGGTTGCGATGGAAGAGGAGTTGTTAGGCGAGGATGGATGGAGGTGGGGAGAGAGTGACGTCATAGGATTCCAGGAGGTTCTACGGCGTAATGGATTTGTAATGTAAATAGAAGAGATGGTGGGGAGGAATACGAGGTGTGGTTACAGTAAGTTTCCATGGGCTTCTCTGGCGGAAGGTATGAGTCATAGCGGACTAGTGGAGGAAGGTGTTAAATAGGCGGGATCTTTCTTTAGTTCTTTTCTTTCTTCTCTCTGTCTCTTCAATACATAGGAATATCTTTCACAACGAATCATGTCTCTGAGATCCCAGAACCTGGCCGGGATCTGTCATGATATCATCATCGTTCGCGTTGAGTCGTCAATCCTCCTCTCTTCTTGTCCTTGTCCTTGCCGCTTTTCTGCTGCCTTTGCCGGTGCCTGTCTTGTGCCCGCGATCTCTGTCTTCGTTGTGTCTCGTTGTCGGCTGTATTCGCCGAGTCGCCTGCGTCATCGTTGTCGTCTTCCTCCAGGTTACTCTCGCGCAGGCGAGACCACACTCTTCAGCCTGTGTTCCTCCAGTTTGTCGCGCCCTACCTGGCGGGGTGACTATCAAAGCTCCACAATGACCTCGCGGCTTTCTTTCGCTCACCTGAAGTGGGCAGTGCGGAAGAGGTGCGACATCTGACTCCTCCTCCGGCCTACGGAGGGTCGGATCGTCATTGACCTCAAAGCTCACAACCGAACAAGCCCGGGCCAGTTCAGAAACCGGGACTACGAGCTAAGATCGAAGCTGCAGAAATCAAGCAAGACTTGAGTCATGTGACCTAGCCCAAATCTGAAAAACTCGGAAAGTCATGAGGCGGAAAAGCGAGGCGTTTTGAGACAGCTACAAATCAATTTCACATAATCTTGATCGATTTCCACAACAAATCTTTCGCTATTTCTCGGTTGGAGGCTGCGGTGAATCGGTTCTTATATTTCGGATGAAATTGCGTTGGATTCAATGTCGGAGTTTTTGAAATTTTGAATAATCTTTTGGAGATCCTGATCGGGCCACTGCTCGTAATTTGAGAAATTAGGCGTCAACGTCATTGGAATGTTTAGGTTCAGATCTTCGATTCACGATTCGAGGCTCAAGATTGAATGTCTTTGGAGGCTTTGATCGATGGTCTTGATAAAACGAAACTCACGATACTCAAAGAATGTGGCTCTTGCTACAACGGTTGGATAATAAAGAGGCTAGGATGGGGAGGTTTCAGTTTCAGATTCCAAGTCTCTCTCGCTCCTTCTCGACCAGCAGCCAGCCCAGTCATCTGGGGCCACCACCTCGTCATCTTCGCTATCAGAGGCGCCGCAGCATCATCCACTCACTCCGGGAATTTCCTATGAACCTATCAAACAGTCGTCGTCGTCCGGAAAGGAAGGCCTTGAAAATCGTTATTACTATTGCGGAGTTGGACGTTTGGTAAGTGCTCGCCTTCAGGGCAGGATGAGGAGCGTTGTTGGGAGCAAGGAAGGAGAGGAAGGAACAAGAGAGGATTTGTATCGGAAGAGGGGTTAAAGATTCGTCACTGGCGTAAGCGGACCTTCACGGTTTCTAAGGTTGCTGTTTCTTCGTTTTCAGTATCAGAAGGGGAAATGGATGGGAATCAATTGATTGTAGTTTGTTCTATTTCTCAAAATAAAAAATCTATTGTACCCACCTATGCTTTAATCGATACTGGAGCGTCGGGATATGCATTCATAGATGAAGACTTTGTGCGCCGCCATGAGTTAAAAATGAAGAAATTAAGGACTGAGAGGGAGATTGATGTGATTGACGGAAGGCCCATTGAATCAGGGAAGGTAACCAGGAAGGTGACAGTGGAGTTGGAAATCAACGGGCATGTGGAGGAATGCCCATTCTTTGTTACAAAATTAGGGCACTACCCATTGGTCATGGGAATACCGTGGATGAGGAAACATGGGATCATCATTGACAGTGGGAAAAATGAGATTCAGTTCAAGTCTGATCTTTGTCGGAAACATTGCTCAACGAATGGCAGGGTAATCATTGCACGAGGAATCTCTACATCGCTACCCGAGAAGCCGGTTACTCATATCTCAGCAATCACTCCAAGATCATTTAAGAAGCTTTCACAAGACCCTACGGTTCAAATTTACTCCACCACCCTGTATGCTATTAACAAGATCTTGGAGGCACCAGCCAACCCTGATGGAACAATACCCTTATCAGATTCGACAATAGAACGGAATGCAGTTCTCACCTCCTCATCGTCATGAGATTAAATTTACAGGAAGTATGCCTTTTGGTATACAGTATGTCGAGGGAGGAGTTGAAGGCCCTAAGGGATTACCTGGCCGATAACTTGAAAAAGGGATTCCTACGATCTAGTAACTCTCCGGCGGGCACTCCGGTTTTGTTCGTCAAAAAGGCAGATGGCTCTCTACGCCTCTGTGATGATTATCGGAAACTCAACGCCATTACAGTCAAGGACAGATACCCTCTTCCTCTCACACCTGAAACCATGGCCAATCTGGCGAGGGCCAACTACTTCACTAAACTGGATTTGCGCTGGAGGTATAACCAAATCAGGATCAAGGAGGGGGATGAGTGGAAGACCGCTTTTAGGACACGATATGGTCATTGGGAATATTTGGTAATGCCATTCGGACTAACCAATGCCCCTGCTACTTTTCAACGATGGATCAATGATATTCTACGTCCCTTCTTAGACCGCTGCGCTACAGCCTATCTTGATGATATTCTCATTTACTCAGAAACATTGGAGCAACATCAACAGGATGTACGGCAGGTGTTGGAAGTTTTGGAAGCAAATGAGGTTCATCTCAAACCCGAGAAGTGCGAATTCAGCGTACAGGAAACAAAATATTTGGGCATGATCTTGACCCCGGGAGGAATGAAAATGGATCCCGCCAAAGTACAGACAATCCTGTGCTGGGAAGCACCGAAGACAGTGAAGGAGGTTCAGGAATTCCTGGGGTTTGCTAATTTCTACCGGCGCTTCATCTATGCCTACTCTCGGGTGGCTCGGACTTTGACTGCCCTGACAAAGAAACATGTACGGTTTGAATGGACCCAGAAGGTGGATCAAGCCTTTCAGAAACTTAAGACAGCCTTCGCTACGGCCCCGATTTTGATGCACCCCGATCCAGAAAAAGAATTTATAGTGGAAACAGATGCTTCCGACTATGTGTCAGCAGGGATTCTATCACAACGAGATAATGAACAAATTCTACACCCAGTAGCTTTCTTTTCTAAAACACACTCACTGGCGGAATGCAATTATGAAATCTACGACAAGGAATTATTGGCTATTATTCGATGCTTTGAAGAATGGAGGCCTAAATCAAGCAATATCTCAAGTCTTGACGGATCGTATCTTAGTATGTATATCCAAATTGTTAAATCGACGTCAAACTCGATGGGCAGAATTTCTTTCTCGATTTAATTTCATTATTCAATATAGGCCAGGGAAGTAAGGAAGGAAAGTGGATATTTTGACGAGGAGGTCCCAGGACCTACCTAAGGAAGGGGATGAAAGGTTGGAGCAACAAAGCCGGGTGGTTTTGAAGAAAGAAAATTTAGATACCAAGATAAGTTTGTTAGCGGGTTCTTTGGCAAATGAACCCGCTGAAGGATCGTCTCTCGTACTTGATCTCTTTAACAAAGCTTACCAGAAGGATAGTTTTCCGAACAAGATTCTGTCTATGATCCGGGACGGCGTAAGACAATCGAAAGAAATATCGCTAGCCGAGTGCAAGGAGAGTGAAGAGGGACTGTTATTGTATCGGAACTATCACGGCGTAGAGCGTACTTGGCGATGTTGCGGGAAGAGGGATTAGTCAGGGGATTCTTCTATGTTCTTGAGGTTTCGGTGACAGGGGTTCGGTTCGGTAATAAGGGCGGGATTAGGGGATAGGGATAGGCGCGGAGTTACGGATCTTGGGGGATTCTATGGGGTTCTGTACAGGGTTACTCGGATGAGTCATCAGGCTGGTATGTGTTGTATATAGAGTTTCATTACCTCATAGATTGTTTCTTTCCTTTCCTCTTCAGCTTCCCATCGCTGAAAGTCGTATATATCTCTTTGACTTTTCGTTTCAGTGGATCGGTCTTCTTCCGGATCAATCATCATACGCCGCGCCGCTTCCCGTGCACGCGCCGCCTCGCCGCGCCACGCCGGCTCACTCGCCGGTATCTCGCCGTTGCCAGGCCAGTTCGCCGCGCCGATTACGTTCGCGCAGGTTGTAGGGCCTCGCGCCGCCTAACCTGCTAAGGTTGCGTCTCCCGCCCCCTCTACAAAATCAATCAAGAATGTCCATGTGGATACCGGCCGGTGGATACAGCTGCCTAATGCACGCTCAGTCTTCGATACAATCTCCGTCTTCGCGCTGGGCGGAAATGAAGCCATATCTGACGTCAAATGTCGGAAAGTGCAACAATACGTCCTGGACGCGGGCGAGAAAGGGAGGATGGGGGCCAAGAAACAAGTCGCGTTAGCGAATTCACAGCTCGAAACCTGTGTAATCGGATCAACGAGGCAGATTCTGGCGCAGGCCATGGCCAGGAAATTTACGTGGAATCGGAACACCTAGCGCGTGTGCCAACCCCACCACCAATAGTCGAATAATTCTCCTCCTCCACCTCTCGTGTCGTAATCGCCTCACCTGCATCTCCTGCGATGAAAGATCGGAAAAGCTTGGACCGGAAAATCTGCGGAAGGGACTCGCGGTTCAAAAATATGTTGCAACTCGCTTGGGCAATGCCGACAGTCTGCACTCTGAGAATCACTAATCTCTCGCGCGGAAGGCCATTCTGCGTTTATCTATCTGTCACGACCGCCGGTATCAACCTTCCTCCATGGAAAGGTTCTTTGAAATTTTGAACACAGCATTTGACCCAGATCGGTAAGCCGTCATACTCTCAGAAGAATCAGGCAAGCTCAGTCGCCCATAAATCTTGCCGAGTTAGCAATCTGCGGAGGCGGGATGAGAAACCGCCAATGTGGAAGCTCTCATGGAAGGGTGAGCGAACTCACCGGTTCGTGAAAGCACCGCGTCGTGCCACCATTCTTCAACGCGCGGACAACAAGCAGCAGATAATGCTGCACCACGCCGCCTCGCCTGGCCGCCACTCGCCGGCTGCGCCGCTCTGCTCACCGCCGCCTCGTTCACGCGTGCGCCGTCCTCCTCCGCCTCCGTTCGTTCGTTATCAGTCTTCGTCAAACCCCTGCGGCCCATCCGTCCGTCCCATGGCTGTGAGGATGTCGGCGGGCGTGGCCGTCCGGACCCTCAGGAGCGCGGGTAGAAAATAGGTGTTTTTATTGTGGTAGGAGTCGCTGTCGGGAATGCCCGAACTCCCGAATGAGAGGGGCAGCAATAGGGCTGAAGAAGAAGAAGCTTGGCGATAAGGCGTTAAAAGATTTTCCTGGGAGTGGGCCATTTCAGGGCGGTTTAAGGACTTTTCAGGATCTCGGTTTCTGGGTTTCGGTTTGGAGAAGGATATGGATGGGAATCAAGTGTTAAAGTGTTCTATTAAAATAAAGATTCTTTTATTCCATCATATGCTCTCATTGATACTCGAGGATGCGTTCATGATAAGGGCGTATCGCCACCACAAACTCAAAACTATTATTCTCCTCGACACATGGCGTAATGACGGTAGACCTATTGAATCAGGAAAAGTCACTCATAAGGTTATTCTCAACATCAGCGTAGCGGAGAGGGCGCTAATATTCTCAAACTCCGTAATGGGCCACTGGATGCGTCGTCGTCGCGATTCATCTTCAGCTAATGAAATCTGACTTCCCTGCATTAAGGACTGCTCAATCAATCATATCAAGTCGCATTAAAGGAATCTCGATATCAATACTCCGCGTCTCGTCGCTCTGCTTCACAGTTCAATGAGGAAAGAAAAGGGATGAAAATATACTCCACCTCTAAAAGCTCGACGATCTATTGGCAAAGACGACGATGACCCAAAGAACGTCAATACTTGCATCTTGTGACCGACAACGTGAGCTTCCTCCTCATCGTCTCGAATACGATCTATCTATCGATATACAGGAAGGAAGACAGTATCTTCGGACCATATGCGGAATGACTCGGTTGGAACAGATCATTCTTAGATCTATCCGATGGGCGGATTCGCTCCGAGCTCCGTATTATTTGTTAAGAAAGCGGATGGCTCTCCGACTCTGTGACTATAGAAAGTTAAATGCGGGTGAAGAATCGACCTACCATTAACGAGAGCGTACGTATCGTCTAAATATTTCAAAGCTGGGCGTTCGCAATGGCTATCATCAATTAAGAATTAGAAGGAGATGAATGGAAAACAGCTGCACCGTTCACACTTTGAATACACTGTTTGTTACGCCCCGGACTATGCTAACACTGCATTTCAACGTTGGGTCAGCGACATTGCGTCTTATCTTGATCGTTTCGCCACGCCTATTTGGGTTCTCATTTACTCCAACACTCTTGAGAACGCAAAACGCGTGGACAAATCTTGGATCTTGGGCGAAATCGGGTTCATCTCAAGCGAAGTGTGAATGGCATGTATCGAAACTATGTATCGGTTGTCTTTCGCGGAAGGAATCAAGATGGGCGAAGCAGTAGTCATCAGAAAAAATGTCTGAAAGATGTCAGGAATTCCTCGGGTTAAACTTTTATCGGATTCATATCTTTCGAGGTAGTATCGCTCCTTTGAAAAGTGGTTTTAAATGGGATAAAGCGGAGAAAGCGTTTCAAGACCTTAGGTAGCATTCACCGCGATTCTCGACATTTCGATCCAGGGAAATCATAGTGGAAACAGATGCCTCCGACTATGTTTCAGCTGCCATCATGTCACGCGGAGGATGGCGAAATTCTTCATCGCGCTTTCTCCAAAACGCGCTGCAGAATGCAAGCTACGAGATATCGATAAAAATTTGGCAATCGTTCGGGATTTGAAGAATGGCGCTAAACTGCTTCATACCCTATCAAGGTCTAACAGATCATAGAAACCTTGAATATTTCATGTCAAATTACTAAATCGACAAACTCGGTGAATTTCTATCTCGTTTACTTTGTGATTCAATTTTATCGGCAAACAAGGAGAAAACCAGATGCACTCACTAGGCGATCAGGATCTTCCTAAAGAGGGATGAGCACTTTCAGTATCAGGTGTGTTAAAAGAAAGAATTTGGATAATAAAGCTAAGTTTGTTGGCGGGTTCTTTGGCAAATGGATTGAAGAACATCGCTGTCAAAGTTATTTTCAAAGCTTACCAAGAAGACAGTTTTCCAAGTAAGGTACTCACGATGTTAAAAGATGCAAAACAATCGAAGCAAATGCGAATCGCGAAAGCGAAGATGGACTTCTTCTTTATCGTCGCAAACTCTTCGTCTGAACGAACTACAACTCAGACTAGGAACATAAAACCATCGGGACATCCGGGTAGGGCAAAACCTCGAATTACTTGTCGCGAATACTGGTCGGACGTGCGAAAGTCTGATCGCTACGTCATGGCTGTCGTATATCGTAGGAGCAAGCGAATCGTAATGCCGCGGGAGTTCTTCGACCACTATCACCTGGGCGCATGGACGGATATCTCAATGACGTCGGCGGACTTCACTCTCGATGCGGTATAACGCATGATTAAATGCGTCGTCGATTACGAGAATGAGACACTTTATCGCGAAGAATCGGAGCTAGAGGCGTTGCTCGAATGTCTTAGAAAATGTGTGGAAAATACGTAGTCTCGGAGAAGATAGTCCATCATGATCGCAGCTCCGATTTCTGGAAAGCACTCTGCGTTTGGAGATATCTCCACGCTACTCGCGCATTTCATCCGCAGACTGACGGCCAAACCGAAAGGATCAACGATGCTGTCGTGGAACAATATCGAAATTCGTGGACTATCAGCGACAAGTGGGCTTATTTACCCATGGCAGAATTCGCTACCAATAATCTCGAATCAACTCTCCTGAGGCAAATTATGGGCGACGTCCTCGCGTGAACTCGTCGCGGCCAGCGCGCGAAAGCAAACGCAGCGGGGCGTATCAGTGTCGACTTTCTTGGAAATGTTTGGGAATTCAGGAAGAATCAGCCGTGAATCGGATTCCGGTTATATATCATTGGAGATAAAGTATGGTTATCCACTTATTATGAACGCCGAAGAAGTTGGACTGGAAAGCAAATCGGACCTATCAGATTTCTCGTATTGTCGATCACTCGACTTAAATTCTGAGCGCCAATGAAGGTTCATGTAGCATTATCATTCTACTATCACCTGGCGTCGCCGGACAAGTTCAACCTCACCGTGATTGAGATCGAGGTGAACAAGAGTGGGAAGTACGGTATTCTAGACTCGCGACGCGGCAGATTGGAGTATCTCGTTGGTATCTGGTATGACGGCACGCGGCCTTACGGTGATAATTCCGATAATTGGTTAAAGAATTTCATAAACGATATCATGGCTAGAACGAGAGAAACCTAATATCTCATCGGCGTAGCGTCTTGGCGATGTTGCGGGAAGAGGATTAGTCGATTATGTTCTTGAGGTTTCGGTGACAGTTGGTTCGTAATAAGAGCGCGGGATTAGGGGATAGGGATAGGCAGTCACGGATCTTGGGGATTCTATGGGGTTCTGTACAGAGTTCTTCGGATGAGTCGTGTGTATGTGTTGTATATATAGAGCTCATTAAATTGTGATTCCTTTCCTCTCTTCACGCAACCTTCCTATCGCTAGGAGCTTGTAGTCCTTAGAAATATATCTCTTTGACGTTTCAGTGGATCGGTCTTACCGGATCAATCATCGCGCCGCGCCGCGCCGCGCCACTCTCGGCCGCGCCACCGCCGCTCGCGTCCGCCGCCGGCGCGCCGCTCACTCGCCGGTATCTCCGTTCGCCAGTTCGCCTCGATTACGCCGTTCAGGTTGTAGACCTTGGCCTCGCCGCTGCGTGATAGGCTCTCATGTCGCTGCGATGAACTCAAACTCTCATCGCCGAGAACACCGATAAACCGTCACGCGCGCAAGATCGAAGACATTGGAACTCCTGGAACTACTCTGGCAATGCGAAAATATACCGATCGTATGTTCAAAACTGTCATCTCTGTCGTGAAGTGAAGCAAATCATGTCTGCAGGGTGTTCTCGACCACTCTTCGACGGGGGCAATGGATATATGGGATTCAAAGAAAGCAATGGGTATAATCGTTCGTAGTCGTCAGTCAATGGGACGGGTTCGGGGTTTATAGCGCAGGAAGCGAGAGTGACAGGAATCTCTGATCAGGACGTGAAGGCGGAGATACCAGTAGATGGCTCTCACCACGAACATAGAGTGCAGGGACAAGGGACGGGGTTGACTCAGGATACTCCGAAGTCGGGACAGGGTCGGCTCGGTACTATACCAGAGGCGAGGCGGGGTAAAGCTCAGATTCAGGTTCAGGTTCAGGTTCAGAAACGAAACGAGACAGAAGGGCCGAAGCCAAAGTACTAGATTGCTAACAGGAAGAAGACGTTGCCTGAGGAGGCAGAAATATAGGAAAGAACGAACACTATATATATATTTTATTGCTGCGATGGCTAATCATCGTAACCCCTACACTCGCACATCACCTATACGATATCTCCAATTCCATCCGTTGCTAATCCTTCCACTTCATTTCTTCGCTCCTTTCTGCTTACCCTCTACGTCCGATACTCTCAACACCTGTTACGGGCGCCGATGGCGGGGTAAGGAAGGCGGAGCTGTGATAACCGGTTGACCAAAATGAAACATCTCATCGCCACCACGGAAAACGTCAATGCCAGAGATCTGTCTCGTCTGTATCTGGAACATGTATGGAAGCTTCACGGATGGCCGGAGACTATTGTCTCCGATCGGGGAACATAATTTGTCGCTGAGTTTTGGAAAACCCTCTGTAACCGGCTAGAAATCGCACCCCGGTACTCTACTGCCTTTCACCCTCAGACCGATGGGCAGACTGAAAGAACTAATGCGATTATAGAACAATATCTCCGCAGCTATGTATCTTATCAACAGGATAACTGGGCTGACTTTCTTCCAATGGCCGAGTTCGCTACCAACAACTACATCTCCGAAACGACTAATATGTCTCCCTTTCAGGCAAACTATAGGAGGCACCCTCGAATGACATTTGGGCCCTTACAGCATGAGAAAACAACAAACGAGGATCAAGCGAACGGATTGGCCAGAGAGATGTCCCAGGTTTTTGACTATTTGAAAAGCGAAATGTTTAGAGCGCAAAAGATACTGGAGGAAATGGCCAATCTACATCGGACCCCGGCACCACGATATGCAATTGGTGACTCTGTCTGGCTCTCCACTCGAAACATAGCAACAAAACGTCCCTCTAAGAAATTAGACTGGAAACAAATTGGCCCCTACATGGTAAAGCGCATCGTGAGTCCCTACGCTTACGAACTAAAATTACCCTCATCCATGAAAATACATCCAGTATTTCATGTTTCACTTCTCACGCCAGCAGTCAATGATCTTGTCCCAGGACAGATCGTGGAACCGCCACCACCTGTGGAAGTTGAGGGAGAGATTGAATGGGAGGTTGCAGAAATTTTAGACTCAAGAAGGAGGGGACGAAGGATAGAATATCTGGTGAAGTATGTTGGTTATGAGGAACCCTCGTGGCAGCCATCAGACGACTTGGAACATAGTCCCGAACTTCAGAAAGCTTTTCATGATCAATACCCCTCGAAGCCTCGGCCTATCAGGAGCTAGGCCCTAGGAGGGGACCTGATCTGTCCCGGCGTCTTGGCATCAGTTCCGACAGTTCGGTAGGAGAAAGGAGGTTGCGACGGAAGAGGAGTTGTTAGGCGAGGATGGACGGAGGTGGGGAGAGAGTGACGTCATAGGATTCCAGGAGGTTCTATGGAGTGAGGGATTTGTAATGTAAATAGAAGAGATGGTGGGGAGGAATACGAGGTGTGGTTACAGTAAGTTTCCATGGGCTTCTCTGGCGGAAGGTATAAGTCATAGCGGACTAGTGGAGGAAGGTGTTAAATAGAGCGAGGGGGATCTTTTCTTTAGTTCTTTCTTTCTTTTCTCTCTGTCTTGTCTTCCTGTCTTCTCAATACATAGGGATATACTCCTAGCTTCGAATCATAAGTCTCTGAGATCCCAGAACCTGGCTTCGGGATCTGTCATAGTTATCATCATCGTTCTCGTTGAGGTCCATCCGATCCTCACTCTCTCTGCTCTTGTCCTTGTCCTTGCCCGGAGCTTTGCCTCTGCCTTTGCCTTTGCCGGTGCCTGTGCTTGTGCCCGCCCGGCAAGATCTCTGTCTTCGTCGGTGTCCTCGTTGTCGGCTGTGTTCCTCGAGTCCTTCTGCGTCATCATTGTCGTCTTCCTCTCGCCCGGGTTACTCCGTCACAGGGAGACTATTGGGAGACTACAGTCAGAAGTTGAGTTTGCTGATGTAGTTGTTCATCTTCTCGCCTGATCTCATGGTGAAGCCAAAGAGATACCTGAATGGAGTTTTCTGATTGGGGGAAAACTCGAAAGAGGGGTATTTCCTGGTGTTGAGGGAAATATGTGTCGACTTCTGATTGGTCGGTTCGTCCTGCACGTTGGTTTTCAAGGGAGAGCTTCGATCTTTGGGCTAGGTCAGATATGCTGCGTTGAAATACCCTTTCGACATTATAGGGGTTTTCTGTGACTGTCCAGATCGATCATAAAAATAGTTGCTAAAGAGATGGGGGCTGTGAATCGATCCATAGGGCATTCACTGCTAGTCACTAGGCTGAGGGGCAAGCTTGTTTGCTTTTGTAATTTCAACAGGCACTCTAGAAGCCAACCACTTTTATCAGGAGTTAAGTGGTCACCTCCCAAAGCATCGGGAGAGTCAAAAATACATATAAGTAGTCTTTCTCGAGGATGTAAGAGTAATTTGCGTAAAAGCCCCCATGGATGCTCTTCCGTCCATATTGGATTTGAACCTTCCGAAAGAATTCCAAGTTTATCCGCTCAAAATATAAGAACCATCGGGATCATGGTATACCTGATATATTTGTCGTCATTATCATCGTGGAAAAATGGTAGTACGGTAGTCCCGCTTTTCTTTCGTATTTCTTTATGAAGATAGGTGTAAAATATTGTCTTCCCCCAGCCAGGCCGCGTAAGTGTAGAATCCCATTACCACTTTCCTTCGACCACTGGAGAAACATTTCATCATTCCATATCCACTGGCAGTTGAAGATATCAATGTAAGGAAGTATGTTTGGTGGGGGTGGTTCACGGTTTATACAGGCAAGTCTTTGCATAAAGTAGAGTAAGTCTAAATCAAGAGCTTTTTTATAACCTTTATAATTAGTATAGCATTCCATATGTGCCGAATTTTTCCTCTCGCAGTACCTTCTGACCCCTTGACCACTTTGTTGAGCTCCTTTGACAAGCGTAAGAAATCCTCATCATCCGTACTAGAAAACCTTGAGAGAGATATGTAACTTCTATCCCGGGCGGGCCAGCCGGATCAAAAATTGCAGGAAGCTCTATTGCTACTGCGCTGGCCTCCGGCCTAGCTGGATTACTTCTATATCTTATAGAATTTGCGGACACAAATAAGATTATGAACGGAGGCGTCGAGAGAGAAATATCCGGGGACACGAAAACCAGTATTGGCAAACCCTTGGGCAGGGACTTGCAACCACTTGAAAGAATGCGGGATACTCTCCTAGCAATGACAAACAATCAACAGAAGTACATCCCTGTCCTAAACTTCTTCGATATCGATAGCAGAAACCAGTGGGGAAGTAAAGGTGCAGAACTTGCATTTCATGCAATAGTGAACAATATACGAATGTAGGAATGCCGAGTAATAAAGGAGAGTACATGTAGCACTGCTAACCGAATATTAATTAATAAGGTATACGTCAACAACGATAACTAGATCATAAGCAAAGACCAATGGGCACGGCACCTTGTTGGCGAAGGTGAGGGCCAGTGTATATATGCGGACAGGATTTACAAGCACGCGCAAAGATTACAGATATGAGGAACTAGTTACGTTCAAGACTTGATCAAATACAACCATATGTCCTTATGGGGGCTCGTTTTTTTTTGCTTACATCATTAATTGTATCCTTATGGGGTCTCAGTAGAGTACGTATGAATTGAAATTGAAAATTCTAGTATTCCTATCGACAGGTGTAGTTGGCTGTAGACTCCCCTGGCACGATTCATTAGGGATTGAGGTGTAAAGGAGCTCAAATTACTCTTTCGTACTTGGCCACGTGTTTATATGTGGATCATAGGCCATCACTCGCGTCTTTAGAGAGGTTTTAAGTTTTTCTTTTTTTGTTTACTTCATTAATTACATCCAGCCCTTGGGTTATGGTAATGACCCACTCCCCTCTGGGATGGGTCTGTTTTCCTCCCCTCTTCCCTCACCCTGTCGTGCTAACAAAAAGCAAAGGGAATCAAACACAATACAAACACAAGAAACATTCATTCCTTTCGCAATCTCGCTGGGCTGGAGAGGTTTTAAGTGTTTCGTCATATGGTTTAGCTATGTCTTGTTTCACCATGTATTCGAGATAAAGTTTCAAGGCCTTTCGTCTCAGACCCTCTCCGGGCACAGGATGCACTGCAAGGTCATTTCTTTTTTTTGTTTAATTCATTACTTGTATGCAGCGTTTTGGCTACGACAATATCGCACTGCCCCAGAAATAACCTCCCTCCGCGACCCGCCGCCATCTTCAAAGCAAAACAAGTAACAAAACAAACACTGCAAGCTCATTCGTTGGTGTAAAGGAGAAATATAATGACTAAATTGATACTAAGAGTTGTCGTGCGATCCCACCAGTCTAGTGGTATGGAGCCTCCTTGCTCCAGGCACGAAACATAGAGGAAAGGTAGGCCCAAGGGGCAGAAAGATCTTTCCAGATTGTCAATATTGTAGACTCGCTGGAGGACGTTATTGCTCTGTAAAGGTTAAGTTTATGGAAATATGTAGGCATTCGGTAAATAGCAAGCAGACCCTAATAGGCAATCCACCACGGGTGGGTAGGCACGCCATAACAATGGCCGGGCGTTCAAGGGGGGGGAGGTAATTGATTATATTTACTTCTCGTTAAATCTGTTGTTAATTATATTGTATATAGGGCGATAACAATAACAGCCGTGGACTGGGTGAGCCTACCCGCTCACAGATACACATGAATGTATGAATTATAAATAAATAAATAAATATGTAGCTGGCGGATGCATCATGACATCTCACTCACATTGAATTCAGGCGCCCGTGGATGACTAATCATCTATAACCTGGGTGTCGATCCCATTAATCAACTTCCCCCCCCCCCAGATAGCTCCACCCTACCCCCAAACATGAAGATAATATTAGACGATATCTACAGTTTCCAGGATGACTTCGGCTACATTATCTTCTTCGCTATACCTATAGCCATAGCTGCGCTAGCCCTCATCATCGTATGCCCAGTACTGTTGGTCCTACCGCTGAGCCTTGCGCTACTTGCGCTGCTTGGGTGTTTTGGTGATAATTTCAATTTCCCCCAAAGCCTATCGTTTTCTTTAGTAGCAGCTGCAGAGCAATGTCTGGTTTATATGCCCCCAAAGGCCCGCCAGCTAGTATCGCAGATAGTGCAGGAATCATCATCTATGCTATCCTTCATTCCAGTGGAACAGTCTCACAACGCGTTACTCCAGATGCCAGGGACATTTCCGCAATCTATGTGATACCCCATTACTGTTCCTTCTCTCTCGCTGGGATAGCTAACACAAGCAAGCGACACTACGGCCTCTCCCTTAATTGCACTGCAGACAATTGTGGCTGCCACCGCGGCATTATACTTCATCTTGAGTCCTTATGCTGCCTCTCTAGTCGTAACTGGGGCGCTGTATGTGTTCCTGGCGGAATATCCGGTAGCCTATACGGCTAGATCATCAATTGATCTTTTAAGAGATACCTCTCTCCTCGAACTATCAATATTGGCAACAGCAGTAAACCGATACCAAGTTATTGTGCTCTCAAAGATCCGTTATCTAGTAGCGAAGAAAACATCAACCACGCTATCCTGCACTTCGGTGGGTAGGTCTCAGGTGCTCGGACCACAAAATATACCCGGTGCATTTCCGGAATCTTTGTGATACCCCCTCCCCCGTAAGATTTTCCTCTATCTAGCGAGGATGGCTAACACAAACAAGCAACACTACTGCCTCTCCCTTAATTGCACTTCAAACAACTGTGGCCGCCATCGCGGCAGTCTCCCTCATCCTAACCCCCTACGCCGCTCTACCAATAGTAATCGGGGCTCTGTATGTGTTCATGGTAGAATATCAGGTAATCTGGATGACTATATCAGCGGTCCAAATGTTAAGGGTCATACTACCATTACGGTGAGTACCCCTTCTGCGTTATCGAGCGCGCCGTTGATTTGGTCTAGGGAGCAAACGGGGGATTGTGTGGTATGTATGACCGCCGTGGCAGATGTGCTGCTGTTACCGTGTAGGCATCTGGCACTTTGCTTGGAGTGTTATGAGAATACAAAGAAAGTGGCAGTTCACACCATGGTGTGCCCGATGTGTAGAGGGCCGGTGAAGGAAAAAGTGAGTATATCTAGTGTTGCTTTGGTGGAATATTCGCTGATTGATGTAGATAAAGGTGTTTAGGTGCTGATGGATATTGTGCGGTGGGAAGTCTTTGAGGGGTTTTATGATGCCCATGGGATGTAGGATTTGTGGGCAACTCCTAGGGAGGCAGGGTGTCAGGGGGTCCATAGATAATGGTACCCGGCTACAGCCTAGATTAACAGAGCATCCACATACCAAATAGTTATATGAATAGGGTTCACTGCCCAGTATGATGAAATATTCCAATACTGCATCTAGAACGATTATAGGTTCTTGGGGAGTACAAGAACTCGATGGAGATTACCGGTATAATATAAGTACATATGTTCCTGTTATGAGGACATTACATTGTTCACAATCGCCCGCTATGGGGTTTCTAGGCATAAATAAATGTAACTGTTATAAGGCGGGAGCCACGCCAAAAGACGCCCTCCTTCAAATTATGCTATACCCACAACTACATGTAATTTAGGATACAGCGCGCGTATGCATCCTTAAATCAACCACCAGATATACCACACAAAAGCCTTAGATTTTGAAAAGGGCCATTTCTGTGCTGTGCTAATAGAAGGTATTTTTCTTTGGTGATATTGAAATTTTACCAAGACCGGCCTCAATAAATAGAACTATATATTGAAATAGAGGGTCGTTGATGGTATATCTTCCAGTTTAGATAAGTAGTTTCTTGGTTTTTTGAAAGAGCTGAGACCAAGATGAGTTCGGGGACTACAATATGAAAGGGATTAAAATGCTAGTACCAGAATCGGCGAACTTGGCGAATGATAATTATTTCACCCATGATTGATTCCAAAATGTTCCTGCGAGTCAGGGAAAGATGAAATTATCATTTCACCTCTTTAGGCAGCCTCTACAAGAGAAAGGGGTGGGGTGGGAGCGTTTAGTTAGCCGCTACTGAATCATTATTAAGTGGGAATATTCCTTTAGCCAATAACTATATGTAACAGGCCATGGCACTTAAGTGCGCTATACCCCTTAAACGGACGGGTTACCCGTAGGCCACATCATATAGATTAACCCTTTACCAAAATATTTAAACCCACTAGTAAATGCACCGTTCCGTAACATACACCCCTTTTTGCATGCCACGTGTGTTCATATACTGTTAGTTGTGGATGCGCTGACTGTAATGTTTCTTGATTTTCTAATAGATCCCGAATGGGACTATTTATATACAGTGTAATACAATAAACTAAAGGAGGGGGGTAAGGAGTGTGGGTGCGTGACTGCAGAAAGAAAAGAAGCTAGTATAGTAGACAGAAATCTAAAACCTAGGAACCCGGCAGCATAGTAGCGATATATATAATTACATTTTGGGAACCTATTTACTCTGTGCATGTATTTACCCCTGTTTTAACCGTGCTAACTAGTATTAAGGTACTCTAAATATACAAAAGGCTTGGCTGGCTAGGTCGAAGTCTGACGAATCTGTTCTACACTTATGCCGTTGTAGAGCGGTAAATGCGATAGTAAACTATCTATCACCGGTGGGATAAGCACTGAATTTCAGTATTTACGCCATACTATGCTATATTGGTTATTTATACTCACACTTATGAAAGTTTCCCGTCGGTTGTGAAATACCTGGTGACATTATGCGGGATAAGTGATGCTATTCTTTTTATTGCCGGTGGTAAAATAACTTTTGGGGCATTTGCTGCTCCACAATGCCGCTCGCGTTACCATGAAACATTTGCACTCTAAGCTTTGTAGTATGTGGGGAAACCTAATAGTGGGACCGGATATCCTGTGCCAATAGAATACATGTAAAGTTCTTGGCCATAATTTATCAGACAGCTGCAACACAACAGCCTCAAAACCCCGAACCCCAACCACTTCCCCACCCGTGATTTCAACTTAGACAACGATCCCTACCGGTCTCAAGCAATGAGAAAACAATGGCCTGATTCTGTTCTTTGGCGGACTATAGGAATGAAAGAAGGTGGTCTTTCGTTCAGGGAGATTTCTGAGAAAACTGAAGTACCTTGTTCTACTATATTTTCAGCCTGGCAAAGGTATCAGGAGACTGGTACCCCTACCTTCAACAAACGACCTGGAAGACCCCCGAAAACATCAAGAAGAGATGATCGCCAGCTTCTAATCACCAGTAAATGCGACAGAGAAAAAACATACAATCGACTACGTTTAGAATTCGCAATCAAAATCTCAGTTAGAACAATTAAGCGAAGATTAGCCAAGTTTGGTGTCCACAAACACATTAAAGCCGAGGTGTCCCGGCATCTTGGCATCAGTCCCGAGGGTTCGGTAGTCAAAGCACTGATGTGATTCAAGAGGAAATGTTAAGCGAGGAAGGAGGCGCAAGGAAGGGAGGTGTCGTCATTGGGTTCTAGGGGGTTCGATAGCGTGATGGATTTGTAATGTAAATAGAGGAGATGGTGGGGAGGAATATGAGGTCTGGTTACAGCGGGTTTCCATGGGCTTCTATGGATGAAGGTGTGAGTCATAGCGGACTAGGGGAGGAATGTGTTAAATAGAGCAGGGGGAATCGTTTCTTTAGTTCTTTCTTACTTTTCTCTCTGTCTCGTCTTTCTGTTATCTCGATACATAGGAATATACTCCTATTCTATAGCCATAGTCCCTGAGATCCCAGAACTTGACTTCGGGATCTGCCATAGATATCATCATCGTTCTCGTTGAGGTCCATCCGGTCCTCACTCTCTCTGCTTCCTGGTCCTTATTCTTGCTCTAGCCCTTGCCTTTGCCTTTGCCGGTGCCTGTGCTTGTGTCCGCCGGATGCTATCACTGTCTTTGTCGGTGTCCTCGTTGCCTGACTGTGTTCCTTGAGTCCTTCCACATCATCATTGTCATCTTCTACTTTGCCCCACGGTACTCCGTCATACGAGCGACCAAAATTAACTCCTTACGATGCAAGAAGATGATTACAGTGGTGTTTTCGACATAGACATTGGACTGTTGCACGATGGAAGAGAATGGTGTGGAGCGATGGGTGTAGTGTTGAGAAATCTGCAGATCCTCTCGTTGCTTGGGTTTTCAGAACAGTAAAGGAAAAATGGCTTCCGGAGTGTGTAAAAGGTATCAGAAAGTCAGGAGGAGTCAAGAAAATGATGTGGGCATGCTTTGCAGGAGGATTGAAGGGGACATGTAATGGAGTTATCATAGGTGAGAATGGAAGGACTAATGCTCAAGCATATGTCAGAACTCTAGACTTTTGTCTCCTTGATTTTTTGGAGGAGCTGCGAGAAAAGGGTATCAGGCCGATCTTTATGCAGAATAATGCTAGAGTACACACAGCGAGACTTACAACTGAGTGGTTGAAGGAGAACGAGATAGAGGTTTTAGAGGACTGGCCTGCCTATTCGCCAGACCTAAACCCTATAGAACATGTCTGGGTTCATCTGAAGAAGCTCTACCATCAATACTTATCACGTCGTAGAAGCGCATTCAGCGACATTGCGGGAAGAGGGATTAGTCAAGGGTTCTTCTATGTTCTTTAGGTTTCGGTAACAGGGGTTCGGTTCGGTGATAGGGACTCGGGTATAGGAGATCGGGACAGATGCGGAGTTATGGGTCTTGGGGGATTCTATAGGATTCTGTACAGAGTTACTCAGATGAGTCATCAGGCTAGTAGGTGGTGTATATAGGGTTCTGTTCTCGCTTGTAGATAGCTTCTTTCCTTTCCTCTTCACGCAACCTTCCTATCCTTTTGTCAATATAATACTTTAGGACTTCTAGTCATTCGCCAATCCAATCTTTCTGTCCTCTAGAGAATAGAAGGAACGCTCCTCACCTCTTTTCGTTCCCTGTTTCATTCTCGTCTTCGTCTCGTCTCGTGATTTCTTCCCTCGCTTTCATCTCGCATCCCCTTGGTGGTATACCTTGGCTCGTTATCATCTCGCTCTTGCTTCACCCCGTGATAATACTACTCCCATCTGGCAGATGATACTAGATCACGAGAGGTATTAAAGCCTGTAATAGAGGAAGCTCTAATTCATTGTTGGGAGCTAATACCTGATCATTTATTTGAGAGCTTGGTTGAGAGTATACTAGTATTTAGGAGAATTGAGGCTATTATAAGGGCAAGGGGTTGGTATACAAGGTATTAAATTTCATAGAACTCATTCATAGATACTATTAAACAACTATGCAAAAAACCAGCTCTCCGGGGCATCAATTGTGGTTGTGGTGGGGGCAAAGGTGGTGCTTCGTGAGGTTCGGGTTCGTTGCCGTGGGGCGCCTGTCCGATGATTTCTGTCAACGCGCTGTACATGCATGTAGAGGCATCGGACTGAAACTATTTGCCGCGTCAAACGCGGCAGCCTGTCTTTTTTTTTTTTTTTTTTTTTTTTTTGTTTACATCATTAATTGTATCCAGCCCGAAGGCTATGACAATATCATACTGCCCCTGAACTCCCCACACTTCCACCGCCATCAACAAAGGAAAACATACATATCTCGTAAGCGGCAGCCTGTCCAGTAACAGGAAGGTTACAGAAGTTAACGATCCTGTGAGGTGTTTCAAGGTGTAAAAAGCTGGTAAAATGAGTATATATATGTAGGCCTAGATATTCCTTGGGTCGAAAAATACCCGGTAGGCCAAGGTATGGTTAGCCGGAAGGCTGCATGCATGTATGAAGTACTCTAATAAATGGGGTTGTGAGCCGTTGGGCGGGGGCCGTGAGACCGATGCAACAGAGCCCAACATCAAATAAGGTCGCAGTAGATGTGTTCAACTAAAATAATATTGATAAGTTCTAAAACCTTATCCCTTAAGCTGCCAGCAAATTTCTGACCCCCCCCAGGAAAAAGCAAAGGTCGCTAAGAGATCTTGTTATCTCCTTTATAAAATAATTGACCCTTCATACAGATTCCGACCCCCTATTATAGGGGACCAGCACTGGCAGCTTAAGGGATAAGTCGGCTAACCGTTTTTGTCTTTCCGGTGCGTTGCGTTGGTTCCACGACCTTTTACTAAACGCCTAAGTAGGTTTCATATAGAGGGAGTTGATCATGTTAGACTAGGTGGTGGTCTGCGGTATCTGGGTGTGATATAGTCTGGGCCCGTAGGATAGGTTAAGAGTAGTTTTTCAGAGGCTAAGCCTGACTCATGGAACATTTCCTCGAGGTGCTGGGCTACTAAAGCCCATTACAGAATGACTTACAGGCGGAAATCGTGGTTATGGGGTCGCGTTCACGGCATAGATATCATCATCCAAAGCCCATTTAGCAATAGAGTAAATCCTAGGGATGTCGTCGAGATAGGAGTAGGTCATCTAGAGTATGCGAATCATTGCCATCCTGTCTAAGCAATCTCTCGGATTCTATATAGATTGCGCTCGTTATCTTTATGCGTGGATAGGATGTGAGGGGATATGGAAAAATGCTCCCTACCCTGGGTGATCACGAAAAAGGCTGAATTTTTATACAAGGAGATTTCGCATGATAGATTAATTTTGGGGTGTCAGAGGATAAAAGCTTTAAATAGGAATGCGAGTGATAATGCGTGACCTTGATGCATGTCGACCTCCTACCGATTACATCCGGTGCTCCTGGTAATTGGGCATTGAACACGCTCCCTAGAGTAGCAGAGCAACAAAGTATTAAAATACAAACCTTCACTACATAGGCCAGATATAAACGGGGCGGTATTCCCGTTAGGCCAATATGTACCGGGTGTTGAGGGTAAGTCTGGTGACACTCGGGTCATTGGTCCACTGAAAATGCAAGTCGTGATTGGCTGATTTTTGGGCCAAGGCAGGACACTGCCACGTAGAGGGGGAGGAGGTTGTTGTGAGGATTCTTTCAAACTGTGAACTTTTGCACCCGCTAATATCATTGATATCCAGGACCGCTTGATGCCCTAGAGGTCCCGTTCAGCGCTTTAAGACCCTGCTCGACGCCGTGATACCTGCTTGACGCCGTGGCACTCTGCTTGACGCCATGGCACTCTGCTTGACGCCGTGACGCCCTACTTGACCATGAGGCAGAAAGGAAGGCGGTCCGATCATCATGAAAACACCCAGAACAAAGAGACTACAAGAGATGAAAGAGTCAGGATTATTACTTTGAGAGAGTCAGGGAAGAGCTGGAGGGAGATAGGGAGAATAATGGAGATAGATTTCAGAACCTGTCAGGGAATATTTAGGCGAGCAAGAGCAAATAGGACTCCAACAAATAGAAGAAGACAAGGTAGACCATCTATTTTCAATGCAGTAGAAAAAGAGAGAGGTCACGATCATGTCATTGGCTTTCAACCTTTGTAGTTGGAGGTGGGCGGCAAGTCTATCAACATAAAGCGCTCAAGGGTTGTTTTTTCTTTACCTATCCCGAGAACACGAGGTTGAGATATGTCGTAATGCGTTACTTCCGAAAATATTCAACCATTGTACCTAGGACTATATATAACGAAGTCTGCTATACATATTTTACCATATATAATCCAAAATACAAACGACAACGATAACTCATCATTGAGAAGTTTATGGTGATGAATATGTATAAGTGAAGACTGGAAAATTCGGTCTACAATTACTCTCCGACCTGTTAGCTTTGGAATAGGGGTTAAAAGCCCGCGATAACGCCGTGGAGGAACCACTCCATATCCAGAAGATAAAAGAGGCTCTGATCTGAGGATGTTATGAAGTAGTGCAATCTCCATGGATCCATTAATTGTTCTTAATAATAAACACCTTTCCCCGGGTGTGATGATATGGTAAAGACTCGGGTCGTAGCACTTGGGAGCACCAAATATAAGTCTCCAGCTATCTCTGCAAGAGTTTCCAACAGTTGCCACACGAGGTTAATACTAAAGGGGTGTAAGGATTACCTTCTTTTCGGGATACTTTCTGAGCGTAAAAAGAAACCTAGTGGATTGTAGGCCGCGATGCATGTCCCCATGCACTTTGGGACCAACCTCAGGTGGAGGAAATAGAAGTCAGGGATATCAATCGATCTCGCGGATGAATTCTCACAAACCCGCGACTTGGTCCGTGCCATTACTAGAATCGATAGCTTTCCAATGAGATGTAAGTAGCAAGCGCTGTGAAACCCTTCTCAAATCAAGAATTATATCCCAATATGGCTATATATAATTATAATGGTAAGTCGTGAATCTACCCATGAGACTGACCCTTTGGATCGGCTCTCCGCCATTCTCAATTAAGCGGTATTTGCAGCGAGGGTACGCTTTGTTCTTTTTGTAATATGTACTAGAGTACATCTAGTCTTTGGGTATTGTGAAGGAGGTGAGGTAAACTGATACGAGTGATATCAAGGCCTAGAGCTATTCTTCGGGCGATCAGATTATAATTCTTGGCCTGACCAAACACTCCCCAATAGCTGATCATCAATTTTAGGAGATAGTTGGAGGAGGGAAGAGACTATTATCTCGCTCTACATGGCGGTGATGGCGATCGCCGAATCAAAATTGTTAAAAAAGAAAGCCGGATGCCCCCAAGGAACTCTCCCTCCCCCGTCTCCACAGTTTCTTGCACCAGAAATTCTCCCTGCCAGAAACACTGTTCTTTGCAACATCCCGCTCCTCCATGGCTTCCACAATTCTTAATGCTGGTTTCTATGAGTTTATATCCCGATTACTTTGGATCCTGCTAGCATTCTCCAGATCAAAGACTGCGATGTTACCAGCGGAAATCTCCTCCTAGAAGCATCCACCGACAGCGTACCAAGTGCGAGACTTTAACCTCCACCGGTAGTGTTACACTTAACCCTGGCTCGTACGGTGTCGTGCGTGCGTATCGGCCTCCTGAAGACTTCGGAAGAGCACCTGCCGGGGGCTTCGCAGTGAGGTGGACTCTAGGCGCTAGGGAAGAAATCTACACCTACCCATATGAACCCCCAGCGTCGAAGCTTGAGGGTACGGTGGGTGTAAGACTCAACAGATACTCTGCCCAGGTGTCATGGTTGTCAGGTCGGGCCCGTTGGGGGCGAACTTTGTCAGAAGGATTATCGAGGAAAAGCCATCGGCAACGGTTATGATGGTTGAAATATAATGGACGCGTGGTAGGCGATTGATTGTTTCATATGCTTACCTAGGGTGGGATCTTGTTAGTGAGAGTGTAGTTATGGGTGAGCATAAAAAGAATGCAGTAGCATACCAGAGAGACATTGATAGCTTTGTACAGTACGCATTCCTCAGGCAATGATCGCGTATCGTTACTGACCACATATACAATACCTACAGCGTTATTAAGGCAATTGATGAATCATCATTTGATATGACCTAACTAACCTATATCCTTAATTCGAAAGGGCGCTCTGGGTACACTTACAGTGCCTGTCAAGGAGGATTCTGTGTCTGATCCATGGCCATGGGGAAAGAACTGGCCCAGTTCATTCCTGCCTATTTTACACGAACCTCATAATATATCCTTGACATCGGGCGTATGGCTAAGGCGGGGTGCCTGTCCATGGTGCGAATAGTAATGCCACTGCGCAAAGAGGTCAGAACCCACATATAGATCCGAACACGAATCTCGGTGCCTCTGCTACCACCCGTGTAGTTGGGGATATGGCAACGCACTGGACCTGTGCAAATCTACGGTAGCATGAGGACCTCAAGCGGAGACTCCGAGTGGGGACCCCTGTATATTGAGGCCGGAGGATATTTTGGGACACGTACGTAGGGATCATTTTGAGGGGTCTATCCGTCATCAAATTGTGAAAAGCGCCGTCTTATCGTCCTTCAAAAGACTTTACCCTGGTCGTGAGGTTCTATCTCATCCTCTGGCTACCAAGCGAGACTCTAATAGTCTAAGTTTCGTGACTTGGGCGGCCTCGGGCACCATTTTAGGAGATAGTTAAAAAGCTTTACTTATATATACTCGGACCACCAGTGTACAAAGCCCCTTCATATCGTGTCTTTATGCCTGTCCACGGAAATAGTCTGCCCTGGCACTATATTGACCCACAAATCCTATGGATTCTGGGAGTCCGTAATGAGCCCGAGGGTTATGAAGGCTCAATCATCACTGCACTGGTACATACAGCCCTTTCTATAGACGTGATGAGTACGCCCCTGGGACTTAAGGCTAATCATTTTGATATAACATTAGAGGAAATATATGACAGAGAAGCCCTATATCTGTCAGGTTATTATCCATGAAGCCCTTGTTGTACCATTGAAGCCGGACCACCCAAACTATCCTGAGCGGACTATATCGAGCTTGAGGCCAGAGTCGAGGGGCACCTAAAAAGCACCTAGAGGGCCCGCTGCCTTTCCCGCGCGATGACCCAGGGCCACAGGTATCTTGTGATGTGTCGTTCCACGTTCTTGAGATTATAATACCGATTTTCATTGGGAGGGCATATCTAGTATATGGGATATTAAACTGAGAGGCACTAAACATATGAATCTATCGAGATGCTTTCTCTGATGTGACACTAAACATCTTAATAAGAGGTTATTGGACCCCACACTTATGAATCCTTATCGACGGCAGAGTCCGTGGCGCTTGTACCGGTGCAGGTTGTACCCTGTCAAAACTCATATTAGCTGACTAGATCTCCAAATTGCAAAGGCATTCATAAACTAGGGTTGAGCATATACAAACATGAAGTGAGAGGTCGGGCTCCATAAACTGTGGCTCAGAGCCGGGAATGTAACGACCAAGTTCAAGCGATACCCAAACCATACAGTGTATGGGCCAGCTCTAGTATACAAGGTCTTTGACATAAGAGGTCAGCAGGATTAGGACATACTCCTCTATCATACGATGACACTATTCTCTCGCCGCATCCTTGAGCACATGATGGGAGGTTGGGTGTAGTAAATGTTAAAATTGTTCAGTGATATTCTAGAGAGATGGTAATTCTCAGCTGCGGCATATTAAACCAGTTCTTGAAGCTTTGGCTAAATTTGACCCTATTTTCTTTGTCAATTCCTATCGGGGATCAACTACAAGTGTTGAGTCGTCTCTGAAAAGAACGCGTGTAACCCGACATTGACTAGTATGTGTCTCGCGATCACAGGGGGAAACAAACTGATCAGCGAGTTTTGAGTGAAGTGTGGGAGATGCCTTATCATTAATTGCCCTGTCTTTTTTGCTTTGTACGTGTGTTTTTGCCGTGTAGGCATTTGCATTCGGACGCCCATTCGCGTCCCCTTCCGCTTGCCAAGGAGGGTCGCGTAGTTGGCACAATTGATATTTGCCTTGTTGGTGAGTGCTTTGTTATATGTGACTAGTGCTGTTCTCAGTTACGTCCACCTGGATTCTTTAGGTCCGCAATTGGTAGTACTGTTGATGCTGGGTAGTGGGAGGGGGGAAAGGCTTGCCTGCGGCTTACTTGCAAATTCTCATTTATAAACGTCCGAGTGATATTATATGAACATGCATTAAATATTGATAGCCCGTTGCGTGTGGGCCGTAGGTTATGTTAAAATCTAACTGCTTATCGTAACATGGGGCAGAGTATCTGTAACGTTAAATTCATAGCCGGGAGAAGGTCAGGGGCTCCACCCCGTTTCCATCCGCAAGGAGCCACAGGATACATAAGAGGTTATCTGGGAGATCTCAGGGGAGCAGGCCCAAAAACACCCAAAGCCCCCTAAAGGACTGTTATAGACGACCTAACCCTAACTAACCCCCGGGCCCCCCTAGGATTGGTTTCTAGTTTTCTAGTTTTCTAGTTGTGGGCCATTTAGATCCCCTTTATCGGGCTGATCAAGGCCCCTGAGATCCCCCTTAGCATGTGTAGATACAAGCTGGTGTCTAAAGGAGTGGACACTATGCTTGACAGACGTTGACGGTCAGTTAACTTTTAATTGACTATGGTATAAATAAATTGATATATAGAAATGAGAGACTGGCGAGTTAAAATACATCTACCATCTGGTGTGACCTCCATGTGCCCTAATTAACTTTACTATGTGCAAAGGCATGGAATCAATCAACTTATCTATCAGCTTCTGATCCAGCACTTCCCACTCTTCTTGTGTAGCTTTAATCAACTCTGTCTTATTATGGGGATGCTTCTGGATGTCTCTCATCAGCAAAAAATACAGTTGCGTCTTGTGGCGCCTGGGCGCCAAAATTGGCACAAGTTGCAAAAGATGTCAAAGATGCATAAAAATCAATTGCTTACCTGCATCCCCACTCCCCGGCCCAGTAAGATAGTCTTGGGCTCCTAAGACGAACTTTTCGTCCAAAATCTTGTCTTTAGTCTCCAAAATCTCGTCTTGTGCCTTTTACTAGGCTAGTAGTCATGTCCGAACCTTGACACTAATCTTCGCTGGGAAATGACGTCACACTGACGATTGGACAGTTCAGGTGATTAGCGGTACATCATTTTCTAATTCTATGTAATTCTATGTAATTCTATGTATAAATATATGCCTGCGCGACTGCCTGCGCGACTGTCCCCGCGCCTACCCGCGCGCCCACCTCCCTCCCTACCTTAGAAGTCGTCGATTTGGGCATGTCATGGTGTAAATGGGTGTGTCCATAGCGTCGATTTGGGTGCCCATGGCGTTAATTTGGGTATGTCCATGGCGTTTATCCAGGGCGGATTTGGGCGTATCCATGTCACTCCCAGACAAGATTAGACGAACTTAGACGAGCCAAATGTGACCTGTCAATTTTGGACGATCTTAGGGGTGACCTGTCAGGCTGTCACCTTTTTGAGGCGCAAGACGCTTGGGAGACATGATTCGTCTTGGAGAAACCTATTTTTTCCTGATGCATGTAGCTTGATGATCTGGACTCCTCCTCATCTGTAGTCTCGCGTCTTTTGCCATTAGAGTCTTTAGCATTGTTGCATTATGGTTTAAGCGGGGTAGGTTTAGAAGATGGTTGCACCAGTCATGACTCTGCCCACTCACTTTTGGGTACTCGCTTATAGTTTAATATACTTAATCACTAACTCTAACTATCCTAACTCGACCGGGTTCAGTTTCACTTATGAACGGCCCGAACACCGCAGAAGAAAAATGCGTTGCCCTAGATTTGAGGGGTTTCTAGAAGTTAATCGCAGTAAGTGCTTTCGCATCTAATATGCCTTAAGCCGTCTGTCTCTGACTCCCTATAATAGAGGTGCTCAATTGTATGCTGGGTCAATCTTTTGAACTGGGGGGTGGGTGGGAAGGCCTGTTCCCAGTTCGTTTTTATGGTTGGTTATAAGGGTAACCACTCTTTGAATGTGTGAGGGATTATCACCCTTTGTGAGTCCCGATACCGCAGAACCTTATCAATAACGTGGGCTGGAGTACCTCTTAGCCATTGGTTGAGACCCCAAAGTTACACTTTGGCTGTCTCTTGTTGACAAGTATTTGTCCAGCCCAGGTCGATTCGTAACTCTGGTAGTCATTCGAACAGAACCTATCCGAGTTCTACAACGTGCCCCATCTCCCCACTGGAGCTGGATTAAAACGATCTTTCCAGCGGTTCGCCGGCCTATCAACACAAACGAGCCTTCTACAACCGTTGGAAGGATAGTTTGTTCTCTCACTATCCGTCCAGTAGGGTACCGGCTTGGGCAGAACCGGTTCTGTTAACAGCTAGGGCGAAGACCCTACTTAGACGATACCCCAACCTCTGCACTCTTTTATCTAGAGTATCTACTAGAGTAATACCAGGGCCACAGAAGGCCATAAATTCGTTCTTATTCGGTCCACTCAGCTATCATATGAGATGTAACCCTACTGCCTGTGCGTGCGTTAATAATCAACCAATAAGCAATTTATGAAATGCGAATGAGTTTCCATTAGAATAGGTAGAGCCATCGCTGTAGCCAAGAGTAGGAAGCAAATAGGGGTTTTTGGTTCACCAATGGGCGCGCGTACCAGGCGAGAACTGCTGCAAAAATAGCCAAGGGGCAAAACTTGCATTGTCCAGTACTTTACTAGAGTATTTACCTGCCGCGAGTAGTTCTGAGACCTTTTAAAACTGCAGATCGATTGAAAATGGATCTAGGTGGAGTAGTACTTCACACCATCAGAAGTTACCAATCCCATACCGCAAAATCTAGACAATAACGAACGAGGCCGGACTCAGACCGCAGGGTGAATACTACCTTATTTGTTGAAGGGGTATTGATCATCAATTGAGCCTCAACCACAACCACCAAAAGAGATATAAGTTTGCATGATTCTAACCAGTGAGAGTACAGGATTCCAGCCCGGCCCCGTTCGTTATTGTCCACTTTTTGCAGTATCCCAAGATACAATTTAAATGCATGACGTTTTTATGTAGAGTAACCAGATGACATTCGCAGTATCTACCACCAGTTGGAATTTAGCCTGTCACGACTTGATTTACAACGAACAATTCATTGGGTCTTGGTAGTGTGTGTCTTTGATCAGCTGGTTGTCACCGGCTAGAGCAAGAGAGGCACATGATAGAAGTGTCCTGATGTAGAGCATTTATCTCTTCATGCCAATTATCTCCTAGCCTCCTTATATATCTCCTCCCCGACCCCACCCCCATCCCCCCGCGTTACCTCGATCCCGCCAGAAGGTTATTATAAATCTAACCCCCTTGAAGGATGCATTTCTTATATTGCCAGAACTAAACTTTCACGATCACTCTGCGGTGAACTTCTCCACTCCTGTACCCACTTCCGTACTCCTGCACACTTCCCCATTCATAGCGACCTTGAAATCTCGCAACGAGAGAATAGTACTCTTGGGACGGCACTTGTCCGGAACGTCAACGGTCACTCAAGTCCTAGTAGCAACTCCTGAAATTACAGAAAAAGGCGTTGAACCTGGTCTGTTTGTGGCTGCGGGACCTGGTTAGCAGTGTTCTGATATTTAAGGACTCGGAGGTTGTCGTGCTTACTGATTATTCAACCTCTAGTCACTACTAAGTAAACTCCTCCCCTTCCTAGGTTCCGAACTAAGCTGACTAAGCCCTAGGAGATTAGAAAACCGTTAGCTAGTGGAAAGCGGGGTCAAACGAGGCGTCTCCTGCCCGAAGAATCGATCAAGACGGGCAGCCATCAATGAACTCGACACAATATGTTACCCCTCTCGAGAAACAGGGGATTATCTGTCGACAAGCTGTGTGGACAGATGTGGCCAAGTTCTTTATATTGAACGTCGGTCTTCACGCGTTTACGGTTGTACCCCGGCCTGGTGCCGGATTTCTTATTACCATGGTTGATAGCGTAGCTGCAATACTGGTACCATTTTCTGGTACGAGGACTGCTGTTCTGCGGCTTTGCAGATTTGGGATATTGAAAGGCACAAAGCTCGAGATGGCTGAGTACTCAGATGCCTTGTGTATGATAGTGCCGGTGACGTTACGATTTGGGTGGGTAGCACTGTCCGTTTTCCACAATTCTTTCTCCATGATCCGTTCTCCACTATGTGTTTTCAGTATTTATTCTACACCCATCTCTCACTCGACACCCTAGCTAATGAAATGGTTATAAAAAGAAGGGAACTTTCACCTTCGTTGACGAACGTACATGGTCACCATTTGATTCATGGATCTGGGGTCCACAAGTGGATCAAGGGCCACGCAAAATCACCAGACCTTACACTTGAGGGAGGGTCAAACATAGAAGAGATAAGTCCAAGTGACTACAAGCTAGTTCAGGTGCCAATCACGAACGTTGTGGAATCACTATCTATTCCTTGTTGCAAAGCACAGTGCAACATCGAAATAGCATCTGACTACAGTTTTTTGAAAGCTTTAGCGGCAATCATTCAGATACTTTACGGCTCATACGAACTCTACTCGGCGGCGAGACGTTCGGATCAGTTCAATCGATTTGGGTATGCTGCCTACTCTATCACAGTTATTCCATATATTTTGATGTCTTTCGTCAACGGCTTAGCCTCTCTGTCTGGACCCTCCTACCCTAGTATGTATCTCGTATATTATAACGGGTATTATGGGAGAGATATTGAAGGTAAAATCCGAGCAAGACATTCAGGATCATCAGAGACTGGTGGCAACGGGCAAAGAGGCGATGACCCCACAATAGAAACACCAGGGAGTATTCTACCTGTGCCATCCGCAGGCGTGGGTCCCGATTTGTACTCAAGGGTTTGGGAGTTATCTAAGTGGATTTGGAAGTCCGGTGAGCGGGTTACCGAAGCCGCCGAGCGCAAACGCTACCCACCATTAGAAGACCTAACAGAAAAGGAGATCGAACTAATAGAAAGGCTCCAAAGAACTCTCGTTGGTGCTGTTGGGCAGACATATGGGAAACCAAAACCGAATCCGCCAGCTGTAGGTGAACTTCCGCACCCACCACAATTAACCCTATCGATGCTTCTGTCGGGTAGTCAGGGTGGTAACTAACACTGGATAAATTGCAAGTACAGACAAAATTTAAATTCCAGGGGCCATTTTTTTGGCTCCTGCTACCAGTTCCCTACCTCATCATTTTCTTACTTACCAGGTACAAGGCGCGTCAGAGTACACTCGCGCAGCGAATATGGATATCTTGTTCAATAACCTTGAATGTTTTTTTATGGAGGCTGCCCTTTAGCGTTCACTGTTTGGAAGGTATTCTAAGGCCATGGGGGAGAGCGACCGCGGTGCCCGAGGAGGGTACCGAATTGTGGAGAAGAATTCAAGTATGGCTTCAGGCGCCTGGTCATGCTTTGCTTGCCTTATTTCTGTTCACACTAGTCATGTCTGTACCTACTATTGGGAGCTTTGTTGTGGTTGCCCAAATGATGTTAGATGATCAAATCTGTGTGAAGGTTTGATAAGAAAGCAGGGTCTTTGACAACTATATGGGAGTCGCTTTCTGTTCAATATTTAATTCTCAGCCTGTGGTTTATCATTCTATAGCATAGGTCCACAATCTTTCGCTTCGTGTTTCCTTTCTTTGGGTATAGGTACTGTGCAAAATGCCGCCCCCCCAGAAAGGAGTAAAGGGTTGGGAATGGCTCGTTACCCATGTTATCAAATAGCTGATCTCCAATAGAGATTCTTGCTCTCTGTCACGGGGGCACGGTATTCAAGGCTGCATCCTGCTGTAGGCGGCGTCCGCGTCTGTTTCCGCGTCTGTTTACGCATGTGGTCCATACAGATTTACCATAATGCCGCCTCAGTGTGCATAGTTAGGGTTAGTGATTAAGTTTATTTACTATCTACTCAAGCTAAGGGGAATCCCAAGAGCCCCGGTCAAACTTCCACATTCCTCAAGCCCCCAACACTGCCTTTCCAGATCAGTGCGGGGAGATCAGAAGGGAGGACACAAGAGACCTACAACTAGAAACCCATGCGAGGGAGGAGAGCCCTCACTTGAAACCGCAGCCCAACCCATAAACGAGGCACAACCCCGAGTCGGGTTTAACCAACAGAACATATCACGGCTCCACCTTCTGCACCTTGTCTCCCAGCAAGACGCCTCCTGAATAGAGTTGTTAGATAGTATCAGTTAATGTCGGAAGTAGGATGACGGGTTAGGAAGGAGTTCGGATAATAGAATGTAAGCGTTAGGAAGGATTGGGTAGGAACAGGATGGAATTGGGATTATCGGGAATAGTATGGGTGGTACGAGAGTGTAAGGGTTTCTATGGAATTCTATGGTATGAGTCATTGGCGTGAAGGTATAGTTGTATATATAGTTAGGGTTAGTGATCAAGTTTATTTACTATCCACTCAAGCTAAGGGGAATCCCAGGAGCCCCGATCAACCACCCATACAGGAAGGATCGAACAACCCACAACTAGAAACTATCACAGCTCCGCCCTCCGTACCCCGCTTCCCGCCAAGGCGCCTCCGGAACAGGGTTGTTGGATAGTATCGGTCGATGTCGGACATAGAAGGATGGTTTAGGAAGGAGCTCGGGTAATAGAATGTAAGCGCTAGGAAGGATTGGGTAGGAACGGAATGGAATTGGGGATATCGGGAATAGTATAGGTGGTACGGGAGCGTAGGGGGTTCGATGGGATTCTATGATATGAGTCATCGGCATGAAGAAATAATTGTATATATAGTGGTCGTTCTTTCCTATGTTTCTGCCTCCTTAGGCAACGTCTTCTTTCTGTTAGCAATTTAATACTTAGGCTTCGGCCCTTCTGTCTTCCCTCGTCCCTGAACCTAAACCGGAACCCGCACTCGATCCTGCCTCGCCTCTGGTATAGTAACGAGCCGACCCTGTCCTCGCTCTGGCCTCTTCTTCAGTTACCCTGACCCCGACCCCGCCCCGTTAGACTATGTTGCCTCGCCTTCGGCTCCCACTATACATTATGACCTCCAATCCCGATCCTACATGGACTCCTCCTTTGACAGAGGCTCAATTCACTGATCAATATGACGAAGACTCCACTCTGTTATTTCAACGTCTCTCATACCTAGTGGCTAATCAGCGTGCCCAGCGAGATCAAGCTCGGGCATAAGTGGCTAATCTAATGGTGGAGAGGGATACTGCCATCACCGCCCAACGAGCTGTCGAAAATCAAGCCTCTGCCATTCTTGAACTCGAACAACACATAGTCGGGTTGGAACGATAGCTGATGGAACTATGTCGACTGAATGTTCTACTTATTGTTCAACCTACTCCCCCGATCGCCCCCGTTGCTCTTCCCCGACAGGTTCACTTCGAAGCTCCTCCACTGCTGGTTCATTCTCTGCTTATTCTTTCCCTTGCACACCCGGTTGCACCTGCAGCCGCTCCTGTTCCTTGCTCGGAGGGGGTTAGTTAGGGTTAGTTAGGGTTAGTTAGGGTTAGTTAGGGTTAGTTAGGGTTAGTTAGGGTTAGTTAGGGTTAGTTAGGGTTAGTTTAGTTAGGGTTAG